>CP090032.1:1200000-2400000 GCA_023101225.1 Fusarium solani-melongenae | reverse complement strand
GAAGACCTTATCGCCGAAGACCCTACGGGCAATACGCCACAGGTGACCATGCAGGCTACAGGACCTGCTCGGCTTCTAGAACCATTCACTACACTCGCCAAGTGGGCGTTTGGACCTGAAGGACCCCCTTCATTCAAGTTTATCACCTGTGGAGATTTTGCCCACTACGGCCACAGCAACATCGAGTGTGTCATTGTTGGCCGCGGGTCAGAAGGTGATGATGAGTTTCGATTGATAGCCCCCCGTAGCAGTGAGTGGAAAGAGGTTCTTCGGCATTATGGGGATCTTCTGGAATCGTGTCCGGATCAACCACTCTACGAGTGGCCTGATCATCCCCGCGCAGATTGGTAATGATTTGTGCCTACATTGTAGAATTCGGGATGAATCCCGTATGAAAGGCCATTAATAAACTTCAAAGTGCACAACCAGGTCCACGAGAGCATTCGTCTTGCCTCAAGCCCCGTTAGATCAACGTCTTCCGGCAGTTTCAGTTAGAGCATTCGTAGTGTAAGTCAATGGCTAGAGGATGGCTCGTAGATTTGACCTCAGCTGCGACAATGCTGTGTATTTTAGAAGAAGAATATCGACATGGAGCATCGCCACTCTTATGCATGGTAGCTCAGGCACGCCTCAGGCACAGCTCAGCCGGTCCTCACCCCCTAATCCACCTCTCAGTCGCCCAGTGGGTGTGGTTGTTGCTATTTTTGCAAAGTTGTCCCGATCCCGCCGACAGCCAATGCCGTTCAACAACCTCACCCTCAGCCTTTGTTCCCCATCTCGCACCCAATCTCTCTTACTATTATTGCTACTTATGCGTTGCGTGTGAAGCATCATATCAAACTCGAGCGTAGCGACATGTCAACGATTAAGCCAGACGCGCAAGACGTGGTACGCCAGCTTGAGGTTTTCGCTCGTAAATCACACTAGCTGACCATCTGCAGATGAACGACGAAATTCAAGATGGCGAAGCCACTACCCCTTCATTCTGTATGCTCGAGTTATTACAGTCTGATCTTGATGTTGAATACGCTTTCATGAACAACGGCGTGCGGTTCTACATCAACATCATCGCGAAAGATCTGGAGGGGAAGGGGAACATACTAGAGGTGTTCAACAACCTCAAGGATGGTCCTTCGCTCCGCATTACCTCCCGTTCCGCTTGTTGCGGCCTCGGAACTCGTGCGGGTCGATGACAACATAGGCGCTGATGAAATAAGGACATACCCAAAAAGGTCAGACAACGATCGAAACCTGATCATGCCCTTTTTTTCAAGGCTGGTTTGAAAGACCACGACCATTTGAGAGAGATAGAGTTGCTCGGTCAGATTGCTCGCAGTGGAAATTTCGAAGCACCCTTGCGGACATCCAAGCTCGTCGGACTCGTTGTATGGGACGACGACCCTACGTCCCTGATGGGTCTCTTATTGGAATATATCGACGGGGAAACTCTTCAAATTAGGGCCGAAGACGCCTTTGCGGTCATGAAGAAGGAGTGGATTGATCAAGTCCAAGAAACGTTAAACGACTCCATGAAGCTGGCATTATCTGGGGGGACGTAAAGCCAGACAATGCCATGATCAACGCCGAGGGAGATGCAGTAGTGGTTGATTTCGGGGGAGGTTATACCCCCGAGTATATTCCCCATGACTTGCAACAGACAATCCAAGGGGATTTGATGGGATTAGATCAAATGAGAGCCACTCTGGGTTTATAATTCAAGGAAGATAGTAGATTTATATGACTTTCGAAGTGGCTAACCTCAGATTGGTGTGTGCATTTGGTGACCTTGGAGACGACCCTGGAGACGAAAGATGGGAAGATTGGGCAGACGCCTTGCATATATGTAAAACATGCTGACACCATCACCGGCGGTGGAGAGGGTATACTACAGTCCGAAGGATGTACCTCTATGACATGATATTTAATATACCGTATCGACTCAGCAATTCCATCCAAGCCGGCAGGGGTTCCTACCCTAGTCAGGCCTTATTCAATTGGTCAGTCGGGTTAAAGCAGCGACTGCTCAGGATCACGGGCGAGAAAGGAAACAGTGGGAGTCGATTCGAATTTACGTATCCATCTGTTTTGCACAAACAGTTTCATGGAGTCGTCACTGCTTCGTTACGGACACTCGCAGTCCTGGCAGGAAACCAGCAACAAGTGGGCTGAAACCTCAACAAAGGCCGCGTGGCCTAATGGCTAAGGCGCTAGATTTCGGTCTACAACTCGCAAATTCTCTAGAGATTCCAGGTTAGTTCCACTCAACATCGTCCAAGTTCGAACACAAGACTAACAAAGCAACAAAGGTTCGAATCCTGGCGTGGTCGCACAATTTTCTTTTTGCCTTTCTACCCTTTTACATAGCACATCCTTTCATGAGACGTCCAGGAGATTGAATTAAAGTGACAATGCTTAGGTTGAGTTGTGCGGGTGTGGGTCTTCATTGGCGCAACAGCTGAGACCAGTGCATGTGATGGAACATCAGCATCACTTTTTGTCCGCTTCTCTTGACCAGCCTTTCACTTTCGTGAGTTGGCTAAATTCGGGAGTCCTTACTTTATTATTAACTACCCGATTACTCTTTTGTTTTTAACAATCATGGCTGAATGCCCGCTCCCTGATCTTCTATTGGATAATCTCTTGGGCGTGCAGACGTTCAAGCACACTTGTTTTCGTCCCTCCCACACTTTTCAACATCTTCAATGCCCATCATCTCTTTCCGGAGGTCAGTATGTCGTCCCCATCTCCGACACCATCAGCCATGCTTTCAGATTATGTTGAAGTTAGCGGGGCAGAGGTTCCCAACCAAACTTCTGTCGAGTCAGTTGGAGAACCGGAGTCAAGCGAAAAAGGGGCCCAGGAGCAGGTAATGGGATTCGGGAAACATTCAGCCCTAGAAGCTAACGACGTCTCATATTAGCGATTTACATGTACGACGGATTGCTATCACAGGTACAGCGACACACCACAACGTCTCGCTTCTACCCGATCCCAATGGCCACTTATATCTGCGCGCCTCAAGGAACAAACAGAGCATCTACACAGCACTCGGAGCTTCCTTGATGATAGTCAGATCAAGACCAAAAAGCAACTCGACGACCCTACCACTACAGTTAACAAGAAACGCGACCTCATCGTTGGCCTGAAAGCCCTTCTTCGGACCTTCGAAGCCACGGATCTGGAGCAGATCCTGACAAATCACGAAGCTGAGCTCCAAAAACTCGAGGTTAACCAGGCAGAGGTCAAGGCAACCTTGGCGGCTCTACCAGAGAAAGTTGCAAAGATTCGCGAGTCTCGCGCAAAGGTAGGGAAGGAGACTACTGAGCTAGTGGCCCAGGAAAGGGCGTGTAGGAAGGAGTTGCAACAATGCAGCGTAGAAGAAAAGGCCTTGCAGGTGTGGGAAAAGGTTCACGGTCTTTGTCTCTGTGGTTTGGCAAAGATGAAAAAAAAGGACCTCCAGGTGATTCTTCTGAATCTCGACGCAAGGTTGCACAAGCAAGGAGGAAATTCACACAACATTCAACACTGATGTGTGTTGCTATCAGATGCGCTGAGCAAGCATGACTGGCTAGGCAAGCCGGAGAGGAGATGGGGTTTCTAGTGTTCCACGACACCGGTGATAGTCATGGGTCGTCTTGGACCGCGTCTCTGGAGTTGGCGTGACTCGACGACCTTATTTACAGGGATGAACAAGGTCGTTATTTCACGTCTCCGTCGGGGACAATAAAAAAGAGCACACTGATAAACACATCACAGAATCATCCAATGCTATAAAACACCGTAAAAAAGGTCGTGATATGAATTCTCTCGATAGAAGAAGTATTTGGCCATCGGATAACTTGCTCGAGACCTGCCGTATATCCCCGTTCAAAATCCCTTTGACCTACACTCCCAATCTGACCACACAACGCTACCCGGGTAGAAACAACAGTATCACACTTGGAAAACACGCCTAGACAAACCCCTGGTACTGGTCTCAGAGGGTCAAGCACATCAAGAGCTTGACTTGTGTCTCCGTTCAACCGCTTTCCTTCAGCTGCGACTCAAGCCGTCGTGTTCAGCGCACCGTCGATAACCTTCCATGTATGGTCCTCTACATCCTTGATCTGCTGCTCTGTCCAGCTTGCCTTGTTCGAGATCAGATGGCCCTTCTCATCAATGAAACTCCAGAGCTTATCGCCGTCAGCCGCTCGTTCGCGTGTCCCGCTGATGAGCTTCTCGGCGCACGTGTCAGGCTGCACACCCAACAAAGGGCCGATGGCCTTTGCGGGGGCCCGCAGATACCACGGCAGGTTCTTGAAGATCTCGGTCCGCACGAAGCCAGGATAAGCGTGCACAAAGTGTCTCTTGCTGCCCGCCTGCTGCGTCGCGAAGGCTTGCACCATGGCGTCTGTCATGGAGATACAGTGGGCGGCCGCGTTGGCGAGGCTGAAGTTGGACTTGAGATCTAGGTCATCCCAGATGAGACTGGACGGGTTACCGCGTTTTCCGTCGAGCACGATGAGGATCTTGGCGTCGTCCTTGAGAACCGGCAGCAGCTCGCGGATTAGCAGCTGCTTGCCGTAGTAGTGAAGCGCCATCTTGTTGTCGATGCCCTCTGCTGTCTCGGTGCGGCCAGCCATGGTTCCGATGCCCTGGCTGAGGACGAGGTAGTCTAGGGCTGGCGGCTTAGTGGCCTTGTACGCGGTCGTGTAATCCTTGATTGCGCGCATCGACGACGCGTCTAGCGGCCGGAACTCCATGTTCGCGTGTGGGATGTCCTGCGGCTTGTTGCGCCCGCTAATGATCACGGTGGAGGATGAGGACTCGCCGGCGAGGCGCGAGGCTATCGCGTAGCCGATGCCACCGGTTCCCCCGACTACCAGAGTTCTTGTGGCCATGTCTCGAGGCGATCAAGTAGGGATTGTTTGTCGATACTGGGTTAAAGGGTAGAGGGTCATTAGAATGTCATGTCAGTGGTGGTCAGCGACTTTATTAACAAATAACGTTAGGTAGCTGCCGCGTGACGCCACTCCAGGCCCGGTAGTGCTCAGGCCGGGTAGATAGATCACCCCGAGTCCGGACTCAAATACGGTACTTATCGCCGGTAAAGTCCGGGCGTCCGCATCAACCACGTGAAAGGTAATCTCATGATCGGTATGCTCACTGTTATTGGGATTCTTCCTAGAACATTATGTGAACCTACATAGCTGGTCGTTAGTTGTAAACCTTGGCAAGTCAGTATACTAGGAGCATATGGAGTATTACTACTTATACGATTGCAATCGATGTACTTTTCTTTAGCTTCGTAGAAGCAGTGCAATGATGCAGTGTTTGATCCAAAATCGAAGAACTTATCATGTCATTATGCGAAGAACCTTGAGATACTCTAGTGCGTTGGGATCAGATGGTTATGTTTTGATGGTGGAGTGCTTATTGTGTAAGTCATGTCATCAGGATCAAATATGATATTAGAGTGTCTCAAGTTTTTTACTACCACATGCTAGCTTCATTCAAAGGCTGGCGAGAGCAAACCTGCGACTAGTCTTACTCTTCCCAAGTCGCAGGGCTCGATGCCATGCCAGACTTGATCATTTGACGAGCATAACTTGCTCTGGCGAGTTTCACGCGCAGTGAAGGCTTAGGTCGACCTAATCAACACGAGTTTCTTCCTTCGATGATGATAAAAAGACATCGACCGCGAAGGGGGAATTTATCGGCGTGGATTGTTCCATGGCTTCAGTGAAATGGTTGTGAGACCTTCATTTTGCTGCTGTTGCTTACTACACACTCGACTTCGAATGCACACCGATTGCGTTCCCGGGTAACACTCAGACTAGCTTTCATGACTAGTTGCTGGCTCAATGGGCAACGCCGATAGGAGATGTTTGGAATCCAGTGCACCGCTCCACGCTCGTAGCAGTGCTGACACGCCCCCAAATCTCATTGCGATTTCGTAGGCAGATTAGTCGACTATTTCGAGATTTATTGGCGGCCTTCATTCACAATTTCATGTTTAAACTACCTCAGTATCACTTGGAGATACCAGTGCGGTGGCATGGTTCCTTGATAGTAACCGCGAATCCAATGCACCCGAATCACTATCAGCCGCATTCTGACTTGAAGTTCATTGAACAGGCTGCTCAGCCGATAGATACAGAATGTTCATGAACTTCAGGCGTGTTCAGGCAGCCAGAATATTTCGCAATACCGCCAGCATGGCCCAATAATGCTCTTTACTCTCGTCCCAGACACTCTTTGGCCATTAAAAGACAAGTGAAATCGCCAACAAAAGGCAGTGCTCAGTCACGCGATGGCATCTTCATTTGTCTACTCCGCAAAATTCCAAAGCCAGCGTTTTCTAAAGTACTGACTTAGCGCCGGGGGAGTATCATCTCCATAGCCAATGTTCGGTGCGGGAATGGGGTCGCTCTTCGGAGCCCGGACGGGGGGCCCTCCGAGACTTCACCAGGAAGGCGTCGGGTCACATCCGCGGTGGGTTTGATGCGTTATCCTTAGGTTCCATAAGAGGGAAGAAGCCTCTCAAATTAGCGCCCCAAGGACAAAAGAGGCGAACGAAATGAACAGTGAGGCACGACATCGCGGTTCAGATCACGCGGGCTCACGCGGGACCCTTCACCACCAACTTCAAGTTCGTCAAGTTGAAAGCCAAAACGTACAGTCGTGAGATCATTACTTATCTACCTTGGGAGGTACATGGGTATTCCACAACACCGAAAAAACCAAACCCTCAAACACTCAATGCCAGTTGCTTTGCAACACTCCCTCCATATGTCCTCCATGTGAACCAATCGTACAATCCATTCCAAGCCATTCAGGTAGACGCGGCACATTCTACGTCAATCACACCAGATCCATCATACTCGCTTCAAGAAGACTCGGACGATTCGTCGGAAAGTCGGGGTTCCATGTAGGTGATAAAGGTCTGCGAGATCTTGACCAGGTCGGTGATGTCCCAGTTGCATTGGGGTCCACCGGCAACGAGACGAGTCATGGCGTCCCACCATTCCATGCCTTCGAGGTGCTTCTCATGCTGGGCCTTGAGGTTGTCCAACTTGGACTTTTCGGCATCGATGTGAAGTTGAGCGTCTCTAACGCCAAGCAAGTCGCGTTCCGCCTCGGCGAGTTCCTCTCGGTTCTTCTTGATGCTCTCGTTGAGTCCTCGCTGACGGGCCATGAGGTCCTCTTCAGAAGCAGTGAGACCCACCATGGAGATGCTTCCCAGCTTCGCCTTGAGCTTATGAAACTTCTGCTGAGCCTCGTACAGTTCAACCTGGTCGTCAAGCTGCTCCGACAGGTCCTTCTTGCGCATGGAGATACGTGTCAAGAGAGCCGCGGGAGAACGAACTTGGGACTTCATGTAGATCAGGTCAGCGTCGAGCTGGCGTTGCTGTGCCTGCATGGTAGAGGATTCCTTGGCGAGAAGCTCTTGGTGGTTTCGCAAAGCATCGGTAATGGCTTGAGCGCTCTGGAGAAGGGCAGCGCTCTGTTGCTATTGGTCCCGTATCTGTCAGATTGAATTCGTCCTGAAAGTGAAAGAAGATGACATACCTGAGGGACTGCGAGCCCAGATGGAGGAGCTCGGTTGAGACCTTCTTCCACAGAACGACGTGCGCGAGTCTGTTGGGACGTGGAGGAAGATGAGGAAGCGGTGCGTCGTCGCAGGTGCTTTGGTGCCACACTCATGGTGGACTTGCGGGCCTTGGGGAGAGATGCGCGTGGCATAGTCGAAGGGGTGGTAGCCGATAGGCTGGCGCTCAGCTCCTCAGCAGAAGAGCTGGAGGATCGAGGGCTGACCTTGACTCGAATCCTGGTCGATGTCTTGGAGTCGCTGGCGCCGGGCAGGTTGCCAGGGCTGTCGCTCATGCTCGTGTCGGTGCTGACTCCGTCAAGAGACTGGTCCGCAATGGCCGTAGTCAGCTTCTCTCGGCCCAGCTCATTCTGGTTGATTTTGGAAATGCCATCAAGGCTCTTGGTCTGACGGCGGCGCTGCTGGCGCCTCGTCATGTCGTAAGAAACTCTCGTCGGGGCTCGCATGCTGCGGCGACGCTCGACCACGGGAGCCATGATGAGCAGTTCGATGCGACGAAGATGAAATCTGATGATTCGGGAAGCGGAGGGATGATTGTTTGAAGGTTTTCGAATGAAGAAATCGAGGCTGCTCGAGGGAAAAGAAGAGATGAACCTCGCAGAGTCGAGGCGGGTGAGAGGTGCTGGACCAGTGCAAGCTTGGCCGAGTTGCACTGTGGAGCCTCAGGCAAACAAACGCCAGTGCAAACAGTCGAGACGCGTTTCTGCACGAGGTCAACAAACGTGAACCATTTTGAGCCTCAAGAATAAGGCGTTATCGGTCATCTGATAAGCGTTTCGTCGTCAACCTCAGAGTTTGTTGCGGCGGTTGAGGCCCACCACAACTCAATCAAGGAGCCACACCAAGTCATCATGACTCCCAATAACGGCGTTCTTCATAATCGGTCGCACATGTTGTGAAAGTACTCTATTTATTATTAGCATCATTTCAGTAATTTATATCTCGTTGCCCCAGATCAAGGGCGTCGTCGTGTGGTCCACTAGATCAGTACGGAGTCTCTCAACCATGAGGCAACCAGGGTGGAAAGATGAATGAGGAGTAAGTCCCGGTGTTACCGGTGATAGATATTAATTGTTTCTGGCAATCAAGAGATAATAAAATCTAAAAGAGTGTGTCAATCTAGTGTTCTCATCGCACCATTACTCCATAGTCTCCCATCCCGTTTACACAGGAATTCGAAGTACCGGCGAGGCCTTTGCCTTCTCTCCCCAGCCTGGAGGTAGTCGCCCCTTGACATACATCTGGCCATGCTTCCATCCCTCTCCACACATCTCGGGCTTCATCAGCACTTCTTCAACAGTTTCTTCAGTCTGACGAAAATGTTGCGTGTAGCATGCACCGACCTCGTTGTCACCAAGAGCCACGTACAAAAGCAACAAGGCCTCGTAGGCGGATATGCATTCTTCCGAGTCTCGTGAAGGACCTTGACGACACTTGTCTGGCAGATCGTCGAGCTTCCTTGCGAACGACTCAGAAGTGGCCTTATCGTGGGCCAGGGCGTCAAGAGCTGGTGGGTTTGACCAGAACGAAGCGTCAATGTTCCCGAGTTGCGAGTACATGCCGCAGATAACGTCTCGTGGCTCCAATTCCTTACCATCGGCTCCCACCAAGTGCTTACGCAAGATCCCCATCTCCCAGTCGTTGTCTCCGTCGATTTCCTGCCCATCGTTGGTAGTTCTGTTAGAGACGACTTCCGGCAGGTCGGCGGTCGTACCGGCCGCGAAAGCCCAGAATAAGAAGGGAATGGAGAGGAAAGCGAAGCGACGCATGTTGCAAAGTGTACGATCTGATGGTGAGAAACGGGTGGTGTGAGTTTGTTGCTGATGTTGAGAATAGAAGACCGGTCTGGCTCGATAAGATGAGTGTGATGGAGAGGCAAGGAAGGTGTTGATGGTGGAGCGAGATCTGTCGACCCTATACTTACCAGATTCCTATCATCGCCTGGCATGAGTAATTCCCGTATCCAGTGTTCATGTCCATTACCTTTTGTCCTTTATTGTTGTGGCTTTGATTGTTCAGCCAAGACTAATGGCACGATGCTCTTGGCATGGATCTTGTCACTTGTTAGTCAAGTCTCCTTTGTCTCCCGCACCCCCATTAGTCTAGCGACGCATCTTACTCTTTGATGTTTGCTTGAGGCGGTGTATCCTACCTTGTAGCTGAAGGACGGGAGAATTGTCGATAATCCAGCGGAGAAAGTGAACCCGGTACTCTATCTCATTGTTTGAACTCTAGCTGAACAACAAGGTACAATCAACTCCAACAAAAGACCTATTGAACATTCCTGTAGCGATTTTTAAAGCCACATAACATGAAGAACGTAGACATTCATCACAACGCATAGGTGATGTTCTATTCTGGGATAATCCTAAGCCAAGGAGTGAATAATATCCGACCAACCAGAGCCACTACCATCATTTCCCCTCCACGGTTTGCTTGATCCTAGTGCTTGGACTAAAGCCAATAATATTGTCCACCTAAACATGCTTGGTTTTTCTCATTGCTTCGTTATTTCGCTCGTTTGAAGACCGTTGATTCGAAGCGAATTTGATAATAGATGCAAACATCTTGAAATAAACGGCGGTTATGATTGAAAAAGGGTATTGAATGACCCCGTTTGGGGATTTACTGTCATTTCGAATTGCTCCTTTGCCAACGTATTGTCGGTTTATCCACCGACATTCATTTGTTTACAGACTCCCGGGTTAGTAATTTAGATCTCGCTTCACAATCTGAGATTGTTTACTGATATTGTCCAATGTTGGATGAACCAACAGACTCTACTCAAACGCCAGCCTCACTCAACCATATCTAGACTTCTAGCACTTCTCATCAGCTCTTCTTCCCTTTCTCCGATCATCTTCTCTTACTCTTTCGACAAGTGCGCCTTGGGCAGAACCTTTCTTGCAACTTGAGTAAAGCAAAGCAAAACATCATACCGTACCATCTACCAAGCGACATCCGCCACCTTCAAGTCTCTCAGCCAAGATGGCGCCTACTGATGGCAAGCCCTCCGGCGCCCCCAGACCATCCGAGTCAATGAACCGCCTCGACGAAAGCCAGAGATCCGCTCGCTCCGGCCCATCTCCCCAAGGACAGCCGGCCCAGTGGTCTGCGCCTCGTCTCGACCCTCAGCTTCAGTCGCTTCTATAGGAACGGGTACCATCGAACGACAACTTTGTAATCGCTACAAGATGCTCCACTTTGGACGGTTCCGGCCTACTCTTCCACGGCGATGGTGTGAACATGCTCGTGCCCTTCACGATGCTTGGTGAACAGAATCAACTTCGCTTCGGTCACACTGGAAAGTTTGAAAGTCTGGACTGGCTGGCAGTAGCCAACCTACAAAAGCCTGGACCAGACTTTTCGAACCCTCCCACTGTCACAAGCAGAACCAGCCGTGAGCCGCAGCCACCTGTTCGTTCAAATCCGTCTCGACCTCAGCCTGTAACTCCGCTCGTCCCCCACCGGGGCCGCCGATCTGGGCGGGATGCTGTACGTGGCGACACGACTGGCAACAGCGAGGGTCCGTCCGAAGAGGGACGTGTTGGTCGATCCCGCGGTCCACGTTGATTCCAAACATGCTCAGTTAACTTTATCTGAGTTCTCATTCCCGCTGGCACTGTCTTTAAATGTTGGAACTATGGGCAACAAGAGGGAGTTTGGTTTGCGCAAATGCCTTCAGGCAGCTCGCAAGAAAATGAGGGCATGTACTTGTCGTTGATAGACAGGATCAAATGGCAACTAATGGCCTAGGAAATCGCATCATCTTACAAAGTGACCATGGGATTAGATGGGCTACTGACACTGCTTTACACCCGAGTTTCTATGGGGTAGGCTCCTCGGGGGGCTGTTTGGGCTTTCTACGAGCAGTGTTGTTAAACGTCGCCCGGAGGGACAGAGAGAATAGCTGCGTATCCAGCAGTAATATGGTCACGTCTGGCACGGCGTCTCACACGACTACTTGGGATTGTAATCACTAACCAACAGTTGTCTTGGACCATTGCAATCAAGGACAACTACGGAACAGGGTGGGATTCTTGCCTCTCTAATATTCCAGCAAGCGGGTTATGCCGACATATGATCGAGTGCACTCACGCCCGCCCTTGACCGCGGAATACATTCAACGTCAAAACAGGTTCGATTCGCCCCCCCCACAGGTAAGTGACGTCTGGCACTGCCGAATCACCGATAGGCTCTCGGTCGGCACCAACCCAAATTAAAGGTTGTTTAGTGCGGGTAGCCGAGCTTTCTTGGCCGCCGGAACCTGCCTAGTGCTTCCAGAGGTGCTCTACTGCCAGAAAGTGTATCGATCTTTGTCTTGATACGATTAGAGTTTAAACCTACAATATAAACACACAAATATAACGCGAGAGTACACTTTTCGTGTCAACTCCACAAGCACATTCCAACTTGCCCTTCGTCAATCGGGATGTCCCTAGACTGGGCCCCGCTAGTCTGGATTCAGGCCCTACCGAGAAAGCCGAGGACCGCGGCTCGAAGGAGTTTGATCCCAACTCTGCCCTGGGCGTTGCTGATCATGACCATATTGGTAAATGAGAGGGGATTAGGCGAATTCGTCTGGGACTTACCAAGTTCTCGGATAATACCCCTGAGTTGCGCCCCGCCATAGGACCACGTTCCCCAGTTACAGGGAGGGAAAGTGTTCGCCGAACTCCTCACAGTGAGTCATTTTCCTACCCTAGTTGAAGGGTCAGAACTTTCTAAGAATTGACAAACTCTTGGCAGAGGCCTCATGTAATTAGTTTGAAACCATACGCGCGGAACGACCCCCGGCTCTCGATGGGATAACTGAGCCAGAAGACCGTCCGGAATGACCACTTCGCTTCATATTGGGCACATGAGCACTCACAATGAAAAATTAAGCCGGATGGGTTGCGTGATGTGATTTATTTGAAACATCATGGGGGAAGAATATCTATATAACCAAAGGCTTCCCAACACCACACATGAAATTTAATATCGAAAGCAACTCAGCCGCAAACTCCTTGAATGGACTCTGCGAACTTATGACGAGGTGCCAAGCGCACCCATGGTAATTGTCGAGCAGGGCGCATCATAGACCGAAGGCTTGACGAAGCTGACAGCAGGCTTAGTGCCCTTGCCCAGCTCAACAAGAGTCTTGCCGTTGGGATCAAACTGCGGCCAGCCAAGCTGCGTCAAGCCCTTGGTAGGATTGTCGCTAAAGGTGAACCAGGCGTGCTGCATGATCTTGGTAAGCTTCTTCTGGTCGGCCGACGGCTGAATTCCGCTGACGTCTCCAGAGGCTCCGAAGATCATGTGCAGATCCACACCGTGGTAGGCTCCGCTGGTAGGGAAGAGACGCGTGTTATCCCAGTCAGCAAGGTATCGATAGGCCCACGCGGAAACACCGTGGTCGCGCCGAGCCTTGGCCTGGTAGGATACGGGGCAGGTGAAGGACTCGAGGAGGAAAGAAGTGACTTGGGCGTCGGTGGGAGTGACGCCGTTGCCGTAGGCGGGAATACGGTAATAGCCATCTTCGTTGTGGTTGTGGCCCATAAGAATGGGAACCTTGGCAAAGCTGCCTGCCTTGGTCAGACTGACATAGTCGGAAAAGACGAGCTTGCCGTCGGGCTTGGGGTAGAAGGGAGGGATGGACCGGAGGACGCTAGAGCTGGAAGTAGGCCTGACAGTGGCGGCCGCCGCCTTGATGTCCTCCCAGTCGGCCTCGCGCATGCAGGCCATGACATCCTTGGTATCTCCACATCCGACAGCGGAGACAACCGTGTTCCAGTTCTTCTCAGGGACGCCCTCGGCGTTGACAGGAAAGCTAAACGCGTTTCCAGATGGGGCGATGATACCGTTGACAATGGGGTCCTTCTGGTAGGCGTAGGTCCAGTAGTCAACGGCCACGCCACCAGAAGACTGGCCAGCGATGGTGATCTTGGTAGGATTGCCACCGAATCGCCAGATGTTTTCCCGGATCCATTCTACAGCAGCACGCTGATCGCGCAGACCGAGGTTGGCTTCTCCAGGGCCTCCGGGGAAGCCAAAGATGTTGATGCGGTAGTTGACGGTGACAACAACAATGTCCTCAGAATCAGCAAAGTACTTGCCGTTGTAGAAAGGACTGTTGGTGTTTCCAATAGCGAAGCCTAGAGAGTCAGCATGGTGCGGAATGGATCAAACGATCAAGTGGTACTTACGTCCGCCGTAGAAAAACACCAGCACTGGCTTGTTAGCCTGGGCAGAGTTGGATGTGGCCTTGGACCAAATGTTCAAGGTCAAACAGTCCTCACTCTGAGGAGTGCCGGCGTTGCTAGCAAAGTAGGAAATAATATCCTGAGCCTGAGGCGTCATATCAGGATAGTTAACCTTCTTGCTAGGCGACAAGGGGCAGTCATAGCCAAACTTTTCCGCCTTGTAGGGTTCCCTAGAGGTGAAGCGCTCAGGGGGAGCAAAGCGCAGCTTGCCCACGGGGGGCTTTGCATACGGGATGCCCAGGTACTCGACCACGCACGCCGAGTTGTCAGCGAGGTGACCCGTGATGGGACCGTTGGACGTGTCGACGGTGATGAAGTTGGTGGTGTCGCACACAGGGGCAGCAGCCGCGAGGCTGGCCCATAGGGCAAGGGTTGTGAAGAGCATCTTGTGAGTCGCTTACCGAGAGTCTAAGTTGTGGTCGGGAATGAGCTGGCTTTATCGTCCTCCAGGTCGGATCGCCACGTGCGTCGGTATCAATGCTCTATCCGAGACCACGGGAGCGGGCTCCAGCTGCATGGTTGTCCCTGTCTCGGCTCACAGGGGTTATGTCGCTCCCCTTTCCTACCGCGTCATGTCAGTCGACTTGGCATACATATGCGTGATTAGAGACCCGGCGAGCCGGTGACCATAGCAGGGGAGACCTCACCTTATGTAGGGAACAAGTGCCGCATAGGTAACATCGGAAGAATTGAGACCAATCCATCGGGTCTTGGCCCACCAATAACACCCCCATTGACACTTCTATAGTCCACCAATGCCATTCTACTCGAACGACCGTCTAGTCGTGCCACACTGCTGCATGAACTCCTGGTACTGACACCTTGTCAAAAAGAGGGTCCCTCGTCTCTTTGGGCAGTCATTTCCGCTGTGCCACGCAAAAGCCGACGCAGAGGCCAGGGCGGGATGTTCGGTAAGGACTTGCTTGCTTCTGCAAGGGCCGATGTGACATCGGGTTGAGAAGAAGGTGTCCGTATATCGCATCCGACTCGTGCTTGGGTGAAACTAGAGGAAGGGCGAGTAAATGGTGATGGCACCACGACCAAGATGGGAGTCACTCCACCGGCTCTGCAGGATTCATATATGAACTTGAGACACGGTCGAACCTTTGGTTCGAGGTCAACTCACTCAATAGCGTCAAAATGGGTGCCTACGGTATGGGATTCCCCGACAACGGGGTCGACAACCAGGGCTGGAAGCTGTACATTACCTCTTTGGTCATGATCATCACAGCAGGCCTGTTTGTGATCGCCAGGTGCTCCACGCGTTTTTTCATGCACAAGCTAGGATCTGACGATGCGGCTATCGTTGTGTCGCTGGTAAGGCGAATCTCTCTCCTGATCTTTCACATCTAACTATGGAGGTAGCTGTCGTCAGTAATCGTCTCTGCTGCCATGCAGCTGGCGGTACAGAACGGATACGGAATGCACAAGGCCGATCTCAAGAAACCAGAGCTACGCACAGCTCTCAAGATGTTCTTTATCGCGCAGACTCCTTACAAGGTGACTGTCTGTCTTAACAAAGTGGCTGCCATTCTTCTCTACCTACGACTGTTCCCTACCAAGAATTTCCGCGTCGCTTGCTACGTCGTCATGGGCATCATTGTCAGCTGGAGTATTGGTGGAGTTGGTGCAACAATCTGGCAATGTGTTCCCATCGAAGGAGCCTGGAACAAGGCGATTGATGCCAAGTGTATCGACTCCAACAAGTTCTGGATCGCCTACGCCGTCATGAACATTCTCACAGACATCATGGTCTTGACTCTTCCGATTGGCTCCATTATGCGACTTCAGATGAATATACGAGAGAGGCTGATGCTCTGCGGCGTCTTTCTTTTGGGTGGCTTGTGAGTATCCATTGTACAATGCCTTTCCAAGCTAACATGTTGTTCAGTGTCACCATCGCATCCATCCTTCGAACGACGTCGGTACAAAACTCGCTCAAGAACAAAGAAGACATAACCTACAACTTTATCGAGCGTGGCATGTGGACGTTGATCGAAGCCAACCTCGGAATCATCAGCGCCTGCTTGCCTGTTCTTCGACGGCCTTTAGGCAAGCTGTTCCCACGCGTTTTCGGATCTACAAAGAAGAGCTCCAACTACTTTAGCGGACCTGGAGACCACTCGAAGGGATATAATCTGTCCAATATGTCTGCCAGCGCCCACCCGAGCTTCTGGAGGGGCACGACGAGAACACATCAGGTTGTTTCCGTCAGTGGCCCTGAGACGACTACTGGACGAAAGAGTGACGAGCGGCGTATCATTGAATCGTTGAAGGGAAGTGACGCGGAGAGTGATCCTGATAGCCATGGATCTAGGGGTATCGCAAAGAGGGTGGATGTGGTAAGAACGTCGTTTCACGAGGCGGATAGGGAGTAGAGGTGGTCCACAGCATGATATAACAAACCTATTTAATACGAAAGCGAGTTCATTTGTACCATTACGCAGCTTCTGGCAAATCTATCTGATCACAAGGTGATTTCTGCTACGACTAGACTACTCGCCGATTTCGGCTGGAGGAACTTAGTGTTGGTCTTGGAATCGTATCACCGTCATCTATCCAGTTCATCCTTTAGTTTGGCCAAGAGTTCAGCGCCTTTGCCCGTTTATCAATTATTCCCGCCATGTTTTTCTAATCAAAGCCGACGCCGGATCCTAGACCATGCTCTTGGGTGCCTCTCTGTCTCCATTTGCCAAAATTTTGCGCGATCACTTCAGGTCCTTGCATGTAATCTTTTCCCTCCCCACCTCTTGTTATCGTTCGGGACTGTCACTTGCGGCTAGATTTCAGATCATTTCAGATCATTTCAGATCAAATATTGGCCCTAAGAGTAGATCTCGTCCCATTATAAAGGTGAACCGCGATCATAGAGAGGGCAGATGTATTCCTTACTTCTCATCAGCACAATACCCTATCTTATAACGATAAGTGATAATTATCAGGATGGTAGGTCGTAGTTCTGAACAATCTAACAGTATTTCCGGAGTTCTGCCACTTGTGAGGGTCCCTCTCTATCCTCTCACCTGGCGAAGCGTTAAACCCAGCTGATGCCAAGCTGTGGCTTGTAATGCACATTGTGGGTGGCTGGCAAGAAGTTGATGCAGGCTGAGACCAGCCGAACCAACAACTATTAAGTAAGCAAGTGACAGGGGTAACAATTCAGCCCAGCCTGATTCATGCCTTGTTATGGAGTGGATTAGGCTTCAATCATGCTTCTTTCAATTCCAAAGACCGGCAGTCATGATCGCTTCAGTGAATAGCACCCCGAGGGATCCGCCAACTGAAACCTCTAACTCAGCCAATCCTACCTCAATCACCCCTGGCATATCAGATTTCGCTGCCTTCAAGGATGCCATCCAGCAAGAAAACATCGAGGCTGTTCGGGCCCTCATTGAAAAGGCGCTGATGTCAACAGCTGGCTCACAGGGGAAGGCACCGTCCTACAAATTGCTCTTGAAGTGGCAGAGCCTCAAATCGAGTGCGTTCGCATGCTTCTAGACAATGGCGCGAATATTTACGGCAGAGGGAATACCTCTGTAAACGCACTGACGAACGTCGTGGACAATGGCCTTGACGACGTGTTGGACCTCATGGTGGAGGGGGGATATGTGCGGAACGAGGCTGAACTGCCACCAGATCAGCGCCTTAGAAATGGCATGACGATTCTCCACATCGCCGTCTGCTGCAGGATTCCATGGGCTTTGAAACGCCTACTTGAATCGCCTGCGAAGGAGATGATCGATCACCAAGACATCCAGGGCCGAACTCCTCTGCATTACGCAGCCCAGACTTACAGTCAAGCCTTGCGTTGGGTCCCACATAGCGTTGCTGTAAACGCAAAGCGGTACCCTACTCCCGGAAGTACCGAATGCGAAATTGCCCAAGTCCTTGTAGACAACGGGGCTAGGGGCGACATTCCTGACATCTGGGGGGGTTCCACCTTGCAGAACGCTTTTCAGAGCTTTACCACTTATGATGTGGCCAAGATAGTATTTCCAGCGACCTTAGTGGACATGTCGCTATGGGAAGAGACGGCGAGATATGTATTGGAGAGGCCCGAAGTACATATCCTCTGCAATGAGACAAGCGGAAGCCTGATCATGACAAGCGAACTCGAGACATCCGAAAGATCCTTCAACCACTTTTTGCTCTTCCAGATGCCCCCAAGACGAGAACTATATCTCAACGAAACTAGCCTTCTGTAAGAAGATGGTTTCGTCATGCATTCAAAAACTAACCCGCATGGATTGGTTAGGATACTTAGCGAACACCAGTGTTTGATCACTGAAAAACCCAGCCTCTCTTGTTCGTGGTGGCATCGTGCTGAAGGCGCACGTTATCGCGATGCTCCATGGAAGCTGCACCGTGACTTGATACCGACAAAGTCCGAGTTCGAAACGTTCAGAAACGACCATTTCGATTTTCATGGTAAGTTCTAGTTCACCCATTGCAGAACCTCTAGGGGCTAGATGTCTCTCGCTGCTCAGTGAAAGGATAGGCTGAAAGGTTTAACCATTAGACTTCATTGCGTGTCGATTCATCACAACTTGCCCCAAGCTACGCCCAGAGGATGAAGGCAACACACAACAAGACAGTACCAGCGTCGAGCTCGTTCGTCATACCCATAAGCTCCTGTGGACAATGGTGGGCGAATGCTTTGAGGGAGGGGCTGGACCAAAGTACATCATTATAAAATCGACAGCTCTCATAACCACCTCTCCACATGCAAATCCGGGCTGTAGTGTGTGCGCATTGTTGAACCCGCTTCTGCGGACTTTAAGGGAGGAATGGAGGCTTGCCTTTAAGACGGCCAACGACCACTAGTTTAAAATGGCAAGTCTCAAAATCGAACGAGTGGGCGTAATTCTTTTGCTGCTAACAGTATTATAACGTTCCACGATCTTGAAGTCTAGGGGAAACGACCATCGGCTCATCGATCGTCTCCTCGAAGACGCATTGTTATGGGTCCAAGTGGAGGAGATTGCCAGCGAGCAGAGCCATGACTTGTCCGAATTGAATGCCCTGTTCGTCCTGGGCAATGAGTGGAGGCCACAAGACAGAAAAATACCACTCAGTCATTATGACGCATTGGAATTAAAGGAGTTCGGAGCTGCGGTTGGTGAGTTTTGCGAGTATCTCGCGGCAGGAGTCAAAAGTCTGAGAGGCACGTCTCAAGAGCTCATTGGGCTGGTAAGTCAAGTGAAACCCCTAATCAACACAGTGGTGACCGGAAGCTCCAGGAATTCAACTTGACTTCCATTAGGGAAGCCCAGAAGTCCACTTCAACAAGCGTGAGCATGAAGCGTCTCAGCTGGATCACGGTGCGTTTCTCGGCCACGATGGGGGAACATATAACTCACCAAATACCTTTTTTAGTTCATCTTTCCCCCTCTGACGTTTGTTTCAGTAAGTTGAACAGTAAAAGGCCTGCATAAGGCAGCTCTAACAAAGATGTAGAGTCTTTTCGGCATGAATGTCAATGTTCTGGAGTCAAACCCGCCCTGGTGGATATACCCCCCCTTTGTTTTTTCAACGCTGGGGCTGACAATGGTTGTGTGGCTCACCTTTAGGCGCTACCCATCTGTAAGCCGACTTCTATCTCCAATATGCCGACGAGGAGCTCACTTCGATAGATTGAGGACAAAGCCGAGAGGATGTTTCGGAAGGTGGCAGGCTGATTCTTTCTTTTGTCGTTATTTGTGCTTATATCTCTTTTCTCGCTGGCTTCTCCTCGCTGGATATGTCTCACAATATAAACTAAGCCAACAAATTGAGTTTTCAGAGTATGGCTCAAGCTAAGTTTACTTGCATTCTAACCTCTTGTGTGTATAACAGCGAGTAATCCTTCATTGGAACTGTTTCTCGAGGCCTTCAACAGCCGCAATTACATCCCTTGCATCCTTGTCGCACTTGATCTGAGATTCCATCTGCCTGTCAAAGGTTTCTTGGAACTTTTCAACCATGAACGGCTTCAGCACCGATCTCTTGCTCGTTGTGTAGTCGTAGATGGCCGTATCATCGATACATTTCGCAGCCAGCCGGCGATGCTGGTCTGATAAGATCCAACCTTCCATCAGCAGTGAGGTAGAATCATATCGTGGGCGCTCAGACAGCCTGTAGAGGACGGTCACATGATCAGGAAATGTCAATGGCTGTATAGACAAACGATATTAGTCGGCATTCGGAAAATCAATTTTGGGTATCACATACGAGCTTGAACTCGGTTGTGATGCGCCTCAGAATGAGGCCCAGGCTTCGTGGTGTGGGTAGGTCATCCCATTGTCTCCGTTGCTCCTCAGTAGCGGCATCATCTGCATGGTGTTTGACAAACCGAACCCTTGCCGTTTCGACGTATTTGTTATACATGACGTTGTTCACGTGGCCTAGAGCAGTCAGCATAAAGTAGGTGAACCTTAAATCGAAATCTCTTGAGACATACCCTGCCAATATTGTTAGTATTGTGTATATGAGGAACAATAGAGGCTACATACCATGCTATCCTAAGCGCACAAGTCTTGTTAGCAATTGTCCAGTCACTGTGATCGTAGGCGCCTACATACCATGTCTCCCCAGAGCAATGGATAATGGTCTAAAGCTCTCCAGCTCTTATCAGTAAGAAAGCCTTCTCTGCCTGCCAAAAGCTCGATCCAGTCTGATGTGGTATGCTGGTAGAGTTTCTCGGCTTGCGAGACACATTCGGGTGGGTACTTGGAGCTTCTCAATTTTTCGATTCGCGTCTGGAGGTTAGAAAACCATCTTGAATCAAGTGGTGTTGTATCCTTGAGGGCTGTAGAAGTCTCCTGGCTTTGTCGAGGAGTTGTGCATGAGTAGCAGCGCAGTTGAGTTCTCGACGCGACAGACAGAGGCCGGAGCACCCCGGATGACCTGAGACGGGTAACAAACGACATGATACAAAGCGAACGAACTTCAGTGAGGCTAATTGACCATTTAATGACAAGGTTTACAGTGTTGTGGACGATAAATAGGATCTTCTGCAGCCTCGTGTACCGATGTTGCAGAGAACCCCTCATAGGGAGGAGACGACAAGCCAAGGCTCGGTAAGTTCGGCAATTTCCCGGTCAAGCTCGGCGAAACCGGCCTAGACCGAAGTTTGACCTGGGTAGAAGCGGATAAACATGGTTCTCAACACCATGGGCGATGATCATCAAACCGAAAACCGGAGCAACTTTCAATTGTCTTGAACAACTTGGAAACTTCTATGCAGCGCCTCACCAAAAGGTTTCACGACTTCTTCGATACTGTGCAATTTGGCAGCGCTGAATGTGGTCCTCCACATAGGTATAGTTGGTCACATTCAACCGGCTACTTCGAGCTACAAGAACGAATTAGACGATTGAAAGTACAAGAAAATGGTTGAAATGACCATGAACCCGAAATATCATGGGCAGTTGGCAGATACCAGGTATTAAAATCAAGTAGAACATTCCAGTGGTCTTGCGCCGTCGGGTGTTGCTTAGTGCTTCAATGGACTTCTACCTATGCCTAGGTGTTTACTTGTCGGCGAGATTCATGTCTAGCAATTACAATGTGAACGTAGGACGCCATTTGGTTCATTGGACTGCACCTGAATTGTCTGTATTAATTAGAGAAATAGCGAAGAAATGGGGAGCACAACGGTGAGAGCGAGGCAGCCCTGGAACTCGGCCAGTTTCGTGAACAATTTAGCATCTCGAGACGATACAAAATGGGGTAAACTTTCAATAGGCTCCTGGAAATTGTCAAATAACTATCCGGGCTAAAATAGAAAATAAGAAAAACTGATGGGGGAATAGGACGTGCATGCCTCAAGAGGCCCTCAACCATCCAAACACATCAATGAAAAGGCAATCATGAGATTGCATCTGGAGCATGCCTTGTAAACAAACAAGCCCAGATAGGGATGCAACCCGGGATATTACTAGCTCTCGGATTATTCGCCCACTTACGGTTAAACCAACAGGGTGTTGTGTTAGGCGCCGTCTTGGGTCTCTCAACGGCTCGGCCCGTGATGGCGTCAAATCCGCCATACGGGCCGATAGTGCCCCTTCTCTCGGCATTGGTTAAACCGCTTAGGTCACATGTTCAAGGATAGTTGAGAGGAATATTATGATGAACGTATGATCTACGTCGCAATGACGAACCTAAGCATGTCATTTCTAAGAGACAATCGCTGACACGAGAACAATGAGAGCGTCCATGCACTAGCCAGCACGGAAACTCATCAGGAATAGAATGAAAGTAGTCTAGCTGGGATCTTGAAACCCAAGAAACCTCTCGCTGTAGAACGAACCAAGTCCGGAAGGTCCGAGTAAGGCTCCGGGATGTACATAACACGCGATTGAAGGCACACGTGTATCTACCGATAGGAACGCTACGCTATAGATGGAATAGACGCTCCCATCCTGGTCAAGAAAATCCCGGCGACCTGCCTAGTGTGGATAATCTCGGAACGTCGGCCCAGACTGTTTCAGTGCATGAATAAAAATGGATGGCTTCACTGGACGAAAGCTCGTATGAGCTGATATCTGCCGCCCGAAAACAGAACAGATAGTATTAGCAGGCACTCCCATGCGGCCTTTGCTCTGTATGTCACGTATTACGAAAAAGTTTCATCAGTGAGCCAGTTGCGGAAGGTAGCATCTCATCAAGCAATGCGTTCATACCTGCAGGTAACCCGGCCAAGTGCTTCCGCTGCGGCCGAAATGTGTTATAATCTCATACACCATCTGATAATGAGCTAAAGACAAGCCGTCATAAGTAGGTAGATTGTTTGTATCCTCGTGTTTCGTGTGTTCAATCCTTCCAAACGATATCCTCGTGCATAGGTATTAAGGATCAACCAATCATGGTGGTATCAAGGCTCTCGCTTGAACCCTCGTAAGAATGTGAGACAACCGTACCCTTTCAGGAACGATTGCATAGGGATACGATGACCAACAAGTTGGTAACGTTGACAAAGTACGAGAAAATTTTCTCTTGAGTTTAGTAAATCATCACTAAAAATGACGGTCAAGAGTATATATTTTGGTATCTGTGCAACGCTGTCAGCTATTGTACGATCAGGCAAGTTTCAGTCCACCAACGACAACGTGCGATCTGCTCTCTATTATCTCCATTATCTCAAGTCCTAGGCAGTTGCCACTAGATCACTCTAGAATAGCATATCAAGTACTGTCTCGCCAAGCTCGTTGATCAGCTATCCAGTAAGAACCCATCGTCTACATCGGTGCCATCCACTAACCAATATCTTGTCAGATCATGCTTCCCTCCGCCTACCGCACCGTACCTATCCTTCTAGTCGTCCAAGCATCAGTCGGCAGCGCCATCAACATTGACTTCACCGTGTGGAAGAACGGGCATGCCTGCCAGGGCAAGGAAAGCCTGAGCGGTCGTGTTGGATACGGTAGCTGCATCACCGTTGGTGCAGATGCACTGCCAGCTTGGGACTCTTTTAGGTCTGGGGGTCTTTCTGGCGGAGGCTCATCCCTGGCCCTGCGGAATTTCTCTTTTATGAGAAGGCTAATTGCAAGGGCAAACTCCGGGATCGCCATCCCAAATACTACGATGCGGCGACTCAGTGCATTGGAGTCGAGTTCCGCAGTTTCGAGATCCTGTGATTTGTGCAGTGTGAATCAAGGATTCACAATGCATGTTTTTCGTGAATCAAATTGACTGAGATATCGTGCCTATTCGTGGCTTCGTCTGGGAAAGTCACACGCGAAAGACTTACATGTCTTGTGTGACCTTGGTGATGATAGCCGCCGTTAACCCACTAAACAGCGGCGAGATGGAAGAAAAAGAAGACGAAATTGTTGACCCATTAAGAAGATTCGAATCCAAAAAGAGATATCTGTGATATGGGCAAAAAGAATGGTTCCGCCCGGGATCGAACCGGGGACCTTCTCGGTGTGAGCGAGATGCCATAACCAACTAGACCACGCAACCTGAACCGTTTTTGGATGCTCGAGGAGAAGCACACGTGATACTTGTGCCCTAGCATCGATAGGAGACATGAGAGTCAATCCAAGGAAGACGTGCCCAGGGTTCTGGTGTTGAAGGCGTCACTCAGTTCAATCCTCTCTAGCTGATGCCGTCTTGCTGAGAGGTCTCGCTGAGTTCTGGTCGATCCAAAACCGCCAAACAAAGTCCGCCACCAATACCACCAACAGAGCTGAATCAGTCGCTCAAAATGGTTCAGCTCTTGATGGTCTCATGTGCCAAGTGACCAGGAGGCATCTCCCAGGTATGACGTAACCTGTGTGACGTAATTGAGGCCGTTGGGAACAACTGACCAGGCAACGCGAGACAAAATGGTGGCCGATACCGGAGAAAGTGGCTGCCAAGGGCAGTGGCAGTGGTCTGAGACATTTCCCACAGGAGGCAAAGTTTGCAGCGGAGCCTCACAATAGCAAGCGAAGTGGCGCTGCCATCTGTTTCAATCCACTTGCGATGGAGTTTGGTGTTGGCCACCTGGGCTACAGGGTCAAGGGGCCTTGGTAGTTGGTGGGAATTGGGCCGAGAACTGGCAAGGGAGACCTCCTTGGCGATAACAACTGAAGGCTGTCAATCACGATCTTCAGGCTCAGTTAACCCATCGAGGGCCGGCTTCAACTATAATAAAGAACACATTTTTAACACATCATAGCATCATAATCCCGATGCTAACACAGTGGCCTTATTGTTTTAACCCTTTGCTGCTGGCAGTCAAAGAGTCATACCTAGCCACATCGTCATGAGAGGTGCTGTCAATCACAGGAAGGCGAACAGTCTTGAGGCAGGGACTTGAGATTCTCCAATGGCAGAGCGCAGAAAAGCAACGCTTCGCAAATATCAATTACATGCTAAATACTCAACAAGAAAACAAGGTAGTCGAAGCTTAGACAGAGTTGGAGTTGTCGGCGCAGGCCCAGGCTGGCGAGCCACCAGTCTCCTTCATCGAGTCGATAATGCCAACAATAGAACCGTACGTTCCACCAATCATCAAAAAGGTACCAGAGATAACAACAAAGACGCTGTAGGCAACCATCAGGTACCATCCAAGGGTAGCCTCACGGCGACGACCCCAGTTGTCGTAGAGCCACATGCAACCCATAGGCTGGAAGGACATCAGGGTTCCGAGAAGAGCGCCAACGAGAGACACGAGACCTCCGAAGACGGGAATGCCACTGGCGATGAGGTAGGCGATGATGGTGGCAGTGATGGTGCAGCCGATCCATGTGACCCAGTGGGTGAGAGAGTTGGAAGTGAGATGCTTAGAGCCGCGGAGCATGCGAACGAAAGCGTACTTGGCAGAGTACTATGCGCTTGTTAGTTACCTGATGGGTATCATCAAGAAAGCAAGGATACTTACGTGAATGACGAGAGTGGTCGAGGCAATGAGACCGGGCAGGGCAAGACCATAGGCAACCTTCTTGATCATGGCACCGGCAGAACCAAGAGCGGGGGTAGCAACATAAGAGCCGCAGTAGATATAAACGACACAGCCGATGACAATGTAGGTGATGGTCATGCCGGCCTGGCAGACAATGAGAGATCGAGTGTAGTGCCGGGGGTCGCGCATCTCAGCAGCGATGGCAAAGTAAGCGGGAGTGCCAGCATAGGCAAAGATGAGCGACGAGACAGCAGAGATGGCCTCGGTGAATGGAGTTCCCTTGTTGACGATCTTGTAGTCCGACTTCCAGGTGCCCTCCTGGGGGGCATCCGCGGGACGGTCTTGAACACCAACGGCGATGGTGACAGTGAAGATGGCAGTGAGAAGGCAGACCAATCCAACCCAGGCAAGCCAGCTGATGCGGCCCAGAGTTTGGATGCTAGCAAGACCAAAGCCGATGATGGCGGCGACGGCGACGAAAACGGCAGTGCATGCGCCGTGCGTGGAGACGGCGTTGAGGGCGATAGAGATACCGAGCATACCAGAGCCAGCCACAAAGATCCAGACTACACAAGTTAGCGACCAATTGAGGACAATTGAATGTCAGGTGGTGGGCATACAAAGGCAGAAGGCAATGCCAAAGACTTCGCGACCCACACGGCCGAACATGAGAGCACCAGCATCATCAATGCCGTAGACCTCAGGGTGACGAAGCTTAAAGGTACCGACGACATATCCAGACCAGGTGGTGATGACAGCAATAGCGATAAGGGCAATCAGTCCAGGGACAAGACCGAGAGCGTGAAAGACGGCGGGAATGGACAAGACACCAAGTCCGATCTGGGTCTTCATCATGAGGGCGACGGTACCAATCCAACCGACCTGCAGTCAAGCGTTAGCTCGCCTTCTAGAAAAATTCTAGCGTCTCGCCTTCGGGAATAGGCGCGCTCACGTTGCGGTAATTGGGGCCCTTGTCAGTGATTTCTCCAAAGACGGCATCGTGGGCAATGGTCTCGTCGGCGTGTGATTGGGCAGGCTGGAATTCGGGATCTTGGCCGAAGTCGCGCTTCACGTCCTTCTCGGAGGAGGTCGACATTGTGATGGATGGAAGAAGGCAAGTCTGGAAAGGATCGACAGGAGTAAAGAGGATGTGCCAAGAGGCGGAGAAGGTGTTGAGTGAAGAGGGAGTAAAGTCGAGAGTGAAGCGTCTGGCCAAGATCAACTTATACCTCAAGAACGTTGAGCATTGACCGGGTCAGGTATCAGTCTCGAAGCACCACAGGGCCCAATTATTACGTGTTAGTTCATGACGAGCATTACGATAGAGCGAACGGTGACAGGATCCAGGGGATTGGGCCTGTCGGGGCGCAGCGTGAGAGCGGAGGATGGAACGAGTCTTGTCTGTTGTTGGTTAACCATGCGCGATAGGGAGTGGAGAAACGACTGGCCCCATCACCTTCTCTGGTCCCCATGGGGTTGAGAAAGCCAAGGCGAGGGCGAATGGGGTAGAGAGGAGACCCGTGGAGTAGGACAAAGGGGCGAGAACGAGTCTAGGATCGCAGACATTAATCACGCGAGAGAGGCCAAGCTGAGAGATCAAAAGGTATTTCGTACGTAACAAAACACTAAGGCGAATGACATTATACTGGATTCCGTGACGTTAAAGATTCCACAATTCAGGAGCACTCCACATTGGTCCAACGAGTAGCGACTACTTCCGCGACGGACCCGTCTAGGATAGAGAGGAACCCTCTCCACCCGAAACCAGGCGGAACCAAGTTTCCATTACGAATAGTTAAACCCGGGCCTCCGAAGCCGGCCGACCTTCCAGAACCGGTCGGCCCGTGGGAGAGGCAGCCGAGATTGTTGAGCACTGACGTCTCTGCGGCTTGTGATGGAAAAGCGAGTGGTTTTTCTCGAAGGTGGCGGATCCACGGATGAGCAGAGAGATCGCCAAGCATGGGAAGATGCATAAACACCTTCTCTTTTGGGTTCTAGCGTCTTCGGGCCTCCCGTTTCATGCCCCTGGTCGTGAGCCGCAAGCCGAGTTGGCCGGGAACGTCTTACCCTACACGTGATGGTTTGGAGTGGTTTTTGTGATGAAAGACGCTATTTTGAAGCGAGAAAAAGGTCGACAAACTTAATTTTGATGTTGTCTTGAATAGAGATAATTGAAGTTTTTTTTGCGACACCAAAAATCACACAGAAAAAGACAGAAAAAAACAAACCGAATTATTACGAGGGATCACCGCTGTTCCACTCCCACCGGCCTCTGCCCGAACCTCCAGCTGGCCAGGGTAACCAATGTGTCACGACAAGGCGTAAGCAAAACCCAACATGTGCCCCTGAGCGGGCGTAAGAGTAAGAGAATCATGATTCTTTGTCATCTAGACCAGTCGAGCAAACTCGCTCAATCGCTCTCCAACCGTCAGAGCATGCTCACGAAGAAAAGTATGAGAATCTCCATGTCGCATTCCAACCTCAAGATCCCATTAGATTCGTACGTAACATCTTCTCCATACTCTACAGTAAGCATAACAAGGCTTCCCTCGCGAGGAAATGCCTGCGCTGCAAAAGCCCTGTCGAGATGCATTTGGGAGGTCTCTCAACGGCCTGAGCGCGTTGTCGTGAGTCACGACCTTTTTCAGTGGACATTTTCTCCGCGTCGCGTCCAGTTTTTTTTTCAGTGGGCTCTCCTTCTCCTCCTCTCCACGATTTCTCTGGATCTGTTACGTAGCAAGAACTGAAGCCTGGCGAGCACGCGAAACCGTCTCCATTTTTCACAGATCCTGAGATGTTGTACGTAATAGACAACTTGGCCCATCAAATAGGCTTCCCCAGATCAACAATCGTGATGCCGAAAGGGTTCTCAACGCGGGGAAAGACAGCGCTTGGCTCGGATTTGAAATGGTGTTGTGAGCACCACAAAAAGGGGAATGGCTGAGGAGAAGAGTTTGCACTATACTGAGAGAGACTAAGAGAAGATTAACCGTAAGAGGTTATGATTTACTACTTACTAACTCGCCAGTTAGTCACCGGAACTGCCTGCGGAGTATATATATGCGCAAAGTGCGCACCGAGGGGACTCTCAAAACACCGAGGTCGAATCTCCTCTGTCACTACGATATTGTCGAGAAAGCAAAACAAAATGCACAACTATCAAGCCCTCAATACTTAGACACGACTGGGAGTAGAGACAGCTTCTAATTCAATACTGGGGTTGTTCAGCATCGCGCTTGTTAAGCCCTATAACTGGACATTAAGTGCCTAAGCTACTTTTGCACTCTGACATATCTTATTTCACACTAAATTGGCCTAGATGAGGATACAAACAAATTTGGTCATGTCGAAGGGCAAAGAAAAGTCACGGTAGTCAAGCTGAGAGTAAGGTGGTGGAGGCGACTGGTATGCTGCTGTTGCCGCCACTAACAGCCGCGCATCATCCCATCTACATGGCACCACTGAGGCCAATCTCCCACGGTCTTCTCAAAGCGCAATCCAAGCGCTTCAATTTCAAAGGGCTCTGTTAAGGGACAAATTATCGACTACTGCGCAGATCCGGGAAGACGTCTTTCTTGGCTGTCGTTGGTGCCAGGATATTTGAGGCTGCATCGCCAAGCCTCCTTGGCGAGATGCATTGCCGAAGCAGCCAGGGTGAAGTGCCAGGCCAAGAGCCAGCCGCTGATGATTTGGAGAAGTTGGAGATTGCCATGGCGCACTGCAGGCTTGGCCGATAGCCACGTGCGTTCCTCGTTTCGCACCACCTTGGGATCCTCGCCCATCTGCGTGTTACTTGAAACACCCAAGTTCCGTCTCTGGTGTGCCAAGCTTAAATACCCAGTGAGGGACTTCTCAGCATTATTCGAGGGAAGACTTCGTACAACCTGTGTAAAGGTGGTTGGGCGAAAGTAAAACCAAGTGGGTGCCGGTTGAATGTCCTCCAAATGGCGGCCGTGCAAGTGCATGTTCTATCCTCTGGCTTTAGAGAATGATGTGAAAAATACAATATCAGTGGACTGTTCGGAACGGAGTTGATCTCGAAGCAGCGGGAACTGGGAAGAAATCTACTGAGCAGAGAGAAAAGGCCCATTGGAATGCGTAGCCCCGAGTTGTTTAGGGAAATCTCTTGGAAACGCCAGGTCAAAAATATCAAGAATTCTGTTGATGCATTAGCCAGCCTCCCAAGGATTGTTCGACCGTTTCTGTGCGAAGCTACCAACCCTCTTGTCGCACGTCTAACCCCATAGCCGCTTAGGCTGGGACCAAGAGATTGAGCATCCGCCCAGTTTCACAAGGAAGAGGATGTCTACATGAGATTTTCCCCTTGTTCCTTGTTTCTTTTTCAAGAGGCATTCCGCATGGTCATTTCCCCTGATAGTTCTGGCGCATGAGTAGAGATTCACGGCATAGTGAGTCGAGTACATTGCAAGCAAGACCGGAACGAAAGTTCATCCTATGGGTGCATGAACTCCTGAACGAATTTATTGGATTCCTAGGACTCCAACTTTGGCCAAATTGTTCTCCAAGCTCTGAACAGGAGTATAAAACTTGTTCTTTATTATAGTTGGAGCCCGGCCCTCGATGGGTTAACTGAGCCAGAAGATCGTATAGAAGTATCGCCACCGAGGGCGCCTAGACTTGGGCTTCAAGACTTGTCTGGTCAGGCACTTCACACTTCACTCCCCGAAAAGAAAAGGAGAGAGTCAGGCACATTAGTAGACAGTGCAGTTATGCATATAATGTAGGAATTTCACAATACATGATCACAGACTTAGCTATCTACATGCGCCTCCACTGGGTTCCCGGGCGCTCTCATCAGTTCTAGACGATATCCTTCATGGAGACCGGGCTGCAACATGGAACACTTAGTCTTCCAAATGACCTGATAACTGGTTCATACTGCCGGGTAAAAAATTGCTGGACTAAGTGCTTATTTTATAGGAGTTTGCCTCTTTGTTGTGGTCGTATGATTGCGTTCTCGCTATGTATTGGGCGGCGAGTAAAAGCTTAGCGCTAGATAGAAGACGGTCGCCCTAGTTCCCCAAGTGAATAGGACCAAGTCTTGCCACCTCTTTCTGTAGCCTGTGTTCACTCTGGTCAGAATTCGACGAGTAACGCCTGAATGCCAGATCGTTGGCTCCCACAAGAGACCACTTTTTCAGTTGTCATCTCATCCAATCAGAAGCCAGCCTCTATGGCTCAGTGGTAGAGCGTGTCACTAGTAATGACAAGGTCCCAGGTTCGATCCCTGGTGGAGGCACAGCAACATTCGAGAACAGCAAAGTTGTCCTTGAATCCTATTTTTGCTCAATACTTTAGTGACTGTTCACTTCTTTGTCGTTCGATAATACGAGTAATCCGAAATTGGCGGTGTGTTATTCCTATCGTCTTTTTGACTTCATTGCGGTTTGTTAGAGGAGCAGCTTTGGTGGGACAATTTATCCTCTTCTTCATGGCACCAACTAGAGGGTATATTTGGTGCCGCCGAAAATAGGAACCATCTGCCCAGGCATTTCCTTCTCAATGAGACCCTTGAACCTCCATCCCGTGCAATGTCCTGGCATGAGCAGAGCAGGGTTAAGCTCCTTTAGATCCTTGATGCTCTGGTCCATCTTCTCGGGAGACGCATCCGCCAGGTGATAACCGCCGACGATGGAGTAAATAGGACTCTCATCAAGCTCTCTAGCATTCTTGGCGATATTTATTAGACCGGCATGGCTGCACCCTGTGAAGATTACCAAACCTTTACCTGTATGGATGCATTAGCGATTGAAACTCGATGAGTTGAAAGTTGGAAACACACCTTTGAGTTTGCACATGACAAAACGCTCCTCCATGATCAACTCGTCGGGCGTCCACTTTTTGGTTGCTGAATCATATCTGATACCGCCGGGAATGCGGCCTTCATAAGCTGTTCGTCGAGGAATATCGCCAGAGACGAGAAACATGCCATCTAGAACAGCGCCAGCATGGTTGACCGTTTCCACCTTTCCCCCAGCGCGTTGAATTTCCTCGATGGTAGGGTCCGGCTCGAGAGAGACAGGCTCATCAAACATGGCACCTCGGTAGTCTGGCCTGTCCGGAGGCAGGGCGACGACCACGGAAGCGTCGTCGGCTTTGCCGCCATTAATGAGCTGGATGGCGGAAAGCAGGCCCCCAGAATGATCTCGGTGCCAATGAGAGAGTGCAATCACTTCCACATCGCTCATCTGGAGTCTCAGCCGTTTCGCGTTCTTCTCGAATACGTCTTCCTCTGGCCCAGCATCAAAGAGTAGTGTGCGGCTTCGGCCGTCTTTCGTTGCCGTCTAGTGGAGATATGAGCCTCTACATGTTAGAACTGAAAATCACACTACTTACGATAAACAGGGAAAGGCCATGTGCACCACAGCAAATATTTCTCATTGGAATCTCCCACTTAGCCCCGCCACGAGCCGTAGGATCAGGGACTCGGCTAAGAGGAACTCCAGCAAAAGACTGCGTGTGTTGGACCCGAGGGTTTGGGCTCGGTGAGATTTGATCAATCTCGTCATTTACCAGAACATGTATCTCAAGGCTGTCAACCTCAACGAGAGGCTGTTTGGCAGCCGAGCTGGTAACAGACATGATGGCGAGTAGTTATTGTCGGTTGAGCGTGTAGATGGATCAATCGCCGTTGAATTGTGCAACTTCTCTTTTCAATGAGAGAGGGCATGTAGGAAACTCAAGTCGACATGGAAGCCAAGATTCGGTTGTTATCCATCATTTGATCGCCGACTCGGCTTCGGCCATCGGGCTTTGAACAAACTCCGTGATGCCTCGGCGACCATATTTGTAAGCCAAGTTACCTGACCTTGGCTGCGCTGGCGAGTGGTCCCATTATATATCTATTAGTCAATTTTACTCATTGATTCCAAATAGTGGTTATTTGGAATTCACGACTTGCATCATTCACTTAGTAGACAACAAGGAGGAGAGGAAATGCGTCACTAAAATAACCCAATCCAATATCTATCCGCCCGAGCTCTCTTTCGGCAACACGAGTCATCAAGTTTATGGAAGACAGTCGATCTTTTATCAGGCTCGACAGTGTTGCTAGTGAGCCTAGGCGGGCAGCTGTGCTGTCATCTGTTCAAGGATGGAAGAGGAACAACTCCTCTGAAGAGGTCAGTTTGAATGTCTCTGGCCCCTTCTAGTGGTACAATGGAGATGAAAATGACTCAAGATTCTCTATCAATATGGTTCTGCTGTATTAAAGAGACTGTACTATTGATTTCTGGGATTGTTGAGATCATTTTGATAGTGTTTCGCGTACCAGCATGTCGCTTGTGTCACTGCTCTGGTATCTACTAGCTACGCGTCCCAATTGACTTGACAAGGCCGTTTTTGTAACTAGTCTTGAACTGGTGTGATAGTCGCAGTAGCTTCTCGTCATGTTCTTAGTGCCTGTTGATCATCCGTTGACAACCATGGCGGCTGTCTCCCTCTGCCAGTTATCCGATCTTGGTACAGTATTGCATTTCCACTTTCTCGACACGCTTTGCATAATTTTCACTGAAAAATTTCGTTCTAGGAATGACCAGTAGACTTTTACACCTTCTCAATCCCGCCTAGCCCCATGGACCTGAAGATGCATCATGACGGTCAGGGATAGTACCTGGCAACGGACTCTTGTCTCCAAATTGCCACACTTGATGTTAAATGCGATCCTGGTACGAAGAACTTTTGTCATCATTCATGTGGAAATCGGAGGCTTTCAGAGTAAAGACAGAAAATGGATCCGTTGACTGAGACATTTCGACTCACCGAGCTGGCTTGGCGAGCCTGAAGCACCCTTGTTGCTGCTCGAAAACCTTGATCTGTGAACCAACAGGTCCGTGTCTATGCAGAATTCACATGTTAGTTGTGTTGATGCACGAATCAGGTATTTTGTACGTAAAGGACAACTATCAGTAGATTGGAGACCGAAAGCAACCGCCCCAAGCCGATAGTTGGATGTGGAAGTTTGATTGGCATCTCTAATACTGAGCTGACTTCACGAGCCAAAGAGAAGATGACAACATCGCGCATAGCTTGGACTTGAGTGAGACCATGTGACCTATCGTCTCTGAGTAGGCCAACCCAATTCGATTATGTAGTCTTTCGGCCACAACTCCCATGTTGCATTGGCTGAATGAAACGTGGCCAGGGATCGACAAAAAATTTCTTCACTGGCCAAGGGCACAGCCTTGGTCTGCAGCTTGAGAGTGGTCTCTCATTGGATATCTTTTTACCTCAAATGCCTCGTCTTGGCAAATTTTGAAGTGAGGCGGAGCAAGTCTTGTCAGTCTGCCAACAATGAACTTTGTGATCTTGAGAACTTTTGAGTAGAGTTCCTTGACTGGCCGCGCGGCATGCAACTGTCAACTGCTAAGATATGCAGAGGCTCAGATCATTTAGGACTTGGACATGGTGGCTATGCAAACCAGCAACGGTAGATTGGACCCTCCCTTGTTGAATCCTGCGTGACGATCAGGCCAACAGCCGTGCAGTGCGAGTGGAATATGAGCAGCTGAGCCGGCACTGAGTTAATGTGAGACACGCCTCGCCGTCATAATTGGTGCCGCTCTGAAATTGCTAGACATCGAGGCCCACACGCTTATGCACATGATCAGGAGAACAGAGGACTTTTTCAGCTTCTCGACGACTCGTATAGGTATTCTTCTCCTGTGGCTTACAGCGACTGCCGGGATGTAACCTGGGCTTCCAATCTCTTGGAAGATAATCCTATCAAGCATTCGTCCGCAAATAGTCAGCTTACGCTGCCCAATCGGGCCAAACGTTCCGCCTTGCTGGTCGGCACCCGCGCTCCGCAGGTGGTGATTCGGTACTCCCCATCTTCCGCCCAGAGACGGAATGCCTATCGAGAAGTTTGATTCATCCATGACCAAGAGTCAGCTCGTATCACGGGCTGATGTGATGATATGCAGGGAGTGGAGATAATCTTAGTTGTGGCGGGCCGTTTGCGGGAGTAAATCGGCCGTCCTCACAACGGCTCAAGAGAAGGAATGTGATTTTTGACACGGTCACCCCGCAAGCTTGGACGATGTAAGTTTTTTATATAAGAACGTGTTGGCCGTCTGCAGATCCATTCTTTGCACACAGAGTTCCACACAGTTCAGCACCAACAGATCCCACTTGAGTCACATCACATCACATCAACTCTTCAAAATGAAGTTCTCCATCTCTCTTGTCGCCCTCTTTGCTACTGGCATCCTGGCCAGCCCTGCTCCCAAGCCGGCTCAGAAGTGCCCCGTAAGTGTTTCTTCTTGATCATTTATCTGAGACCTTGATCTAATATTTCTCCAAGGCCGATCGCGTGTGGAGCGACTGCGGCTCCGCATGCCCCGAGACCTGCACCTCGTCTCCTGACCGTGTCTGCATCACCCTCTGCGTCCCTGGATGCTTCTGCAAGAAGGGCTTGGTTCTGAACGCCGTGAGTGATTCTGCTGCATTTAACTGACGACTGCTAACACTGGAGAAGGCCGGAACCTGCGTCCCCAAGTCCAAGTGCTGATTTTCTTGATTTGGATTACTTTCGCTTCTATTTGTACATTTTTAGTCCGGCTTTTTAGAACAGGACCTTTATATATGCTTCAATTATAGCTCCTCAAAACTGCGTTGCAATCTCATACCTTGGTTTGAGCTCATCATCTGTATGCACCGTGTGATCTCACAATGACCTCATCATTTTATCGAGGAGAGAAAAATCTATTTTGGAAGATCAAACACTATGTAGGTAAAATAACTGAACCTTTTGCTAGAAATGCCGCCCGGCCAGCTAGAAATGGGGGGGAACGCGCTCCTGGCGGGGCGGGGGCGAAATGGTTCGCTGCTACTCCAGGGCCATGATAGGCATGGCAGTGATGGCGCTCTCATCAGCCCTTCAATTCGTAATGCGTAAATGATACGGCTTCGGATGATCTGCACGGCCCTAATATGATTGACTTGGACTCCTGTGGCCTGTTGAAGTGGACTAATGCTTGGCGGCGGATCAATATGGTTCGGGATTTGGAACGGCCTACAAATAAAGAACGCTAATCGCTGGTTTATAGGGGGTTAGATGAAGGTATTGTCATCAGCCCGGGGCAAAGAGACAAGGATGTTGCCATTAGCTCAAGTAAGCTTCTTGCGAGGTCGTCTTTTGTCAACTCTTGCAGGTTGATGTGAGTGGTGAGCCAACAAGTTGACATCACGCTACAACAGCCAGCTGGCGGTCTGTCCACATTCCAGGGAATCAGTAATCACTAATCATAGTCCCGGATCCTAATTGCCACTTCTAGGACCGAAGCAAATAGTTTCATGACTTTTCAATGCCGATGTTAGTCACTTCGTTGGCTTCACGACTTGGCAAGGCAGCTCCCAGTTGTGGGCCCGGGACATATCTGACCAATGGGGATGAATTTTCGGTATCCGAATTGCTTCACCTCTTGTGTAAGAACCAACAAGAGAAATCATAGAGGTAATATATAGACCGTGAAGGGATCGTTTTGAAATGCAAGCACCTCTCCATGAACCCATATTCTCACTCCAACATCCACTCACTAAGACGCTCAACTACGCAACCTTCAGCTTCAACCATGTCTCAACCAAGCGCCGTGCCAAAGCCTCAAGGAGCTCAATCACCGCCGGCTCCTTTGTATCCGACAGGCTTCGCTTTTGGAATGACCTTATTCGCTCTCTTCATCTCTCTCTTTTGCGTTGCATTGGACAGCACCATCATCGCCACGGCCATCCCACGAATCACTGACCAGTTCCACGCACTACAAGACGTGGGCTGGTATGGGTCGTCCTATCTTCTGACGAAATGTGGTATGTGACTAATTGTGAGACTTTTTGAAGTAGCTACCTAACATGTGAAAGCCTTTCAACTGCCTTTTGGGAAATGCTTCCGTTTCTTTAGTCTTAAATGGACCTTTCTTGCTGCCTTGTTCATCTTTGAGATTGGCTCAGTCCTCTGCGCAGCTGCTCAATCTTCAGAAATGCTCATAGTGGGTGTGAGTACCTCCCAACCCATTTCGCTATTGCAAAGACCCTGCTTGCTGATACTTCAATTTGTAGCGCACAATTGCTGGCATTGGCTGTGCTGGCATCTCAAGCGGCGGCCTCATCATCATCGCCAACATTACACCCATGGAGAAGCGAGCCACATTCCAGAGTCTCTACGGTGGGATATTCGGCATTGCCTCTGTCGTGGGACCACTGGTAGGTGGAGCATTCACTGACAAGGTATCCTGGCGCTGGTGTTTCTACATCAACCTACCTCTTGGCGCGGTCTCGGCCGCTTTCATCGTCTTCTCTCTACGCCTGCCGTCGAAGCCCAATCCCCTCAAGGAACAAGGAATCTTGGGGCTCTTGTGGAACCTCGACCCGGTTGGATTCGTCCTGTTTGTGCCTAGTATCATTTGTCTTTTGTTCACTCTTCAGGTACGCATTGTCCTCTTTGTTCGCCATGGGATCAACGTTAACAGGAGTCAGTGGGGAGGCACCGCGTATGCCTGGAATAGTAGTCAGATAATCGCCTTGTTTGCGGTCTTCGGTATCACGCTCATTGCGTTTGTCGGCAGTCAGATCTGGCTAGGCGAGGCAGGGACTGGTCAGATTCTTGGACCTTCTTAATCAACGGTCAACTGACAAATAATAACAGTCCCACCTCGCATTGCTAAACAACGGACAATCTTTGCCTCGAGTTTGTTCACATTTTGTCTCGCGGGCACCTTCTTTCTCCTCAGTTACTTCATACCCATCTACTTTCAGGCTGTCAAAGGGGCAACGGCTCTCAAGTCAGGTATCGACACAATCCCTCTCATTCTCCCCAATGTCATTGGTATCCTCTTCGCGGGCTTTGGAACAAGCAAGATCGGATATTATGTCCCCTTCATCCACCTGGCGGTCATCATTGCCCCCATCGGCGCCGGTCTCTTGACGACTCTTGGACCTAACACCAGCGCGGGCAAGTGGATTGGCTACCAGATCCTCTTTGGCTTCGGATCTGGCTGTGGCTTCCAACTTCCCCAAGTTGCGGCCCAGATCGTGTTACCTCCTCGCGACATTCCCATGGGAATATCGGTATCGATGCTATTCCAAGGCTTGGGCGGTGCCGTGTTGATCAGTGCCGCGAATAATGTGCTCAATGAAAAGCTGTTGCACTACATCAACGACCTTGGAATCTCTGGTGTGAATGGCATGGACGTCATAAACGCTGGTGCTACGGGCTTTCGCGACGTCATACCCACTGAGCACATTGGCCAAGTCGTTGGCGCCTATAATCGGGCTCTCCGCAAGACCTTTCAGATTGCCCTAATCATGGCGTGCCTCAGTGCTCTTCCTGCTGCCCTGTTGGAGTGGAAGAGTGTGAGGAAGGGTGGCCCCGGCTCGGCGGAGACTAAATCCAGGGCGAATTCCGCTCCACCCTCAACTAGCGACATTGAGAAAGCCTCCTCTTAGTGGTCATGTTGCTGACTTGGGCACTAGCCATGCTGGTGCGAGTTATCACGATACTGGGGATGCCTTTTGAACCCTGGCAAGATGTATGGAGCAGAGACTTCACTCGTATAAATAGACGTCGAATATAGTGTCTGTGACTTGAAATTCAATGAACAGTGACCAAATACTGCGTTTCAACCGTTAGAAATAGCTTATAATAGATAAAAAGCTGTCCACTGACCTTGGTTGAGGCCAGAGTCTACCTCAGGCATCGGCGCCTGTAGTTCAAGCTGAACACGAGTTCTCAGTGTAAATTGACGATGAAAACTAGCCATAGCTCCAAATTCGACTTCTATGTCGCAATTAAGCAGTAGTCAACTTTCTACCCTTCTGCTGTAGAATTCGAGCTCGCCTTGGCCACTATGCCCCTATACTCAGTCTGAAGCCAGGCGCCAAGGCTGGCCACCAAGTTGACATCTGCCAAGTTCGCCCCCAATTCCTCAGCAGCGGGGCAAGCCGCCTCTGGATCGTATATCTCCGTCCCCAGAGAAAGAAACGCGGTAATTAGGTTGCTCACTCTTTTCAGCTCGCTCAGAATGAGAGTATTTGTCAAGGCCATCTGCAAGTCATGGTCATAACTCTGAAAAGTCCCCACTGTGATAGCTGTCGGAAGAACAGATACCCCCATCTTTTCACTAGTAGCTCCAGTACCCAAGATACTGAGTGAGTCGGCGCTGGTTGATGACGGGGTTGAGCCCGGTGCCTCGAGCGTTGGTGGGCATGATACTCCTTTGCCGTTTGTGTTCGATATAGCTTGTTTGTACCAGAGTAGAACTCTAGATACGATAGAAGCGTACAGCATAGCTGTGTGTGGTAATCGCGCACAAGGGCACTTAAGAAGCAGTCCCAAGCGCCCTACCACGTCGCGGTTGCGCGTCAGAACTGAACTGAGGTCTAGTGTGCGTGCCGGCACTCCATCCGAAATAGGAGCCGAAGGGTTGGCGCAATACAGCCGGCGCATGATGTCTTTGGACTCCTGTGTACAAACTTGGCGTGACGTCGTAGTGGGTGGCGTGGTCGCCGTTGAGCTTTCGGCGGGTTCAATTATCACTGGGCTTTCAAGGCTATCCAACGAAAGCCAAGGTTGGAAGACGTCGTGAGAGATAGAAAAGGGATCATCAATGAGCATGCTAGTCTCGGATAGGCCGAGCATCATGTCGAGATTGTCCTCAGTATTGCAAGTGAGGCCAATCTCAGGAATCTCGGGCATAACGGGGCTCGGATGGACCTGTGGAGGGCTTGCAAGCCTCCGTCGTGGAGGTTTCCCAGCCTTTCTAGAGACTCCATACACGCAACCTAGGCCTTGGGCGATGCAGCGAGAACAAGCAGGGCGGCTACGATCGCACTTGATCTGGAAGATTTGAGGTTAGTCAGCCACTCTGCACGACTGGGAGAAACGTGGCGTACCTTTGCCTGTCCACAAGCATCACAGCTGGACCGAAGTTTAGTCTGCAGTCGTGGGGCTCGAGTTTGAGGTTCCTGCTGAATAGTGGACATGTTTGGAACACGGTGAGTCTTAATTCAGCCTCGGATGATGATGTTGACGTTGAAATTTGTGAGCTGGCAGACGAGATTGACTCATTTGCATTTGAGTGCCGCTTATCCGGAGGATGCCAACCAACAGAGCGGCTTACCCATGTCGGCATTGCGGGGCTGAAGTGTCTACTAGAGAGGCTCTTGATGGCTCTAGGACAAAGAAAAATTCCTTGAATACCTAGTGCGAGTCGATTAAATCTCTGAAAGGAGATAGTAGGCACTGATAGCTACCAACAAGAATGCCTTGCGGCATGGTTAGGTGTGCTTGTACCAACACGGAGCGAGGAAATAACCGGACCAGGAAAAGAAAACCGGCCGAATAAAACTTGAATGCCCAATAGAACTTGAGGTGAAGCAGGTGATGCCGTTGGTCTCCTGTCTCAATCCTCTGGTGCTCGTCCGCCTGAACCACTCTCACCTGCAGCTTCAAGTCCATACTTTAAACCGTGCTCCTTCGATATTTATCCGTATTGTTAGCTGTTGCAGAGCAGGGAACCATCTTTAAAACTCATTAATTTGTTAATTTTTGAGGCATTTAATGAGTATATGAATCGGATGTAGTCCGTCGATAAGGACATGATTGACGTTGAGTTTGCCGTATGCAGAAACTAATACATCCCAGTCAGGCCTCTCTCTAGGAGGCGATAAAACACTGCCATGTTGCTGGTTTTGTTGATATGACTATAGAGTGATAAAGGCTCGGGTATTAACTTCTACACACACTTTTTTGGTATCCTCTATTCCCGTGTTCTGATCCTCGTGTTGTAGGCCTGCCTGCTAACCCAGCCTCCGCTTCCGAGAACTCTACCACCGTAATAGCGTTGTTTCATATTCTCTATTTATAACTAAATTTAACGAATAGGCTGCAGCACAAAGTTGGAAAGAGCTAAGAATCTTGCGGAAGAGTATTGGGGGATGAAACAACTCAAAAGCCATCATCCAGCTCCTGCAGAGGATCTTGTATTGCTACCAGTCAAAAGTCGAAGGCTGTGAACAGTCCAACAACTCTGCCGTAAATCCACTGCTAGATTCCTTCCTCTTTCTTCCTCCCTTCACCCTCGGCATGGTGATATGCCTAAATACCTTGCCACCAAACTGACTGTATAAAGGCAGCACCCCTCCTGCGTCTAGCAGAGTCTCCTCAATGTCTGATTGCTCATAATAAAACACATTGTTATATCCTTCGATGCGGATTGTTTTGTTGTCTTTGTCGATCGTAATCACCGAGTCTTCTTGTGCGATCTTGTAGAACTCTGGATCTTGCAGTTTTATATTGAACAGGCCCATGTTCAGCTGATTCCGCTCATCTAGACGCGTTAGGCATAGTCGTCCTAAATTTCTAAGCCTGAAACTTACAGATGAAAGCGAAGCCCTTCGCGATAACTGCTTCCACTCCAGCACCTTGCAAGGCTCTCACAGCGTCTTCGCGGGATGACCCACTACCGAAGCCATGGTCCGCCACACTACAAGGGGTAAGTATCTACTCATGGAGAATTTGTGGCCGAAACTTACATGATCCGAGATCCTTGCTTGGCCTTGTCTAGGAAGCTTGGGCGGTAATACTGGAAGCAATGGCTGCCCAGATCTGCGTTGTCGATACCAGGCATGAACTCCGCAGGAATGATAGCATCACTATAGCAAGTACTCCTTAGCCCGAGCTCAGGTGAGAGTTGGATGAGGGTTTACTTACGTATCCACGTTTTGTCCAAACCTTTGAACCTTGGACCGCACAACTCGCGAAGTTGGCTGTGTCGAAGAAGCAGGCTCATTCAGCTCATTGCCGTTGAGAAGGGTTGGTGTCTTGTTAGACGAAATCTGCGGTTCAGGCTCACTGATAACCACTGAGATGTCCGAGCTACTCCTGGAGCCCTTCATTATCCTCTCCAGCTTATCTCTGTCCAGTTGGTCCAGCAAGTATTTGGGGTCTCTCACCACCATGTCGAAGCTGGACGCGGCGACAGCAGCCGCACCAGTAATGTTACCCAGGCTGCCTTTGCCCATTCGATTTCGGAAGTTGCGATTCTGTGAAGATAGCCAAACTTCGCCTTCTCCGGCAACGTCAACATCGTTGATTCCTACGCAGTAGGAGCATCCAGGGGCACCAATCTCGAACCCTGCCTGCTTGTAGACCTCCAGGAGCCCGTGTCGCTCAAGACGCTTGATAATGATAAGGCTACCAGGAGTAACTCTGCGCTTTCCATGAGTCACAGGTCGTATGCCCGCTCGGAGGCCAGCTTCGAGAACTAGAGCACCAACAATCAAGTCTTCCTCGGTGGTGGTGCAGGCTCCGATGAAGCATCCATCTAGCTTCATCCCAGCCTTCTCTGAGACAAGAACAACGTCATCCGGGTTTGGGTATAGTGCCATGGTCACATTAACCTCAGAGAGATCAATGGTTCTCTCCTCAACATATCGCGCGTCAGGGTCCGCTCGGAAATAAAGGCCGCCCTTTCGATGTTCTGGTTGTCGTCGGCGGGCAATCCATGCCGAGGTCTCCTCATCGGCTTCGAAGCACGCACCCATGCCACCAGCCTCAGTTGTCATGTTTGCAATCGCAAACCTTGCATCCATCGAGAGCTCCTTCAGTCCCGGGCCACCATATTCCACGGCACGCTGGAATGCAATAGTGTTTCTCTTGAAGAGACCGAGGATATGAAGGATAATATCCTTGCCGCCAATGCCAAAGGGTAGTTTGCCAACAAAGTTGATTCTACAAACCTCTGGGACCCTGAACCAGGTCTCTCCAGTAACCATGGGCATCACCACATCAGCTGCGCCAAATCCAATAGCAAAAGATCCCATGCTTCCAGCTGAGCAAGTGTGCGAGTCACTTCCGACGATGATGCGTCCGGGTTGTGCTCGCTCGCGTGTGAAGTCTGTGTGCATGATGCTCGTGTTGGCCGGTAAGTAGTCGATAATCTTGGCTTCCTGTCGAAACCGCTCAGCCTTTGCCATGAGACCCCTTTGTCTAGGCTGATGGTTTGTGCGAGGGTCAACAGTATGGTCAACAGCCAGCCACAGTCGATCATTGCGATAGGGGCGTGGTCTTCCCATTTTGTCGTATGTCTTTTCCATGCCAGCCCAGAGCAGTTCCGATGTAACTGTCCAGTCAACTCTAACACAAATCATCTCTCCCGGTTCGACATGAGATTTCGTGAGACCGACGCCAGCATGGGTGAGGATCTTCTCAATGACACTCATCGGGTGCCGTTCTGAGGGGATTTTAAAGGACTTGGACATAGCAGGTGATGAAATCGTCTGCACAACCGCAGCCTCGGCAGATTTGAGTGCTTCGAGGTAGTAATCTAGGTTGTATAACAGAGTATCCATGAAGCTGTCCGCTGTTGCTGAGCCACCAAGGTCCACTGTTCTGGTATCCGATCCGACCAGTTCAATCGGGTCCAAGGTCCGACGAATTGCCTTGGATAAGGCCTCACTCTCGGCAACCAGGCCTAGGGATAGTTCGAGCATCAGGCCTACTGCTTGTATACTACCGAGAGGGTTCACCATTTCCCCCCCGGGCTTGAGGCTGAAGGGCTCAAAGATCCCAGGCGTTCCGCGGGAGCTGCTTCCTTGGATGGCAGACACGGCAGCAGACGCTAGGATATCCGGAGATCCCAAAATTCCACCGGCTTGGTCAGACAGAATGTCTCCAAACATATTCTCGGTGAGAATGATGCCGTTCAAGCTGAGCGGATCCGAAGAGAGGATCATTGACGCTGTATCCACCAAGATATGGCGTAATGGGACTTGAGGGAACTCTTGTTCGAAGACGTGGGCCACGACGGACCGCCATAACCGTGATGTTGCCATGACATTATGCTTATCGATGGAGTGAATTGGCTTGGGTGGGCTGAATTGCATGGCATAAGTACCTGCTAGCCGTGCAATCCGTTCAATTGTTTGTCGAGAGTAGGGAGTAGTGTCGTATGCTTCTCCATCCTCGCCAGCTTCTTTCCGACATCCATAATAGACGCCGCTGGTGAGATCCCGGAAGAATGTGATATCTAGCTGCTCGACTACTTCGGGTTTGTAGGAGCTTCGCTGTACTAGCTGAGATGAAGGGAATCTGACTGGCCTAATGTTGACACAGCCATCGAGTTCTTGTCGCAGCGCTAATAAGCCTTGCTCTGGCTCGATTCCATAACGTGGATCACCACAGCCACAGACTATGATAGCATCAGACTGCCGGCAAGCACCAAGTGTCGTTGAAGGGAGGGCAGTTCCGGCACCTGCGGCCAGGGCTGCACCCCCAAATCCATGCCTGGAGACCTTGAATGAGACGTTTCGGCGGACTCGTTGGATCAAGTCTAGAGTGCGCTCCACATAGGAAGCTAGATGAGGCCCTTGCCCATCACCTGGTAATATGGCAACCTGGAAGGTCCTCTGATCGTCGATTAAGGGCATGGCGGCAATGAGATGCAGTTCTTAAGCAAACTACGCTATCTACTCAAAAGTGAACTCTTTTATGGTGTAATGTGGAGTAATGAAACAGAGAACCATTCCGGTATCGGAAAAGACCCTCAAAGTTCCATTGCTCGTACCAATTGCTGACCTTTCATGATTGGAAGTTATCTGAGTGGCGTCCTGAAGGGGGCCGGCCTTACCCGGCCGTTACCGGCATCACGGCCTCGCCCCGCGCCGGCGATATGGGGAAGGCGGGGAAGAAACGAGCCAATTCAATGGCAAGCTTTACGAATCTTGTAGATCGTTGAGCAAGTAGGAAATGGGGAGCTTGTTGAGATCGGGACATGGCTTTTAAGTTATGAGCCTAGTCGTGACAACCTCCTCTCGATCACGGACGATTAGCACGAAGGGTTTCGCGTCTAAGGACAACCATAGAGGTATTAAATACAACTATAAGCTTAGACGGATTATTATATGCCTCTTATATCATAGCCCGGACCTTTGAGGCCAAGACAGACGGGATGGCTCCGTGTTGACAACGCTGGATTTAAGTCCGATTATCGGTGCCGTATTGGCGAGTTTCAAAGATCACCTGCATCTACAGTGTCAATAAGACTCAGCCAATCCATGCAATTGAGCAGTCAAAGGCTGGAGACATCATCATACCCATTGAGGCGCTGATCAACTCTCGCGGGCCAGGGCGGATCGACACGGACCGACGCGGGTACTCGTGGCCCCCCTTAGATTTAACCTGGACAGACATGGGTTGGATTGCCAACACACCGCAAATTCCTTTTCCGTTGCCGCTAACTCTCACCTACGTTGCCCTCACAAGTGAGGCCGACTTTTTGTTTTGTTAGAGCTGTTATTTACCTCCCCTATGGTTCCCTTATGCAATAGAAAGTCCCGAGTCGACATCACTTTCCTCTCTCCAGGTCTCAAGTTCACAACAGCCTGTCCACCCAGACTGATCTAGCGCGGGCTGAGGGACTCGTCGTACTGGATAGATTTGTTGGTGGCGCCCTGTGCCACGAGCTCATCACGAACCTTCTGCGTCAGGTATGCGATGTGTTCGCGAGTGGGAGGTACCTCAGCGAGGGAGAATTGTCCTGCGAATAGCTCAGATGAGTCAAACTGGAGTTGGGCTTGGGAGATACCGTAGGTTGACAAAAAGGGAGACCACTTGTGGACGAGAATGCGATGAATACCGAGCTTATTTGCGATGGAACAGGCATGCTCTACAGGTTTAAAGTTATTGGATGAACAATCTTCCTATCTATGGTCAGGGGAACTTACGGCCTCCTGCTCTACCGAAACTGACTAGGCTGTGCTTCTCAGGCGTGTAACCTCGTGCTTCTAGAAAGGTATCAGTAAGCACGATATGGGCAATACAATGACATTAATTAGCTGTGGCATTTTGAATAGGATGACTCATGGTTTCGTTGGCTTCATTGAGAAACCCACAGGCTACCTTTTCCGGTGTCAAGTCATGACCCGTCTGCTTATTGAAGTCGTCTGTGATTTCCCTAAACTTCACCTTGGCTACATCCATATCGCGAGGCTACTTGGCATCTTTGCCAAAGACAGCAGGGAAAGCAGAGATGTCTAGTCTTCCCAGGAAGAGGTTTGCATTAGTAGGTCAAGGGTCCACCATTGTGATAGCAAGCTGGTCTGGGAAAAGCGCCGGCGCTCTCAGGGCCGACAACAGGTAGCCCATTCCGAGCGAATAAGACAGAGCCACTACCGGCAGCTACCGTCTGGATATTGAGCATGGGGGCGCTGAGGGTGCGACTAGTAATACGCGACTCCATTAGGAAGTCATGTTTACCGTCGTAACGGCAAACGCCAGTGCTTGTGCCTCCCATGTCGAAACGGATGAGGGGGTTAGATCCATCGTAACATGGCTTGGCGATGCCAACGGCACCTACGGCCGGTCCACTTAGGAGGGCTTCGTTACCCTTGAACTTGGACGATTCCTTGAGGCCGTCGTCTTAACATACAAACTCTAGCTGCTGGGGAGTTTATTGAAGTCACACTCAAAGCCTTGATCATACTGACGGTCCATAGGGTAGAGATATGCTCTGCTAGGTTATATATCTTTCTACTGATATCTAAAGATCTAGATTAAAGATATAACTGCCACTCTAGATACACTGACTGGCACACAGTCATTCCTCGATCTGCCTGGAGTGTAGGGCCCGAGTCGTGACTATCCCTTGGGAAGAAGACCGTTGGTCCTTGAGGTTAGCGACCTTAGCACACCGCCACAATAGAGTCATCTAGTCATCCAATGGGAGTGTTCATAGGGCGTTATCACGGGTCGGCACGTACCACAGCACCGGTAGGTCCCACGTTGCTGTCACCGATACGAGCGAGAGCCGCGAAGAGCTGGATAGAGCGGGATTGGGGCTTGTGTCGGAGGCGTCGCTACTCTATTCCTAATACGGCGTGAGGGGCGGCATTGTGGACTCGAAGATGGAAGGAGATTCGCCCAACCACCGAGTCCAATGGGTCTGGAGCAACTTCCTTCGCTGAGCGCCCAGCCTTGAAGAGACATATAGCACATCAGCTGAAACACGGGCCCGAGATGGAGGGGGCGTTGTACTACCGCGCTGCCCACTATTATAGGTCCAGTGTTGGCAAGGCAATGACGCATCTAGTAAGGCGTAGTTCAAGGCAGCCTGCCTGCCCGCCTTGAGGAACGCCAGTGGCTGTGTCTTGCAGGTCGGCTAACGCCCGACAGGAGTTAGAAGTACTTAATGCGCCTCGACTTGCCCACGCGTCCTGTCTGGTGCAAGCTATGTTGCTGCCCGATTCTTCTTGAGACAGTCCAAAGTCGGGTTGATTACAAGCTCGCTGGTGCAGATATTTCTCATCTCGGCTTCAAATCGTTGAACCTACCGAAACCCTTGTTCTTGAACTCTTTCCGCAGTTTATCCTCAATTATACCAACGGGTTGAATTCTCCCCACAGCTTCTTCACCATGAATGTGTCCAAGTCCGAAGACGCTCGACACTCTAGCTCCTCTCATGTCGCTCGTTTGGACTCCGATTTCAGGCTTGACCTTGATGTCGGGCATGGTGAACAGGGCCTGGAAAACGAGACCATCGAATTCACAGAGGCCAAATACGGGAGACAACCATTCGCCGGCAAGCAGTTGTGGCTCTACGGGATGCCAATAACATCAATTTCATGGGCCGAATACTTTGATAGTCAGTTCATGAAGGAAAATACTGCCTGTCCGAGCCCTCAAGTCACCCAAAAGAATGTCAAGACTTGCAATACGATAGATGGCGCAGAAACCCAGAATTTGCAACGCAGGCGTGCTCAAACAAGACACGCTGACCCCGGTCCACCTGATCAAGACTGCCAGCCGACACCCCTGGAACCCGATCGCGATGAAGCTGTCAATCTCCCTTTGGCCCCTCAAGGCAATGAAAGACCTATGCAAATTCCAGACTCCACTATTCCCGGCCTGGGAAGATCAGATCTGAAAAAGTGTATCCGATATCTTGGAGACAACATCATCCAAGCCATTAGCAAGAACTCATGGTTTCAATCTGCTACCCTATTCCACTCACCAGAGTTCATCGATCGCCACGTTTCGGCGGCGTTGAAGGAGTTTGCCGACGAACTCGCAAAGGACTTGCCTTTGCTGGGTCAGCCAACCGACAACATGTCACACAACAGCCAACGCCTTGGTCGACAATTTCGGTGTCGTCTCGCTCGCTATATTCGCACGCACTCACAACACAGCCCCTCAAGCCCAGAGCAAGTGAAAAGCCAGCTTGAATCACACTCAGAGTATCCAGTTCCGATCGAACTACAACGTATCTTGGACAGCCTGGGCTTGAGTAATATCGGGAACGGTGAAACTTGTGCGGAATGTTTGGGACCGAACACTGCCAGAGACTTTCTTTTTAGGGGTCCTTCGTTTGCTGCCCTCTGTTCAAATCTGCACCTTCGGCTCTATGACGGGTCCTCACCTATCTTGGCTTTTGTTAAGGCCACCGTACTCGCTACGCTCAGCAAAGGAGAGCCTACATGTTGCCCAGTGACATCGCCAAATGTCATGTCGGGATCAACAACCGACGATTCTTTCTGTACCGCAAATCCATTCGATCGACTGCACACTATCTTCATCACGACGGATTGGCAACCCTTGGTGTTTCTGACGGCCGAGTTTGGAGACAAATTCCCCCCTCTTGGGTCGATCATCACCTATACCGGCTTTGTCTCATGCGCGTTTGCAACAACATGCTCACAATATCTAAACACTTTCTGGCCTTCATCAGGGTTACAATTTATTCGAGGTCTCGAAAAACTCGTTGAATCCTCTAGCCCCTACGACGATTGGATCATGATGGCTGGTACGTACCCCCTTTTTGTTCTGGCTGGCGAAGGGGCTCAAAATGTTGTTTATATTTCCAAGATTATCTTAGGAGCCTAGAAGGAGTTCTTATGAAGACCCCTGGTTACCGCAAACGCTCAGAGAATGTCGTTGGTGGTTCTTGCTGACATCTGAATCACAGACTACCAACAAACTCTTCTGCTTAAGCTCAAACTGTCGTCGGATGGTTCACTTCTCCTTCAGGCCACAGCCATGCCCGATGTCTTGGTACAGATTACACAACAGACTGTGTGGATCTGTTCAGCGTTGAGGCTGGCACCTGAGACCGATAGATCGTGCCACTTCTACAGCAATGGTTACATATCCGAACAAACTGTCCAACCTATGGCTGGTTGCTCCCATGGGCTCGTCGTCTCCTGTCAGTTTGAAGAGGTGGCACTGGGGGAGCATCTTTGCTGGTTAGAGCTTGTCAACAGAACGGCTGTTCTCGCTCATCATTTCCCCGTTCCGACCCGTACCAATGAGCAAGGCCTTGAAGTACCTCTTCCAATCCTTTGCGAAATGGCGGGTGTCCGACATGCAGTCGAGTTCCAGGGTGGTATCGTCATGAAAGCTCCCAGCGCCATGCTCGTTCCGATCAACCGGACCAACGATATCGTGCAGTGGTATTTCATTGCCAGTTCCGACACTGACCGGAGATTTTCTTTCCAAGACGGCTTGCGTCAGTGCCAAGGTCGGGCACTCATCAACGTTGTTGACCTTGATGCGCTACAATCTACTAGAGCCGTAGTTGGATGGTGTAAACGCGTCCGTAACATGATGGGGAGAGAGGAAGTTGACTACGGGAAGATTGATTTCTCCAAGGCTCTGTGTTTCTCTTCTCCGATCAATTTCTCAGGTGGCGCAATCGGCTTTCAGCAGTTCGGTGCCGCCCAACTCAACTTCACCCTTGGGCCAAAAGACTCCAATGTCCGTATCCTGAGGTCTGGAAACTTGCAAAGATCTTGAAAATAGCAGGAAGAACTCATGTGGTGCTTTACGACACTGCAGATCGACGGGCATGGCTTGTCAACGCCGACGATGTGATTCTTCACATCATACAGACCCGTGCGTCTGGTAAGCCGCCTTTCGCCGACGAAAAGAGCCATCGCTTGGAGTACAGCGAATCTTCTTCGCGGACTCTCGAAATCAACGCAGAGATCCAACTCCCGGACACTGGGGAGAATATCAACGGCATGGTGTCAAGCATCTGGTCCATGCTCGAGTGTCTTCTGGATCAAGAAGGGCAGGCAGACAAAAGCACCGACAGACCCATGAAGTTGTCTCTGAAACGTAAGATTCCTGGTTTTGAGTTTATGGAACTTGTTGAAGAGAGGTCGCCTTTGCGGAAGAAGGAATTCGATATCGAAAGCACCAGCGGTGGCTGGCCGGATCTTATCAAGGACATTCATGCCCTTGTGCTCTTTGGTCAGGGATTTGACGATCTCCTGCAACCAACTTCCGGAATCCATGGCCTTTGTCATACCTGGCGCATAATGCCTAAAGGGAAAGATTACCTAGGCACAACAGTCCCAGTACTGAGGGACCTCTACGCCACAGCCGGATGCCGCCTCACTCACGAATACTTAACATCTAGTCACCGTCACCTTTACTGGCACAGTGAGGACTTGCTATTTGGGTCATGCAAAGAGCCTCAAAACATGTGTTGTTCTTGCAATAGGTTGCAGGAAGTCTGCCACTCGCGTTTCAATATCGTCGTCCCCGGGCCCTTGGAAGATGAGGGTGGAGTAATTTTCGGGAAATCAAGCTCGGATTCCAGGCTGCGCCGTGCGATGAATCCCTTTGAGAACAAGGCGTCGGGAAACAAGACACTCTACAAACACGACAACACATCCATTCCTGTGACAGACTCAGGCTCAGCACCAGGTGAGGGGGAATCTCAAAATGACGATACGAGAAAGACTGGGAAAGAAGGAGAGGTGCTAGATCAAGAAGAGGAATGTCAAGGGGAATCTATAGAAAGCGGCTTCAAAGGAACTGGTGGTAGAAGTAGGGATCGGTATTCAAGAATGGTCTAGGGGGGAGCGTTCCATCAGTAGTGCATTTCGGGTTAGGGTTAGTATGTATATTCAACTCGATAAGACCTCGAGTCTCTCATTCTCCCCATCTTGGACTCTCGGTTCTATTCTATGCCGCAAACTAAAGCCTTCTCAATAACTGTAACTCATCGGTCCACATTCACTGCAAAGTAAGCAAGCTATACTATCTTGGGCAGACATAGACGCACTTACAGGCCAAGACTTTGTCTCGGATGTTATCAAAAACCTCATGCATCATAGATACGAGGGAGAGAAAAAAAACGCTCAATCCATTACCTTGTACAGTTATATCTCGCGCTTGTGAAGCTTCTTTTCCCGCGTTCACTATCCCACGTGCCAGGCTCAGAAGGGGGAAGAATGCAGAGCTGCATGCAGTCAGACGGGTTCAGAGTGGGGCATGCCCATGAGGCACTAGATCCCGTGTTCTTTGACATTGTCACACCTTTCTCTTTAGGAGACTCACGAATCAATGGTAAGGCATTAAGGTGGGTAGGGTCAAAAGAGGAAGCTGATAAATAACCAATGATACCTTCTTTGACACGACTTCATTGAACTCGTCTAGTAGATGTAACCCAGGGACCACCCGCGTGATCTGACCAATGGCTCTCGGGCCGACCGTCTTACCGGCATTTAGACACATGAAAGCCGTTACATTGCTTCACTGCCAGTTCCCTTTTTGCATCAAACCCACACTGAGGCGCTGAATGCTTCCATTTTCGGACTTTTGAAGGTGTGGCGATCATGATCGTCACTGGCGGAATCATTGCGATCCCTCAGCAGGGCGACGGGCCGTCCCGACATGGCTCGATGTTAAAGTAGTATTCCCAACTGCCGCAAAGTGTGTGGGTGGAATGAAGTCAACTCCAAAAGTACCTACCAAACTTGGATTATGGCACTACCCTGGAGTGATTCTCGTATAGGTAGACAACTACATTGAGTTTTGAAATGGACATGCATTATTCTGGCTGACTGCTTCCTCTGGAGACGTCATTGAAGCAAAGAAGCCCAATGTTGGCAAACTACCTTATATAAACGACCTCCCTGACTCCTTTCCCACAAGCACAAACAAAGACAGACATCACTCACCACTGCCACCTATCCTACCTACAGTCTTTGGCTGCCCTCGTGCTTCATCTTTCTATTTCAACGAAAGTCGCCATTCTGCAACCATGGTCAAGTCCATTCTTCTTGTTAGTGCCATCCTGGCTGCCGTCTCGATGGCAGCTCCGGCTGGCCCAGACTCTGCTGTTGAATCAGTTGCAGTCCACAGTGGTGACAGCAGCAAAATTCGCTCCATCGAGAAGCGTAGTTTCGCAGCAAGTTGCCGCAACTGCAAGATGGGTTTTGGTGCCCCAACGGCGTTCAACTGCGACTGCACTAGAATCAACGGCCAGACCTACTCCCCCACTCTTCTGCTTAACGAGTGTCTTGGGAATGCTGATGGTTGGCTAACTTGGCAAAGAAAGTATGAAAGCAACTTACTTATTACTTCTTGCCGCCTGCTAATAATTCTCAATAGTGGTAATTTTGGCGGATCATGCCGAGATCCAAGATATGATGCGGGAACTACCCGGCTCCATATTGTTTGCAAGACCATAAGTGGAAATTGGATACCCTCTTCCGTTGTTCTAGGTATGTTGTTTTCCTTTTTGATAATAATCCAATGTTACTAACTGGACTGCTAGATGAGAGACTTCACAACGATAATGGTATCTTGTGGTGTAGTGTTTAGGTTGAGTTGGATCGACCCTTCGAGTGGCGGCATTTGCTCCGAATTTGCATAAACCTCTGATACCCTGGCCTTAGCCAGATGACTAGAAAACCCCTTGGAGAAAAGAGGGCGTCGGGGGGAGGATTAAGAAATAACTTTATTACCTTTTGGCTCCACATCGTAATGCTTCGTATCGTTCTGATCGAATGTGCCGTACGCAATCCAACAATTCATATATAACGTATTACATGGGGTACTACTGCTGTAGGCAGTTATGAAGTAACTTGTTTAATTACATAGAAACTAAAACATCTGTGCATGTGTCGTGTTGTCGGAAAGTACGGTTATTAGATGTGCTAAAATCAAGGTATAGTTGCAAGCCAGATAATATTACCCCGTAAAACCTAGCAGATTACCCCGACCCATATTACCATAGAAAACAGATTGGAAAAGAAGTACCTTATATCTATGGCACTTTTATTAGATCAAGCCCCTATTTGGTATGTGATGGTAGCCCCCGCGTAGTTCAGGAGATACCATGGCCGGAGCCGTCTCCGTGCTCCACTCTAGCGTGACCGGCGTCGAATGCCGAGAAACCGATCCCGGAAGATTCACGCCATTTTATGCCACGGAAGAAATGGAAGCCCAGAGATCTGGCCTATCATTAGCCTTGGATTTGACACTTCGGTCTTTGCAACTCCGCGAGCTGCTCGGGTATGGCAAGGTAACGTGGCACTCATTTGGGTGTGCTGCAAGGGGCCTTCTGACGGCACATCCTGACGGAAAAGAAGGTTCTATGTCTTCTAGAAGTGCCAAGTGAGTGATTTTGGCAAGGATGTTAGATGTAAGCTTGTACTCTACTCAAGTGGTCATCGCATTTGGACAAACTCTATTGTAGTCTGACTGCAGAGCAACTCAAGGGCAACAGCTCAAGCACATGCCCCGCGCCCCAACGTCCGAACGGGCCTTGACTGACCAGACACCTCACTGAGATGTAAAGCTCATTCGATCAGTAATATAATGGGTCCTCCCGGGAAGATCGCAGTCTCGGGGATCGTTATCCCCGTTCCCCTGACCCAGTTCGGTTCCGCACATCACACTTCCGCAGGCTCCGCCGCTGTAAACAACTCATGCACGCCTCAACCTTGTTCTCTCTCAACAGCGCGGGGCGATGGAACCTTCATGACGGTGTTTCCATGGGGCCGCGATACACTTACGAGCTTCGTTGACTAATGGAAAGCCCATTCTTTTAAAGGAGTGGCTTTCCCCTGAGTCACCAGACCCTTCTTCCCCAGATTCTCTAGCTTCCACATACTCATTCTGCCCCATTCTGCTCCATTTTCCCCAGATTCCCCAGATTTTTACCCTGTTCGTTTATACATTCAGCATGAAATTTGACAAGAAAGAGATTCCTCAAGATCTCCAGCCGGCTGGAGTGATTCAGAGAAGTCCTTCTCAATGCTCCCAGGATGGTGAATCGTCACCACACATCGAGGACGCCGTCTTTGGTGAGGTTTCAGAGGGCGGCCCCAACTACCGAAATGTCAGTCAGTTAGGAGAGTATCGCAATGGCAGACACTAAATATTTGGTTCACACAGGTCGGGTGGATTGCGACTGTTGCTCTAATGACAAAGACTCAGATCGGTCTCGGAGTTCTCTCCATCCCCAAAACCTTTGATGCTCTCGGTCTTATTCCAGGTGTCATCTGCCTTCTGGCCGTCGCGATCATCACCACCTGGTCCGATTACATGATTGGGGTTTTTAAACGTCGCCATCCCGGGATCTATGGCCTCGATGACGCCGGTCAGCTCATGTTTGGGCGTCCCGGCCGCGAATTTCTAGCTGTCGTCTTCATGTTATGTGAGTGTCAAGTCCCAACAGGTAGGACTAAGTAAGCCCTCGACTCTTGCTGATGCTATTTAGATTGGATCTTCGTCGCTGGGTCCGCAATGTTAGGCATCTCGATTGGCCTAAACTCAGTATCGACTCATGCAGCCTGTACCGCTGTTTTTGTCGCTGTTGCTGCGGTGCTCGGTTTCCTCTTCGCTAGTATTCGCACCCTAGGTCGAATTGGCTGGATTGCGTGGATCGGCTTGGTCTGCATTATGACGGCTAGTAAGTTAATGTCCCTCTGACAGACACGTTGCAACTGACCAAATGCTCCAGTCTTCTGTGTGACCGTTGCCGTCGGTCTTCAAGATCGTCCTGCCGACGCCCCTTCTCCTAGTGAAGGCCATTGGGAGTCAGACTACAGACTCACCAACTCACCAACATTTGTGGATGGTATCTCGGCCATTTCATCTCACATCTTTGCATTCTCAGGGACGCCAGCCTTCTTCCAAATTGCAGCCGAAATGCGCGAGCCTCGCCACTATACCCGTTCACTATTGACTTGTCAGTCTATCGTGACCGTGACCTATATCACAATCGGTATCGTCGTCTACTATTATTGCGGCTCTTACGTTGCATCGCCTGCGCTAGGCTCGGCTGGAGTTCTGATGAAGAAAGTCTGCTACGGATTTGCCCTGCCAGGATTGATAGTTACCGCCATGCTTATGACACATGTGAGTGATAATGGGCTTTCCTATGTACACATGCTAATTGGTCTTATACATAGATCCCGGCCAAGTATCTCTTTATTCGACTCCTGCGTGGCACAAAGCACCTAAACTCCAACAGTGCGGTGCATTGGGGCACCTGGTTGGCATGCACTGGAGGAGTCACCATCATTGCGTACATTATCGCGAGCAGCATCCCCGTGTTTGGGGGGCTTGTTTCGCTAATTGGTGCTTTGCTTGGTACTTTTATGTGTTTCCAACCCTACGGTTGTATGTGGCTTTACGATAATTGGACCGCAGGCAAGAAGACCAAGTCTCTTAAATGGTGCCTTATGGTCGCCTGGAGCGTCTTTATTATCGTCGCAGGCACCTTCATGGTGGTTGCTGGCACGTACGGATCCGTGGTTGGTATCATGGACAGCTTGAAACAAAATGGGGAGACAGGGCCTTGGACTTGTGCAGACAACTCCAACACTGCTGGTGGCCATTGATTGCACGTCGCATGGCAACGAGGAGGAGGAAACGTGTATCATTGATAGTCTGAGAAATAGCGAGCATCTCCAAAAAGAAAATGAGCATCATCTCCTAATCATCAGGTAGTCCGTACATATTCTAGAGCGTGATTAGGACTAAGAGAGCCACTGTAGCCCGCTCTTGGGAGCTACTGAGAGTGTTCGACGTAAAATGACCTGTCTGATTTCATTTCTCACGGCATGCATATGCAACGCAACCATCTAAGCTCGGGAATCAGATAAAGTCCGGAATAAAGCATCAGCCAACAATTGAAGGAGTCTCAGCTAAGCGGCAATCACCAGGGTCGAAATGTTATAACTGGCCAGAGACTACCATGAGGCTATCCGAACTACGACCGATTTCTTTCGGCGCTGTCAGATCAGCCCTAGTTAAACCATTCAACCTTCTGCGTCTGGATGAGAAGTGAATTTGTCCTTCCCGCCAAGCGGTAATTGCCTGTAACTTGACGAATAAGAAAGTCAGCGGGAAGCAGGAAGAAGAGCCAAACGCCGGTGGTGGTCACGCTGATCCAACGGCGTTCAGCCCTACCCGAGCAAAACCTGTTGTCAAGTTGAACCTGCTTGCTGATTGGAGTTGTCGGACTTCTTAACCAGGGTTTCCTGGCTGCTTACGAATCTGCTAATCCCCATGAGGCTTCATGTCCGCGTTGATTTGCATCTCGCTTGCCAGGTTCGGAGTAGTGCTGACTGCATTGGCTGTGAGTCGACGAGCTGATGTTCGGCTAAAACCAAGGTCCTCTTGGCCAACGCATACGACCTCCTACGCGATAAACATATATCTTGACATGAAGTCTGCAGAAACATGATAATCAATTCAACAAACTCTAAACATTTGAAAAAATGGCCGACAAGCAGCAACCCTCTTTGACCAGTCTGGCTGAGTCCATCTCTCAAGCCGCGAATGCCCTCGCGGCAACGCTTGAGAAAGGCGGGCATGCCGCACCTTCCTTTGCCGTGGATAGTCTTACAGAGTATCCAAAGTCTCCAGAAGTCATGGGTCTTCGTATGGTGTTGCTCGATGCCATCAACGATATTCACCGTCTTACGCTAGGCCCGACTGACGTATCTTTCATGACTCCTCTCTTCGTTCGTCTCCCTATCAGTATTGAAATGCCGCGACTAACGTGGAAAGATGAACTACGATTCAGCCACCATGGACATCCTCAACGAGTTTGACTTTTGGAACGCTGTGCCATTGGATGGATCGGCAACACGTGCAGAGATTGCTGCCAAGGTCGGCCTTCCAGAGAGTCTTGTTCGTCGTGTTCTCAAGTACGCCATTTCTATCCGGTTCTTTGCTGTGGACCCCAATGCACCAGACAAGATCGTGCATACATCTCTCTCTGCTCTCCCCGTCAAGAATCCCCTAATGAAGTCTTGGCTTCGACACAACTTCCACGAGGCCAGACCCGGTACTGTCCACATGCCTGAAGCATTCCGAAAGTATGGCACCGGAAAAGAAACGTGGAGCGAGGAGCCTTTGGAGAGCAGCTTCGCTGTTGCCAACGTTGATAGGCTGGACAAGCCCGAGTCGTTCTGGGATTACGTGAATCGCGATGTCGAGGGCAAGCCCAAGGGATGGCGTGCTACCAAGTTTGCTGAGAGTATGCAAGCTGCTGCCTCTGCGTCTTCTATCAAGATTGAGGATCTCTTGAGCACGGGATATGACTGGGCACATCTCGGCCAAGCTACTGTTGTTGATGTGAGTCTTAACTCTCACTACTATTCCTCGTAGGCTTTACTAACAGGTCTCAGATTGGCGGTTCCAGTGGGCATGATGCCAGCCATCTGGCCAAGACTTTCCCAGACTTGACGTTTGTTGTTCAAGACCTTCCTGAAGTCAAGGCTGCTTTTGACGAGCGACTGCCCGAAGAGCTCAAGTCTCGGGTCACCTTCGAAGCGCGTGACTTCTTCACTCCTCAAAACACCAAGGGTCAAGTGTACATGCTCAAGACGATCCTGCATGACTGGCCCGACAAGTACGCTGCCAATGTCCTTACACCTCTGGTTCCACACATGGAATCCGGCTCTCGCATTCTTCTAGTCGAGGTCGTGGCTCCGCCAGACACCGGTGCTCTTCCCTTCATGACTCTTGGCCGCATGATGAACGCGGCTGACCTTCAGATGCTGAATGCGTTCAACTCTTTGGAGCGTAGCCTGGAGGACTGGAAGGGTCTGCTGGCCAAGGTCGACAAGAGGCTGGAGATTGCTTCTGTTTCCAATGTGCCTGGGGCGCTGCACCAGTTTATTGAGATCAAGCTTCAGAATTAGCGACAGAATGAGTTTGAGCGTCATGAAATCATGGTTGAGCAGGCTCTATTTTTAGGGGCATAAGTAATTCACATCATAATCCTACATTCTATTTCTCAAATTGAACTGGCAATGGGCGCTCCTCCTTGACTCCTGAGTCCAGCCCTGAGCAGCTGCGTGCAGAAGTAATCAGTGATGATGCGGTCGCTCTGCTCAAGCACCTCAATATCACTGAGCCGGCCATTGTCGTCGGACACTCCCTTGGCTGTCTTGTCGCCTCACTTATCGCCGTACGCTCGCCTGAACTAGTGAAGGCCCTCATCCTCATTAATCCCATGTATTACAATCCAACTACGCGGTACTCAACATTTTGTACTACGATGGAGGATGGAAAGGCGCGGCACGTGCTTGAACCCATATTTTCATCTACCGTTGGACCAGAGTGGCTCAAAACATGGCACCGTATGAGGCCGCTTGGGACACCCGAATGGGTTGTGTATCAGACAGGATACCAGAATTCGCTGGAGCCGGCACATTGCACATGGGAGACAGGCAGGACCTTTTGGCCAACAAGAAGAATGGCTGGCTCCGCGGTTGGTGGTTTTCCCAGACGATACCAACTTAGCCAAAGGGAGCTTGGTGTTGGGGACAGAGATAAGCTTGAGTTGCTAGCTGCTAGGCATTGGCTCTTTGCGCAAGAGTCTGATCGCTTTAACGCGATTGTCAAAGACTGGTTGTCTGCCATTGAACATTGATAGCTTTGTCCGATACCTTAGAAACGACCACGTAATTCAGCACCAGAATCATCGTGTTGGCATTTGGCCCTTGTTATTGTTACTGATGGACCAACACTACTAATTATCAACGGGAACAATTGACTTCCACTTGTTGGAAGCACACTTGGTAAAGAATCGCGTGTTTTTCTTCTTCTCATTTTCTAATTCTAGCACATACTGGCTCTTTAAATACCCTCACCGGTCATAGCCACAATTGTCAGTGTCCCAAGAAAGTACCGCCATGTTGTCATGCAAGAAACAGGCGTCATGAAGTTATGTTGCCCATCAAAAATATGTTCTTTATTATAGTTGAAGCCGGCCCTCGATGGGTTAACTGAGCCTGAAGATCGTTGCCCATCAAGCGAGCGGATCATTCATGCCACCGGTTTTCCTTCTGGAGACATGACCGCACACAACTCGGAAATTTTTACTCTGTCACTGGCCCCCTTCAATAAACTTAACCCCTCGAAAGGGAGAACCAAGTATCGATAAAGCAAAAAAGAAGATAGCATCCCGCCAATGCCAGGAAATAGACTTGAAGGAATTCCATCAGAAACCTCGCAACGGACATTATCATCTTGAAAATGATGATCAAGGTGAAGGCAAAGATCGTGGCCTCGGGTGAAAGGTCGTCCATAGCTTTTGCTAGATGTGTTGCCATACATGCCTCAACAGGCTGCACGGTGTTATTCATTTTTGATGTTAATAAGATGTTTAGGTTGTTCAAGATGGTGGTAGTTCAAACTCGGACAGAATTCCGAATAAAGGATGTAGTGGTTTTTGAGTGGGCGTTGAATAAGATGTAGATCGTTGTGTTGTGCCTTGGTGTTCTGGATACGGTCTCTTATAGTTAGTAAGGTCTAATCCATTCGTTTCTATCTAATCCAACATGTACAATCGAAGACTCTCTTGCCTTTGTTCTTCCGCCCTTTGTGGAAAAAGGCTTTGTAGGCCAGATGATCAAAGAGCACCCGAATCTGCCTCATCGCGTGCATATTGCATCTACCCACATGTACAAAGAATGATGGCCACATAAAATCCTGCAAATTCTCTTCGGGCCAAGTCTCTCTTGGTTTCTCTTTATGGTGTCATCAAAGGAAGCTATCAGCCATAACGACAAAGAAAACAGTTCAAAATATGACAGGATATAATTAGCAACTGAGCGGCTTTGTTAAGTAGTTCACACATGTAGGTGAGATTGTTGTCCTCGCAGCCCTCCAGACGTTCTATCTCGAGAAGCTGAATGTAGGTAGTCTCAACACACCTGAAAGATTAAATCGCCCGCTAGTTCGCCACTTGGATCATCCAGACAATACATAAAGTAGTGTCCAACGACTTTTAAATAGGCTAAGGCTTCACAGGCAGCAAACTGATTGCCTTAGATAGTATTGGCTATCTAGAATTTCATCACGAGTGACTATTATACGGATGGCAAAGCAACGCAGTATCGAAAGGTGCCCTTATCCCAATTAACCCTCGCTACAACACCTGGTGGACTGTCTCGATAGGCCTTGTAGTTCTTGATTAACCACGAGTCACTTGTTAATTTAGAAAGAAGTAGATGTCCGATGCGCTCCGCTAGTGTTCACGTTTTAACAACAGAATCGTTCATCAACATTGTGGCTTTTATTCTTATTATAGAACATACTAGTTCCTTGGCCATCTTCAAAGCTCGCCAATACAACAGTCGGCATATCCACTGAGAGCCCCCACGCGGTCGAGTCTTGTGTACGAAGTCATGTTGCGCCTCCCTTTGGCTCGACAGCTGGTGGGCGTTGTTCTATCGACGCTCCTTCTCTTGGGATTTCATGTAAAACAGAATACTCGTAGTCGCCAACGAAAGCAAGTACATGCAAAGAAAGAAGCATATTGTTCTCCTAGCCAAGATTACCATCCTCAAAAAAACATAGGCGACTAAGAGGATGATGAAGATGAAGGTGGCTACATCGCTGAACTCGCGTTCTTTTTGGAGTATTTGGTCGATCATCGCTCTCGATTTACTGATCTCACTCTTGCATGTAATTCTGGCCAGCCAAGACGCAGTTAAAGTTTCCAGCAGAACCACAGGGCTTTTTAGTGCTTTTAAATCAGTCCTGGTATGAGTGACCTGTCGCCTTGATGATGCCTAGCTCTAGCCTTTTATAGATCATGGGACTTTACGCACAATGAACTTTTATCTTAATATGTTCTATTCTAGGCTGTTGTATTTTGCTTTTATTCCTTGCCACCTCCCATTGTCGCAAGGGTCTCGTAAGTAGCTCAATTTGTGAACAACCTGAGTTATCGTGCCATGTCCTAATTTTCTTTATTCAAACCGGCACATCACAAAGAGAGCAAATATCATTTCCACAAAAACGCTAGAAACACATTGTTTCAAGTGGGCCATTGTGAACAGGTAAGGGGGCAGGTCTCGTGGGGTATTCTGTATCCTGTTTTGGAGGAAAGCTGACGATGATCTGGCACCATACTAGCAGGGAACTTCTCCTGTCTATGATAATTCAAGACTGGGTCAATACGTGGCCTTTGCCAGAGACGTAGCGTTAAGTTTTTATTTCCGAGACTAGATACAGTAGCCTCCAGCTTGATAGGCTCAGGGCATTGGAGATTTTGATCACTCAAAGAAAAGCATTAGGTATATTGTTGGTTACATTAGACAAGTAGGAGGAGGATATCAGCGTGTGCACAATGTTACAATATACAATTTGAGCCAACAGTGCTCGCATCCAATCTAACAAGCGATTATTCTTAGATTCAAATGAGCAATTGCTTCACGAGTAGTAAAACATTCATCTTAGATAACGAGCGTGTCATAGGAATGCCATACTAGCTATTCTTCGAAATACTACGCAACCAGTGGCTTGAAATGATACCAACTTGACCAAAGAGAAGTAGTTAGTCATTAGAGATATAGTCCACTTAAGCTTCCTTCCATTCGCTGGGGACTGACACCAGGCGCAGGAATCTGATCTAGTACTATCGTTCTATAGGTACTGGTTAATAATCTCATCATCACCAACTCTGTCCTCTCTGTATATTATTAAAACCAAAAGGACAATATAAGTCCCTTGTAATTCATGTTTGACATTACGTCTAAATCATCGTTTAGACCCCTAAGAATCATTATATTACTACTGCAAAGATACCTCACGTTGCCGAATAGTTTCATCCGTAGAGCAGATATGTCGCACACTCGCTTGGTTACAAATTTGTATGTGGACTTCAGGAATGGATGTGTGAGCGAAGTAGACATTTTATTTCCCATTCTAGAATAGGTTCATCTGTTCGCAATTTCCACTGCTCATGAAGACAGTCTTGAATATTAAAGAGCCCCTCCACCATTGAGCTTAGTATCATTACAAAAGAAACTGATGGCGTGGAGCCATGTTGTTCGTTGAACGAACAGGCCTTTTAGGCCACTGTTCATACCGCAAGGAACATCGGGGAAACCTACGGCTGTTCCATCAACGACTTCTCCTGAGAGCTGCCGCCATAGAGATGAACTGCGGTAAGGCTGCGACTAGCCACATGCGAAGCAAAATTCAATAACACTTACCAGTTCAGATAATCATTCATGGTGTTGTTCAGCATGTCGATGATCTTCCTTACCGTGGGTGAAGGCCCCGTCACCGCCTTGCGAATGTCATCTACTAAGTGAAGCGACAGGACAGCAAGCAAGGCACCGATAAGACTAGTGAGGATATGAAAAATGACCATGACATATGTAAGATTTTCTTCCTCTTGGGGGGGTCCGGCGGTAAATTGCGCAAGCTTCGTGAGTTTGGTAGGGCATTGTTGATCGTGGGGATTTATGAACACAAGTCGACATGGAATAAAGAAACAACGAAGAATGACTATTAGAAGAGCCCATGAACGTTGTACGAGGCCAAAGGCTTCAATGATGGGAACATGAACACAGGCTACTTCTGACAGCGGAGTCCGTGCCTTGTTCTGACAAAGGGCTTACGATGCATTTTGCCTCTCCCCTCATCTTGAGAGCCTTCGGGTCATGATTCATGACCTGGCCGGCGATGGATCAAGCGCCGCAACATTCCTCCTCTCTAGCTCTAAATTTTGGATAATTCCAATTTGCCACCTTATTTCAGATAGAAGAAAACCTTTGAACACACCGACTTGGCGATTGGTCGCGCATATGTGGCCAACGTGATCCAGTTAAGACATTTGTATTGACCGGCGAGATGCTATTAACTGCACAATGCTATGCTATGCTATGCTATGATTGGAAATGCTTTGTCCTAAACCTCCATCTGAGGTCCCTTGTACTCCCTCTTGGCCCAGACAAGGTAGTACACAATGCTAAGAAGAGTAACTCCACCTGTCATCAGAGACGAATAGTTCATGGAGGCGGCGTCAACAGGAGTCTGCGGGGGCCAGAAGCTGAAGAACCAGATGATAATCATGAAAAGGCATGCAAATGTGTTGTTGATGATGCCGAAAATGCCAGGGACGTGCCAAGGACCCCAAGCCAGAGTCTGACCCTCGCCGGCAGTAGTGTCGGCCAGGGCGGGAAGGGCGCTGGGATCAGGCATCTTGTAGCCCTTGCCGCATCGACGGTAGAGCAGGAGAGATGCTGAAATGAGGTAAGAAGAGTATAGACCAGAGACGGCGACGGAGATGATGGCGTTGTAGACGACGGTGGAACCGATGTTGATGAGACCGATGAGGCACGAGATGACACTGGTGACAGTGATGGCCCAAACAGGGACGTTGGTTCGAGGATCAACCTAGTGACGGTGAGTCTTGAGAATGTCCGAACGGGTAAACGGAACTCACCTTGGAGACAGTGGACCAGAAAGGTACACCACGGTCTCGAGCAAATGCCCAGAACATGCGAGAGGAGGCGGCGATGACGCCGACAATAGCAGATAGAGTCATGACGATAATCAAGGATGTCATAACAGCGGTACCAGTCTTGGAGCCGGTCGCCTGATAAAAGATCTCGATGTAAGGGTAGCCAGTGGGAGAGTTGATGGCCTTGTCGATATCGGTAGCGCCGTAGAGCATGGCGATGATCATAGCAAGACCCATGGCGCCGTTGATACAGACACTGGTCATGATGGATCGGGGAACAGCTACAGAAGGGTTTCTGACTTCCTCACACATCTATTTACTTGAATTAGTAACCATATTTCCATGATTTGGTCGATACCAGTGTCTAATTGAATACGGGAACAGGAAATCTTACGTGGAAAGAGCAGTCGACACCTAGAGAGTGTTAGAACTTATGTGAAAGATGCTGGGGAGGCTACTGAAGCTTACCAGCAAATGAAAAAACACAACCGAGCAGACCGACAAACCATGACAGACCCTGGGTAGGCCACATGCCTTCGTTTCGGAACTCGAGAAAGACGCTCTTTGCATCACCATGGGCACCGAAAGAGACCAGAGTAATCAGAACGGCAAAGAAGCCAATGATGTGCAGAATGAGGATCATTCCCTCCAGCTTGGGAAGCATGGAGCTGACGACAGTGTTGATGAAGACGGCAATCAGAACACACATCCAGAGCATCAGAGTTCCCTGCCATGTCTGGGCGTTGTATGAGGGAGTCGTGAATGTCACGAGACCCTGGATCATAGTACCGGTAAGAAAGGCGGCGGCGGCAGAAGTTCCTTGCCAGCCAGCAATAGTCAACCAACCGGTGATATAACTCAAGAACTTTGAACACCATCGAGGAGCGAGCATGGCAACCCAATGGTACTGTCCACCTGACGTTGGTGCGATAGAGACGAGTTCACACAGAGTTGAGAAGACGCTGATGTTACCGATCCAGACGAAGATGAAGCCGTAGATGAGACCTCCAGCACCACCATTTGACAGGCCGGGGGCGAAGTTCATGAGTGTGCCCTCCCATGTCACGAGAATAGCACAGCTGAAACCCAGGATGGTCAAGAAACGGAAGTTGCGCTGTGCAGAAAACAGTCTTGATCAGTATTCTCATCAATATCGATTGGAGGATAGGGTGTTGTATGGTTCCGGCTTCTCCAACAAGAGACAAGATGTGAGAAACAACAATTATGAATCAATCTTACCCTTAGAACCGACTTCTTTCCCAGCCTAGCCAGTTGAGAGCGATCAAAGGCGTCGGGGTCAACCTCTTCTGAGACATTTTCGAACGTTTGCTCTGGCGACTTCTTTGGGGTCACGTCGTCGAGCTCTTGGCTATCTCGTTTAAAAACCATATTGACGAGCGTGTTATCAATGTCAAGCAAAGAGAGAACAAACAGCCGTGGTGAGCACCAAAAGACGGCGTGGTGAGGAAAGCGGGAGATTAGGGGGATTGCTGATGCAAGATCTTGCACCCAACAACTGCACGGGGGTAATCTATTATGTAGGGAATACAGTTCGTTGGGCATGCAGAAAACGTGGCGAGTCATCCCCTGACTCGGTTGCGCGTGTTCATGCAGCCGATGCAACGATGCAACAGTCCCGGTAGCAAAGGGTGAAACTCACTCTCGGCCAGCGCTGCTTCTCGTCGGCTTTCTCTGCAGGATACGACAAGAACGGTTGGTCGTTGGACGACTAGACCCCTGGGCTCACCCGAGAAATGCTGGGTCAGCCGAAGGGAGAGATGTTGCCTCATCCACCAGGACCAGGAGCCGATCCCTGCTGCATCGGTGCGACCCTCACCCCTGCCAGGATTGTTTGCTGTCTTGTAGATATACCGTGTACTACGTCCATGCACAAACTCCAGGGATAGACCTCGTTAGATCGAGACATCTGGACATGTAATGCGACTTGTGGGTAGGCCAGAAATTACTGACAGATGTCGTATCGCTACGGGGCCCGCATATGATCACCGAGGTCCGTGACAAACCCCATGGATAACAGAATCGATCGGGGAATAGTAACAGCGGTAGTGGGAACGCGTCGGCCTAGTCGGACGGGAAACCCCTGCCACCGGGAGTGACACCGTGTGGCCCTCGTACGATGGGGGCATAATATTCCTTGCCTGCATCAATTTTGACTTTTCCCGGGGAGGAGATTGTGTCCACATGGATCTAGTGATCCGCGCTGTCCGCGCAATTAATGCCCCCGTTTCTTTGTGGTCCACTGGGAGCGTCCGTGTTGTTCTCTGACGCTGCGCCATTAACTTCGGGAGCCCAAGGAAGAAGCTGCAGAACAAGTCTTGATGGGTGCTTGTCTGATTTGACAGTTTTGGGTCTGTTTGCCGGAGACATGTCTTGAAAATTAAATGGGCTCTCCACAAGCTGTCGATTTATGTATATTAAATCTCGATCAAGCACCTGTAGTGTCACTACGCTCCCTGTGTACATCCACTGTCCAACTCTGCTCGACAAGCACCGTCTGGCTTGTCTGGCTATGGCGGTCCCACGAGCCATTGGCCTCAGAAGCTGCAGTGACGGTGGCCTTGTTTCCCCGGTCGCGAGACTTGCCCATATCCATCATTTCGTAATTCTGTCTCCGATAAGAAGCGTTCGTAGCGATGGTAGCGACCGACATTATCCCTCTTGCGGACTTGTCTCGAGGACGGCTCGTGTGGGCCGAAGCTGAGGCGTAGCCACTTGGTCCACTTCTGCTTCTGCTGTTGCTTCCCTTGCTGCTTGCTCCGCGAAGGTCTCCTGCAATCATCTGTCCCGATTCAAGACTGTCAAGGAACGGCTTGAGGTAGGGGATACATGTAGCCATAACGCTCAAGCACAAGATAACTTGGGTGATAATTGTCGGCGGCCACATGTCAAACATGGGGTTGTTGGACTCGGTCGCGGCCTTGTAGTAGTACATGTGGCAGATGATGGGAGGAATGATGCTTTGCATCCTTTGTCAGTATTGTGATTTTGCCAAGAACGAGGTTGCTTACAATGTGCGGCACCCAAAGACGCCAATGACCAACGTCTTCTTGGCGACCGATGTCTTTAAGCGGATAAACATGTCGACAAGAATGGACGTGATGGCGAGGTCGGTGATGATGTTCAAAGCATCAATGTAAATCCAGAAGGCGTACTGTAGCAGTCATTAGATGCAGTCTCTTCCAACAAGATATGTGCGACGCACCCGATTGAAGCATTGGCCTTTCATGTAGTCCCAAGGCTCTGGGATAGAGCATTGGAAAAATGAAGCTGCTATCGAAGATAATGCCCAGACACCGATCAAGCCTTCGGTGGCCCAGATCAAGCCTCGACGCTTTCGAGGAGCCATGCCCCAGATGGTCCTCGTGGCCGAGATCTTTGCCAAGAGCAATGTGAGAATGAATAGTACGTCCGATGTGTATTGCGCCTGCGATATAGACATTTCTTGTTAGCGCTTTGACTGTCCAGTAGGTGATGCTTCATAATTACTCCGTACCTTCAAGATTGACGAGACCTGATCGGCGGACAGGCCTTGCATCTTCCCCAGTCCGTTCGCCCCCTGGATAATGACGGCGATCGACTGCGCAATAGCCATGATCTTCTGCAGTCAGCAAGCGACAACCAACACACAAAAAAGAAGTGTAGAACCAACCGTGGAGGCGCCGACAAGTATGTCGTCCAACCTGAGGTTGCCCGCTGTTGCCATTCTGGTCACCAGGCGTGTAATGGCGGAGAGAATGGAAATAACCATGAGAAGAGCCGTCACGGCCCGTATCAACGGCGCCTTGTTGAAGGGCGTCTCATGCTCGCGAGGCAGAATCATCGTGTAGGCGCATCAAGTTACAGTCTCGCAGCGTTGGCAGCGGAGATTTGAAGCCACAGAATAACTCAAAGGGATGGCAGGTCTTTTCGCCTGTTGGTCAATCATCCGCCAGCCACAGGAATATCTCTGCTGAAAAAGACGAACCACTACTTCTCGCAATCCAGACAGCTGGGAAAACAACCCCCAAACCAGCCCAGGGTATCGGCACCGTGCGATAGCCAAGACGTACCTCCTTTAACCTTGACACTTGACAGGCAAATGCCGTCCAATCGCAAAAATTAACCGTAACGGCCCACCGCACATCCGCTCAACTGAAGCGTCTCGGCTCAGGCGGGATCGACAGGCCCCCGATCCGTCCGCGACAGGGCCATCCCGGCAGATGGACCTTAATCCGGCTTCCAGACTGGTGATGGATCTGCCGCAGAGTCCGTCGGGCGGTCCTTGCTGCTCCCCGGTTGCCGGGTTCAGGGTCTTAATGACAAGGGAGAGATACGTGATAATGTAACTCCCGCTTACCAGCGACACATCGTTGACCAACAGACATATGCACCTCTCTGCATGTGCCGTCAATGCGAGACGCGCTAAATCAAACGAAATGCCCCCCTGGGTCTTCACTTTACCCATTCAGGCTTTTCGCGCTGGTTCCATGGCCAGTTTTGCTTTGCAAACCAAACTTAAAGCTTCATTTATCAGCTCAGTCTGCGGCGCATGCACGCCACGGTTGTCGCATCCCTTATCACCCTCGTTTACGTCCCGATTCTTCAAGAGGAAGGTAGGAGGTGAATTTACCGAAGCGAAGGATGAGGCTTGAAAAAATCTCCGCTGTCTACCAAGAAAGAGTCATATGTGACGTGGCTCGGCACCTTAGAAGGATCCATTATTGTTAGTAGTGTCGCTCCAAGTATGCGTCAATTCGCCGAACTCGGCCAAGCTGCTCTCCCCCTTTTTAAACGACCTTGATTCTGTCACATCACCGTCAGAGCAATACTCCTTCGATTGTGAACGGTGCAATTTGTCAACATGGCGTCCAACGCTTTGGTGCTAGAGAAAGCAACTCTGGAAGACGTTCCTGCGCTTACTGAGTTATGGTACGCCGGGTTCACAGACCCCGGGGTGCGGTACTTGTGGCCCGATACTCCAGGCGTGCGCAAGTGGTGGGATGAGGCCAACCGCGAGGATCTTGCCAATAAGACCTACCAGCACTATATCAAAGTTATCGACCCCAGTTTGAAGGATCACCAGGGTCGGCCGCGGATAGCTGCTTTTGCGAAATGGGACACGGCTACGCAGGAGGAGCGAGGACCTCGATATCCTGCTTGGAACCCGGATATGCCTCTCCAAGCGATTGAGGACTTTATTCAAAGCCTGGAGAACTCGAGACAGCAAGTGATGGCCGGGAAGACAAAGCATTACTGTAGGAGTTTCTATCTTTCGCTTAGGCAGGCGATGCTGACTGTTTTTAGATCTTGATACTCTCGTCACACATCCCGAGTATCAAAGACGAGGTGCCGGCTCAATGCTAATGAAATGGGGTTGCGATCTTGCGGACGAAAATGGTGCCGAGCTCTACGTAGATGCAAGCAAGGACGGCTCATTCCTGTACCGGAAATTCGGTTTCATTGAACAGACCCTGGAGGGTGAACCTGCATCTGGAATCATCCCGATGGCTCGGGCCCTCACAGAGAAGAGCCGAAGTGGTGGGCGCATGGACCGCGCGCTCGTGGGATGAGGTGGTGAGAAGACGTACACTGGGGAGTCATATTAATCACCAATTTGTGAACATATAAGAGGCATGTGGGTTTCTACGCTACCTACCTAATTCAGCGTAGTTCTAGAAATGCGAGGCCATGCTTTGACTGAGGACTGGTGTTCTAGATCTGTTCTGGTGCTCCATCAGAAGGATGTAGGGTACGGGGAGTTAATAACATAAATTCGATGACCCCTGTTCTTTTTAGTCAACTCTTCTTTTTTATTTGTGCATCAAGTTCTGTTCTTTGCTTCTTACGTCTTCTTTATATAATTAACTTTGCTAGTGGAATTCCACACGTTCCAGAATCATTGTTTCCCAAAGTTAATTCAATCTTAATCAAGCAACCCCCGTCAACCCTACCTCTTTCGCTCCCAGATACCACGTTGCATAAATCGTGTCATCCAAAAGCCGGTTTTTGATACCTGAATTGTTATACCTCTCCCTTCTTAAAGTGAAGTACGTAATTGCAAAACTTAGGTTCGTACCTCAACATTCAGCCTCATATCCTCATTCCCAAATGGTGACTTCGTCATGGATACCAGTCCCACGAACCAAGGGAAGAACTTTCTCAATCGATTCCTTGCCCATTGGCTGGTCGACGAGAACGAATGGATGCTCTTGAGCACCTTGGACACCGTTCTTGACCTGCTCGCGAACCCACTAGATGAAAGGTCAACATCCAATCTTCACATGCCTTCGGCGCATTTCTACCTACCGGGATTCCAAACGAGGTAAACATTATGTGGTCTGGGCGAACCCAGTCATTTTCTAGAACAGAGCGGTCCAGTGCCCCAGTCCAGAGAAGCACCACATGAGGCCAGTTGAGTTCAGCAGGGAGACTGGTAGGGTCGACCTCATATCCGATGGGCGAACCGCAGACTCCGCAAAAATACCGCCATCGGCTCGGTGAAGATTCATAACGTTTCAGAGGTGACGCTTCATCAGGCGAAAATTTGGAACTCATCGAAGCCCAAGGCGTCCAAGTCCGCTCGTCGTCAGAAAGAGGGGTACTTGCTTTGCCGTTCGATCCCGTCTCGGGAGCCAAGATGGAGATGCTGACAGTCGGAGCATGAGTGGGCATCCCATAGACACCTATCTGAGCTGTTGCAGCACGACAGCCACCGCAATGACAGACCACAGACATGGGAAATCGAGGCTGAACTGAATCAGGAAGTTCGAGACCTGGAGTCTTGTACGGACTGAGAGGGCGGTCCTCAAAGGGAGGCACCGAGGCCTTGAATCTCACTGCCTTGCACCTACACCCCCCTTGAAGTTCAAATGCGTGATCAGGAAAAGGCATCACAGAAGATGGTCTTGGTTAAGCATGGTCTTGGTGTTTGAGCCCAGGACAAAATGGATGGTAGACCGTCGATTTATAGCCCCAGCTCGCCTTGCCCGAGCTCGACTCCTTCCGTTGATAAATATCGGATATCGCATCCAGAGTGTCAGATTTCTCCCTCTTTCAGCATGTTATAATCTGACATGTGCAGTCTGACAGCGCGGGCGCCAATCATGAATGAGGCCTAGAGTGGCAAATCGGCCCATAACGCCGGACTCGTCCATCATTTATGCCTTACGGATACCAACACCCAAAAGCGACGCTTACACTACGATGGATAAGCATAACCGAGGGGTTACTGTGGATGGAATCGGAGCGGGAGGCTGAGCCTGGGAGGTTGCATCATCATTCCGGGGTAAACCTGATTGTTGGTATTTACTCTAGACTTTTTCTTGCTATTAGAATTAAATTATGATCGCCATCGTGCGGCACTGTCTGCCGTCTGCCGCTGTTTGGATATCTTCCGCGGCGCATGTATGATGTGATGAGAAATCAATGCCTTTGGGTAGGTATGTCAAGCGACACCAAATACTATTGCCCCAATACTGTGTTCAAAACTCTCTCGTCTGCTGTTGTGCCTGGTTTCCAGTTGTATATAAGTAAACAGGCAGTACCGAGAAGGACACAGGATGTTGTTTCTTTGTATGCATTACTATTGTTTGTCTGTCTTCTTTGTCTTCCAATACCCAAAGCCTCCACAAATAAGGGTGAAGTTCTTCATCAAAGGCAATCTTCTAAATCATTCTTGCGGTTCTTGTTCACATATTGTCCACCCAAGGACTAATCCCCTGAAATGCACTATATGATTCGAGGAGAGCTCCAGGCGTGGCGAGCAAATGCGATGTCTGGAAGTGTTCACTATTATGAGACGACCGTTTTTATTGCTAATTCTCGTTCGGCTCCTCGTCAAATTATCTTAGTAGTGTATAAACCAGTCTTTCCCCCCATTTCATGTTCATTCCTGAGTGGTTTCCAACCCTAGCTGAAACGAGCGACTGGACAACCCCTGCACTAAATGCCACCATCTTCGATAACAGGCGTTCTAAGATTCCAAGGAAATTTCCTCCCAGTCGAGTTCCCCACGTACGATTGAGGCAAGGCTCCATCTAATGATTACCGTGACCATGACTGGTTCTGGCCTTTGCATAAGCGAGTGCTCATGGTATCCTTTCTCAACGGAACAAACGAGGAGAAGAACATTATCATCAATCTTATCAATGAACATTACAACACAATCAAGATGGGGATCCGCTTCAAGTTCCTTCAAGATGATGACTCTGCCCCATCCGACATCCGAGTCGAGGTCACAACCAGATCTGAGTCAACCGATGAGTACATGGCTACCACTGTTCCTCAAAATGTGGCAACTTTACGGCTTAAAATTTCACTAGACCGCCCGGGTGTCCCACCTCAGAGAGACATAGACCGAAGGCAAAAGGAGATCCTGCACGAGTTTGGCCATGCCTTGGGTCTGAAGCACGCGCACTGTCACCCTGACTGCAAGATCAATAAGTACCATCAATTCATTGAGAAGCGAACTGGATGGACTCATGATCAATTCGAGACACAAGTACGTATGATGAAGGAGTCTAGACTTTTCCCTGATGCCCTATGATCCGAAGTTCATCATGCACTACACCGTCTGTAAAGGTGATACTCACAGCATGATGACGTGTTTCAAAGCCAGTCACGTTCTTTCCAAGCGAGATAAGAAGTTTCTCATGGCGATATATCCCCCTGACGGCTCAGATAGAACACTGGAAGGGGTAACCGAACGGATGTGGAAGCCAACAAGCACGTTGTTGAGAGAAGGTAAAAAGAGTCGGGGTCTCAAGTCGGCAACGAGGCAAGACTTGGATCATTCAAATGAGGAAGAAGCATTTCCCAGCAATACTCTGATTGAAAGGGAGGCCCAGTATCTGGAAGATCTTTTCCCTGACAGCCAGAATGCAAATCTAGGCACGGTCTTCCTGCAGACAATCCTTCCCCGAGGCTACCGTTTCGAGATAGTATCCATTGCGCTTCTCTACTGTGCGGCTATTTACTACCTTTGCCTTGCTCTATTTCATTAATTTACATTTCAAACTTGTATCATTGCCGAACCATCCAGGAGCGGCCCGCCCGAGGTCTCCTCGTTGTTCTCTACCTACATGTTGCTGATCCTCGTGTTATGAGAGCCTGCTCACTACATCAAATTTCTGTCCCTCATTGACTAGTGAGCTATACCAGAAGCCTGTGTCCAGTTTTCACTGCAGTATCTACTTGGCACACAGCTGTTCCCATGCCCTTCAATTGTAGTTGAGATAAGGTTCGGCCCGGTCAACGAATCTCGAAGCCGCCTAGAAACCGTCATGGTGAAAACCATTAGTGAGGGCGCCAAAAGCATTCAATCACTGATCGAGATAATGATACCTTCATGGTAAGGAAACCTGCGTAAATGCTGAGGCTGGATGTCCAAGTCCTGGGTGACCTGCGTTATCCAAATATCTAGCATCAAAAGTTGAATTTGAGACTGGTCAAGCTTGGCATGTTATCTTCAACATTATTCACCAGTGAGAGTCACAGCTGATGCTTGATCGCGCCATTTGAGCCATCAGACCTACCCAAAATAGGTATGTTGACAATCAAGTAGCAGGCAAGAAATCTGCGGCACAGCCTCGTTTCTCCCATGTCTCTTTACAAAGTGTGCCTGAGACAAAGAGGCGCAGCTGAGCCACGCTCCAGCCTCATTAGGCATTCATGTTGCAGGACCAAGAAAACCCCTCTCTTATTCCTCACTCAATTTCATTCACATTGCAAACTCCATAACCTTTCCAGCCTTGGTCTTCTGCTCGCCATTCAAAGATTCGGAATGGGCCGAAGATCTGAACCTGACTCGAAGCAGCATGAGCCGGCTCAGGGACAAGCCGCACAGCCGTCGCCCACGGGGTAGGTGTTGAATTGTCCAACTGCTCACGGTGCAGGACTAGCTGATCTTATTGTCCTGGTTGTTAGCTCGGCCAAGAGGCATTTTATGACGTTGCCAGATATTTCAAGTTTGCAACCAGTTCAGCCTTTTCTGAAACAATCACTGCCTACGGAAATGCCAACAGAGTCATGGAAACCTCAGCAAGATTTTCCGGTATACTGGTACGTCATACAGATACCAACGTCTCCCATTTCTCTAGAATGCCTATTTTCTTGTTCAACCATAAGTCGGGGTGATTTTGTTAATATGTGAGACGTCTGATAGCATAACCTGCGAAAAGCAATTTGTACCCAACTCTGTGTCGCTGCTCTATTGTTCTGTACAGTACGTCATCTTCTGCACAGTAAATTTGTCAAGATGCTCATGAGACTGCAGTTGCCGGGACCTTGATCAAGGGATCCAAGTACGCAAGACCCAGTCCGCATCCTTGGAGACCCCCAGTTTTTCAACTGCCGCTCCAGGGGCCAATGCCGAAACATCTCCAAACGCTTCATCAATCTCGGCCCTCAAATCTCGCAATATCCACCCACTGAATTCTCCTTCAACTGCCCGCTCACGCATGCTCGAAAACATTCGGAGACTTGAGTCTTGGATACCTGAATCAACTCCTGCCAGGATGCCCGAAGACCCTCTTGAAACAAAGTATTTTGTACCTGCGACAAAGGATTACCAATTTGGATCTCGAAAGGATGATAGAAAAGAGCCCAAGGCTACCAATAAATTGGAAGGAGATAAACAGAAAGAATCCCTTAGGTCTCGTTTTTCTCACAAGGCTCAACGGTCTCATCAGTTTGAAAAATTTGGGTCAACACGGATGCGACCGCCCTCCCACGATGACTCTGACGCAGACACCACTTGTTCTGTCGATTCTGCCTGGGATCGCTCAATGGAGCCAAGCGAGCAATATTTTGTCCAACAGCTCGTCCAGGATGTCAAGAAAAATCTTGGCAGCACATGCAGCAAGAGTATGGCTGTAGACTACCTTGGTAACGCAGTGAAGGAGTTTGCATGTAGACTGAAATACGAGTCCTTAAGCGCTTACGGGTTGGAGGCAGGGGCCATAATCAAACGACACAGAAAGTAAGTTCAAGCATGAAGGTGCCAAATTAACTCAAGTTGACTCGTTGGATCATAGACAGATCGTCCAACTGCTAGTCTCCGCTCCATCTGAGATGGCCACCAGCCGGACAGACCAAGAGTTACTAGGTGACGATGGGTTGCCAGGCCCCAACCAGTCCAGCAAGCCCAATGATGCGATCCTTGATTGGGTGAGTGGCATTCAGCCAGAATCTACTACGGAAATGTCCCAATCAGCCCAATACATGGAGTCTGTTCAACAGTCGGACGCATATCGCTGGCTGTTAACCAAGGTCCTTCAGCATGATCGATTGTCCTTTGGAGATGAATATAGTGCAGCACGAATCGGAAAATCCATTCGGAGAGAGTTGCGGGTTCTAGGATACCCCCTGAAAAGCAGAGTGCGGCCGCGGCCCGGCATGGTGACCATAGTATTCAAGCTCAATTGGAACCCTGTTCGCTTCTTCCGTATCTTGGGCACCGACATCCCTTACGAGGAGGCTCTTCCCAAATTACTATGCTTGGTCGGTTCATGGGATGAGGCACAGGCTTTGACAGTGGCGGATTACATGAATCAAACATGGCCTGAATCCGGACAATCTCTGATCACTCTGTTACAAAAGCTAGTGTCGCTTCCTGAAGGCCAAGAATGTTCATGTGAGTTCGGAATACCACAGTTGTTTTCTCGCTTCTAACTCTGCCTTAGATGAGACACCACAGCCCCTTGAAGGCCAGCGCCGGCGAGGCCTCAAAAGTCTCAGTGCTATCATTCACCCGGAATCATCCTTCTCTCTGACTGCGATTGGCGGCCTCCACTTCGTTTCCGAGATAGGCGAGCAACTTTCTTGGTTGGCCTCAACATTACGACCGTCAATCACGCATGGGCGGGTTATGAGTTACATTCCTCGTGTCCGCGGCATCCGTTTACTTCCCCAATTTTGGGAAAGGCATAGGACTGCGTCTTGTGAGATTGGATTCGAGTTTGCAGGTACAGCGGATCCGTCTCTGGAGGCCGGTCTCTGCTGGGGTAATCTATTTTGCGGCCCCATCTTAGTCAAAGGGTTTCCAATCCTCAAGCGATCTATACCCAAGACGGGTTTAGAGATGTCATTGGCTGAAATATCCACCATTATCGGGTCCAGTCAGGTTGTGAGATGGGACCAAAGAATCATCATGAAAGGGTTCAACATGCTTGCCGTCGCTACTCTTGCGGCTGCTGATATTATCGTCTGGCATCTTCTCGTCAGTGGTGAAGCCGACGAAAGAATCTCATATGTCGACCCTAGGCTCGATGAGCTGGATAGTGGGAACTTGGAGGGTATTTCTCTTCGAATGTTGGAAACGAAGCGTCACGTTGTCGGGTGGTGTGCAGCAGCCACAGACTTGTGCGGTAAGTAAATTGAAAACACCACAAAAGAGCCATCTTGGTCAGTCATATTGACAGGTAGCAGGAGACGCATTGGCAAATCATGACGTGAAATCATCAGGACTCCGAAAACCACCAGGCTCAATCGTCATCGACAGACTATACCTCGAGGCCGGGGCTGACGTGGTAGGCGGTGTCAGCATGAAGATCAACTCCAAGGAGCAACCATTTTGGCTCCAGCGTGGGAAGGACTACCCCAGTCTTCTCAAGTGGATTGGAGTTCAACCCATTGCTTTTCATGATGTATCAAGTCGCCGTACATGGCTTGTTGATGGTGCTTCTGCATTACTTTATCTTGTCAGGATATCACTTCATCTCGATGAGAACGATCCTGATTCCACTTATGACTGGGTTTTCAATCCCACCCAGCTCAAGGACAAGTGGGATGGGGTCACAGGTCGGCAAGCAGCCCTCAGGACTTTGAAGAGCTGGGACAATCTCGACTTGAATATCTACGTTGTCGACAAGCGACGAGGGCCAACGGGAGGTGCGCCAGAGGTACAGTATGCCACATTCGGGACGCGTGTCAAGGAGGTACTTCATTCTATCGAGCTCCTGATTGATAGGCAGTCCAAAACTGCTTCGCAGGAAGGAATAAGGATCTCGCAGTCCCTGGACCCCCGCCGCGAGATTGTTGGCTTCGACGTTCTAGATGCTGTCACTCCACTTGGCCCCATTCTTCCTCGGGTTCAACATCTGAAATCATGGGGTCACGGCTGGGTCGATTTCATGCCCTTGATTGGCGTCACCACCATCTTTGGTAATGGGTTTTGTGATTTGATTCGGCCTGACCAGCCCCAAAGTTTGTGTCAAAGCTGGAAGTCTTTGCCCGAAGGAAAAGACTACATGGCGGCTTCCATATCGACACTACAAATGTTGTACGAAAAGCGCCTTCTGAGGATGGACCCGGGCCTGAAAGAAGGCGAGATGGCAAAAAAGATTATTTGGGCCTCTTTTAGCCATCCTTTCAGGCCCTGCAACTGCTTGACGGAGCGCATCAACAAGACGGCTGCAAAAATAACCAACGATGAAACCCAGGGGTGCCACGACCCAGTGCAATTCTTTGTCAAGAAGTCATGGCCACACACAGTCCCACATGGTATGACACCAGTGCACTTGACGGATCTTGATGACAAGGGGGCAGTGGTATTTGGGCATTTACCCATGCTGTCTCGAAAGAGTGAAGGGAAAGCCACCGCCCGACGAAGAGACGAGGATGTGGAAGCATCTTCATCAAGTGTCGATGGAACATTGCAAGCCCCCCTCGCAGACTCAGCCACAAGCGAGTCGCTTGGATCGACTGGCATCACAGTGCCAAGTTCAAGCGTGTCAAGTCCCAAGGAGGAACAGGAGGATAAGTCAGGGGGTGGAAGTAACAAAGAAGCAGAGGCAAAAAGAAGGAGATGGACATTCTTTTGGAGATAGTATAGGATAATTAATTATATCTTTTGGAACCAACTGGACTTCCTGTTACCGTATCTCATTCGAAATAATCGTTTCTCCTGTCAACTCAACCATTACTTCCGACGGCCATCCACTCTCGCGTCGGAATGATGGAGCGAACTGAAGACCTCGGACAACAACTCAATAGGGCGAATGGTTTAGTGGTATAATACTCCCTTAGCATGATTCGTCCTGCGATCCCAGCAACTGGGAGTGGTCCAGGGTTCGATTCCCTGTTCGTCCATCGTAGGTGGTTTGAATCCACCAGCAAGTTATCTTTTTGTCTTTCGTTCTTTTTTTTGGACCCTGTTGAGATAAAGCCTATCGATAAGATATCCCGGGCGGCCTGCATGGCTTGCTAGAAAATGCTACACAAATCATACGTAGGACTTGGCGGGCTCAGAGGCCTAGAACAAGTACCTTGGTGTGATCACTAATACCTCGATATCCCACCTAAATATGTGACACAGCTTGTACTGTTGATCTGGCGTAGGTCGTCAGCCGTGACTGGAAGCCCCACAAGAGATCTGCCTAAGCGCTCCAATGAACGGCCTCTCCGTTCTACTTCTGCCTGAATGGAAAACAGGAGGGCGTGCACAATTGCTGAAATAGGCGTTTGTCTTGGAATAGAGTCATCAAGCGTTAAATCTATGATCAGGGACTCACGGAACGACGGAACCAAGTTAATACATATCAAAGTACCAAGAAAGCCTTCCGATAGCCAATAGCTATTATAGAGTCGAAACAAGGCCATGTGCAGATTGAGAAGCTTTAATAAAAAATCCTTGGTACAGGGTAAGGAGTGTGGCGCATGGATGTATCTTGAGGTACTTTTTATTTCGTGGCGGGCCACTAACGTGATTCCAGAAAACTATCACAACGGCTTTGCCCAAAAAGGCAAGCCCGCAGGCGCGTCAAGGCGCGTCGCAAAGCGCGTCAGACAGAAATTGCTCTGATCAAAGTGATGCAGATTCTTCCATGACCCACGTTACAGAATGTCTGTTCCGCGAACCTCAATAATCAACTGAAGAAAGTAATGTGTTATTATAATACTTAGATCTAAAAAAAACAACGTTGTATCGTCCTAGTCAGTATACATTGCTAATCAATAACCCCTGGCCTCTGCAATAATCAGTCTCGCCGCATTCTCCGCGATGCCATAGACAGCCGTCTGGATATGGGCAGAAACCAACAGAGGAATGATACTCGCATCAACAACTCGCAGATTCTTGGTACCATAAACCTTGAGCTTGGGGTCGACGACACCGCCATCAGCCTTGGGAAGCATAGAGCACGTTCCAACAGGGTGGAAGATACTGAGCGTGGTCCTCCGAGCATAGTCCCTGAACTGCTCGTCCGTCTTGACGTCGTCCAGGCCAGGCTCGTACTCACTCTCCCACACCGACCGCATTGGCTCTGTAGTGGCGATCTTGCGGCAGTACTTGACTGCTTGGGTAACGGCCTCCAGGTCATGCGCGTTGCTGAGGTAGTTGGGGTTAATGACAGGCTTTCCAGCAGGGTCGGATGGGTTGATGTGGATGCTGCCGCGGCTCAGAGGGTGCATAATAACGGCGATGAGAGAGAAGAAGCCCTTTCCAAAGAGGGGCGATGTACTAGCTGGGTAGCCCTTGACACCGGTGTAGCCATCAGAGAAGATGACTTCCAGTTGAGGAATAGAAGGGTTGCTCAGGAACTCGAGCTTCTTCTTGTCCACCTTGCTGGCATCCTTACCAGCGGCATCCATGGCCAGGGCGACAAGGTTTCGGTCACTACCAAGTGCCTGCTTCCATGTTGTGAAGGTATACCCACTGCCAGTGTAGTCATACAGAGAGCGCTTGCCGGCATTCCAAAGGGCCAACTCAGCAGCAGCCACGACAGGGTTGCTGCGGAGGATGTCGAAGGAAGTGAACTCCTGCTTGAGCTGGTACGAGCTCATAACGCGGAGGTGGTCCTGAAGGTTCTCGCCGACACCTGGGAGGTCAATGACCTGCTTGATGCCCGCGGTCGAGAGGACGGATTTGCTGCCGATGCCGGACTGTTCCAACAATCCAGGGCTTTGAACTGATCCGGCTGATAGGACGACCTCTCGGCGCGCCCTGATGACGGTGCCATCCTGAAGAGTGATGCCAGTAGCAATCTGCTGGGTGCCACTCTTTACCAGGTTCACCTTGGCCACGGTGGTGTCCGTGAGGACTCGCAGGTTGGGTCTAGCGATCTTGATATAGGCGTTGGCGCTGTAAGATCGCTTGTAGCTTGTTGGGTCAATGCTGCTCGGCTGGTACATGACACCAATGGGGTTGCCACCCAGCGACTCAAGGTTGGTCTTGACTCCAAGCTTGTTCATAGTGGGGATCCAAGTCTCCTGTTGGTCGGGAATGAAACGGTTGATGACAGCCTGCACTGGACCACTATCACCAACACCCGCAGAACCGTAAGTGTCGGTGTTCTTGCCGGTAAAGGTCTCAGACTTCATCATCGCCTTGATCATGGTCTTCCAGTTCCATCCAGGATTGCCCAGGGCCTCCCAGCTGTCGTACTCTGCCGCAGCAGCCCGGTCGTAGGTCATCAGATTGAGGGCAGAGCTGCCACCGAGGACCTTGCCACGGTTCACGGGGAAGACGCGGTCATTAGCACCAGATTGTGGAACTGTTGTAAAATTCCAGTCGTATTTGGTCGCCAGGGTTGAACCTTTCATGCCTGGGATGTTGATCTTGGGCTCATCCCAGGCAGCGGGGCCAGCCTCGACGAGGAGGATACTGGAAGAGGGTAGGCCTTCGCTCAGTCGAGCGGCAACGGCCACTCCCGCGGTGCCGCCTCCGACAACGATCTGTAAGCCACAAGTGTTAGCAAGATGTGTCACTTTTGCCACCTGCGTCTCAGGTGCAGATGCTGCAGGTGGGCTAAGGTAGGTTTGGACTCACATAGTCGTATGCCTGCTGCTGAGGCCGGGCTGCGAGAGCAGCTGCAGAGAAGCCAACCCACAAATACGACTTGACAAGCATGGCTGCAACCGAAGAGGGGTTGATCCGACGATGGAAAAGTTTATTCAAGACTTGCCTGTCGTGGGGGCGAAGAGAGTAGAAGTGGAAGAAGCGTGTATTTGTAACGGGTCGCGGCGCCCCTGCAGAGTCTGCGGTTCATCCGGAATCATGTCTTGTCTGGGCAGCTGAAAGGCTCCGACGCCGCATGCTAGTGAAATTGGACTCTGTTAGTTGACAATTAGCGGATGGTGCACTTGGCCGTTGACGTGAGGCCACAAGCGGGACGAGTGCCGGACTTGATCAAATAGGGGTAAAGAAGCCAAGACACCTTCCTTTCGTATCTGCAAAGGCCCGGGGGTTTAGTTCTTTGGGGTTTGGGACGGCCCGTCACGGCGAATCAAGATCCCTGTCAAAAGCTTCTTTACATTGATAGCAACCGGCACTATGTTGCATTCTATGCTAACCGTTGCAAACCTTATTGCTCGCTTCGGGACCCCTGCCTGCAAGAAAATGCCTCTGACGCGGCCAAGTCGTTGATGGGATGAACCTACGCATGAGCCATGTGCCATGTGAGATAGACACCTCGTTCGATCCTTTCGCTGCAGATCTTAGATTAAGATGTAGAAATTCATTCCTGGGAAGGTGAAAGCCCAGGTGATTGGTAAGCTCTTTCAGCAGCAAGACACTCTGGATAATCCAAGCATGTCCGCGGAGGCCGCCACAAAACATCACTAAACCCCCTGCATTTAGGCCACAAGCAAGGGTCCTTGCCCTTGCAGAAGAGTCCGACAAGTACTGAGATACCAATCCTCCCCCGCAATCAGTTGGGACGGCCGTGGCTGCAGAATTGTCCCAGATGTCAGACACTAGCCCTATTGCCTCATCGGGTGGAGGAGGAGACAACTTGACGGCTGGGGAAAACATGGCTGGGCCGGCATCGCCGCTGACATGTTCAGATGCCTTTTCTGGCCTGGTAACTGGGTTTCCGTTTTGTAATATGCGGCGTGTGGGTGGGATAGGTGTGCCTTCTTACTTAACTGCAGCATTGACTCCGTGTTGTTGGTCTGTTCCTTTCCTATTCCCCCTTCTGCGATCATTCGCTACTTTCTGCACTCACTACAGTACGCATGTCGGCTGTAACGCCCCCAGATCCACTGCCGCCGGACGAAAATGTCGGTCCCATCCTGCTCGGAGTCTCTAGTGTGCTGATCGCGCTTGTCATCATCACGACAGGCTTGCGCGTTTGGGTACGATCAGCCCTACGATGCCTAGAATGGGACGACTACACCATGGTCATTGTTACCTTTCTCGGAATTGCTCGGTATGCAACACAGGTCGCCCAGATCAGCATTGGAAACGGCCGACACAGATGGTACATCCCCAAGGAGAATTACGTACGGAACAATATGCTCGGATGGGTCGCCCAGATTTTACTCTTCGCCAGCATCTGTCTTCTAAAAGTCTCCATTCTGCTGCTACTACTACGGATCAAGAACTCGAGGGGGTTGAGATGGTCCGCTTGGGCGGTCATGGCGGGTTTGGTCGTCACCAACTTCGGATGCATCATTATTCTTCTCGCTGAGTGCGACCCCGTGGAAGCGTACTGGACAGGTTCTGGGAAGTGCTGGGATGCGCGGGTTCGCATCTATGCCATCTATTTGACAATCGGTATGTCTCACGTCGAGAGACAGACTGATACGCATCTGACCCATACTGCGCAGCATACTCGATCGTCACCGACATCATCTGCTCCCTGCTACCCATGCTCGTCATCTGGAAAGTCCGGCTCCCTTTGAAAACGAAGATCTCCGTTTGGGCCTTGATGAGCCTTGGTTTGATGTAGGTCCCTGCATGGCGGCACGGTCCAGCCTCGAGTTTACTGACATGCATGATCGACAGCGCTACCGGCTTTGGCATTGCCCGTGCAGCATCTCTCGGCATCAAAACATCAGACCTCAGTTGTAAGCTGGAACCTTGTGCGTTTCGATAACTAGTACTGACAGACGCCTTTCCCTAGGGGTCTATGCCATCACGGCAATCTGGTCCAACCTCGAGTTGTATCTTGGCATCGTTGGCGCCAACCTCGCTCTGAGTCGATCGATATACGGATATTTCTTCAACAAGAACAAGTCCAATATGGCGTCCTCATACGCCCAGTCTGGGTCCAACCTGGCATATAACAACAGCGGGTTCCGCCACGATACCTACCCTCGATCGCCACGAGCCCCATCGCCATCGCGAAGCGACAATAGTGATATACCACTAGAGCCTCGAAATAAGATGCAAAGTAATGTCTGGGTTAGGGAGGACCCTAGTAAAGAGTCCATTGGTAGAGCTGCTTGACTGGGGAGATATAAAAGGCAGGCTTCAAGAAGGTCTCTGAAAGGGTTAATGAATCATCTTGAATGTTTTACTCGTTATATTCGTGCTTCGCTATTGGCTGAGTAGAGACGTTGCTTCATCCGTTACTCCTTATATAATGTGATCTATGCGAAGGAGAAGGTCCTGGCTACCTAGAGTTGTGACTCTTGCTTGGCTGTGGGTTGAGGGAGAGATACCAATTCCGCGCTGATTGCCTACATTATAACGTCCGCTGCTGGTTCACATCACAAAATTGTGGCACTCTTGCTCCCATCAGTAAAGAAATGCCCTACCAAAGCCAGCCGGCACAGCCGGTGCCAAGGAATCCTTGTTGTTCATTCGCCATTTACGCAAGGGGTAACCTCAACCGTCCTCACCACTCCTGGCTTGCCAGGGCCGGGGGCGACCCCTGAAACGTCTTCAACTTTAACAGGGCAGCAAAGTTCCTCTACCTTGAAGCAAGCTCAAAGGGTAATAGTAATCATGGTCACATGGGATTGGAGATAGATTTTGAGGATCAACATTAGACACCCAGGGCCAAAGACAGTAGAAACCTAACATTTAGATAGAAAGAAGGTACTCTCTTCAAAGCGAAGATAACAAACCGGAGTAAACAGTGACAAACGCCTCCAATCTCCAGCGCTTCAACCACACCAATTGTTCGTGTTCAGCATGATGATATGCAAATTTATTTCCCTCCACATGTTTCCATTGTCATCACCACCCAGGGTCCCACACGCAGGGTATATAGTCTCCTTAATTCATTATCTTCACCTTAGCATCTCCTGCCATCGCAGCCTCTTGCTTCATCTTCATGTGTTCGATTTGAGCTAGCTCCTCAAACTTCCTCTTAACATCATTGCGTGGGACGGGAGCCTTAGCAAGCCCGATACTGGCCAGAGTTCCCCAGAACAAGGCGTAGATGAAGTAGAATAGGTTGATAGCGCCAAGGTAGATGACAGGGACGAAGACCATGGGAATGTTGCCGAAGAGGCCTGAGCGACGAGAAATGGTCTCCCAGAGCTCACCTGTGAGAATTTCGGCGGCGCCGTCAAACTTCCAGGGCCCAACGAGGCGGAACTTGGCGTTGAAGCTGGCACCGCCTGCCCAGATGTAGGGTAGCCGCCAGCCGCGAGGTGTGTGGAGGGAGATGCGGAGGATATCGGTGAATGAAGGGGCCATGTCCAAGTCCTTGGCGAGCTGGTAGACATAGCTGTCGTGCTCCACGCCGTAGGAGACACGGGCGCTGGGGGCGTGGATTACTCGATAGTGCCACTCGTCATCCTTGAGCAGCGGGTGGGGGACGCGGCCCAGGAGATGGGTGACGAAAAGCATAGACTGCATTTCGGCGAGGGGAGGAATAGCACCAAAGCCGGGGCGCACGAAACCAATGAAGCCGATGGTAGGGTCGTTGGAGGACCACACTTGGCGGACATCGGCATCGTGGGAGACGGGGTAAGGACGGCGACCGACATTATGTTCGGTGTTGAGGAAGGGGAAGTGGGGGACATAGCCAGTTGCAAAGATAATCATATCCGGCTTGACGATGGACTCTTGGATGCGCTTAGCTTCAGGGCGGCCGTTATCAGGGAAGTGGGCGACGCCGTCTGGAGTGATGTGAGAAGGGAAAGGGGCAACGTCGATGGTGCGTTTGGTCGGGATGATGGCTGTGTTAAAGAAGAACCGGCGGATACGGGTGGCCAATGTCCACTTGGTCGGACGCCATGGAGTAGAGACATTGTTCTGGATGCGTTGCCAAGCCTTGTTCCAGAATACTGGGACGGTATTAGGTGCATCCTCATAATCGGAAGTAGTACCAAGTTGACTTACATCGCGAGGCGTGGAAACGCTCACTAAAGACTTGACCAACATGCTGGTCGACACCATATTTCGAACCTCCACAGATCCAGCATCCGGCAGGCAGGGCAAGGAAATGGTAATGATCCCAAACAATCATGGTGTCTCGAACCATAGGATGGACATACATGGTGTCAAAAAGAGTAAGTTGGCTGACATCGATGGGTAGTTGCGGTGTGTCGTAGTCTTGGTCACCGCGCAGCCATGGTAGGAATCGCTGCCCTGGAGCACGCTTAGGAGCACCAATCCAGCCATCGCGATGACAGAGAACGACTCTCTCAGTAGGAGATGTGATGGCGAGATAGCACATATCACAGCCAGTCTCGCCGCTACCCAGGACCATGACGGTCTTGCCTGTGCCAAATTGCTCACGCTTCTTGAAGTCTTGTGAATGAATTACCTCGGGGACATTCTCTATGCCAGGGATATTCGGGATATGAGCCTTTGAGTGGACGCCAGAGCAAATAGCGATGGCGTCACACTCCCATTCAATCTCCTGACCATCGAGTCCCATGTAGCTGACGACATGTTCGCTCACATCCCCTCTCCTGACGCCCGTAACGCGGGTGCTGAGATAAATGTATGGCCATAGATTGAAGTGCGTAGTGTAGTCCTCTAGATATTGTCTGTACCTCTCGGAAGAGAGGAAGTCGCCATCTTCAGGACGGGGACGGAAGTCAGAGAAGCTGGTGAGGAATTTTGAGGAGACGAGCTCGGCATCCTCATAGACGTGATGCAGGAAGACACCACCAAGCTTGTCGTAGGACTCAAAGAGCTTCAGCTCAAAGGGTTCCGTTGATGGGAAATAGTGATGGGCGGTTGCTAGTGTTTTGAGCTGGACGAGGCCAGACGGGCCGCCTCCGATAACAGCAATGCGCATGTTTTTAGGCTTGACGGGTCTCTGAAAAGAAGAATGAACGCTTCTGGATAGGACCTCGTTACTATACTTGGCAGCTGAGGTTCTTTGGTTCTTCTAGAAGTTTGCAACCAACAAAAGACGAGTAAGGGGCATTGAAGCTTGAACCACCCGGCCGGTACCAAGACGACCTCTTATCTACCTCAGAACAATCTTTTGGCTCCATATCACGCTACATAAGTCCCAGTGAGGTTTCAGGCTGATTGGTCTAAGGTGAGGGGAAGGATGAATGAGAAGAGGGGGCGCAGGGAGACATGATATCTTGGAAAGCGTAGGCGAGCCTCCATTGCATGGTTAGTTTGAATCCGTATATGTAGCTAAGGACGTTAGTTTTGTTAATCAATATGTAGTCGTCCTCTCTGGAGAAGCAAAAGGCACAGGCATACATACACATACCCGCTTACAGGCATTCTTCAGCATATCTGCAGTTGTATTGTTGCATTCGCTGTAACCCCACCGCTACTCGCAGACGACGCACTAAGGAAAAGGTGCAGACTAACGCACGCTTGACAGGTGTCTCTATCCCACTCGTTCGGGTATGCCGGACATGCGGGATATATGCTGCTATGGATGTCGGGGCTGTGGGCCATGTCGCATCGGGACGCTTCGGCTCGCCAATAGCGCTGATGCAATCATGCTACATGTGATAAACACATCCGTCACACGGGATTTGACAGCTCAACTGGAGGTGTCACAATACCAAGGCCAGAGCGAGTAACATCCCCTCACTCTATCCACCTCTTCAATCTATGCTGTGAGACTGGGAATCTTTTGCTACTGGACTGCATTGGAATATATTATGTCCCATAGGGTGTCTTCTTTACTATGGAGCGCTGCAACTGATGCCCCCTGAAACGGCCGAAAATCTAAGATTCTCGGTCTCAGATATGAGGATTGACCAGGATATTCAGATTGGTCTTCCATACCTCCCATCAGCTTCTAGCGATGAATACCTCGAGATCATCCGGAGTTGGGTTTAACTATGTGATTTTCAACACAAGGATTCAACTTGCCAACGCCTCAGTCGAGGCAGATCTGCCGCCTCTAGCTACCACGGAAGATTGCCGACTAGGGTCATTTCTGTGGGAAGTAAGGGCGACCCCACTGTCAAGCTCCTGGAAACCACTCCTAGCGACACAGGAGAATGGGTAGCTTTGTCTCACCAATGGGGTGGAGGGCCCCAGTTCTCGACGACCAGACAAAATCTGCGCCATCATATCCAGGGCATTAGCATGGGCCAACTTCCTGCTACTTTCAAAGATGCCGTGACCATGACCCGAGCATTGGGCCGTCCATACCTTTGGATTGACTCTCTTTGCGTCATTCAAGGGAAAGACGGAGATTTCGACAAGAGGCAAAGCGAATGGAACAAGTGTACAGCGGTGCATACTGCGTTTTGGTGCCGAGTCGGTCTCCTGGACACTACGCTGGCTTTCTCCAACCCAGACAAGCAAATGACAGCGTGACCATGCAACGAGATGAAGACTATATGCTCTTTTACATCCGCGAGACGATCGACGACTTTCAACAACATGTTCTGGAAGGGGAACTAAACCAGAGGGCCTGGGTTCTGCAAGAGCATGCCCTTGCTCGACGCACGGTATACTTTACGGACTACCAGACTTATTTCGAGTGCGGCAATAATGTCCACTGTGAAACAATGACCAAGATGACCAAGTGAGTTATTGTTTTCTGCAAGAAGCCGACAGGGTTGTGGCTAACCTTTGTCCAGTGACCTTGCTGCTTTCCTGGGCGACCCAAGTTTTCCTCGGATCATCATGGGGGCAGACCAAGGCGAAAAGATTCTTCGGTACCAAGATTTTTACAAAAGATACTCTCGACTTGGTCTCTCGATCCCATCAGATCGAGCAGTTGCCATCAACGGCCTTCAAGAGCGTATTTTTCATGCTCTTGGCGCCGAGGGGGGATTTGGGGTCTGTTTTGAAGACACAAAGGATGGCCGCGGTCGTGGACTCCTTCGGAGAAGCTTGCTCTGGTCCCGTACATCTGACACGCTTGCTCTCTCTCGGATTTACGTACCAGATCACCGCGCCACCTCTAAGGCTCCTTCATGGTCATGGATGGCGTACACCGGTGGCATTGACTATATCGCTCCCAACTTCGGTGACATGGACTGGGAAGAGATCCAGGGATGCCAAGTCCCGCTCGAGAGACGACATGTCCCTCATCGCCGCCGCAAGAGACTACAAGACTGATGAAGAGGATGGCAGTCTTGTGTTTGATGACCCCGAGTCGCCAACCCAACTTCCAATGAAGTGTGTCGTGCTTGGGAAGCAGAAGGGGAGAACGCCAGTCAATGAGAAATTACACTATCTCTTAGTGGTCCAGGAAAGAAATGGCAGATATGAGCGAGTCGGCGCTGGATACTTGCCCGGAGGGTGCATTCATCCTGGAGCGAAGAAGATTATCATTCACTAGACCGCTCGCAGGGGCAGACATGGTGCTGTTGCTGTCTTCCTTGCCACTCATTCGTTTCATTTCCCAGTCCCACTTGATTGTTTCCCCTCGTTGTTAAGCTGGTCTAGCTGGGCCTAAACTATTCGAACTTGAAGTATTCTGCCATCTAACTGCAAGCTCCCAAATACCCGGTGTCTTCCATCATAACTCGCTTTCTGAAGGTGATCCTCACCCCTTGGTGGGTCCATTATTCTATCTCCAACATTGGACCCTTGAAGGCGTGTGAGGAGTCCAAGGATCCAAGGCTGATCCAAAAAATCTGCCTCAACGAGCTGAAGCTTAATCCGTTTGAGGGGACACGATGATACAACCTGCCCAGGCTTGTTGTAGTGGGCTGGCATCCTCTCCCACCCAGCTGGAGATGGCCTTTGTCTACCATCCTGAGGGTCTCTACCTAATGACACCTTGACACGACCGTGTGATATTTCAGCCCATTCACAATACGGGCGTATGACGTTAAGGTAGGCCTCGTTAAGGGTTCCCCAAGATTTAAATTTCTCTCTGAACCTGTCATTTGTGAATCCCAGGAGAAGAGGAAACACCTCCCTCAGCTGAGGATTTCTTTGCATGCCGGGAAATAGTGATAATCTATAAGCACCAAACTCAACGGTCTGATCAAGAGAGTTGTGGAGTTTTATGAGGTCGGAATAAAGGCTTTGCTGGAGATCTGTAATCGGTATGGCATCAACCTTTTGGTCTTGGCGATGACTCGATGAAGTTTCGAGCGGGTGCTTGCGAAACGTGTAAACTAAATGAGGGCATGCCGCTACCAGTAAAAACTCATGTTGGCCTCTAATGGGGCGCAGGACGAGATAGATGGGAGCCGTGGTGTTGTTATCAAAAAGATAGACTTCATCTTCAAGTTGGACGAGCGCATCGAGTTTCCTTTGACTCGCCAGTGAGATATAGCCTCCGTGGCTCGTGCAGCGGAATCGGTACCACGAGAAATCCTGACTTTCTCTTGCCCGCATGAAGCGGTCAATGGTTGACACCCTTGTCAGGTTGAGAGTCATGGCCCCTGAATCGGCATCTACTGTCGCTCCGTGATACCAAAGTCTTTTGCTGATGTTCTTGGGCGCATTATTTTCGGCAGCTGGATTGGGAACAAACCGGATCTGTACGACACTGTCATGGTGAAATTCGGGCATCATATTCTTCACGCGGTCCCAGCTAGGGTTTTCTTCGTCCTCATTTCCAAGGAGTTTCTCCCAGGCAACGGGGTCCTTCCAGTTCGGCATCCACGAGGGGACTCCGGCTTCTGCATTAGCACCAGAAGCCTTGAGGAGCAGGTAAGATGCTCCTTCGTTAATAATACAGTGGGCAAAGAAGCCGGTCGCAAGGTGCTGAAGAGAGATGCTGTAATCTGGCTGGATTTGAATGCCACCTGGCTTCAAGCTGTAAGGACCAAGTATAGAATAGAACTTGTCTCTAACGTCTGAAGACTTGCTTTTCCAAGCCAAGGATAACAGCTCTGGCATGCTCTTCGGTATGAGCAAGCCTCGAGTTGCGTGTTGAAACCAAGGCGCTTTTGTTTGTTCCCACGGCCAGGTACCACTTGTCAACTGATCCAGATACTCTGTCATTGAAGGGCCCACCGAGAATATCTTGTCGCCGATGGGAATCACGACCCGCGGCGCAAGGACTAGCTCTTGAAGAACCCATGCTCTGCTGAAGTACCTGCGCTCAAGAAGCTTCTGGATGGTGAGCCGGTCCGCAGACCTCGAGGTATCATCCATTGGCATGGAAATATGCAAGCTTTGGAGCTCGTGGAAGCGATGTCTTGTTGGAAACCTCTTTGAAGTTTTGACTGTGATATCATCTCCCAGCCAAAGGATAACTTGAAGGCATTGGGAGTATATCTGACCCATCTTAGCAACTTGTTCGCCTCTCTCTCTTGTATCTTTCTGATTGATGCATATTGCGTCGACCCAGAGCGTCCGCTCGCCCCGAGATGGTCGTAGATAGCGGAGCATGGCGCAGCAGTTGCCAGTTTGCAGCAGGATATCCCAATATTCGCCAACGTAGATGGGGTGGCGCCTGAAAACGACATCGTTAGACCTTGAGCCCAAGAAAGTTTTATAGCACGCGCAAAGGGAAATTGCTCGGCGGGAACAGATAATGCCGTCTAACTTACAAGGTCGCATCTCCGCTCTCGCCTCCCCAAGTGTAGGAAACAGCCTCGTATTCCGGGAATTCCCTATCTGAGTATGTTTCCAGCATCAGATGAATGACATCTGTTGGAGACTCATTCTCCCTGGCCACCAAAGCAATCAAGCGAAATTCGTCCTCTCTCAACGTTCGATCATGAATATGCGACGCCCACGTTCTGGGACTCGTTTCCTCGGAGAGCTTGAGACAGACCAAAGATTCTGCTGCTGAACTTGGAGCACGGTGCTCTATCGCTCCAGACTCGAAGCCGGGTCTGCGCGACTTAGTCCGTGTATATGTTATCGTTGATGGCCAACTGAGATTGAGCTTTCCCGGTGGCTCGTCGGGTGGGAGTGACGTGATTAGACTGCTAGGGTGCTCCGTGAGATCCTGAAGCAGATCACGGGCGGAATTACCGCAGGCTTGGCATTTGGGGATCGAATCATGCCCAACCTGAACCCGAGGGGAATCACAGGATATTGCGTGCCAGCGAGACATTAGAATGACTTTGTGGAACGAACCTAGGACTGGGAGATGCCGAAAGACTATTAAATTGCACCGAGGTATTGTAGTAGTTGGTGTTGAGGTCATCAGCCAGAGGCAGCTAGCCTACCGGCACTTTGACTGGTAGCTGAACTCGGGCTGTGCTGACAGCACCTAAGTGCATGTCTTTGCAGGTAATTGCATATGCACAAAAAAGCGATATAGCGCCCATAGCATTTGCCCAAAGAACTGTCCCATGCACGCTTTATTTCTGTCACCCACATAGATAGTGATCCGCCTGTGGTGTTATCTGAGAGGCGTTCTCTTCTAGCGCAGGGTACGTTCTACTAGATTACAAGAGGAAAAGGACATTTAAAGGTTCCCCCCCAATCTACATGGCAGAGAGTCGTAGAAAAAACCTTCAGACATCTCGATGGTCTTGCTCAGCTGACCTGAAGCCACCGCAATCCCCACAACACCACTCACCATCACCATCAACAGAAGAGCCACAGAAGAGCACCAAAAGCATAGATAACACACAAGGGCAAAAATAAACATACAACAGCGGGGATTCGCTGGTCGTCACCGACCCAACTACTAATCCGCCCCTTACTGGCTTAACTATGGGAGAGCGGACGGGATCCCGTGGTCTACAGTAGGTATGGTCGTATGTACGAATCGAGGCGAGGACAAGGTCTATAGCAGTGAGGGTAGGCAGAATTTCCTGTCATCTGAGGTCTCTAGAAGCATGTATCTATCTATGATATGTGGTGTTGATCTGATGAGGCAGCACCCCTCCCGGGATGTCAAGAGTCCCACAAACAGCAACCTTCAAGAAGAGTCTTTTGTCGGGCCAAAGTTGTTCAAAGACCGAATTATTCTACGAAGTGACCTTACCGAATATCTGATTGTTAGTCAAGTAATACATTATCCATAGCTACATGGAAGATTGGAGAGCTGCATGGATAGTGCCGTCATAATGTCGAGTCCTTAGATAAGACATGCGAGTATGAAACAAGCGCTCTGCTGGGCTTTCCGTTTCCCCAATACCCTTTCACACAAATTTCACTTTCTTTTACGGCCAATGTAACGTCTCAGCATTCAGCTGAAGCGAGGTTTGCTTCAGAGGACGACGGGGTGCGGAGTGAATGACAAGACCCGACAACCTCGACGAAAGTGAAGGCACAAAGCTAAAAGAACAATGCCAAAATGTTGTATGGCAATCAAGGTGAATTAAAAACTCGCTGAAGGTATCTCATCCCTTGTCATCGCAATCCAGAAAGCCACCATGTCGCGTCCCTTAACCCACATACCCCAGGATATCATCCCCCGACTGGGTACCATAAACAGTCTTTGCCCGCTTTTTGTACATGCCTCGTGATAAATAGATACATTAAGAAGTGCTTCCCAAGTTCCGCCAGCGTAAACAGCACGTGGCTGGCATTCCCTCCACATCCGTCTTTCTGGTCCTCATCAGACCACAATGCCTCTAACTCTGCCAGATCCAGACAATGTCGGCTCATGTCGATTCATAACTAGTCGATGACAATGACTTCTTTATCTTGGGGTATTTGGAATTTCTTTCGGCGCTTTGTTGGGGACTCTAACCGCTCGTCGTCGTTCCGATCACGCTTCTTGTTCACTTGGAGACGTGCGAACGGGCTTTCAAGGCCGATGCTTGTGGTATTTCTTGAGGAAGGCGCTGTCTGTTCACTTCCTGCGTCGGATGCCAATTCGGCTGCATCCGTATAAACACTGCTTCCGGGTGAAGAGGGAGGTTCTGAGTCGTCGACCTCGACTGTGGGCTTGGGCGCGGCCGCTTCACTCGGCAGCATCACGAGCAGGCGACGCCGTATCTCGTCGATGGTGTCTTGTATTTGTGTTCCCAAACGACTGTCAGGATTAACAACGTAGAGTGTCTGCTCCAGGGTCGCCTGGCAGAGCGTGAGCTGGCTCTGCTCACGCGTTGACCGTTGGGCTGGAGAGAGCTGAGCAAAAGCCGCGTGGGCGTTGCGCCTAAGCGACGGGCGGTAATATGGAAATGAGCAGCTCATGACCTTGCGATAGCGTCTAATATCGGTAAGCTTGCGGTCTGTGTGCAGTGCACGTCGCGCTTGTTTGATAGGTACGCACGAGCTGTCAAGATGGCGGTCTGATGTCGAGAGAGAAAATATTCACCAGGCAGTTTGCGACAGACAACTCACCGCGTTCAAGGTGACTGACCAATGACCGGGCCCTGTTTCGCAATTGCTGCCTGTCCTGTTTCAATGCTGAACAAGGAGGTGTTTTGCGCGAGAAAATGAGAATAGTTGTTGCTGAACAACAGATAACCCCGTGCTTCTTTGGCCCCTATTTCCCGGGACGCTGCAGATGTTTCCAGAGGCACAAAGACACCAGCGACCTCAACAGCATTGTTTGCGCGTACGTACCCGTCGCCTCTTTGTTTGAAGCCAGCGGTGATGATGGCCGGACAGGGATTATTTTGCTGTGTTTGGCGGGGAACAGTCGCAATCACAGTGGACCACGCGACTACGTAAACACATGTGAATGGACGAGACGGCACATGATGTCACTAGCTTGTTACACTTTTGGTGCCCAAGCCAGAGTGAGTCACTTTTGTGACACCTCCCTGTAGATTCCCTATAGCTGCCCTGAAGTTTGAGAGAAGACAGCTTCTTGCCCAATTGCAGGTTAAACAGGAAGAATAGCATCATCTCCTTCTCTTCCTACAGTCTGTTCCTCTCTATATGCACTACTAAAGAACATTATCCAGCTCATCTCTGCAATCAAGCTCACGCAATCGAAACCCCGCATCTTCACGATTCAGAGTTTGTTTCGGGCGGGACCCGAATTTCACGACTCATGTAGGGTCACGGAATGAACACTCCATGTGTCAAACAATGGCCCGCACAAACTTTTCTATCTAGCTACGAGTTAATTTCAACGTGCTTCAGGTTTCTATTGGATGTGCAGCTTTTCTAATCATATGAATATTCGTTCCTCTAATTTATTTCCGGCGCTCTTTTCCAGGCGGTCACACATCAAGAAGCTGGAGGGTGTCGTCATGAAGAGACGCCGTTGCATTACGGGCACTTACTAGGCCTTGACTACTCGTTGTTGAGTAAAATGTGATAAACCTTGCATTAATGATTCATTGGGTCTCGAACCTGGAACTGCAAGGACCACAACTGCTGCGGCCAGGTGGACCGCAACGTCGGCAACATGATGAACGACCAGATCAGCCTACTCCTGCAGTCGTGACCAGCACTAGGGGCTCCCTGATATGGATGAAAGAACACCCACAAGACTGCTCGATCACTCTCCTTCTCCCTGTTGTGATCTCAGTCTCGACTGGGTGGTTTCGCCCTTGTCTTAGCACAGTTACTTTTTGCATTGTCCTAGGATGTGACACTCCAGCTGCCAATGGGATCGAGTCCGGAAACGAGATAGTTGTTTGTCCTCAATAGATGTTGTGTATGTACTGCCTTGGTTGCACTTTGCCAAGGAAGATGGCATTGTCGTTGCATTCGACCTGATGGCTCATGACAACTTTGTGAACTTTGACCAACCATATTAAGCCATCTTGGAATTTCCTTAAATCCAGGAAATATTTCAGGCTTTAGACAAAACTCAGCAAGCCCTGACCCGCTTTGTGTTTGGACGTCCCTGCCCTGGACCGTCAAGATCAAGCCTTCAATCTTGGCCCTGCCAGACATGGCATCGGCTGAGGCTTATTTGCCAGTTGTTTGTCATGTCGGTGGCCAATAGGCAACCGTATTTCCCCAGTTATCTTGACATGGTTACGGGTTGTTGCACAAGAGGCATTCATCCATATCATCACGGCCCATCGCGCCATGTTAATCGGCTGTCCCCTGAAGGACCAGCCATGCACTCATCTTGCACATGCATTATAATTGAGCATTCCATGCATAGTACGGTTGCACCTTGACTTACTGCAGAGATGGAACAGAATACGTTAACGAAAATCTTCTCTCGACACAAACAGGCTGAGCGCATGGGGCTACACGCAGGCATCAGCCTGTGTCGCTTTTACCGAAAACTAGGCTGCTGTAATTGTCGTTCTTTCTTCCATGCGTCTATCACGTTCACAGCCTAGGAACTTACAGATAACTGATTCTGAGCCGCCTACACACTCAATCTGCTTACATCACATCGCGGTCCTAACTCATCACCGTCTCGTACTTCAATTTTGGTATATCTTTGTAGTCCCATGCTTTTGCAGCCTGTATTTTCAGTGCGTTTTTCTTTTCACTGACTGCTCTTGTCAACCCCAAGTCTAAAACAAGCAATCTTCACTCCCTCAGCCAATGCAAGATGCTTGGTTGACGCATCAAAGAGTCTCGCCTGCAGTCTGCATTGCCGATCAGCCCCCTCGTCCTCCCTTGTTTGACTGCTGATTGCCTCCTGGATCTCTACGTTTCTAGTTTCGAACCCGTGTTCCTGGTTCTACTCGTACAGTGAGACGCTACGATTAAACTCTACCCTTCTTCAAGCTTACAATTAACTGTCCGAGACTCTGAAGAGGTATTCCGGTTCGCCCAACGGGATGGCAGTCACACAATTCCATGCCTCACTGGCGGAGCTCATGGTGTACCGGTGCTTTCATACGTTACATTAACTAGTTATTGTGCGCTCTCTCAGTGATCCAATCCAAGGTACTACTTCTCCCAAAGGATGAATTTTGACGGGGCACTTAAAATTGCACACATCTCAGGCCTGGACGGTGCTCAAGATGCCGACAAGAACAATGCCGCGCGATCATCTCCAATGACTGCACTATACGGGCAACGCGTTGCTGCTAACGAGCAGTTCTCACCGTCTAATCATAAATTAGATGGCACCCAAGCCTCTGCACACAGCCAGAAAGATCCTCCAGATGCCCTATCCGCCTGCCTTCTTACCAAGGCTACGGGTATGTTCCGCAACATTCCCATCCAAACTACCCTCGGCATCATCCGCGAGTTCGTCAGCAGAGACAACTCCGCGACTAGCAGGACCCCTTCTGGGATTATTTGTCTCCCCAGCATACATAGCACACGCGAAGCTGATTTTACGGCTCTGACATCTTTCTTGAATGCGGCGCGCGGTTGGTGGGACACTTCGCCGTATTCGTTCTGGTGAAGTCAGTCTCAAGGGCTACTACTTTTTGACTTGCTATTTACGGGACGTGTCTGCAATTGAGCAAGGGATTGGCAAGATTGCTCTTGAGGAGATTGTCATGGCGGGGCTGTCGAGGCAGCAGCGGAGTGTGTGAAGGAGCTGAGCTCTATGGAGGGAGCATAAGGCTTGTTATTAGAAATGCCACATGAATGCCACACGGAAGATTCATCTTAGCTTGGAAATACCGAGATGTTGGATTGGGGTCTAAGTGTGTCTGACTTTGGTGACGCGGGCGTCGAGGCTGTGGATATGGACTGGATGAGTAGTTGGCCATGAGATGACTTGCCGGGGTTTTCCAACTTCTCTTAGGGACCAACATGAAGACTATTTTTTTTAACACCGTATACCGATGGATTTTCTTCACAGGCCCGTGCTACATCTCTGCACATCATCTCTTAACTGAAAGGTGTTGCTATAACCTAGTAAGGGGGTTTCCGAGGTGTGAGAATCCGGATGAGTGACTTTTGGAGACAGTTTGAGATGCCCTATACCGTATCCCTCGTATCTATGTATCAACAGTAGTGTGCTGCCTCTCTGGTGAACTGGAACCGTTACTAATGAGCCTGTTGCGCAGTCCCTCTGACAGACAATGGAACTCATCAAGGAGCCCCGAGAGGCAAAAACGCCACAGCATATGAATAGACACCTTGCGAAGACATTGGTTTACCATCATCTCGCTAGTGGTACCAAGAGGCGCCCTGCGGGGTGGCACAGCCAATCTTTGTGCTGATAAGGACAGCTGAAAAATTAGAGTGTCAAGCCCATTCCAATGCAGCACCACCGAGATAGCCACATCTTGGCGCCATATGGGATGTCTGCCCTCATATGAGGTTCATCCAAGCTTTGAATTTTCTCCCTCTTCTAACTTCCGCCCTGGCACCTGGTTTTCTTGCCGACGGCATCCATTCGAGATGACATCCCCACCGCCACGGTCAACAGAGTCACAGTCAAGTACCCTGCCGGACGGTGATCGAATTGGCTACTATATCACAGATGGTACAAGTACTGCTTCCCAAGGGGTAGTCCGTGGCATCCAACAATATGCATTAACTCCGAGGCTGTAGCTGGCACGATCTCTTGCCCCCCGTCTGCACCGACCTTTCATACTGGAATCACTTTCCCAGAAAAAGATAAGACAACATTTGCATACTGCGGGGGAAGCAGCGGTTTATGGGGACCGTACACCTCTTGCGGCAACGCTTTGCCGTGCTAGCCCATACGGATGGCTTTGCTATCACCATGTCCTGGTATGAGTCTGTTTATGACATTTCGGTGCATGGTTATACTAAAAATATAATACAGTATGGATAGTCCATGCCTACATATAAGCTTATATGACTCTCGTGACGGAGCTCGCGGGCCAGGACTTCAATATTTGATAGGCTGTTCGGCAAACCTTGAGCTGAATGGTGATATCTTGCCCGATTCCGGGGCCAAGGTGTTTCTCCAACGCCCAACAGGGGGTAATTTTCCGGTCTTTGAGAATGAAAATAGAAGAAGATAATTCAATAGCATTAGACACACCGACCTCAACAACTGCAAGAGACGCTGTCCTAACATCGACGAACGAGATTGACATTACACCAACAACCGTAATTGATAACTTGAGCAACGATACAAGACCAAATGGGAGGCATAAGGCTGGGGTCATCGCGGGTGCAGTCGTTGGGTCACTTGCCGGTATTGGACTGATACTTGGCGCTCTCCTTGTCGCCTATCGAATGGAGAGGAGAGCCAGTTCTCGAGAGGACGGGGAAAGTCCGCCACAGAGCTTTAGGGATAAGTTTAGGTCCATTCCGAGGCTAACCATTAGGTGGACCAAGCCAGGCCCCCGAGAACAATATGGCGTTAACGAGCAGCAACCAGTCGTGGTTCACGAGATTGCGTCTCCAGAACATCGAACCGAGACGGACGCCACTAGACATGAGCAGCCTATCAGTCTAGTCGTGTCCCAACAGCAGCCCTCAAGTGAAGCGCGGGGTCACGGTGTGGAGCTCTCAGCCGAGAACCAGGTGGCCGAGCTTACAGCTGAGAGCTCTCGGGTTTAGACATAACAAACAACAATTTCTAACATTCAACGAGATCAAGAAACGAGAGTTAGACTTCCACTCCAGAAAGTTAAGCTCGAGACGGGGATGTAGAGATAGTCTAGCAATGTGGCCGGACAATAGTCTCTTTCTTATATCCAACCCATCCATGATACACTCCCCTATGTCCGAAAGACGGATTATCCTTGCTAGGGATCACGCCTAAGCCGAAGGACTTTCGGTATTTTCTCGAGTTCCTTGTCTTTCTTGCAAACTATGGCGTTCTAAAGGTCCTATTTTCATAGACCACTAATAGGCTTGGACATAAAATCAATCATCGCTCTAGAAGTCATCCAAATTCACCTATAAATGTTGCTGACCAACATTGAGTACCTCTCAAATCCAGTTGTTGACTACTCAACCCCCTCAATCACTATGGCATCATCAGTATATCTTCCTAGCGCCAACATGTCCTAGAGGTTCGTACAAAAGTAGCCACTTGTCTCCCCTTCATACTCATAGTGATCAAGGGACCCCCATATCTCCCCCATGGCGCCATCCTCGGCCTCACCCCATCACCCATGCCCGATATACTAGTTTCCTCCGTCTTAATCGTCTTTAATCTCTCCTTAACCATCGATATGATGACATTTCAACCCAACCTCTGCCGCAATTAAAAACTCGTCCTCTCGGCTCTTCTCTTCGGACTCTCCATGGCTCGCATCATGGCCAACGGGCTACGCATCGCATGGGCATTCCACAATGCCAACGCCCGGCTGGTGATCGCAACCTCGATATTTGCCAAAGCCGGCATGCTGTTTCTCTTCGTCGTCAATTTGATCTTGCTACAGCGCGTCGTACGGGCTTACCACCCTCAGATAGGCTGGGGCAAAGTGTTTGGTTGGATTTTCCGACTGTTGTACTCTAGTATCGCGGTTTCTCTCATCATGGTCATTGTATCAGTTGTGTACAGCTATTACTCGCTCGATCTTCATATCTAATCTCGGCTCTGATGCATTTGCCTCGTCACGGCTGTCTACCTCACGGTGCTGCCTTCATCTAACGACGCGCGGAGAACTCCGGACGGTTCAACTCCAAGGCGGCTTATTACTGCTTCAACTATGTGATCGAGTTAGTTGTGGTCTTTACCTACGCCTTGTCCCGCTTCGATCGCCGATGTTATATTCCAAACGGAAGCAGTGGCCCAGGCGACTACTCCAAGGGAGGCCCGGGTGAGATGTTAGGGAAGCAGAGTACGGGCGAGGAAACTGTTGGGGTAGGTGGTGCGGCAGTGTCATCCCTGATCAGCACGCCTTGTCCAAGAGCAACACGAACGAAAAGCCATAGAAGAGAAATCTGTAGACACAGTGGAAAGTTATGCAGGTCTTTTTTCCGGCTCGAGAATGGGATCTCAAAGTAGCATAGATTCGAAGTTCGATATATTGATATGTCCTTGGATACTGCACTTGGGCAGCTTAAGGGGTTATCGTTATATAATCTTCTTGATCAACCTAATAATCTTGCCTCCGCCAATTAGAGAGGAATATTACGCATGTTATTTCAAAAGGCTCCGCTGCCAGGATCCATCAAGGTTCGACCATGCTTATCGGGTTCTTGGCGCTCCTTGTCTTTTCTCGGATTGAGACAGGTTATCAGATCAGCTGTCTAACGCGACAGCACGTGCTCGCGTGTTTATCAAGTCATCGCGTCTCATTCACGGTCGCGTCCCTCTGTTCATTTTGTTCCTTTTCATCTTCTCTCTTCACTACAGTCATATTGACTACACAATTTCCCCTAGCTGCCTTTTCCTCCATCTCTACCTGCACATTCACCCATAAACTATTTCACGTAACACATGGTGTCAAATATCCCCTTGTCTCGCCTCCAGTGGCAGGAGTCCCCTGAGGGCACCTGGGCTCGTGATGTCGACGAATGCGAGAGATTTTACATCACCTCTTCGCGAAAAGAAAGTGGATGTTTTCCCGTCAGCGGATGTGCATCTTTCAATGTCACACCTGTTGACTCGATGCCCACCATCGACGAAGAAAATCGTGTTGAGACAGCTCTCAAGAAGGCCTGGATCACACTTCGCTACCATCACCCGACCCTAGGTTCTCGTATCGAACATGAAGAAGATGGCGACCGATTGCGAAGAGTGTATCGGTCATTTGGTACCGACGATGAGCAGGAAAGCTGGGTGGGCTCGACCTTCAAGGTTGTCGATACCGATGTTGGGCCGCTCGAGTGGTTCAACAACAACACAGCCGCTGCCTTTGAGACAGCCACAGTCTTTTTTGTGAGAGCCAAACGGCAGGATGGCGACCGTCAGACAATTTTCTTACGATGCCCCCACGATGTATCCGATGGCGTTGGCGTCCTGCAGCTGGTCAATCAACTGTTTGACAACGCTGCACGGGCTTTCGAACAGGGGGGTGATTATTCTCTCCCCATTTGGGGAAAGGAACATGAGAATCTATCTCCCTGTATACGAATTGCTGCCAGGATACCCGATACCCTTTGTAAAGCGCAAACGGAGCTTCTCGCGAAGATCCAAACTCAAAATGGAGCCATCTATAAACACCAGGGCCTTCTTGCACTCCCCTCAAATTCTACGCTTGCCGGTGGCGTGAAAGACGACAAGCTGATCCGTATTTCGCATATAGTTTCAACGGATCTTACTTCGAAGATTCTCCGTGGCTGCAAGGAGGTTGCTTCTGGAGTGAGTGTGACACATGTCTTCATGTCAGCCTTGGCAATGGCTCTCGCAGAGGTACAGCCCCAAAAAGAAGATTCGTTCCCGGTCCGATATGTCAATCATAGCATGATCAACCTACGCCCCTACTGCCGCGAACCTTACAACTCCCCTGCTCACGCGGCTGCTGCATATCATACTATTTCGACGCAGGCATTGGGCATAGACTTGGTTGTGCCTGGCTCTTCAGATCAGGCAGCAGGAGACTACGCAGTCGAGATGCGGAAGATCATACCCCAAGTCCAACACTTCTTCAATGATATTCGGCCGGTTTCTTCCGAAGAAATTCATGAACAGGTTGCCTTCGCTCCCTCAACATTCAAGTCCTTCACTTCCCCATCTGGTGTTGACCCTCACGCTGTATCGGAACCGCCGTTTTGCCCGGTGGCTCTATCCTCGATTGGGAACGTAAGTTCTATGGTGCAGCAGAGACATGGACCCTTTGAACTTACCAACGTCTGGGCTGCCAGTGAACCGATGGGAGCTGGCGTGGCGCTCTTTCTCAGGTCTTGGGATGGTCAGCTGGAACTCTCCGGTGTATTTGACACAAAGTATCATGAACCAAGCTATGTGGAAAGCTTTCTCGAGCGGATTCTAAGCTGCGTTCATGGGGGACTAGGCGTCTATGAAAATAGCTTGGCCGATGAAGCCACATACGTTGAAAGTTCATGTAGCAACAAGAGAGAGAGAGTGTGAGGAGAAAAAGTTTGATCAATTGAGATTGAGTCTAGATAGGTAGAATTGAGGTAGCAAGTATCTTTAATCTTGTGGCAAAGTCATCTTGCAATGAAAGCCTCAGTTTCATCGGCCTTCCAAACAAATCCAAGGAGAGGCTGGGAAATCAGAAACCACAAGACACAATGAGCGCAAGCTTAGAATGGCCAAGGCAACTCGGAAAGACGGGCCCATCGGCTTCACATCAGCACGAAGGAGAGCAAGATGTGTAACCTTAGAATCTCATGACCAACTTTGGCAAAACTCCTCAGCCGACCAATCTCTTAATTTTCTTTTTGCATATTTCATCTCTGTCAAGTCCCATATCATTATGACTTCGTTCATGAGTTCCTCATCTTCTCTTGGGCGAGATTAAGAGCATGTTTGTATGGTACTTTCTTGCTGTAAGATACCTATCAAAAAAGAACGCAAAATGCATAACAGCCCCAAAGGGAGAAAAGCAATTAGGGTTAGCTTCGCACCCCTGAATCCGGATGTTCTTCGGGGTTTTCTTAATAGGCGAACATAGACTCACCAAATTAGGCCCAATCTGTCCTGAACAACCCACCAACAACTTCTGTCCATCTTTCACTATCATGGACTTTGACGATGACTTCGACCGCGTATGGGACCGGTTCACCGCTACCCAAAAACTCCTCGAACTCAACACAACCGGTGCCGTCACCGGTGCTCTTGAGCGCTTTGAAGACCTACTCCTTGACTCCCGAAAGGACGACTGCTGTGTGAGAGACATCATCCCCCATCTCCTGCTACGTCTCGGCCGCGAACAGGAATGCTACGATTTCCCCAAGTAGTGGGCCAACTTCAACGACAAGGACCATTTCAACGGGCATTACGACTAGAAAGATAATACGCTACCGTTCCTTGACATTCGCGGAGCCGACCCTTTCGAATCTATCAACAAGCTCCGCTTGAAAGCTCTGAGCCCCAGCCAGCTTGTAGCTCTCACCTTTCTGAAAGTACGCCTTTTTTTTTAGACATCGAGGCATAAACAGACGACTATGACTTTTCAGACTCCGATGAGCCTCATCCCGTCTTGCAGCGACCGGTGGGAAGGCTTGTACGGGCAAAGATGCGAGCGTTGTCATACATGAACAAGGTGTTTGACACATATGAGGCCCTGGAGAAGCAATATTCCAAGCTTTGCCGCATGGCGAACGATTCCAATACGTACATCTGGGTAGCTTTAGTTAAACGGGAAAATCCTTCCCTGCCAATCTTCCACCCCCCTCGTTCCAGAGAGGAGGCGGATCTGGTTCTCTGGCAGTGTCTACGTGCCTGGCAAGAAATGACAGGTGCCATTGCAGTGGTGAATGGGGAGCGCTCCAAGTTTACCCGCGTGGTGGGGGGAGTATACTCACCATTCTGAGTAGTCAATGCTGATGGTACGGATAGCCTGCAACCGGGAAAGGGGACGGAGGGACTGCCAAGAATACGAGGCAGTGGCAAGGGCCTCCTCTGGGTTGGGCCGGATTGGTTATATCGGTGACGTGAACGGAGAAGAGCCTTCCAACAAGGTGGTGTTGGGCTTGCGTGGGCTCCTATGATCTCCTGACTACCTAGTCGACTCATATGTCATAGCGGTTAGTCGGCAAGCTAGATAGCGACAGAGGTGGCATCGGCGGTAAAATTATGTATCCAGTTGGCGCATAGAGCCCCCCAGTGCTAGGCCGGCTCTAGTGGTACCAGCCATTTCACTGATTAATTCACCATTGAGATATCTATGGCTCTAAAGACCGTCTTGAAAATGACGTCGTGAACCCCATTGAGTACCCATAATGATGCCTCTATATCTTAACCATGAGTCCCATGCTCGCAATCTTCCTGGCCTGTGTTACCTTCTCATCATGCCCCTGTCCCTTCATGATTCCCCTGAACAAGGCCTCGATTGCTTGAATCCTTATGCTTATCTCTTCGATCTTCTTCCTCTCTTGATTTCTCTATTGGAACGGACTTGTAAGCTCAAAGTCCGAATTATTCTGCATGTGTCAATGGAAAACTTACCACAGTACGTCTGGAGCCCCTGAAGAAATGGCATGCCCAAGAGGAGGATAGGTACCAGCTGTCCGAACCCTTTTACATTGTTCTCCTTTTCAATATCGACTTGCCCTTCCCACGACTTGTGGAATCGCTTCCTGTCGTCTATAGTCCAGTACACGCCCAGCCCAAACCAGATACATGTATCAAGAACAACTCCTCGAGTCTCGGACTCACCGATGTACCATAGCCAAACAAAGATCTTTCTCCAGAGGGGCATGGGCTTGTCGCTCGCCCCCCCAAGTCCTTTGTTGTCAAGGAAGTGGTGCCTCGCCTTTTTGATCCACCAATGACCCAGGGTTGGCGAGAGAGCCAAACATCGTTTCGGATAGGTGAGAAGAATCAAGACAAAGTTAACCACGGTCCATCGGAGTGGCTCGCCTCCCTTCTCTTTGCCCAGTGAGCATCTCGCAGGACAGTGCTCATACGTATACCACTCTCTAGCCCCAGATACATAGGAGCAGTATAGTAGCAAAGCCGCCAAGAGGAGCATGCTTGTTATCCGGACAATAAGATCTCCTCCGCACTCAATGGCAACCCTGGCTCTCCTGCGACGCGACGAAGTTTTCTGTTTTGTCCATCCTCGACGGTTCGGCTCCTTCATACTCCCGATGACCTTGGTCCGAATAGCCAGCAGGGTCAGCAGATGCACTGTACTGCTAAACCAGGCTAGATTAGCCACCATGCTGAAGTGATAGATGCTGATTTTATCTTTTTCGTCGTGTAACTTGATATCGTTTTCGTCGTGTAACTTAATAACGGCTGCACTGAGCATGGCAATGCCTATCACAAGTTGCATGTCGCCGAGTGACAAGACAAAGGAGAAGATGGTAGACTCGATCTTGTCTATGCGAGCCTTGATGCATTGCGCCTTGGTTATGAAGCCGACGAACGGATCGCAAAACGTCCTTCTCGCCCAGCCGTCAATCGGGTTAAAGCTGTCTTTAGGATCGAGATCAGAACGAATGATGAGAAGATAAAGACATGTGGAAACAATGGCTAGGGCCGATGAAGTCATGAATGAACTGATAACCTATTGTCTACGTTAGTATGTCCTCGAACGGGGGCCAAGCGAGTCGATTACCCCGATGCCAGCAATATCTGGGTCCGGCTCAGGACAAGTACATTTGCACGAGCCCCAGAACCTTTCCTCTGGCGAGAGAGTGCAGTCTTTAGCCATTTTTAGGCGTGACTACAACAGGTTCAGCTTTTTCAACAATCAGACTGGGGCACCTTAAGTAGATAGGTAGATGGCGGAACACCTTGACAAGTTATTGCCACACAACAACCGTCACTGGGTGTTCAGCATACATGATTTTCACATCAGTGGGAGGCGCAGTCTTCTGTGGCGCTGAAACATCAGCAGGCAGTCAGCAGGCAGTCAGCAGCCATCCAAAGTGAACTAAAGTGTTGATTGGAATCTTGGTACTTGCCAAGACGGCTCCGGATGCAGTCTATTTTCAGCTCCTGCACCGTGGGAGATCACTCAGGCGATTTGAGACAAGGCTGTGCGCTTACCACGCGACTTAAGCCAGCGGCCAATTCTTTTCGGTGAGGGACTTCTGACTGAAATCGGAGTGCGCCGAAAATAGAAGCTATGGTCGCCAAGCTGAGCCAGCCGGATGTCGTTCAAGTTTTCTCTTCTCTCAGCCTTGGTCATTCTATCGCCAGTAGTATTCTTATGAATGTTCCATAGAAACAGTGGACCTAGTAGCAACGAGTCTACCAACGAACAAAGCACCCATCCCTGTATATTACTTTATATATGGCCAATGCCAATGGTCTTGCCTCTGTAAGTAGGAAACTATTGCTATCAACGGTATCGTCAATTTCACCTCGCACATCAGACCTACCAGAGAAATGACTCGTTTACGAGATACAAATATTGTTATTGATCTTAGTAACGCCCATCACACCGTAACTGGGAGTGCGGACAGTCACACGCATCGCGGTATACAATCGAAACGCTTAGCGAAGCTGTATCTAATCTTGGTCGTCCATGCCTTGACAATCTGAAAGTGACCCTTCAACTATACCCCTCAGTGGTCGTATTCTCTCACTGGACTTGAAGCATCACAAAGACGGCGCGTACATCGGTTCCAATAACCTCCAGCTTATCACTGAGGAGCTTTACTTCTCCGCTCTTATCAAGCGCCTTCACCTTGTCCTCATACCCGTTCTTCTGCCAAACCGATTCTCTCACTGTTGCCGCAATAAGCCCTGCAGGTTTAACCACCCTGACAAACTCATCAAAAGCATCAGGTCCGACATGGCCTTGAGTCAATGTTCCCACGCACACAACAACGTCATAGGCCTGGTCAAGAATGTCAAGCCGTTGTGATAGATCCGCCACGTTCAAGGACTGATATATGCCTGCTCGACGAGCAACCTGGAGCATGCCAGGACTGAGATCAATCCCGTCAAGGTGTATAGCACCACGCTTGGCAAGATTTTGGCCGACGAGTCCTGTGCCGCATCCAGCATCCAAGATGGTTGCACTTCTGATCTTCCCAGGACCCAAGTGCTTGACAACATAGCCGCTAGCGATCTCAGGCGCCGTATACTCCTCCTTGCCGATATCTTCGTTGTAACTTTCGGCCCAGCTCTCGTACGTAGCCAAGGTCTCGGCGACGCTGGAGGAATTGAGAGAACGTGCGAGGTTGGCCATTTGGGCTCAGAAGGGGGTTTACAGATATCGGGATAGAACAAAGAAGTGAATGGTCTGTCAAAACGCGTGGTTTCTAGAATAGATGTTGATAACGATGGAAAGATGACGCAGTTGAGGAAGGGAGGGGAATATGCAGGATCGGAAGCGGTTCCGATGCCGATCTCACATCGAGTGTCGTAACCTCGGCAGCTTATCTGATAAGAAAGGTGAGCAGAGTCGAGGGGGTTAGATTTAAAGGGGTTATTATAGTCAGATTAGTACTTCCACCTGCTGATTTTCCACGTGTTACGTGCCTTACACAGTCCCAAGCTTGTTAAATGCCCAGCAAACGGACAACTTGCGAACCTTGCTACCCGGGGCATCCCCAACAGTATTAGCAAGCGAAAACACTTTTCTCGCATGTTTTATTTGAGAGAGTGCGATCTCTGAACCATGACGGTTCATCTGCAAGATGTTAACCACCAAGGGGGGTTTCGTCCGCCCAACCAACCGCTAATCAAGCACTTGCTTGCTTCAACTCAACAGAATCGAACCAAGCCTGCGCAAGACCAGGGTAGTCACAGCCGAGGGCTAAATAGAGGTTTCCAGTGTCGTGTTGCTCTCGGGTGTACTGGCAGACTCCAGCAGCAAGCGGAATTCGTAACGAGGGAAAGCGATATATAAGAAACGGACAGAATTAACCAAACTGAATGCGGGAATCGAGCATCTGGAAAGGAACAAACTCAAGCGGATAAAGCATCTATACGAAAAGGAAAGAAGAGCTCGGGAGCTTAGGAACAAGTTGGCTGGAGAAAACAAAAAACAAATGACTTCCGTCAACTACAACAATTGAGAGACGGTATTCGAAAGGTAGACGAATCAAAGGTATAGCTTGTATTCGAGGAAATATAGCAGATTATAGACTGGAAAGCACCAACAAGTGTCTGCAGGTTCAGCCTAAAGAGATGGGGGGTCAGTCCTTTGCAACAATTGCTTCAAAGTTGAAAGGCGACGAGGAAAGCAGGGCATTGGAGTACGAGATTCGACCCGAGGAAATTAATCGAGATTCAGAGAAAGGGGATTGAGTCTAAAAAGAAAACTTGCAGAGTAAGATGTTATGCGAGCGCTCCCTGAAAGGGTCGACGGCTAGGGACACGGTTTGAGCAGCGAGCCGCTCCGGTGCTGGCCAGTCAGGCAACTCAGCAGAAAGCTTAATGGGAATTAGAAATTGAAAAGTGAGCAGAGATTAAAATCTGCAGGCCTGGCGAGCAGCGGCCGCAGTCAAGTCCGAGAACCCCAGGTCCGAAGGAAGCGGCATTTCCTGTCCTTGGCGAGTTCAGCACGGAGCATGGCATGCATAATAACCCACTCTTAGCATCTAGTCGTCAATATCGTCGCATTGGATTTCTCGGTAGTCCGTATTCTCGGTCCGTCGGTCTTCGTACTAAGTAGTACTTACTTTAAATGAAAAAAAAAGTCCGATACTGACAGGGTGTGGTTTCAGAAGCTGAGCCCCTGGGCTGAGTAAGATGCCGATCCTTTGTCAGTCCGAGCACGCCAATCAGATAAGTTTCTTCTACGGCAGTGCTTCGATCGTCAGTATTGATTAATGTTTTACCCAATAGAAGTGGCCTATGTTGATTCTCCAGCGATGCGTTGTCAAGCTGCACCCCTGTTTATAGGGATCCTGCAATCATTGGGCTATCACTAGATGTAACATAAGCTTATCAGATGGGAAAGTATAAAGGCAAGGCTTCCAATTCTCATGTACTTACCTTTTACTCACAGCACAAACACAACTAGACGACCAGTTGCAAGACTCTTACACGTTTTATCTATTTCACAAACGTTGATAATTCCATCACCATCCTCCAACACCGCCAACATGGTCAACTATGTCACTTCCGTCGCTCTTCTGCTCTCTCTTGCCACCTCGACACTTGCTGTTCCGCAAGGCCTCGAAGCGCGTGCTCCAAGCTGTATGGATAACCTCCCTGGAAACACACTGGCCAATGTACGTACACATTCAACAACCCTTTCACCATCACCCTAACCGCACCTCTAACCCTCGGACAGATCAATGAAGCAGTAGAGTGCATCAACTACCTCGCCAGTCTGGGGAACCAGGCATGCACGGCTGGCGTCGGCGGCCAATCTTTCTGCAGGCGCGGAAACACCCAGATTACTGGCATTGCTGTTGGCCTTCCCAGTGACCGCACTGCAACCTCGCCTTGGTGAGTCTATAGCACCCGTCATTTGTAGACGATTTGTGGTGGATAACTGCTAACTTCTTCAATAGCCAGGCCGTCGCTCGGGGTGCTGGATTGGTCATGGATAGGTGCTCCAGGGCCGATGGCAAGGTCAGGGGCCAGAACCCCGCCTGGGGTAATGGCAACCTAATGGTTGATATCCGCACGGTTCCTCAGTAGGCCAGGGGTATTTCTATCCAGGTTACTGTGATTCAAGACCTGCGGTGGCGTCTATTGGCTCTTCACAACTTTCCTCGTGTTTTTCTATTCTCTTGGAGGTGCTCAAGCCCCATCTTCCACTCTGTTTATTAAATACTTTGGCTCAAATTAGACTAAAATGATCCAACCCCGTCCCCTGCTGGTAAAATCAAGAGCGATCAAGATATAAAGGCTTCCAAAATCTGACTGTGCCTGAACGTACGTGCAGGTTGTCAAGATGCGTTGCCATTGCTCCGCTTGGGTCACTTGCACTTGAGCTCTCGTTTGGCAGGCATATAATATCCTGCCCGGCTTTGCACGATTCATCAGGCAATCCGAACCTGGAGGCTTTTTGGATCTACGGAGTTCTCGAGCCACTGTTGAGCGATGTCTGACCCGCCAGTTAGCCGGCCAAGGGAAGTTACCATAGATTCTATAGCTTATGCACGCTGCTATCCTTAGTCCATCGCCGGAACGTCTTTCCGTAGAAATAAAACCCAGCGCCAAAGAGACACCATGCCACTGTAAGAGCCATGTTTACCATGAAGGCGTTGATGAAACTGTAGAAAAAGGGTGTTAGTTTATAGTGACGGCGACTGGTTGAAGAAGAGGTGCTTACCCATCGGCTTCGGTCCACGGCGTAATAAACTTGCCCATGCCGTACCCCCAAAGATTCTTGTTAACAGTGATGGCAACAAAAAGTGATCCTGCAACAGGCTTATAACTATCAACGGCGTACGTGCTGCTGATGCTTGGGAGTGCTGCGACTTGGATGCCGGCTGTGGAATAGCCCAGCACGACGATGACCTGCCACGGCCATTTATACTGATACCCAATGGCTGTGATAATGTGTCCAAAGGCCATGATCAGAACATAGGGGATCATGGCTGGGAGGCGCATTTCAGGCTCCCGAATTCCATTATTCCGAGCCGTTGCTCGAGATGAAACCCAGTCACTGAATGGGCCAGCCGTCGCAAGGCCAATCAAAGCCCCAACAAAGAGTGAGAAATTAGTAAAGCCTGCCCATTTTGTTAGCAAGTGCGCAGTACTACATTCCTATCAAGAAAACTAACCGATGTTTTGGGAGCTCATATTGTAAGGAGGCGCTGAAAAGACTTGTGTCTGTGTCAAGTTGAGAATCAGGATGAAGCTACAGCTCCAGCTGACGACAAAAGACGCAAAGAGCACAATTGGAAAGGTAAACAGCTTCCAAGGAATCCACACTTCGTAGAGGACGGATCGAAAGGTAGACGCATTCTCCTGAAATAGCTTCCACTGCTGTCGGCTCGGCTTCCCCTTTCCAAGGCAAGGGTCCCTGTCGGCATTAAACTCGCTCTCGTTGGAGCCGTCATTGGGCATTTGCTTCTCCTGATGCTCAACTTGTAGAACTTTGGAGGATGTCTCAGGTGGGATGGACTGGCCCTCGGTGGTTTCGTCACGGCTGAACATGGTCTCAGGAAAGCCAAAGGTGATTATGATCAGAGATGCGGCTGTCATGGCGGCGTTGAGCCACCAGAAGGAGGGCCAGCCGGTGTGGTCAGCCATGGCGCCGGCGATAATGGGTGCGACCTAGAAATGTTAGTTAAGGGATACCTTGGCGTTTTTCTGGGACATACAATCAGAGCTCCGGTGTATAAAACCCAGTACATGGTGTTCCACTTGCCACGGTCGTGGAGGAAGAAGATGTCTGCGATGACGCTCGGCTGGATAGTCTCTCCAGGGCCTGCGCCAATGCCGCTCACACTGCAATGCTGTTTAGTGGCTGGGGTTCGTTATCGGCGTTATAAAACTTACATAGCAGCACCCATGAATCCGTTGTATGTTGTAGCCTTTGCTCGCCAGATATGAGACGCGAGACAGACGATCTGGGAGAAGATCAAGACAGGGCGTCTACCAAAGGACGTTGAAACGGGAACCCTGTCAGATCACTCATCAGCCACTGAGCTAGATGCCCACTCTCCTGTACCGCATCAACTTACCAGAAGAAGTTGCTAAAGCCAAGCACCAAGATTGTCACACCAGTAAACTGAATGACGTTGGTCAAAGAGGTATTGTAGTCCTCCATCAGATAGCCAAACATGGGCCCAAGAGCCAGTGGCGCAAAGCCCTGTGTGAAGCTCATGGTCGACACGGCAACGAGAGCCGAGACCTTCCACCGAGTGCTCCAGTTGAGGGGGTCGTGAGGCGATCTGGAGGGTTGGGGAACGAGCACGCGGTGGGACTTGTCCTCGCTCTTGACGAAGTGATGGCTTCCGATGTCGGCCATGATCTCGGTACCGGGGAGGATCTCGATGTCGAGCTCATTTTGGATCTGCTCCAACTCCTGGGGAGGGTCAGTGGGAGCTTGCTGGAGGTCTTTGGAGCTGGTTCAACATACCGCCTGGCGGGAGTCCGTCGCCATGTTAGTGGTTGTGGGATGGCCGACGGCTTTGTAATGGGATCGTTGAATGGAGTAATGTAAGGGTACCTCAGCGAGCTGCATGGACGGGAACAAGGAGATTGGGAAACGATAGGGAGAGCATCTTATATTTGATTGTCTTTCAACGAAATAAATCAGAGCTCGGTGCAGCTTCTGGCAGACTGCCATGAGTCATGGCGTGCCGTGGCGACGCTATTCGGAACGCTTCCGAGCGCAGCCATGTATCCTATCCCACGGTTACTACGACCGCAACGCCAAACGCTCAAGGTAAAGGAACAACAATACATCAGCCTAACCTCCCCAACGCTCGAGCCCCTTGCGCTGGACCGAAGTACCCCATCAGTTGAGCCAAGACCAATCATGGCACGATCGGATATTCGGATGTACGGATATGAGCTGAGAACCTCCACATCCCCGGATTATACCCCAGAGTCTTCCCCAGAATCTACACTTCCCCGCTCTCGATCCCAAGATGAGGTTACGAGGCGCAGGTCCAGATTACATTTGGTGAGTTGTTATTTGCCAGAGAGTTGCGGGCGTCGAGGGGTTGAGGGTCGGAAAGCCGTTCCGCGATACCGAGATGTCAGTCGGTTTTGGATAAGATAGCGTGACTGATGGCATGCGACTTCTACTTGCGGGCCGATAAACAGGATGTACATATAAGCCCATCTACAAGCTCGTCGTTTGGTTTCACTTTAACCAAGCCCTTATACACATCCACGTCTCTTTTCAGTGCCATCTTCTCGGTCTTACTTCCTAAATTCCTACCATGACATCACCCACCAACATCGCCACAGAGGCGCTCGTCACCGAGAAACCCGGTGACAAGTTTGAGATGAGGCCCATCATTCTAGATGAGGTCCGGGGAGACGAAGTGCTTGTCGAGATGAAGTATTCCGGTATTTGCCACACAGTATGCCATCCCATGCTAATGTTCTATCAACTTGGGCAACTCACTTTTCCTAGGATGTTCTTCTACAGAACGGCCTCATCCCTGGAGTAGAATACCCTGCCATCTTTGGCCACGAAGGCGCAGGCATTATCCGCGCCCTAGGCAGCGACGTCAAGGACAAGTCCCTCCAGGTCGGCGACCATGTTCTCCTCTCCTTTAACGTCTGCGGCAAGTGCAAGAAGTGCGTCGCAGGCAAGCCATCCTTCTGCCACATCCACTCCCCTGTGAATGTTGGTTCAGTCCGCCTCTCTGACGGCTCGACTCCCGCTCGGCTTGAGGACGGCCGATCTGTGCGAAGCCAATTCTTTGGCCACTCTTCCTTCGCCAGGGTGTCGGTTGTGGCCGAGAGAAGCGTCGTCAAGTGCCCATACCCAGAGTCTCTGCCATATTACGCCCCCCTTGGCTGCGGCTTTCAGACAGGAGCCGGCACGGTTCTCAACGCGCTCAAACCTGACAAGACTCAGACAGTGGTCATATTCGGTATGGGAAGTGTTGGTATCGCTGCGCTGATGGCTGCGGCATACCTTCAGGTCAAGCAGCTTGTGGCGGTGGATGTTGTGGATGACAAGCTGGCCAACGCCAAGGAGTTTGGTGCTACGCATGTCGTAAACTCGAGGACATGTGGCGAGGGCGGCATCGAGGCCAAGATCAAAGAGATTACAGATGGAGGGGCCGACTTTGCTATTGACTGCACTGGACTGATCCCCGTTATCGAGTCGCTATTCGGGTGTCTTGCCCCAGGAGGTACGGCGACTACTGTCGGTGTGCCGCCGCCAAACAGCGTTGTCCGAATCGAACCCCAGACGTTTCTACTTGAGAACAAGCGATATGTCGGTGTTGTTGAGGGCGGCTCAAATCCCCAAAAGGTGAGCATCTAACAAACTATGGTCGGGTTGGCTAATCCCTAATACGCGGCGTCTAGTTTATTCCCGAGTTGATGGAGCTTCATCGACAAGGCCATTTCCCAGTCGAGAAGCTATGTACGGTTTATTCGATCAAGGACTTTGAGAAGGCATTAGCCGATATGCGTGGCGGGAAGGTAAGTTGATAAATCTGTGGCTTTATCTGATAGATACTGATGATCGGCATGAACAGGTGGTGAAGCCGATTATTCACTGGGATTAAGGCTAGGTTCTTTGGCGGTAGTGGTGAACGATGAGTAGAAATTAGACATAGATTCAACAAGTGTCTTGAAACAAGTTCCCAAGGCGTCCTGCGATACAGCTAAGCAGTTCTGCATCTATTACTCCGCACGTTTTCGCACTTTGGGCAACAGAGCACACCTTAGAGGTCTTCTCTGGAATGCTAACCTAATTATATGAATTCAATAAATCCCAATCTGTCTTCATCGTATAGCATCCCCAACGTCGGCGTCAGACACGAAGTGAGTGCTGCCCTGGTATCTATAGCCACCAACAGCCCTATCCCAATCGAGCCCTTGCTCGCACTTACCCATCCACTTAATAGCTTCCTACACGACTTGATTCTCTCTCTCAGGGTCTTTTTAGTTGCTATCTCGTTGTTTAATCTACTCCTCGTCAAATTCAAAGCCTCTGAAGTTGATGTCGTTACCTGAGCCACATTCTCAACTAGACGGGTCGCCTACACCACACGCTTGGGCTCCGACGTCGCCTCGATCATCGCTTGCGTCGGTTGGGTGACGTCGGTACCCGATTGGGGCTCGAGAATTTCTTCGGGTTTCGGCAGAGACAATCTTCCTCACTGCAGCCCCAGTGTCGCGGATCTCGTGGAACAGGGCCTTGATACATGACATAGCCATCCCTTCGGTGAGCCTCTAGCGGTGTTTCTTGCCCGGATCTCGTCTGCTTGCTAAGAAGATCTCATCGTTCTCCTTTTGGATCATTCAGGTCTCGAGCGGCTCTGAGGGCCCTATGAGAACGATCGCCATTCTCCCGGAGTAGGCTTGTACAAACGAGGTGAGTTCATCGAGAGCTTCGCTTGAGTAGCTACCTTTTTCAAGTTGGTGGATATCGCGGATAATGAGGACTTTGCCGAAGCCCTTCTCGAGCCGCATTCGAGTCTTGGGCGTGGTCTGTCCCACGTGCTACCCGATAAAGTTTATTGCTGAGCAGAGCACCACCTGGTTGGTTGGGAGGAGGCCAATTTCACGGAATAACTTCCCCATGTACTTGGCGAGCGTTTCCTTCCCGGTGCCTGAGAGGCAGAGATGTCTAGGTCAGCATCCACAAGGAATACTTGGAATGAGAGGCAAGAAACGAGAATGCTGCCACTTACCCGGTGGCCCCTTCATTACGAAGGTTCGCGGCACATGGCGGTTCAAGTCCCGGTTCAAAGAGTTTGGGAGGTACCTCTCCAACTGCTCAATGACTGAGACCGATATCCCCAGACTATTACTATGTATCAGTATCTCTCCATAGAAGAAGGTAGCTACAGGTTGTGTCGAGAGAGCGAGACATGCAGCAGTTGGGGGGTTGGGGACAGATGAGGTTGGGTTTGTCATTGTTGACGGCTTGACGGGAACGATAATGGGGAACTCCTCCATGGAAAGTACTGGTGCTTCCGATCTGCTCCAAGAGATTCCGACAAAGAACTAGGCCGCCGGACTTCTAGAATGAGAGTATCCATAGCTGCTGGCCGTTCACAATTGTATGCTCCTTCCAATACATTGAAGTTGATTTGAGCGCTTCGCTTCTAATACAGACACCGAGCGGATCAGCCTACTCGCAATCATAAAACTACCGCCCAACCTGCGTCGAACTCGGCACAAGACAGCCACCTCAATACTCTGTACTTCAGATGCCGGGATATCGGCTGCCTAATGACGCATGGTAATCAAACTCCAGAGGTCTGTAGCGATTGCGTGCTCATGATACTCCGTCGTACGCGGGTTGTTCAACTGCAAGATACCAATCGGGAGTCGCGATGTGATAAGTTCTTCCAGCCGATCCAACCGACCCAGCCGATAGTGGTGATGGCCTCACTGCTGTTGCAGTTGCACAGATGCTAGTTTCGAGTAACATCACATTCCCAACCAGTAAAATCCATTAGAATTACAGCATCACAATGTATTGGCCCTTTCAGCCTAACACTTGACCGTTCCTACTCTCTGACTACCTTCCACTCTCAGCAACACAGCCTATCCAGCCGAGAGTGCGTGTTCCAGCCGATCCACCCGACCACCACTCCAACCACTCGAAGGCAAGATGAAGCAACAACAATACGGAATTCAAAGGATGCATTCGGATCACGCAATAGCGGAGATTTACACTTTTAAGGTCTATCATCAGACTTCCTGGAAGGATAAATAGGCCCCGCTTCCGCCCTCATAATGTCTTCAACAGACGAGTTGATAACTTGTGACCTCTCATTCTACACTACAGAGTCCGCTCCCAATCCTGTCTTCATCTAAAGCAATCACCATGGTTCCTGGACTTGTCGACGACACTTCCTCCTGGGTCGCACCTGGGAAGGTCAACAAGGACATCTTCCCAGATGGCTTCAAGACCTCGGGTCAATATGAGCCTCTCTACTCCTGCATCCAGCCCTATGACAAGTTTCCCAAAGAAATCACAGGCGCAACGGCTTGGAAGGCAGAGGATTACAGGGAGAACTCCGAGAAGTGGACGCACTCGTTCACGGAAGAAGAGGTTGCCGAGATTGGAGGGGCGGCTGATGACTTCATTCAATCTGGTGTGCCACTGACGGGCATCACCAAGGTGAGTGAATCAAGACATGTGAAGAGATTAATACTGACATCTCTAGGATCTCTTCAAACTTCCGAAGCTAGCTGGCTTTATGGCAAAGCTTCGCAAGAGACTGATTGATGGCGAGGGTTTCTGGCTGTTCAAGAACCTGCCCGTCCAGCATTGGGGCCTGCAAAAGTCGGCTACTGCCTACATGGGCCTGGGTACTCATCTGGGCTACTTTGTCAGTCAAAACAGCCGTGGACACGTCCTCGGCCATGTCAAAGACCTTGGTGAGGATCCCACTCGAACAGACAAGGTCCGTATCTATCGGACCAACGCCAGACAGTTCTTCCACACCGACTCGGGAGATATTGTTGGGCTGCTGTGTATTGCAAAGTCCATGGAGGGCGGCGAATCGGATATTTGCTCTCAGCACCGAGTCTTCAACTGTCTGCAGCGTGAGAATCCCGATGTGGCCAAGCTCTTCTGTGAACCCATTTGGTACGCGGACAGGAAGGGTGAGGTGTCAGATGGCCAGAAGCCTTGGATGCGCACTGCCGTATTCTACCTCGAAAACGACCCCGATGGAACTCCACGCGTGTATGGCAAGTTTGACCCCAACAACGTCACATCATTGTGGCGCTTCAACACTGGCCCAGACGCACAGATTCCTCCTCTGTCAGAGGCTCAACTGCACGCTATGAAGGTGCTGGAGGAGACATGCAAGCGAGAGGCGCTCCACATGATCCTTGACCCTGGTGACATCCAGTTCGTCAGCAATCAGCATGTCTTCCATGCTCGCACTGCGTACAAGGACTACGCCCCGGGTGCGAAGGATGAGAATGGAAACTTGAGGCCCCAGAGACATCTCATGAGACTCTGGCTGTCCGTGCCCGTGGATGAGGGTGGATGGAAGCTGCCATTCCCTGACATGCATGAGAAGAAGCGTGGTGGAATTCAGGTCAATGACAACCCTCCAAAATGTCCTCTCGATGCGGAGTAGGTTTGGGACTGACAGAATGGCGATGGAATGAGTGTTAGCAAGCCATTGGGGCAAAATCGTGAATTTACAAAAGAGTGTGATAGTTTTAATTACCATGCTATATGAAGCACTCCATGGGATCGCAACTTATGTGGTCTCTATTCTATAAGCCTGGTTGCGGCATCCCAATCCATGATATTGGCCCATCGCCAACCGTCCCCGAGTCGAGAAGCATCTCTGCAAGTTGCCAGTCCTGGGCTAAATCCGGCGCAAAGAACAGATCCAAGTTTTGCTCAAATCCATCAAGATCTTGATCCAGTTGAGGAGGCTGCAGTGGAACCTCCTCAGCTGGAACTGGGCTCTTGCGCACAGATACTGCCGGAGCGTGACCCTCGGGAATCTCGTTGCGCGCCATACGGAAAATGGAAAGTGGATGGAGATCGGAGTCGGCTGCTCTCTGAGATGGTGCGTCCACTCCGATCTGCGTGTCTCGGCTTGGGAAGGCCAAGTATGGGTCGTCCAGGATGACGCTTGGTAGGGGAAGAATATTGTTGGAGTCAACTCCCAACTTCTGGAGGATGCTTTCGGCTCCGCGGGACTATCACGTTGAGATTAGCACACGCCTCAGACATGGGGTTGACCACTCACGAGGCTATGCGCCATGGCATTGGTGGCACGCATTGTCTTGAGAGCCTTGAGGTTACTCTGCAAGTATGGAATAGTGCTCAACACTAGTTCTCGTTTATCGAGAGCCATAGGATCCGTGACCTGGGTTAGGTAGTAGAGCATGACTCTGTTGCTCTCGTAGGCAATCGTAGGGAACCACGTGTCGCCGGTTATTCGAGGCCCATGCTGCTCCGCTTCCGCGACAATCGCAGCCAGCGTACGGGCCACCTTGAACAACGCGTATTGCAAATGTCGCTGAAAGTCATGCTGTTCGGGTGGGAAATGGAATGCAGATCGTAGCTTGAATAGTTCGGGGGTTCCAATGCGATAAAAGTCCAGCATGGTCTGATGGTAAGTGCAGTGAAAGAAGCATAAAGCCCCAAGTTGTGATGATTCCTTGCGTAGGTAGATAGTCGAAGCCGTAAACTGAAGACTTGATGGGAGTGACGTGTACCAAGCCTGTAACTCTCGATCGAGTTGCGCAAACTCCGAGTCGGGAAGCCAGGGTAGCTTGGCTTGATCCAGGTGCTTGATGTACCATAGAACTCGCCGTCGTATCTCAAGGTGTTGGATGAGGTAGCCTACCATGCCCATGTTGCTGTCTATGTCAACTGGTATCTTATCAGGAGGGATAAAGTCTAGAGGAGAGCCAGTTAATGTCCTTGTGATACATGGCCGTTCATGAAGAAAGTTCCGCTCATGACACGGTAGCTGAATCCCGATGTGTTTCTCGAATACCAAGGTCAGTTGTTCAACGCCGTTGCTATAGAGAACGTCTGTCACATAGCAACTCCACATCAGCCGTCTTCGACACTCTCTGGCTGTTGTCGATAGAGTGGCGTTGGGTGACTGATTGAAAATATCCGAGGAGTACTCCAGGTTCAGTTGTAGAGCTTGAGTCATCCTCGCCATCAATGCGCTCAAGACAAAGGCTTGCGTAAAGTTGGCCATGCGAAGAGCGTAGTCATAAAGAAGTTGAGCAGTCTAGTAGCGTGAGTGAAAAGCTTGGTAGTAGAAGCGTGATCTCATACCATCAATCCATCAACTGAAATGTGATGCGTATTCCCGAGGAGTAGACGTTCAGCTGTGGCAGCCCATTGCGAGCCAGCTTTCAGGACAACTGATGTTGGTAGTTCTTGAACTGTATCACTATACTCCAGCGCGAAGAATCTAAGGCTCGTGTGAGCAAATAGATGTATAAAAGTAGAATGATTGAACACTTACAGTGCTCCTATAGTGCACATGATGTGTAACAACGCATCATCTCGCAGATCAGAGTCCAACCTGTCGTTTAGCTTTTGCATAAAGGATGGCTTGTGAATGAAGGCGTAACATCGAAGCGGATGGAAATTTTGAAAGTAGTGCTCGACTAGAACTTTGATATGCTTCCCATCTGGTAGGTCTGAAGAACTTAGCCTTAGAACCGTCAGTATGATGTTACTCGTAAATGGATTGGGAGAGTACCAGTCCAGCTGTCCATTTGTCTCGTTGACCACAGGAGACGGGATGAGGCCTTGAGGGATGGAACTGACGATATTTCCTATGCTCCTAGGTGCCGTTAAGCTACCTTGCTGACCTAACTCTAGTTGCCCATGTTGATATGTGCTGTCTTGATAGGAGCATCGGATCTTGTTCTCACGACACCTCTGACATGAGGGGTGATCTGTAGAACTCCCCGAGCATTTACATCTGGCGACTCTACATCCATTGCAAGATCTCCGATTTCTTTTCGTAGCTGCTCTTCTAGGTGCTGGCTGTGTTTGAGAATAAGTACACTCAAGGTGTAGGCTTTCACAGTTGGCACATGTGTCTTGACGCTCATCGCATTTGACCTGTTTTTCTTCAGTGGAGATGATCGATGAGATTTAAATGATGTCTTACCTTGCGCACCTTGCACGTATTACAACCTAATGAGTGTAAGTAAGTACTCCTTGATACGCCACTCGTTTGGTGTGCTTTTCTGAACTACCCTAATGCAATTTCACTCACCAAACCTGGAACGCTTCTTCAGTCGTCGCGTCTCGCTGGACGCATTAGTTCTTTGTCGCTGAAGAGGCATCTTTACTTTGTTTCTCTCCCCTATCATCTGACCATCGCGGGGTCTGTCAAGAGTGGTTGGGATCTTCAAAGACTCACGAAATGATGCGGGATTTACGATGACGCTCATAGAGTGGAATATGACGTCATTGTTGTGGGCAGTGATGATTCATGTTGGGAGGCACGCTGTGAGAAGCTCAAAGGTTCACCCCTCACTTGAACGTATTATGGATCAAATACACTCAAAATTTAAGACTATTTCTATGAGTCTTACCTAGACAACCTAGTGAATGACCATCACTCAGCCGAAATCCCCTTCCTCCTGCGTTCCATCTCATCCATCAACGCCCTGTACTCCTTGTTATCATCTCCCATTCCTAAATGCTCAGCGTTCAAAGAATCGTTGTCCATGACCATTCCATATTTCTCATCAATCTCAACGTAGGGCCAGATGATCTCTTTATCCTCTACCACCATCCTCCGCAGCCGAGCAATGCCCTCCTCTTCATCCTCTGGAGGTTTCCAATCTTCATCCTCATCAGCATAGTTCTCTTCCTCGGTCAATGGAGGAGATTTGTGATACTGATAGGTTACGCGGATGGGCTTTTCTCCCGTCTCTCTGATGGCCTTCCAGAGTGATGCCCAGGTCTTCAGCTCGAAGTCGTTTTCGTAAGTATCCACAGCTACGCATTTCCTGAGATGGATTTCTCTCAAGTTTCGAGGCTTTCCCTCGAGAAAAGGCAGCAGGATTGCCGGTGCAGCCATGTGTTCCAGATGAAGCACCTGCAGCTCCGGCAATATCCCAGGGGACAGCTTCAAAGAGTCGTAATTCAGAAAACCCTCATCGTGGGCGACAATCTTTAGTCGTTCAACATGCTTTGCATGGCGGAGCATGACTGAAGATAGTTCCTTGAAAAAGTCGTTGAAGCCGGGCAAGGTGTTGACGTGCCATCCAGCTCCGTTGTCGGCCCCATAAGAGTAAAGAGCCAGTTCTTTCAGGCGGCCCAAGAAGTTCGACCACTCGAGCGTCTTCCAGCTTGAGCTCTTTCTCGGCAAGAAGTGAATGACTTCCAGGTGCTGGGTCTTGGAGATGTTTGCAACGTCGTGCCACATGTCTCTCAAGGCTGCTCGCCAGGCGTACTTTTCTTCCTTCTTCTTGACCATATCCCAGTCCTCGTCATAGCTGCAGAAGTACATGCCAGAGTCGCAGAGATCATTGTCATCCCAATCAGCTTCAATCTCAAAGTTCTCGACTCCCATGGTATGAAGGCTGAGGATGAAACAGCGTGGTAGGCCTTTGAACTGAATGAGGTCTTTCACGGCTGGAGCATCGGCCGACTTTCTTGCCCAGACCGACTCAGGCGGGTTTTCCCAGTACCAACGATCCTCCTCCTCCTCCTCCTCCTCCTCTTGCTCTTCTTTGTCCGACCCGTTTTCGTCCTCCTCGGAATCGTCTTGCTCAGGATTGTCATCTTCAGGCTCCTCGTTGTCAGAGTCCTCATCAGCATTTTCGCTCTCTTGACTTTCTTCATTTTCGTCCTCATCCTCTGCGTCCTCTGCGTTGTCCTCCATCTCTTCATTGCCATCCATGTCCACATCCTCCTCCTTGTTTGGGTCCGGTTGACCCGGGAAAAACGTGACGTGGAGGTGCAAGTTCAGAACATGAGCGCCAAACTTTTGGACAATGTCCTGCAGTATATGATCTTCCGGCAACGGACACTTGACTTTGAGTCCCCTGAACAGAAACGGCGCCATGATGGTTCGGGTAGTCGAGTTGGCCAGGCTAAGATTCTTCCTGTCATCATGACCGAGATGTTCGGTGATGATGGAGAGAAGCTCAGGTGGCAGGCTATCCAGAGAGCCAGTCATGATGAGAGAGCGCTTTGTGAGATGATGTTGAGGTTTGGACTTTTGGTGATCATTCAGAAGCACGCCAGGAGCGTGAATGGCTTTATTGGCAATAAGAGGAGAGTGATGAGTGGATCCAAAGATAGTTCATGACGAAGTTGTGGATGTTTGCCTAATCTCCCTCCTTCGAGGGTGCACGAACAGAACTCCCTAGTGCTTATTGCAGCCTAGCCAGCCCGTCATCTTCGAACCACGGCCAATAAAAACAATCCTCATCAATCGAGGGATGTGGCTGTGCACGTGAAGCAAGACGCGTTGATCGCGTTAAGCCCTTGGAGCGAATCCTTTGATGAAAGGATGCATTTATCGGGGCGAGGATGGTATTCTGTTTCATATTCCGCATTGAGACTTGCAGGTGGATCTCAATTGCCCGCAGTGATTCGTCGAGTAGATGCAAGCCCTAGCATGATTGGCCAACTCCAATCCGTCAAATTCGGGGCGGATGTTGGTTTAGTGTTGTACGTTTTTGCCTCGAGCCATTCTTTCGAAGAGGTCTCGGTGAGGTAAGGGACAATCCTCGCTTCAAAACAATTTTTATGAAAGGGGATTATTTTATTGCCGTGAAATATTCTGCAGGATGCAAGCGATGATAATTTTAAACACGAGTTGCCAGGCAAGTAATAGCTATCAATCGAACGACAAGTGTGGTACCATAGGGTAAGCATGTAGAAGCAAAGACGTGAACGGGGCAGTTTGCTTGACTGCTAGAGCACTAACCGATGTGATGGAGAAGCTCGTGCAAGCGCGTTAACATCTTATTACGCCTCCAATTGAGCATGAAGACTCCACCTCCTCTCAGATCAACTCTTTCACCATCTTATCAATCGAACGTTCGATTTGTCTATTTACGTGTCGCAACTATCCTCTCCCGGACTTCTTCTCTTTTTTAACACAGAGGTGAACATATCGGTGCTTAAGGAAGCCGTTCCAACTCGCATTGCGGAAGTTAAAAATTAGGCATCTCAGGATCATAATGCTACGTTCGGCTCCTGACTATTTTGACGACTTGGAAGTGCGATAGGCGATATTTTCTCTTAATGGAGTTAGAAATATTACGATTGAGGCTAGAGAGTATACCGGCTGGACGTCCGAGGCTTGCAACAACTACAATTTAACCCGACCAAATCAACACCAAGCAAAGAAACACAACCATTCTATCAGAGTCTAATCGAACGTCCCGTATTAAAGTAACTCTCCATATGCCACAGAAGGTATGTCATTCCACACGGCATTGTACCCAAACGGCCGCTTCTTCTTTGCATCCTTCAGCCAGCAGTTGCCCCCATATTGCTTATACGACTGTGCGATGTTGGCACGGAACGACACGCTCTTGCATGTCACACCCGTGTCTTGGTTATCGTTCATGGCGTTCATCTGTGTGCAGGCCTGCAAGCAATCCTCTAGCGAGTAGGCGATGATTCCCACCAAGTCCTTGAGCGCTCCGCCGCCTTCTGCATTGTTTGCGCCTCCACCGTCGGTGCCACAGTATACTTTGAATTCAAATCCGTTCGTAAGTTGGATAGTCTCAGTCTGTTCTGCATCCTCGCAGAACCAGGTGAGGTTTCTAATCTGGGAGGCTGGGGTCGGTGTGAAGAAGGCGGCGCTGGCAGTGGCTGAGGGGGTTGGGCTGGTGGTTGTTGAGCTTCTGTTGCTATCAACAGCCTCTGCTGGGCAATTTGAGTCTGAGCTACGAGATGACTAGTGTCAGCGTCATGCAGGTATTTGATGCAATAGGAGTTGTACTCACTTTTGACAATTTGACAAGGCGGCCCCCAAGCCTCCTCCTACACCTCCTCCAACAATGGCAGCAGTGATAGCAACGACAATAATGGTAAAAAGACAGAGGCTGAGGCCGAAGGGTCCACTTGACTTTTGTTGATGTTGATGCTCTTGGTCGATTGGCACGTAGTAAGGTGCTGGTGACGACTGATTGTACGCGGCGATCACCTCTGGTGCCTTTGTACCACCTCCAGCATCGTGGTCCACCTGAAGGCCTTCGCTGTCTTGCATCTTGTATGGATATGGATGATGGGGCGCGGGAAGAGGACAATGATGAAACCCCTCTCTAGGCCATGTCTGGCAACGATCAACGGATAGCTTGACGAAATGTAAAAGACGGATGAAGGAAGGAAAGACTGTCTGCGAGAAAGAAACAGAAAATGGCTGTTGCTTGCGAGTGGCATGAGCATGCACGCCAGTTCAGATGCTTAAAAGATTTACCCTTTTAGGAAGCATACTGCGCTTGGAAATGAGGACGGAGCGCGGTGTGGAACTAAATCAGTAACCTTAAGTAGACTAGGGCCCTGTTTATACATGAGCTGAACATGAGTTTTGTGGAATTCTGATGTGAGCTGGACCCAATGCCAAGGCTGTCAAGAGCATTGTGGTCTGGACTGTGGTCTTGGTGGGCCTTGTTGAATCAGATCTGACGATACCAGCGGGTATGAGACACTTGACTCCTCGCTTAGAAAATACGATTAGAGATGTAGCACTTCATGAAGCCATCGAAAAAAGCTTGAAAGGAGCCAGTTGGTAGACAAGAAACGACCTCAGGATATTTGTAGTGCGAAGCCTAAACGAGCTGAACGTGCCTGTTACTTGACAATCGACGGAGATTGACGAATCCCAATGGACACTAAAATTAGAATACCGTGGTTGCTTGGCGAGCCCAGGCCATGCCCGGCGATGTTGGCTCAGCTGATGGTTCTCAAGGATCAGTTAAGATCACTTCTCAAACTGATCTGTGTTGTTTTAGTCATGGAGCTTGTCTCTGTAGGGCTGAAGAGAGTATCTGCCCTTGAATTTACCTATGGCGCGATTATATCTCATGAGACTAGTCTTGAATACAGGTGTTGATGAAAACTCTCATATTAAAACCACTGTAATCCCGAATCGTCTGCCGGTAAGCCCAGCTGATGCAAGGGGCCTCCGAAGAACTCGCTCGCCGGCAGAGTAAAGTCGCCAACAAAGGCAGTTGCTTCTTCAACTTCATTTCCAAGGGTATTTTGACCGTCGGCTGGTGTTGGCGGCTGGCAGGGGATCACATCTGGATGGATAGGATGTAGTCCTGGTAAATGAGCATAACCCGGGCGCTCTAGTCCAGCCTTTAGGATGTTTTGACCAAGGACGGGCCCAAAAATAGAGTCTTTCATGTTCTCCGAGGAAGACAAGTCGGAGAATGAAGTGGCAAAGTCCAGGATGTCGAAGACCCCGGAGACATCTACCGGGATGTCATCGTCTTCATTCTGTAGATTAAAACGTGACCAGGAAGACATGTCTGCTTCTAGGCGCCGGAGTTTCCTGACCTAGATGGAGAAGCCTAAGCATTGGACCAAGATACAGCACCATTGAAAGACTCACCGCTGTTTTGGAACACGCCCACTTGTTGCCCAGAGTCTCGATAAACTCTACGCACTCTTCAAAATTTCGTTTGCTTTTGTTGCGTGTTTCGCTGGTCTGGGGAAGGCTGCGCTGGAGCTCGACAGTGGCAACGACAGCAACGCAATAGATGGTGATAGAGTCGATTGACGAAAACTGCTTGGATTTCATCAACTGAATGAAGTGCATGGCCCATGTGACATGATTTGATATCGAGAAGAGGGTCTGTTGCAGAAAGGCTTCTGATGCGTTGTGGACGCCCCGAATCTGGAGTGTGAGGAGGAGAGGGTGGTTTAGAATGCAGAGGATCGTGTGGTACATCATGCGGCTGAGGAACCATGGACCCCAGTATTGCCGATCTTCTTCCAACATCTGACCAGTGATGCTTGGTATCTTGATGCTTCGATACCTATGTGCTAAGGGAAGCTTGAGACCAAGGTTCATCAAAGCGGCCGTGGTCCTGGCGTACAGGGATTCAGGGTTCCACGGAAAGCCATCCTTATCGGGAGATACACTGGAGGATTGGATGTAGTTCAGTGCCATAGACCAGACGCTACTGAGTTGACAAACAGCTTGCAGGATTCCAAATGGATAGGGGGAGCCATCCTGGGTCGAGACAGGTGTGCGTAGGACATGTCCGGGCGTTGAAGGACTACTTGGAAACGGAGGAGTGGAAGCCTGGAGGTGTGAAGTAAGCTGCTCGGGCTGGCCAAGTAATCTGCAAAGCAGTACCACTCCCCAAAAACACCGGCTTGTTTCTTCCTTTTGATTTTTGATGGCGGCGTGAGTGTAAAGGCGTGCAGACTTTACTAGTGACGTAGCCTGAGAGCACAGCAGGTGACTCTTTTCGTAGCGGCCGACTGTACTTAACAGATTAGCAAGTAACAATGAAAGAATGGAGTCAGAAATACTTGCGGTCTAGGTAGAGCAATGAAAGCAGACAGAGTGTCTGCAAAGTCGAAAGCTCAACATTACCATCGATGAGACGGGTCATCACCAACCGGTAAGCTGCCTCACAGTAATGTGAGATTTGGTCAAGACTAGGGTGAGGTACTTGGGTATTGTCGCAAAAGCGTGTAGCTATCGCAAACACGCTGTATACCAGTTCAGGTTCCCGGCTAGGAAGTGACTGCACGAATGTGGTCTCATCGAACAAGGGGATGGGCTGACATTCGCAGTACTTCAGGTAAGCTCGAGCAACCACAGTCAATACCTCTCTTGTGAGAGGCTGAATTAAGCCCCGAGAAGTTGTTCTCTCTACCTCGAAGAACGGCTCGTTGTCATTTGTCAAGTCTGCTTGTATTGGTCGTCCAGGTGACCCTTGAGCCTGAAGACCTTGCTCATGGCTTCTTAGGCGCTGGACCACTTGTGACAAGGTACTCTCCAAGCTTTCCACTCGTGTTCGCTTCAAAGGGTTAGTTTACTCACGGCCCCGCGAGTCCCCGTCAGATACAACACTAACCATGGATTGATCCTCTGCAGGTGTCAGTTCGCGCTCCCGCCTCCGCTCCCGCCCCGCGGACGGCAACGGGGCCGTTGCCGGATCATGACGGTGAGTGAGCTGAGCCGGCTCGGCACCATATGCACACGGTTGTCTGAGGCGGACACAGGAGGAGCAGACGGGCCGCTCTTCAGAACATTTCGACTTCCTCCGACTATATCTCTCAGGGTCAAGTCAAGGCACGAGTGGGTTGTTTGGCGTACCGGCACGGGGCACAAGCTTGCCTGGCACGCTTGGCGGGCCTGAGTAATTCTTCCATTAAAGAGTAGATACGGCGTTGCAATGTAGCAATTGAAGACAATGAGCTGGGAAAAGAATTCATGTTATGGCATCAAACACCCTGCTAAGCGCGGATTCAAGGAGAAAACACGGAATAGCGCAACGGAGGCACGGAATGACGCAATCGACTGAACCGATTGCTCCCAGAGTGAATGGCTAGCTGACACCTACATAATTGAATTCGATCGTAATTCTAATTAACTTTTATTCTCACAACGCAGTGGTAGTTTGCTCTTCAGAATAATTCTGCTAACTGTGTTCTCGCCAAGCCAGTTCTCAGCAGTCTGCATCCCCTCTATAGTCCTTAGACCCTGAGAACGGGATGAGGTACTGGTCACGGCCCAACAATTAACTCGGGCCGTATCCGGTGCCGCGCCGTGCCGTCCGGGCCTAGGGTGCCAGCGACAAGCCGAGATATGTATATAGATTTCCATGCCTGAGCCACATGGTGGGCGTTCGCATACGTTCTTTGTTGTTACAATACAGGATGGACATGGTTTGCGGTATCCCCCTTGCAATAACCCGCGTCATAGCGTGTTGATGCAGCAAGATTGATGGGCCATTTGCAATTGTGGGCATGTAGGTTCTATTCGCATTTATTTATCAGGCTTCTAATGAGGTTCCATCTTCGGTCTTCTCTATTTCAATAACTACGAGACACCTATTTCTTGTTTGAAACATCTGAAACGACGGTCAGTACTCTCCCGCAAATCGGTGGCAATTTCTAACTTACTGAATTGGAAGTGGATGATGTCTCCGTCTTGGACGACCTGGGGGAGAATAAAGTCAGCTGATGCAGCAACAGAAGGAGTCTGGATCCACGAGGACATACATAAGACTTTCCTTCTTGTCGGTATTTTCCGGCGGCCTTGATTGGGCCCATGGACTTGCCGCCTTCACAGAGATCGTAGAAGTCTTGGTAGGCGACCACTTCAGCCTTGATGAAACCCCTCTCGAAGTCGCTGTGGATAGCTCCAGCAGCTTGAGGTGCCAGACACCCTCTTGGGATAGTCCAGCATCTGATCTCCTTCTCACCAGCTATGCAAAAGTTAGCGCGGAATTCAACTAGGGTGGCAAAGTGTGAACGGACCAGTGAAGTAGTATTGCAGACCAAGCTTTGTGAAACCTTCAGTGATGATCTTGTCCAACTTCGACTTGACCTTGCTCTCCTCCAGAAACTTGGCCTGCGCATCTGGGTCATCCTTCATGCTGTAGAGCTTCTCTTCAAACTCGATAGAGAAGGGAATGATGTCTCGGGGAACACCTCCGTGCTCGGTGACCCACTTGGCAATGGCCGGAAGGTACTTGCACTTCTGTCTGAGGTAGTCCTTCATGGTCAAGTTGACGAGGTAGATGACGGGCTTGGTGGTAATTAGCTGGATCTTCTCGTTGATGAGGGCAATCTCGGCCGGTGTCCAGGTTCCATCTCTGACTGGCTTATCCTTCTCCAGCATCTATTACGATTGTGAGCACGAACTGATTAGATCTCGGACACTGGAATGTATGGACTCACTGCTCGGATCTTGGTTGTTGTCTCTGTGAAGAGAGGCAGCATCTTGTATTTGCCGCCGGCCTTTTTAACAATCAGTTCCTCAGCGACAATTTGCTTGTCTAGAATGTCTAAAAAGGGGGTTAGCTGAAGTTAAGCTGATTCAGAGGGCAATACAAACCGAGATCCTTCTTGCAAAGCTCGCTTTGGATGGTATCTAGAAAATGCACTGATTAGTTTCGCTAGGGTGAGAAACTTGGCCGAACTGAACTAACTCAAGTCACGGACGGGATCGATCGAGTCATCGACATGCAAAACTTGATCGTTATCGAATGCTCTGTTATAGAGTCTGAGTTAGCGTGAAAGTGCGGCAATTTAGTGCCGATGAATGCTGTACCTGACAACGTGGAACATGCCGTCAACAGCCTGGATATGAGACAGGAAGGCATTTCCAAGTCCCTCTCCTTGGGAAGCGCCCTTGATCAGACCAGCAATGTCGGTGACCTGCAGAAACGCGGGGTACATGGACGGGGGCTTCCAAAGGTCACAGAGAAAGTCCTAATGTATTTACAACTTTAGTTATCCATCGATTGTTTTTCTGTAGAGTGACTCGACTTACATATCGAGCGTCGGGAACAGCACATCTCGCCTCATTGGGCTCAATCGTGCAAAAGGGGTAGTTCTCAGCAGCGGCGCTCTGCTCGGTCAAGAGGTTGAACAAACTCGACTTTCCCACATTGGGAAGGCCAACGCATCCCATCTTTAGGTTCTTGCGAACCCTGCCGAAAGCGACGACATTGTCCGTGACAGGTTCAACCTTCTTGGGGGGCATGGCGACTGAATTGGCTAGGTATAAATCGAGGTTTAAGGCAAAACTTGATTTGATCCTGGAGGGTTGAAAGAAGAAAGAATCCTCTGGCAAACTTTTCAAAAAATGGCCTGACTTTCACTTTTAGGCCCACTTACGGACATGGGTATGGGGTGTTCCAGGCCAGGGACTAGTGAGGAATGTGTGAGGAAGCGCTTTAGGGGTGCCACGTGACCCCTTGGTCACGTGTACCCCCTCAGACACCCTAGGCCCTTCAGGCTCAGTAGTTCACGACTCAGTCGACCAAAAGATAAAGTTATTAATCCCAATCACTTAGATACGAGCGATAGGAAGTTAAAGTCGGATATTAGTACGGTTAGTGATGTGTAATTCTTCGTTATGAGAGAATGTTAGAAGGGCTACAAGGAAAGGCCAGGGCTCTTCTCGTAAGCCTTTAGCGATCGAAAATTCTCCACACTTTTCATACCTTTTCAACAACAAACCACCATAAATTGAGAAAAATCGGCATGCCGCCATTCTCTCGATGTCACGCTCGCTATGGAAGCAATCGCCTTGAATGGGACGTTTACAACGGCAAGAACGGTTTTAGTCTTGTTTGACCCATGTTGAAACCTAGGGAATTCTCTTGTGTCAATTAGACTATCGGCCATTCCAGTTGAGAACCCTAGAACTGCTGATGAGTTCCTGGTTCCCTACAGAACGGACCGGCTTGGGTAACATCCGTCGGCTTCGAGTCCAGACCGCTTCCGTTCCCGGCGGCAATAGTACGGAGATAACAGATGATACCATCACTGGTCTTTGTTTTGAGATATGTCAAGCTCTCTTTCGGCTCATCCTGACTTTCACATGGCGTAATTAAGGCCAAGATTGTATCATGACCCCGAATGAGGGGATATCCCTAAGCCACTCATTCAATTGCTAATTGCTCAAGTATAAAACAAGTCACTCATCAACTCAATATTTGGCCTGAGCACTTTCATTCATCTTCTGAATCATCATGAAGCCCATCACTTGGTCTTTGCCCTTGGCTGCCGCTGGCTTGGCATCTTTCACTGCTGCCGACTGGCAGTACCGTTCCCGCCCTGACCTCGCAGTCCCGAGACTCAACATAACAGTCCCTGCTGATCGAGACTCAGTGGAAAAGGGCTACATCTTCGTTACCCCATACGAAGGATTTGCTGATGGTCACAAAGGTCCTGTTCAGCCTGGGGCTTACATATTCCGTGACGATGGCGAACTGGTTTGGTCTGGCCTCGGTTATCACTCTGGATGGGTCGCCAACTTTGTTCCAGACACCTGGAAGGGTGAGACATATTTGCGCGCGTTCCAGGGCAAATTGGACGGTACTCATGGTCGCATGTACGGCTATCATGTCCTCCTTGGGAGTGACTATGAAGTGGCCAAGGTTGTCCGGGCCAAGTCTCATAGGCTCACTTCAGCACACGAGTTCCGTCTTGTTGATGGCAAGACGGCACTGATTGAGAACCCGACACCTAGGGTTGTCTCTCTGAAGCCCTGGGGAGGTGATGAGAGGCAGAACTGGATTGTCTCTGGCGGATTTCAAGGCATGTATAGATCCTCCTCGACGATTTGTTCCATGGCTAACCATTCATGCAGAGGTAGATATCGAAACTGGCGATGTTCTGTTTGAATGGCAAAGCCTTGACCACGTCGACCCAAAATGTAAGTCGAGGTTATAACACTCCGCATATGGTTACTGACACACCGACTAGATAGCGCGTTTCCTTTGGACTTTGGTACAGGTCTGCCTGGATCTGGCCGGAATGAAACTGATGCCTGGAACTACTTCCACATCAACAGCGTTGACAAGGATGACGAGGGCAACTATCTCTTGTCTGCCCGTAACATCGCCGCCATTTTCAAAATCAACGGGACAAGCGGGGACATCATCTGGCAACTTGGCGGCTTCCATGGTGGGTCTTCGTTCCACATCTCGCAGGAAGACCGCTTCTCATTCCAACATCATGCGCGATTCCGAGGTCGTTCTCCCGATGGAAGTCTCGAGTTCATTTCACTTTTCGACAACGGAGCTCATTCAGCTCCTTTTAAGACCCATCCGTTCTCCAGAGCCAGATACTTTCAGCTCGATCTCAATAAGGGCATCGCAAAGGCACTTAAGACGTTTGATGCACCTGACGGTTTGTCTGCCCACACTCAAGGCAGCGTCCAGATCCTCTCTAACAAGAACTTCTTCGTCAACTGGGGCCAGGCCGGCGCTGTAACAGAGTTCAATCGGGACGGCAAGGTCTTGTTTCACAGTTACCTGGATTCTGAACCCGAGGGAATCTTTGTCCAAAGTTACCGAGGTTTCCGAGCCAACTGGACTGGAACTCCAAGCGAAGAACCAGCTGTTGCTGCATTCAAACGAAGTAAACAGACTGGCTTGGATGTGTATGTTTCTTGGAACGGAGACACTGAGGCAGCATCATGGCGCTTCTACGCACGGTCTTTCGAACAGTCGCAAGACCAGCTCCTGGGAGAGTTTGAGCGCAAGGGTTTTGAAACTCTTGCTGAGCTTCGGGACTTTTCAGTCAGCGGAGATCTGCTTGTTACCGCTGAGGCACTAGATGCGGATGGCAAGGTTCTGACTCGCACGAAGCCTGTTGCTGCCCAAGCTGAGGCGAAGGCGTCCCCTCTAGAGCATTTTGATCAAATCCTTGAACCAGAGGACCTCTAAGCAGTCAGACTATCTGAAATACAAACGAAGCACTCCTCCGAGGTTATTTTGAACCGTATAACAAGTTATCACGGAAGTCTCGTCAGGGTGAAGAAAGACGGGGGCCCACACTATGTGACTATTGAAACTAGATGGGAGTGTCCCCAGCAGCCACCAAGTGGACACCGACATTGACAAAACTGGGTCATTGAAAATATTCATATGATTGATACTTTACTAGTAAAGAGTGTAGCTGTGGCTTGATTGGTTGTTGTAAGCCGATCTTCGCTCTTGTGGCCGATTCTCGGAATCCCGACTTGGCATCAAAGTCCGTGTCCGTAGGCCTTTATATCACCTGCATCCAATCAGTATGACGACTTTGACTGGAATGATTTTATGAGCAAGCCACTGACACGGAATTCACGAAGATCATGAGGCAAATCCGTTTATGAGAGACCGGACTTTGGGATTGATTTGCCTTCCGTCAGCCGCTCTGATTGACGAAAGTCGCCGATTGGATTGGAACACCATGAACACAAAATCACGGGTTGGGAGCGACGACCTTACGATAGTGATAATGAATATATAAGGATGGCAAGACCTGCTCAAATAGATTGCCAACGTACAGCCACGCTTATACATCTTCGCCATCCCATCATTCGCTCAACATGGCCGAGAAGCTGACATACACCGAACTCCCTCCTCGGATGAAGCCAGTGTCCGAACTGAAGCCATCTCCAGACCAAGTGGCAAAGCGTCTCGCAGAATTTGGCCCTCTGATCCCTCGGCAACTCGATACTGATGAATCTGTTGAGAATTTGTGCGGTGCCGCCTTTACCCATCATTTTATCGAGTCTCCCGGAGACTACCACACTGTCAGCTTTCACTATGTGACGTGTGGTAGCGAGGGGAAGCAAAAACCGGTTGTGTTCCTGCACGGACTTCCCGATTCTTGGTTTGAGTGGCATCAACACATGGCATCCCTTGCGGAGGATGGTTACTTTTGTATCGCTCCAGACTTGAAGGGGTATGGACAGTCGAGCAAGGAACCAGGTGACTACCGGCACGAGGGAGCAGCCGAACAGTTGGCCGCAATGTTGCTCGAGATCGGCATCGAGCAGTTTTAGTAAGTTATTCCAAGATGCTCCTAGGCTCACCGTGCTAACAACTCCATGTAAGTCTTGTGACGCATGATCGTGGAACTGTTCAAGGTGATTACATTGCTGCCCTCTTCCCAGACCGCGTACTTGGTTACGTCCGCGGAGAACAGCACCTCATCCACTACAACCCAGCTCTGTCATCTCAGCATGCCTTGTTTCTCCACGCTTCATACAACGGCATTATGGAGGACCCACAGCGACTCGCCCTGACAGCCTACATGTGGTTCACTGCTCGGGAGATTCCTGATGGAGCTGCAACCCTGCAGCGTGTGGCTCAAGAGCTTGCTTACGAAGGGATCAGCAAGGCCGTGCCCCGATACTATGGTGCAAGTACCTTTCATCAGGAGTGGCTCGACCGACGCAGGAGGCTCATGGGCAAGTGGGAATGCCCGATTGTCATCATGCAAGGATACGATAGCCCAACCCAACCGCGGGAATGGTTCAACCTGGAAGAGATACGGGGGCTTGTTGCTCGTGCCAAGGTCTTGGAGGTCAAGTTCATTCCTGGTGGGCACTTTTGGCCGTTGGAGAGCCCAGATGAGACTAAAGCTGCGCTACGAGAGGCACTGAAGGCATTGAGGAATATGTAACTTGCAGGATGAAATGTTGGCTTAGGTATCCCCGAGGCACCAAGATATGAAATATGAAGAGGCCAGTGGCTCTACGTATTCTGAATGCTCATTTGAAGAGGTTACTGCCCGGATCCTTGGATCAGACAACCCTGATCCTGGCCAGAATACCGCAGTGATCGCTCACTCTGGCATCCATCTTAGTTTGCCTTGCTCTGAAATTTCCCAAGAATCCCAGTTGCTTGAGGGTGTTGAAACGTTCTTCGGACATATATTCCTTGTGCAGTTTCTTCATGACTTGTCCTCCCACAACTTCCGTGTCTTCTTTCTCAAGCTCCCACACTTCAACCGCAGTCTTCAACTTAGCTTTGAAACGACGGACTTGGTCTGAGCAGTTCGACAAATTTTCGAACGCCAAGGAATCGATGGCACCAGTGTAGAGGAATTTGTCGAAGCGCTTCGGGCCTCGATGTCGAGAAGACCTGTCGCCCCAGGCGCCTCCGCCCTCCTCATGTTGACAATTGCCCCGCTGTTGGTCTATCATTTGGCTGTCCTCCCATATATCTCTTAACCCTACTTGTAATTCCTTGTGGAAGCTGTGTTCAGACTTATCGATTGCGTTCATGTCGCCTCCTACTACTCCTCCGATGACTCGGGAGCCGGGTAGAATGGGTTGTTTTAGGAGGTTGGATATGACAGCTAGCTGCCCTCGCCGATTTTCTTTGCCTTGCCAGAGTGATTCGAGGTGCGTCGTACAGAGACGGACGCATTCTTGGCGGTTGTTTGTTTCCTCCTGGCTCAAGGTATGGGTATGGATGTCCATAGCAAGAACATCTCTCCCCATATTCGTCACAAGAGGTGCGCGGAAACAGGCCGTGACCGGTAAATTCTTGGATGCCATCATGATTATGAAGTATGACGTCTCTCTCTGAACGGATTGCCTTAAAACGGACGACGCGTCAAGTGTAACCTTTCGGGGAACCTCCGGGGGCTTGTCATCAGACAGAATGAAGTTGCGCTGCACCCAAGGATGCCCAAGCATAGCCCGTAGAGAGGTGGGAGACACTTCTTGTAGCATGACTGCAAGGTTTTGAGGTTCAGCACCAAGTATCTCTTCCAAATGAGCTAGAGAAGCCAGCATCCAAGCCGCAGGATCCGGGTCAGACCAGTTGAGATTCCAAGAAGCAGTCGTTAGAACACTTCCGCGACTTAATCCAGGGTTCACGGCCGTAGCAGGCCGCCAGGCCGCGGAGTGTGGGTGAAAGACTAATGGCTCAACGCGCTGAGGCTGAACCAAGTGATGAGGGATGTAGGCTTTTGAGCTGTTGTTGGAGTGAATCTGATGGCTCATTGAGCCGATCACATGACGAGAGAGGAAGGGACTGGGAAATGGCACTGGCCTCTGCCAGAGAGTGAATGATCCACGTGTGATCAGGATGCGTCGAGGAGCCATATTGAAGTCGTTATTTAGGTATTGCTGATCAGATGAAGGTGAAAGTGAGAATATTGAGCCTGCAGCAGGCAGCGACGCCTTAAATACTCGGAGAGCCAAAACGATCACATTATTAGGTTCAGGTCTGCAAAACTCTGTTAGTGACAATGATAGAAAGAAGGTTTATGATAATCGGTATGATTACTACGTACCTATCCTTAGAGGAGGCATAGAGCGGGATCATATGTCTTAAGATTGTTGTTTAGATAACTAGAGGGGAAGGGAGGACCAAGACAAAGGTTTTGCCTTAGACCTGGGCTGGTGAGGGAAAAGAGCCTTTTAACTTGCTCGAGCTAGCGGAACTAATTATAGCCACGATGGGCCTGAGTGAGTTCTGGCACGCAAGCGGTGGAGGCGTCAAGCTATCTTATCTTAACTCCTGAATGGTGACTCGTCGTTTGAAGTCGGGGTGGAGTGTCTGGGAGACGAAAAGTAAGCGGTTGGATGCTGAGAAAGAGGCACATGGCATTGAAATTCGAATTCGAATTGAATTTGAATCGAATCTAAATCAAATATATACTAAATTTCAACCGAATCTAAGCCGAATTGAACCAAAATCCCGACCGAATATATAAGACTAGCCATTCCTCTCGCCAATAACCTAAAAGAGAACCAAAGGTGTAAAAAAACTAGCTTGAAAATACACATAAAAGCTGATTTAAGAAAGCTCATTAGCAGATTGGAACTCCAACTTCGGCACTGTTCGTTCTGGACGGGAGACATGACCCAACAGAAGAAGTATCTGAAGGCGAAGAGTGGGAAAGTCGAGAAAATCCTGCATCTTCAAGTCGAAACCCGCCTTTTCGCAATGGCCTGCTAGCTCAGCTGCCTTGAGAGAATCTCCACCCAAGTCAAAGAAAGATTGATCGAGATCGATGGGGTGTGATATATCAAGGGCTTCTTTCCAAGAGGACTCAATTTGAGTCAACATGGACTGTGCCGAGCCTGTGATCTCTGTGGCAGAGTGTTGTGTTTGAAGGGGCTCTGGTGCCCGAGCCGACAATGGCTTGGATGCGGGGTGCAGGATGGAAGCCACCGTTTGTTCGGGCAGATCATTGATGGCACAAACAAGACTCAGATATGTATCGACAAGAGACTTGGCTGCGGTCGATGAGAGAGTCTGGGGACTGTAGGTGAATCGGAATGACGATTGCCCGTCTTTCTCTGGCCATGCCAACAGCCAGCATGCACCGGACTGCAAAAGACCACCACCATAAACGGCACTGCCCTTGATTGTCCACGGTGTGTTGGCCTCAACTTTAGGCTCCTTGGGATCCGGAATGTTCTGGTACTGGAAGATTGTACCAAGGCTGGATGAAGATCTAGGCCACTGGGCCTGCTCGATGATGTGGTTGGTTGGCGTAGCCTCGAATGGAATACTCTGGATTTGTTGTTCGTGGATACTACCCACAAGATCCGACACAAGTTGACTCGCGTTGAACCGGACTCGAACGGGGACAAAGTTGATGCAAGGTCCAACGACCTCCTGTGCACCTTCAAAAGGCGCGAACCGTCCAGAAACAAGATTCCAGAATGCCACATCAGTTGATCCAGAGACAGCCGATAGTGTGAGAGCCCAGGCAGCCTTCAGCAGTATTCCGTAATTGTAACCCGCGCAATGGGGCTTTTTGAATTGGAAAGGGATGGTCTGCATCCAACTGTCGCTCATGACAGGTTGTTGAGTTGACAGGGGCAGGTTAGACACCATAGTCAAAGTGGAGTCAAGTAGCAGCTCCCGCCAGAAAGTGTCCGTCGCTTCGTTGGAAAGCTCAAGTGTATGCTGGATGAAACGATGGTAGCCCGGTGAAGCAGTAGGACCAGTGAGGAGGCCACAGTAGGCTGACCGGAGATCGTTGAAGATATTTGTCAGAGAAAAGCCATCGTATTGAGCATGAGATAGGCCCATAGCAACTGTTTGAACTCCGCTCTCAGGGTCGACCAAGAGTCTGAAACGCGTGGGGATCTGACCAAATCGAACAGGTTGATCGATGTCCTTGTCGATGATAGAGCACATCTTATCTGGTAGGCTCTGTGACATCATGACCTTGAAGTCAACTCTGGATCCCGTGGTATGTACCGCTTGGAAGCATCGACCGTGTTTGAGATGGAAGCTGGTTCTCAAGATGGGATGACGGTCAACCAATGTTTGACAAGCGGCTTGCGCATGGCTGGGCGCAACAATATCGCCTAACTCAAAGAATGTCCATGCGTAGTACGCTCGTGGCCATTTCTGTGCTTCGATCAGGAACGTCGTCTGAGTGTAAGATGCTGGGTAGATGGCTTCCACTTCAACCATTTCTAGGTCGACTGGGAATCGACTAGAACTTGACTTGAGGTTGGAATGCTTCATCACATTTCTGGACCGGACATCATGTGATACGTCTAGCGATGAAGGGGAGGTCTCGGAGGAATCATCTGTGAGAGGAGTCTTGAGGGGAGAGTCAGGCGTGGCTGGGGACCTATCGGGACTCTCCGAGGCATTTCGATGGCGCGTAGTAGCTCCACGGCAGCGAGCAGCCATACCGGCAAGAGTCTTCTCAGCAAATACATCTTGGGCGGCGATGTAGATCCCGCTACGTCGCAAGACGGCAACGAGCATGATAGCCGTCAAAGAGTCCCCTCCAAGTCGGAAAAAGTCATCTTGAGGTTGGATGTCAAAGTCAGCATCCTTGTGTAAGACTTGAAGCCATGCCTCCTTGATCGCCTCTTCCGTCTCGTGAAGCTTTGTCGAGGGTGTGCTTTGATCCTTGACTGGGGCTACTCGTTGATAATCGGACACATGCTTCGAAGTGAGGCCTTCAGCTTCAGCCACGAGTCTCTTGCGGTCCGTCTTGCTCGATGCCATCAAAGGCCAGGTGAAGACCGGAAGCCAGAGCTGTGGTACCATGTACTCCGGTAGTTGCTTTAGAAGGTCCCGTTGAGTGGCTGCAACGAAGGATAGGAAATCTTCCGACGGCGAGCAAAAGATGGAACCCTCGATGGGGCCTCCGCGGCTACCGTCAAGTTGGACGAAGGCTGCCAAGATCGGAATCTCATTGCGGTGCATTTTGGCAATAGCGACACGATGGATTCGTTTCGCCCAAGACGAGGCACAGATTGCCGTCTCAATCTCACCAAGCTCGATTCTGAGTCCTCGGAACTTGATCTGCATGTCTTCTCGTCTGCCAACGATCTCAACATGCCCGTCGACACCGAACCGGGCAAGATCACCTGTCTTGTAAAGCCGCTGCTCACCTACCTTGGCTAGCCAAGACGCATTCTCCAGGAACGCTGCGCTGGTCTTCTCCGGGTCATTGAGATAGCCACGAGCAAGCGTCGAGCCCGTTACCACAAGCTCTCCCACGCAGCCAATAGGGACGAGGTGATTGTGGTCAAGGTCATCAACAATCCAGAGTCCAGCGGCCAGTCGTTTCCCAACCTGGCCAACTGCCGAAGTTGCCGTGAGCTGACCCATGGCGCATGCAATACCAGCTTCAGTGGGACCGTAGGCGTTGAGCATGAGTTCAACTGGTGAATTTGGGGCTGTCCATTTGTGCAACAGCGCACGGTTGGCCATCTCGCCTCCAACAGCGAGGGTCTTTAGGCTGGGCACATTGGAGGGTTCCAGGAGATTGGCGACGGTGGGAGTGAGATCAGCAAAGTTGATATGCTTTTGTTGGATGAAGCTCTCGAGACCATCAACGCCCTGGCTCTCAGAGGGGATGCAGACGCAGCCTCCAGATGCGAGGACAGCAAAAATGTCTACCACGCTCGCATCAAATGTGTAGGAGCTGAACTGCAAAGAGCGGCGTCGGATACCCTGGCTGGCGTGTTGATAGCGTTGCGCATGTTCGAGAATACTTCGACTGGCGGCTTTGTGTTCCATGACAACGCCCTTTGGGGTCCCAGAGCTGCCTGAAGTGAAGATAACATAGGCTATGTCGTCGGGGGAAGAAAGATGCAGTTGCGTAGGGGTATCTCGTGTTTGTAGATGCTCTGAACTGATCACTAATGTTTGAACTGGGAATTTCTTGCGGGTAGCTTGCAGGGGAGACACGATGACAAGCTTGGCTTGAATATCGTTGAGAATCAGCTCTGTGCGTGCCTCTGGATGGTTTGTGTCAAGCGGAACGTAGCCTGCTCCAGCTTTCATGACGGCGAGGATGGCAATGATCATGAAGCGTGACTTTCCCGTGCAGATGGGCACGAGATGACCTGGTCTCACACCATATTCATCCTGTAGGTGGAATGCCAGAGCCTCTGAAGCCGCGACAAGTTCGACGTATGACATTTGTCCGTCGTGGCAGTCAATGGCCATCTGATTGGGGTACCGCTTAGCGGTTTCTTCGACCAGCTTGTGGAGCTGTGTTGGGTGAGATGTATCTCCGGAAGAGTTCCACTGGATTGTGCGTTCAAGATCAGCCCCTTCCGCCAGTTCCCACCGAGCGGCGCGGATGGATGAGGCTCCAGAAGCACTATGATGCAGGATACCAATAATCTGTTGGAACTGTTGAAGGATGTGGGCTGCTTCAGGTGCTGTCAGCAGCGAGCGATCGTAGGCAACTGAGACAGAAAGTTGATTAGTGATTGGGTTGTGACTGCACTCCATGACGAGGCCAAATGGCTCGCTGAGTCCATCGACTGCCTCTTCTTCAACCATACGTTTCAAACCGAGAGGTAGAGTTCCACCTGCTAGTTGGCTTGGTTGCACGACCAATAAGTTCACGCTCGCGCAGGCGTCCCGGGCTGAAGAGCTGATCTCTCGGATACGACCTAGGCCAAAGTGCTCGAAAGGAAGCATTGACAAGGACTGGTCATGAACACGCTCCAGAAGGTCAGAAACGGTGTCGTCGAGGTTGAACTGCAAGCGCACGGGTGTGGTGGCGATAGTCGGACCAGCAATTTCTTCAATGCCTTCCAAGGGAGCAGTACGGCCAGATACTGTGGCAGCGAAGCAAACATCCTTATTTGAGTCTGAAGTGCGGCTCCTCATACTAAGGATGACGGCCCATGCTGCTCGGGCAACGGTGGCGAAGGAAAAGGGACTGTCAGAAGTCCAGCTCAAAGTGCTCTCCAGTGTTTGACTTGTTGCGGAGTGGGCTTCAGGAGCATAATCTGGAGAGGGAAGAGCAGGGAAAGCCTCTCGCTGGTGTCCTTCGAGTTGGGTTTGCCAGAAAGTGGTAGCTTCTTCCTTATCCGCACCTTGCACAAAATCTACAAAATTGCGGTAGGAGGGCCTGGCCTTGGATGGTGCAGATGATGCGAATGCGTGCTCAAGATCCTGCCAGACTGCTGCAGAGGAGAAGCCGTCAAAGATCGAGTGATGTCTCCAAAACTCAAAGATAAAGCCTTGCTCAGAAGGTCTGATCCTGTATCGCATCAAGGAAGTTCCAAGTCCCATCTCCGGGGGCTCGATATCGGAGTCGATCCATTCGCTAGGGCATCCCGTCACGACTTGAACCATTTGGGCGCAATTGCCCATCACCGCGGAACAGATCCGAGTCCGGAGGATGGGGTTGGACTGATGAACAATGTCCCACGAAGCTCGGAGTTTGTGAATATCCGTGGACGAAGGAACAGAGAACATGCTATGGTCGATGTACGCTCCAGGCTGCCTCACGGTTGCAACCATGAGTGCCCCTTGAGTTGGTGTACACGGAAACACATCCTCAATGTCGCTGACAGAGAGATTGCAGACCTGGGAGACCTGAGCCTTCAGTTCAGGATCGCACTCTTGCCTCACAACGGCCTGATTCTTATCCTTTCGCTCGGCGGTATCTGACCTTGACCGGTTGCGTTCCAAATGGCTGGCCATCTGCTCTAGTTGTGGCATTCGCAAAATGTCAGCGACCTCGAGCTTCATCCCAACGCCACGGCATAGCGAAGCCAGGCTGATGGCATGAAGCGAGTCTCCACCAACTCGAGTGAACTGGGTATCCAGACCCAGATGCTTGGGATCAACCTTGAGGACTTGAGCCCAGAGACCTTGCAAGATTCGTTCAAAGATTGTTGATGGCTCTCGAATGACACGAGTTGAGCCTTGATACTGAAGCATCTGATCTGGAGCTAGCTGGGCTCCCAGTTGTTGTAGCAACTTCCGATCCGTCTTCCTGCTTATGGTAGGTGGAATACGTGAAAGCGGCAAATAGGCTCGTGGGACCATGTAGGGAGGTAGCTTGCCGTCAAGCCGCGTTTGGACGTCTTGAATGATGGCGCGAATCTTGGAAGACGCAGGCAGAAGAAGCTCCTCTTGGCGAGTCTCTTCTTCAGCCAATGTGAAGAAAGCCACAAGAGCCTCAGTGTCATCACCTTGAAATGTAATCTTGCTAACCACGGCAGAGGCCACTGATGGGCATTGTTCAATGTTGTACTCGATCTCGCCAAGCTCGATGCGAAAGCCGTTGAGCTTGACTTGAAGGTCTCTTCTGCCGATGTATGTTGTGGATCCATCAGCATTCCGCTGAACAATGTCTCCTGTGGCATAAAACCGTTCATAACCCGGCTTCGCCCATGGCAGGTGGCCCCCATCGATGAATGCTGCTTGTGTGCGCTCTTCATCCTTGAAATATCCCCTGCCTAGGGTAGGCCCAGAGACCAGGAGTTCTCCCGGACATCCAATAGGTGCGAGGGACGTGTAGTCACCCCGGTTGACGACCCAAAGATACGCTCCAATGGCAAACCCAATGTTATTGGGATCACTGTTGGCCGTGACTGTTGGGTTTTGGCTCGCGTCGACACATGTCTCAGTTGGGCCGTACGAGTTGATTAGTCGAACACTCTGGCTCCATGTCTCCATGATTGACTTGGACAGAGGTTCGCCGCCAGACCGCAATGTCGTGATTGATGGAACGCGACTTGGTGATTGAAGTAAGTTTTGGATCGTGGTCGGTGTCAGGTAGGCGAGCTCGATCTGCTTCTCGTTGATGTAGCCGCACAGGTCTCCGAGTCGTCGATCGTCGGGTGGGATGAAGAGACAACCACCGTGAAGGAGTGTCATGTAGATCTCGATGACATTGACATCAAATGTGTAGGCGGCGAAGGAGAGGGTGCGCGTGCCTACTTGGTAGCCTGTGTGATGGCGGCCGTTCACTAGGACCGTCGTCGTCAAAGCTGAGTGCTCAATCATGACTCCTTTTGGTGTTCCTGAACTACCAGAAGTAAAGAGGAGGTAGGCAAGATCTGAGCAAGAGCGAGAATCGTCATTGTCATCTACAGTGTTGCCCCTGGTCGACCCTTGAGAGGATTGTTTCTGGAGCTGCGCAACGTCCCAAGTGACGGCTGGAAGTGACAAGTCCTGAGCCAAATGGTCGTAGTTGGCTGTGGTCACCACAAACCGGGAATCAGTTTCTCCTATGATGAAGCGTAGACGATCCAGCGGAACATCTGGTGGAAGAGGAACATAGGCTGCTCCAGTCTTCAGGATGGAGAACATTGCGACGACCATGGCCACGCCTTTGCTCATCAACAGCGGCACGAGATCTCCTCGACGTACGCCATGCTCAGACCGAAGCTTGGTTGCCCCAACAGACGATAAGGTTTCCAACTGCCGATACGAGAGGCTGGCATCAGGACCCTCAACTGCGAGCAAGTCGGGCCACTGAGATGCTCTCTCGCTGAAAACCTCATCCATGAGTCGGTGGCTGGCGTCAATTTCTGTGCTGTTCCAATCAAACTCTTGATCCAGCCTCTGTTGTCCAGAAAGGTCCAAGTGGCCAATGGTAGTGTTTTGACCCGAGCTCAACTGCTCAAGTGTCTGAGAGAAGTGGTACGCAATCCACTGGGCATCGTCACCGGACATGAGACGGTCATCGTAAATGATTGTGACTGTAATTTTGGCGTCTCCAGTCGGCCGACAATCGACGATGACACAGTCCGAATCGATGAAGCCCTTGGCCAAGTGGTCCTCAGGTATCAGTAAAGCTTCCATGTTCTCAACAGTCGGCGGTTGAACGACAAGCATGGAGCTAAAATTGCAGGCCTGCAAGGTGTCGTCGTCAATCTTTCGGATATTCGACAGACCGTACTGCTCCCATGGCATGGATCGGATGGCCTCGCCTTGGACTTTCTGTAGATAGGATTGGACTCCGTCCTCCTGCACTGGACGCAAGCGACGGGGAATGGTTGCAAGAGTGGGACCGATGAGCTTGTCAATTCCCGGAACAGGGACAGTTCGTCCAGACCGAACGATACCAAAGCAGACGTCTTCAGAGTCAAAGTATCGCCCTAGAAGCACACCCCAGGCAGCTTCCGCTAGAGTTGACAGCGTATGCGGAGACTTGTTGGTGAAGTCAACGGTGAGAGTGTGCTTTCGATTGGCGGCAAAGGTCTTGTTGTGCCGCACTTGAGGCAGTGAGCCAACTTGGATGTCGGCGAGCTGAGTCTTCCAGAAGCGGTGGGCCTCGGTGCAGTTGTAGAGGTCCAGGGAGTGGCGGACAAAGAGGGCATATGGCTGGGTTGGCGGAAGCTGGGATTCTGGGCGGCCATACAGTTTTTCTACCTCGTCCTTCAGTAGGTTCATAGACCAACCGTCAAAGATCGCGTGATGCTGGGACAAAACAAGATAAGAGCATGAGCCTGAGGTAATGATTTCGCATCGAGAAAGTTTTGCTCCATACTCAAAGGCTGTGAGACTATCCTCCCGCAGGAAATCGTCAATGCTCTCTGAGAATATTTGAAGCACGTCCACATCTTCCCTAATGACAACCTGCAAACCGCGATAGTCCGAGCCCAGGACTATTCGAGTGCGCAGAATGTCATGGCGGTGCCAGAGTGTCCGGAGAGCTTGAAGGAGGCTGTCGATCGATATCTCAGGGGGTAGTCGGAAGACCTCTTGGTTGAGGAAGGCACCACGAGTCTTGGCAGATGCGATCATGAGGGATTCTTGGATGGCAGTGCAGGGATAAACGTCCAAAACAGACTCGATGGGAACATGGCACTGGGTAGCAACCTTGGAGCGAAGAGTACCCTCTTCTATCCAAGGAACCAAAGAGAAGGGCGCGGGGGCAGCGATACCCTCACCAGTGTGCACTAAACGTTGTGAACTTGAACTCTTGGCCATTTCTTTGAGAGTAGTCGACTGAAAAATCTTGGTTCCATCGATATTCAAGTTGCGCTGCCTAGCAAGAGCAAGTATGCGAATCATGGTGATAGAGTCACCGCCCAACGAGGAGAGGGAGTCGTCCAAACCGATCTTGTCTTCCGTAATGGACATGACCTCGGCGATGATCGAAAACAAAGTCCTTTGCCCTGATGTCTCAGCGTCTCTCTTTGGCCCCTTCTGCTGGAATCTGTAGCTTTCCAGCGAAGACTCGACATCAGCGCGCAGACGTCGCCGGTCAATCTTCCTTGATGTGGTTGTGGGCCAGCTCGCGCAGGGGACGTAGACAGTGGGGACCATGTACTCTGGAAGAGCCGAGCGTAGGCGGCTCTGTGTCTGACTCAGAGCTGCCCCGTCGATTTGTCCCGCGGGAAGAGGGCCGTTGTAGACTCCAGTTCCAAGCTCGCCAGTGAGAAGAAACGCCACGAGTGTTGCGGAGGGTAGCACTTCCACAACGCAGTCTGTAAAGTGACCGGATCTCCTGATGTGAGACTCGATCTCCGAGAGTTCGAGACGCTGCCCATGGATCTTGATCTGCAGGTCCTTCCGACCCATGTAAACAATCGATCCATCTGGGGCATAACGTGCCAGGTCACCCGTACGGTAATAACGGGTTGTAGAAGTAGCATCCGCCCATGTGGCCCAAGGAGGATTTGTTCCAAAGACTTCTTTCGTTTGCTCAGGGTTATTGAGGTAACCATCTGCCACCGTCTCTCCACAGATGACCAATTCTCCAATGGCTCCGATAGGAGCGAGCTTGTTGGGCTCATTCGGTACCGCGAGAAGAAGATTGCAAGCAGTTGCTCGTCCAATGTTACATGGGTCCCCAGGCTGCAACGAAAGGTTCGTCGACGTGTGAACACTGGCTTCGGTGGGACCGTAGCCGTTCATCACCTGGATGGAACTCTCAGACCAGCTCTCGACGAGTTGCCTTGAAGGGGGCTCTCCAACAAGCATCAGTGACTCAACACCAGGGAGCTCTTGTGATGAGAGAAGCCCGGCGACAGTCGGCGTGAGAACAAGGTGGCTCGCTCGCAGTTGGTTGATCGCGTGGCCAAGGTTTCCATCAATACGTTGACTCGCTGCAGGAAGGCAAACACAACCTCCAGCGATCAAAGTCGCAAAGGTCTCCAGTAGACTCGTGTCAAATGTGCAAGTTGCAAACTGAAGCATCCGGGTTGTGTTGTCCAGCCCTATCGTCATACCGACATCTGAGAGAGACAAAGCAATGGCCGAGTGCCTTACCACAACTGCCTTGGGTGAACCAGAGCTTCCAGAGGTGAAGAAAACATAGGCAGGATCTGAAAGGCTGTGGGGGCTTGGCAAGATGTGGCTCCCATCAGTCTCGTGTAACATCGTGTCAAGGATGTAGGTGTCATAAGGAGCAAAGCTCTGGGCTTCGGAAGAATCCGTTAGGACGACAGCATCTTCTCCAAGCGCAGAGAGAATTGCATGCCTGCGTTCGACCGGTAGCGATGGATCCATAGTTGTGAACGTCTTGTTGGCTTTCCAGACTGCCAGCAGGCCCGTGAGAACAAATGAAGGAATATGATGGCAGAGGACAATCCGTTGACTGTTAGGGGCACATTGGAGAATTTCCTGAGATAGTGCCGTGGACATGGCATCCAGCTCCTTGTAGGTCGTCCGTTGAATGGTGTCAAGTCTCTCACCCACGATAGCTTCGACGGCGGGAAGCTCAGGCTGTCGTGAAGCCATGTCTTGGAACATTTGGCAGATGCTTCGAGAGGGGGGGTCGGGAGATGAAGAGTTCCATGCTGCAACATTGGCCAGATCAGCGGAACTGATCAGATCCAACTCAGATACTGAGCGGTCTTGTAGCGAAAGCTCTCCCACTGTCTTATCCAGCTGCTGAATGAATCGTTGTGCCTGGATGCTTGAGACACAGTTGGGGTCAAACTCGACTCTGAAGTCGACTGATCCAGTGGTCGAGGATATCTGCGCAATGATAACTAGAGGATACTCGACATACATCGAAGACTCGTTGGTTAGCAGCCTCTCAGTGACTCCAGGGGTATCATCGTTGCTCTCTGGGCCCTGTTGCACAACAAGAAGTGTTCTGAATCGGCTAGCGTTCTTAGACCCTTGCTCTGGCAGCCGCATGATGTTTTTGAGGCCAAAGTGTTGGTGGTGGCGCATATCTAAAATCGAGGTCTGAATATTCTGAAGTAGGGAGTTCGTTGATTGCTCAGGAACCACATGCACATGCATGGGAACGGTTGACAGCGTTGGACCCATTACAGCTTCAAGTTCAGGGTTATCACGACCGGAAAGGATCATACCAAAGCAGACTTGGTCGGCAAAGTTGTAGGACGACAGAAGCAGGGCCAAGGCACCCGCTACAGAAGTAGCAGGGGAGATTCCAGATCGTTGAAAGACGTCTAACGACATTGATGTACTCAGATCCAGGCGCTCGGTCGCTCGTACCTGATCTTCCTGCTCTCCCACGGGCGGGAAAGAAGTCAATGGGGCGTCACGCAGAGTCTCTGTCCAGTACTGGCTTGCAGATTCCGAGTCTGCAGTGTGGAGGTAGTCAACAAACTTTCGGTAGGGAACAGGCAAAGGCTTAACGCCTGTAGGATTGCTGTACCAGAAGTTGACGTCCTGGAGCAGAAGGTGCAGTGTAGGGGCATCGTACAAGGCATGATGCATGCTGATGATAAGTCTCGTTGAATTGTGGGAGTGATCTGTGCTGATATGATATTGGAAAAGAGAATTGGTCCTCATTTGTTTGCGTTGATCTGGCGAGTGTTTGAGAACGACTTGAACTGGTCCCTCGGATGTGGACACAAGCCTTGTTCGCAAGATTGGGTTCCGTGAAGTGACTTTATCCATCGCCCGTGTCAAGAGAGCAGCATCCGTGTTCTTCGCCAATTGGAAGACCATTTTGGCGTGGTATGCTGCCTTTTCGTCTCCCATGACATCGTTCAGTGAGGTTGCCATAAGCCCTTCTTGGAAGGGGGATGCTGGATACACATCCTCAATCTCGTCGGTGGTGACCCCAATTGTGTCTTCAATCTCTTGCCAGACCTCTGCAGAAAAGCCAGCTGAAGCGGGAATGTTCTGCACCTCAACCTCAGCGTCAACGCAAGTGGCATTCTTGTACCGCGCGACGGCTGCCAGGTCTCTGAGTCGCGGGTGGTGGTAGATTTGCTGGACTGTAATCTCCAGGTTGTTCTCCTTGGCGGCGCTCACAAGCTTGATAGCCGTGAATGAATCGCCACCGAGCCGGAAAAAGTCGGCAGCTGCACTCAAACGCCCGGTGATGTTGAAGACTTTGCGCAGGACATTCCCCAACACCAGCTCGATCGGTGTCTCCAACTCTGTATCGACTGCCGTGTCCCCATCTGTCTCGTTGTCTGCTGTGATGACAAAGGGTGTCAAAGGCAATTTCTGCAGCTCGTCTCTAAGTCGTTTCAGGTCCACCTTGTCGGAAGCTGTCGAGGGGATGCACCGAACAGGAACGAAGATGGTGGGAACATAAGCGACTGGGAGAAGCTCGAGCAAACGGGACCGTGCTTCGTGACACATCTCACGGAAGTTGGAGTTACATTCATCAGGAAGGATTAAGGCTTCGCTTGTTCTGACGTCGTTGGAGTTGACGGTGACAAAGGCAGTTAGCCGGGAGACCTTGTTGTCGTCAACAGTACACTGGACCACTGCTGAAGAGAACTGCTCCCCGAGTTTCCTGAGTTGATCCTCTGCTTCTCCAGGGTCGACACGAATTCCGTTGATCTTGATCATCCTGTCTCGACGGCCAAGAATGCGGACAGAACCGTCCTGTTCGTAACGTCCGATGTCTCCGGTGAGGTACACACGCGATGGGAGTTGTGATCCTTGCAATGAAGGAAGATTCACGAAACTCTTTTCCGTTAACTCTTTGTTGTGCAGATATCCCCTGGCAAGACTGTGTCCAGCAATGGCAATCTCTCCTGTGCAGCCCGGCGGTGCCTCGTAGAGCTGGCCGCGTTGATCACGTCGAAGAATAAGATGCCACCCAGTGACATTTCGACCGATGACACCAGGATCTGAGTCCACTGTCAGAGGATCTGTGACCGTTGTAGTGATGGAAGCCTCAGTGGGTCCGTATGCGTTGAGAAATCGTATCCGCGGTGCCCATGTCTGGATGAGAGCGCGGCTGGTCATTTCGCCACCAGTCATGATAGTCTTGAGTGTGCCAGCATCCCCAAGAGCAATGAGTCCGGTCATTGATGGTGTAAGAGTGGCTGAGTTGATCTTCATTCTCCGTATGGCCTCGGACAGTCTATTGAGTCGCTCGTCATCAGTCGGGACGCAAATGCAGACCCCAGACAGCAGAGGGATGAAGATGTCGGAAATGCTGACGTCGTAGACAAAAGATGAGAACTGAAGGTGTCGGTCGCCAGCTTGTAAGGCAAAACAGCGAGCAAGGTGAGTCAAGCTGGTACTCAACGCTCGATGTTCAAGCATGACTCCTTTTGGTGTTCCTGAACTACCAGATGTGTACATCAGCACAGCCAGGTCAGAAGGAGATACTTGAGAAAGGACTTTCTCAGATGGATCAGCATGGCTTGGGTGTGTCCATCGCTCATCAATTGTGATAAGCTGTTGTTGCAAACTCCCGTATCGATCCGTGATGGTTGGCGAGCAGACGATACTAACGGCACCTGCATCATCCACGATTTTTCGAACGCGTTCAAGCGGCCAACTAGGCTCGATTGGGATGTAAGCACAGCCAGTCTTGAGGATTGCAAAGATTGTGATGATAGCGAGAGCGGACTTCTCCATGGCGATGGGGACGATCGACTTTGGTGACACATGACCTGAAGTAGCGAGATGCGTTGCCAGGGCGCTAGAGACCAGATGAATCTCTCTGAAGGTCAGGCTTTTCCCCGATGCGCTTTCGTAAATAGCATCGTGGTCGGGGTAGGCATCAGCTGAGCTCTTCAGCAGATCGTGCAAACAAACATCGACTGCAGGTCCATACGACTCGATCCACTCCAGCATGCGCTGATCCTGGTTCTCGGGCGACATTTGAACGTCCCTGACAGTGTGCTCCGCAGAAAGGCCCGAAAGGCTCTCAAGAGCTCGCTTCAGATGCCCAGTAACCATTTGAGCATGCTGCGGAGACAGAACATCTGGGTCCGAGTTGCAATTGATCAAGACCTTGTCATCTGCCAGCACCAACTCAAGAGAGAAGGGGATGCTATCGGCCAGGCCTGATGTTTGACCGTGGACCTCAGCCCAGAGTCCTTCTCCAGCCAGTCGCTCATCTTCAGGCTGCACGACAACGAGAGTCTTGAGTTGAGAAGCCGTCGCAGCTCCTGAACCGCACTTCTTGATGTTCTCGAGGCCATATTGTTGGTGAGGATTTATGGCAAGGATCTGGGCATGAACCCGCTGAAAGAAGTCTTGTAGCGGCACTTGATAATCAAGACGGGTTCTAAAAGGGACACATGCAAAGGCAGGGCCTATCATGTGGAACACTCCGTCAACGGGCGCATCTCTCCCTGCCAGGATCAAGCCCATAGACACATCCTCGGTATTGCCGTGCGTGGCCAGTATCAGTGCAGTGACGCCATATAGAATGACAGCCGGCGTCACGCCGAATCGAGAAGCCAGGTCTTGGAGCTTGAGTGTCACTGTGAGCGATTGGTGATCCGTTGCGTGGACATCGTGGTGAGGATCTTGGGGCTCCGGTGGAAACTCGACACCCTCGTAACCGTCAAGATATTCCGTCCAGAACTGAGTCGAAGCAGTCCGCATCAAGTCTCGGTCCCTGAGCTGATACTGCAAAAAATGCGAGTAGACAGCGCCGTCCAGTGTTTCGTCCTCTTCACCAAAGTATATTGTCTTGAGCTGGTTGAGCATCAGCTGCAAGGACCATCCATCGATGATGCTGTGGTGGATCTTGAGGTGAAACGTCCACCGCTGCCGGCTCTCATCCCAGAGGGCCAACCCGCGACAAAGATCAGAGCCTACTGACATGTCTGCCTCAAAGAGAGACTCGCTCCACTTGCTTGGATGATGTCGTACTTGGATTTGCAAGAACTGCTGTTCATCGACATCCCAGATGAGACGATTTCGCAGTGCCGGTTGAGACTCTGTCAGAGTATCCCAAGCACTTTGAAGACCAGTAGGATCGACATCATGACGAAGAGACCAACTAAAGGCACAGATGTATGAGCCAGGGCATTTGATGTCCAAGGCCATGAGTGCTGTCTGGTAGGGTGTGCAAGGATAGACGTCCTCGATGTCGGCGACTGGGACCGAACACATCTCAGCCACGTCTTGTATCAAGGGTGCTAGGGGCTTGGTTGGAGAAAGGAGGTTAAATGGCCGGTAAGGGGGTGGTATTGCGACTGAAGTTGACGTCTCCTTCCCAGCTGTTGGCTTACAACGCTTCACAAGCTCTCGTATGCTCTTTGCCGAGAAGATATCAGCGGCGCTGACGTCAACTCCAACGTCTCTTGACTTGCTGGCCATCCTAATCACATCAAGTGAGTCCGCTCCAAGGTCTGCAAGAGAGTCGGTAACTGGGATGGCTGAGGCAGGGCGAAGGAGGACCTCGGCCCATACTGCTTGCAACTGTCTCTCCTCGGGGCCAGCTTCAAGAGTATGATCCACTGCTTGGGAGCCATAGCTTTGAATGAGTTCGAGAAGGTCCTCTTCTTGCAATTGTTCCAGCCAAGACCGTAGCTGGAAACGATCGACCTTGCCACTGGAGGTTAAGGGTATGCTTCTGATAGGCCACCACATTTTTGGCATGGTAAGAGAAGGCAGCTGTTTTGACGCCGCTTTCTTGGCCTCTCCGAGAATGGAGCAAGTCCATTTAGAAGATCCAAGGAGTGGGATCCGGTCTGTGGCGAAAGAGGATCCTGTGTCAAGTGCATCAGGCACATTGCTCAATACAACAAAGGTAGAGAGACTCCCAGAAGAACTCCCACTTCGAGGCATGACCACGACACACTTATCCACCTGCGAGCAAGTGACGATGGATCGCTCGACTTCAGCTAGGTCGATGCGGATACCGCGAAGCTTGACCTCGGAATCCCGACGGCCGATAAGTCTGATGGTGCGAACTCCAGCCTTGGAAAGCTCTGATCGACCGAGATCACCTGTCCGGTAAAATCTCACGCCGTTGATGTAGCACTCGGGCGGCTGAAACTGACCCTTGCTTGAAAGGTAGCCACGAAGAAGTTGAGGACCTGCCACACAAATCTCTCCAACTTCGCCGATTGGAACCGATCTCGCTTCATCATCAGCCAAAAGCCGTACATCGAGCCCAGAGACTCGACGGCCCACACACGCCGCGTCAATGTCTTGGTTTTCAGTGAGGTCCTCGACTGTGCAGACAATAGTCTCAGTTGGTCCGTAGGCGTTGAACAGTTTGACGTTGTGTCTCCATCGCTCAGCCAATGACTGAGGGAGAGCTTCTCCAGAACTCGCTAAAACGCGGAGGCTGGGTACTCCCTCAGGGTCAATGGTCTGAATGACAGTTGGTGTCAATTGTGTGTAGGTGATGTTCATCTTGACCAAGAATTCGGTCATGTCTTCCATCATAAGTTCCCGGGGTGCCATGACTAGGCATCCTCCACAGGCAAACGTCATGAATAGATCGAGCCCAAAGATGTCGAAAGTAGGTGCGGCAAATTGTAGGGTCCGTGTGTTTGAGTCGAGGTTGAACATCTTGGTGAGCTCCATAGCGTTGTGTCTCACAGCTCGATGTTCAATCATGACGCCTTTGGGGGTCCCCGTTGAGCCAGAGGTAAAGAGAATATGACAGAGATCCCTCTCGGAGCGAGAGTCGAGATCCAGGTTTGTGGTAGTGTAGGGTAAGGGTTTGTCGTCTTGATACATCTCATTCAGGTGAATGACACCCAAGTCAGTCCTGATAGGGGGTTCATTCGAAGTGTAGTTCAAGATGAGACCGGCCTTGGAAGTCTCCAAGATGTACTGGACCCGATCCTCTGTTGCATCAGCAGGCAATGGTATCCAAACCATGCCAGCCTTGAGAACGGCCAGGACCGCAACGACGAGAAGCGGCGACTTTTCTGAGGAGAGAGCAACGACATCTCTACCAGGAAGTTGTTTCTGACGCAAGAAACATGCCAGAGAGTTGGACTGGTTATTGAGCTCATGGTAGGTGAGACGGCTTCGGGGAAAGAATTCCAAGGCACAGCTCTCGGGGCTCTTGGACACTTGGTCCTCAAAGATGTGATGCAGTAGCTGGCCAGGGCTTCCCACCCCGTGGGTTTCCTGGCCTCTTGCGTCATGGCTGGCATCCATGTTGTAATTGTTGCTATCCGTCTTGAGAAAGAATAGAGTGTAGTATGCTTAGCAGCCAAAATGATAAGCCGAGGACACACAGTGGGGAGAAGAGCAATAAATCATTCAGCACCTGTCTTGGCCATCTTTTGAGGCGTCGATCAAAATGTCACCAGTAACATGGTCTCGGAGTCTACATTCCATCTCCAATACCCCTTGAGCCGGCTCAGGTACGGCTCAGGTACCAGGTCCACCCCCCTGCAGCGTACCGTCTTACGAGGGCTGACCGCCGGTAGCTCGGGAGAATAGCCAGCCTCGTGCATCATAAATAACAGGGTCTTCGAGGAGCCCTTGACCTCTGGATCATCAGCTCCTCACCTTTCGGCCAACTTCACCATGTTGGAATACCTCTCGTTTCTTCGCATCTTTCTGAGTCTAGTGCTCATTGGCGTCGTGATCGTCATCCGACGTCTTTATTGGCATCCTCTTAGCAAGTTCCCAGGTCCTGCCTTGCCAGCCTTGACCAGCTTCTACCAGTTCTACATCTTCTGGACCCATCAGGAGGGAAACTGGTATAGCAAACTCCACGAGAAATACGGTATTGCCGATTGCCCCATCCCGGTCAAGCGTATACATGGCTGACCCCTACATTCAGGTCCTGTGGTCCGCTGCGGCCCCAACCACCTCTCCTTCAACGACCCTTCCATGGTCAGCACAGTCTACCATAGCAAAGTCGACAAGACGGGCTTTCACCAAGAGTTCTCTTGCCCCGCTGCTGTCTTTAACAAAAGGTCTCACGTCGACCATGCCGTGGCTAAGCGTCGCTTCGCCCATGCGGTATTCTCCTCCCTTGTCCTCTGTCCTTATTGGCCATGCTGACCTCGATCTCGACCCAATAGTACTCTTTACCCCGGGTTCAGCTCCTCGAACCTGCGCTAGATGACCAAGTCATCAGGTTTATGTCAAATCTGACAGAAGAGAGCCAAAAGGATCCCCTTGTCGACTTTGGAACATGGATCAGGCAAGTCTACGGCCCCGCGATGATCCAAGACATTGACGCACGCTAATTGCAAACTATTGAAAGGTACTTTTCGTTTGATGTCATCACAGCCATGTCTGTGGGTACTCCAGTTGGATTCATGGACGCCAAGGATGATGTCCGTGGCCTCATTCGTAACATGGAAGAGACAGCTGTCCGTGAGCAGCGACTCTCCCTTTTCCCACCCATTTCAGCCTTTGCGCGCAATAATCCGCTGGGGCGGCGCCTCTTCGTGTCCCATCCGAGTGATCGTCGGGGGCTAGGACTTTTCATGGCGGTAAGAGAGCACTGATTTGTTTCTGAACTGCATACTCGGCTGAATATCACCGTGTAGGAGATCCGTCAGGAGGTACAGCAGCGTCGCGCATGCGCCGCCAAGCCCAAGTACGAGCACTCAATGCTGGACCAATGGCTGGCCTCATCTTCGTCAGATGGCCAAGGGATTCCTCAGCAGGAAATTGAAGATGAACTCCTAATGGACATGTGAGTACACACAACGCCAGAGACAATGGATCTCCCCCCTCGCAGGCATACGAGACTTACCGACCCGTGTCCAGGATGGCTGGCCCAGACTCCATCGCCCTCATGGCCACTAACCTCGTCTTCCTTGTCGCCGATCAGCGCCCGATCCTGCAGCGAGCCCAAGCTGAGGTGGATGCCGCTTATGCAGACGGGCGCCTCAGCGGACAAGTCCCCACGTATGATGAGTGTCGGCAGCTCCCATTCATCACGGCCTGCGTTAACGAGGGCCTCCGCTTCGTGGCGTCTACCTTCCCGCGCCGTCGGGCCTCGCCACCGGGACGGCCCTTTTCCCTCAACGGCATACACGTCCCCCCCGGAACGTCAGTGTCGTCAAGCGCCGCCATGATTGGCCGTCATCCGGACCTCTACGGTGACCAGGCGGATCAATTTCTGCCCGATCGGTGGCTAGCTGCATCGCCGGAGCAGTTGCAGGAATGGGCCCGGCTTGATGTCCACTGGGGAGTTGGAGTCCGCAAGTGCCTTGGCAAGCATGTAGGGTTGATGGCTCTATACAAGACCCTTGTCATGGTAAGATCGACGCGACCCTTGTCCCCTTGGCGCTACCTGTCAGCTCACACCCTTGTTATTCAGCTCATCCGGTCTTTTGATCTCCAACTCGAAGAGACGACAACCATTGATCAATGGAGCTACCCGTCCTCTGAGCATATGCTCATAACCCCTCATGTCCCGCCCGCTCAGTGAGACACAATGTGGGTTGTAAAGGGCGGGGGAGTTGAAGAATGCAGGCTGAAGCAGGATCCAATTAGGGCAGAGACGGGATACGTAGCTTGCGGGCAAAGGAAGTCGTTGATGTAAATACAATGACAAATTTGAACTACGATACTTGGCTTGTAGTCATTTCCCGGACTAAACATGACGGCGGAAGAGGACTGTTGTGAAACTTCGACCTGCATGTCGCAGCTGTACTCGCTCACTCTGCGGAGTAGATCAAATTGGTGTATACCTGCTTCTGCGCTATGCTGAAAACAGAGAATACAGATGTCACAGCAGCCGCGCGCTTCAGACCATGGCATTCGCTCGTAAATGATGCCATTAAACATCCAGCCCCTGATTTGGCATGACGTGTCATTGCCAATCTCTCTCCACCCTGTATTCCGACACTCTGTCCGTCTCACTCATACGTGCACATGCAACATTCCACCAATATCATTGAAGAATTGCGTTATAATTAGTGTCTGTCTCCGAGAAGCTTGTGTGTCTCAAATCAGCCCGTGATTCGCCAATTGACCTTGCCACTTACGGCTACGCAGGGACTACTATGTCTCAGGGCGGAGGGAAGCGAGACCGGCAGCTAAGCCTAGTGTCTTAGGGCGGGAGACATCTTCCGTCGGATGAGATGACGGAAACACGTCATATTTCAGAATACCATTCTCGGCACTACTCCATGGTACTCTCCTTGTACCTCAACCTGTGCGATGCCGGGGACGCGGGCAATGTAGGACCATGTCTTGGTCGTGCTAAAGTGTTCGGTTGCACAGCGTCTCATTTGACCTATTTGCCATTCCTCCCGCTGCAGTGTTTAAGACTATTGTAGCCAATGGGATAGTAAGCCCATTGCCATTCATCTCATATGTCTTTCTCCTTTTAATCTGGCGGTTTTCTGGGCAATGGGGCTTGAAGAAGGAAAACTATAGAGCAATCAGTCAACAGATTTCCCTATTTTGCCTATCTTTTATCAACACATCGTCATGTCTTCCACCCTCACACACCATCTTCACACTGCACGCACCAGACCTGATCTCTGGGATCATCTCCAAGACCCTAACCATCCACTGAACACAGCATGGCCCTACTTTCTCGAACAGGACACAACACTGCTGAACCTCTCTCAAAAGATATGTGACTTTGAGGGACTACGAAAGTTCCAATATCTCATCTCGGAGCGCAACGATGCGGGAGATGAGGAACTTGTCGCCTGTGGTCGCTCTATCCCCTTCTTCTGGAAAGAGCTGCAAGATGCCGAGAGAGACAGTGGCCTTGATCTGAATCCAAAACTCTTCCAGAGCCTACCTGATGGTGGATGGGACACAATGGTTGCCCGTGGAATCCGGCAATACATGGCCTCCCACCCTGAAGAGGCATCCTCCTGGCCGTGGTCGTCAGCCCCCACCACAACTGCGGATCAGGCAAGGGACACAGCCCGAGCTTCCAGCTCAGAACCCCCCAATGCTCTTTCTGCCCTTGCCGTCACTGTTCGCGCAGACCGTCGACGAACGGGTCTTGCGGAACGCATCCTTCAGAAGATGAAAGACACAGCTCGACAAGAGGGGCTGAAGATTCTCGTCGTACCTCTTAGACCAACCAAGAAGTCTTCACATCCTTTCATCCCCATGGAAGAGTACATCACATGGACCCAAGCTCCCCTCAAGCAAACCATCTGCCGAACTCCTAGCCCGTTCAGAGTGATGCCTCAGTCTATGGCGCAGCCAATCACAATCCCTAGCAAGGACCATGCGCTCAAGTCTTCGCTGCCATTCGACCCATGGTTGCGAAAGCATGTTCGGATGGGTGCCAAGATCGCTAAGATTGCTAACAAGAGCATGGAGGTCGAAGCCAGCCTGGATGATTGGGCTACATGGACAGGTATAGACTTTGACTCATTCCTAAATGCCCCTACAGTAAGGGAAGTAGACGGAAAGTCAAGGGTAGTGGAGTACACTCAAGTGGCACTGCAAGGAGGGCTCGTTCCCTTGAAGGTGTACAGAGAGGAGAAGAGAGCAGTCTACATCGAGCCAAATGTGTGGATTTACCACCAGCTGGACTAGATGCCTATTGAGGGAGATTGAAAAAGAAAAGCGCGTGTTGGGATATTAGGGATCCTTGTTCCGATATCTCGCTGTTTATGTATGTTAGTAATAAGCGTACTGGGACCTCAGAGGGTATTAACTGCATATCAAATTGCCTATTTTCTCATCGTCCAAGGATTGTCTGGAAACATTCAATTTCAACACCAGGCATCTATCTTCTCTTGTGCTCTCTATCATGGTACCAACTGCACTACGCTCTCATTCCCAGAATCAGTACCACTGAGCCGACTCGAGACTCGTTTCATCGCATAATTGCTTTTCAAACAACCTTCACAGACCATAGCCTCAGGAGCCGCATTTGGCAACATCCCCTGTGCTACCAAACTCAACAGCTTCCAAGCTGCCTGCAGAAAAACCAGATTTGCGATAACTATCGCCAAAATCATGGTACTGGTGCTCTTGCTCTTGGGAACAGAGCAGAGATATTGCGCAACAATGGTCGAATTCTGACAACCGAGTTTACCCGTAAGAGGCCTGAACTCATCGTATGCTTCATCGAGAAACGTGAGGTTCTTGTTGTAGAATGTATTTGGACGAGGTATTTTACTATATCGGTCCATGCTGCCTTTGTACTTCCCTGTCCGGTAGTCAAGGCCCTTCTTCGGCTTTCTATTCGGTGACTCCGGGGCGTCGATTGCATACTTGAGGTTGTCATCGTTTAAAAGCAGGTTCGGCGCCTGACAGTTGCCGAGGTCAATTGAGACGAGGGAGTGTAGAAGTTTGACGTAGTGAAGCCCTTCTGTTGCACCAGGCGACAAAGGATCCTGCAGACGTAGGGGGTTAGTTATGAGTGAAGTTAACTTCTCCAGAGCTAATGATTTACCTTGGGATTCTCAAATAGATATGTCAAGTTCTTGGTATCTGAGAAGTCGTTAGCAAAGCCAAAAGGCGAGCCCACAGTCACCATACTGGTAGTTACAATCCTCCCATGCGAAGAGGCGATCCACGCGTCAGATCTAAAAAAATCTATAGTCCGAATACTCCAATAATATTAGTAGAAGAGGGCAAGTCGCATAATGACGATCACATACTCTTTTTCAGATAGATTTCGAATATATAGGATGTCCCCAAAGGCCCAATAATGGTCTTCCTTTGCATTAGCAACCTGTTGCGTGAGTGACATGATTTGCCAGACTCCGGCAAGGTAGGCATTAAGTAACCTAGTCCCCCACCAGGTGCTGGCGTGTTCGATGGGGTTATCCTCGAGAATGTACCCATAAATATGGTCAGCTCCTCCCGAATACTGCAACGCAAGCGAGATGTTGACACGGCCAAGCTGCGTCATGACGCTACACGCCGCTATTGCCTCGACGGTGGAGGCGGCGGACCAGGAAATCCACCACGTCGGGGACCCAATAGCGTCGGACTTTTTGAGTTTAAGAGATGCTCGGTCAAGGAAACAGCCTTCGAGGGTATTGTTCAAGTAAGGGATCGACGGGAAGGTTTCCACTGATTCGTCACTATCGTTGACACGCTTGAGTGACTTGACTGTGTATTGGAATCCTAACCCGCTGGTGAAGAAGCTATCTCCAACCGACAACATCTTGGGTTCGCATTTCGGCTCAAGGCTGTTTTCCCAGGTAAACGGTGGTTTCAGAAACCACCTACACACTCACGTCAGCCAGTCCAAGCATATGACGATATCCACATACTCTATTTTGCCAGAAATTGTGCTGTTAGGATCCGACGTGAACTCTGACTTTAGGTAGAAGCCGCTAGAGCCCAGGTTGATCAAGGTGAAGATGACAGCTAGAACCAAACCTCCGACTAAGGTGACTGGTGTAAACCATCGAAATGGATATGGTCTCGAAATAGGGTATGAAAACCACGACGAATGCATCTTGCCGTGATATTAAGGAACAAGAATGATGAAGGACGGTGGTGGGGAATGATGAGCTAGGTATCTGGATTAAAAACAAACTTGAGTTAGAACGCATGGTAAGTCCTGGGTGAGAAATCAGCCTAGGACGTAGATCAGGAAGCAGAGGATCAGCAAATGACGTTTCTTGGCTAACACTGCCACCTCAACCCCGACAAAATGGAGAAGCGGAGATGAACTTGAGGAACTGCGGTCGCGTGCCAAGTCTGTCTCGCAGAACAACCAGAGAAACTCTTGTAATAAATCAGGATCTTCTTTTAAACTAAACTTGCGGTTCTGGGTTGGAGCATAGACGTTTAGCTCAAAGCATCACCCAGAGCTGTGATGTTGTTGGCCTACTCCAGAGTACCCAGATAGGCATTTAAATGGGCGGCGAATGCGGGACGATGACAATGTACCTCCTGCTTGTGTAACTAGAAATCGATTCTTGGAGGTAGCCCAGCAGCTGCAGTCAGCACTGAGCCCTAGAGGCGCGTAATTGTGACGTTGGCACAGAGAGGCAATTGTTTGGTGGCGTCTTGGCATAAGAGCAGGCTCCAAAACTGTTATGCCTATTGGAGGATTAGGTCTGTGATTTGAAACACTTTCCCTGAAATAGATGATGTACATGGTGAGATTCCAGAATGATTCTAGAGTAACGTCAATCCTGAACTGCACTTTATTGCCACATCTACTGATCAGCGAGCTTCTCTAGGTTTCCCGTTCTCATACGTACAATAGCTTTTCTTTTTCTTTTAGTACGGTAACCATGGCAGTTTTTTTTCGGCCAAAGCCCTCGGGCAGAACATCAAACCTTAACCTCGTGAAAGGCCGTAACCCAAGCTGTTAATGATGCCAATGAGACTTCTCCTCTCGGCCAAACAGAGCATCAGCCACAGCAGCAAATAACACGTATCTTCACGCAATGATAACTATCTTATCTATCTTCTGACTCCGTTATCCCATCTAGAGGCAGGCTTCAATTATATAAAAAAAACACATTATCAACACATCATAGAATCATATCCCAATGCTAATACAGTGGCCTCACACAATGACAACATCACCCCAACAAAAAAAGGTTTCTCGGTTTTATGCATCCGCAATTCATGATATTGGATCCATACCTCTTATAGTCTACCAATGATCACTTCATTATGTGTCTAAGTGTAAGGGGCTGCTGAGCCAGAAACCATCCCGGCCATGGCCATCGTCAACGCAGTATAAAGATGTCATATGCCCCGACTCGGCGGGCATCAGCCTCATTTCCTTCCGCGCAACGTCCATTGGAGTGACGTAACATCGGTGAAACTCCAAAGGTCTGGACAAGATGTTTTGGATAGGGCTTTTCTTCAAGTTTTTGTCAAGCTTAACACCCCCAAACAGGCCGACGGCGGGTCAGGGGGATCCGACCGCTGTGGTATGTGTATTCATTATCCGACTTCAACCAGCACCCCTACTAATCTTGGCCGTACAGGGTGCAGTCTACTCGGAACCCAATTTCGGCGGGAAAAGTAGAAACTTACTTGGATGGGGCTGCTACGACGTTGACAAGAAGTACGTTTTCTACGATATGGACAAGCTAAGCTACACGCTCCTAACAGAGACACAGGAACGCGGGATTTGAAGTCAAGAGCATCCACACGAGACAGCTAACGATGTGCGTGGCATATTCGTAAGACATCTCTTCAAAACTTGTGTGACACTCGAGTATTGACGTGTTCTAGAAAAACAAGGTGCAAGGGCAAGCTCACGACCTATTCACGCGATCTTGTGGACCTGCGTAATAATCCAGTCAAGTCGGTCTACTGCTATGACGGATCACCCCGGAGGCGAAGAACAAAGTCTTACCTATCAGAGGTAATTGAGGATTCTGACCCATAAGGATGGTAGGCCAAGTGTCACCTATTGGATACTTTTACTATCTGTTGGCGCAAACAAGACTTGGGTGTTCTTCTGGGGATGCTCCTTTGCAGGTTATTTTTGGCTAGAATACATCCAATTTTCTTGATCCTTATGGCAACACACTTTTTAATACCTTAATATGCCCCAAACGTCTTTGAAAGGATCGAAAGCTGTCCTCCTTCGATTGCATCGCAGCTGGCCTCTACTTCTGAGACAGCCCTACCATGCCTCCCTCTTTGGCCTTGTTAACCCTGCTGCCGCCCCAAGTCTTCAACTATCTCAACGACGGCGTTGTGTATATCGTTACGTCGATAGCTGCCCAGAGCCTCCCACTCTTCCTTCACCGGTTCATACGATACCGACTTTGTTCCTGTGAAGAGCGTGGCTCTTGGGAGCAAAGGATGATCCTGATCAAGAACAGGGAGCTGCGTCTCCTTTCCCACAGCTTTGAAAAACAATTCAAAGTAAGCCGCAAAGGTCAGATTTTCATCCCCGACTAGTATGGCCTTGCCACTGACAGAGGGCCCACTGGCCAATGCCCCTGCGATGGCTTCTGAGAGAGATTGCGCCGAGATAAAGTTCGTCCCTCCGGGAGGTGCTGATAGAGGGATTGGGAGCTCTCCTTTGGCATACCTAATATAGGCATCAAACATGGGGACCATCATCCCTGGGACCGCTCCAACAACGAAAGGAGCGTCGAGGCTACAGGCATAAAATGTGGGCGATGCCCGCGCAACAACCCCGTCGGCAGCCAGTTTTCTGGATCGCACGTATGGCACGCTGTCGACCAATTCAGGAGCCAAGTGGTAGTAAAAGCTACCAACGTGGATGAAATGACGGACACCAGCCCACTTGGCCAAGCGCGCAAAGGCCGGGATGAGAGTTCCGTTGATGTGTAGGTAATGCTGGTCTGCGTCTGTGTTTTCCGGAACGTGGCGTATATCGCTGCCAGCAGTAAACACGACGGCATCGAATTTGCTCAGTTGGCCAACGCCAAAGTCGCCAGCAGTAAAGTCCCCCTTGACGAACTCCAGCTGGGCGAGGCCAGGAATACTGGATGGCGGATGGTGACGGCCTGCGATGGCCACGTCATGACCTAGTGAGCGGAGGTGAAGAGCCGCATGCCCTCCAATCATGCCAGTTCCGCCAACGATAAGAATCTTCATTTTGAATTGGGGGTAAGTTTCCGAAATTTGACTTGTTGTTGACGAAAGACAGAAGAACAGGTGAGGATCACAAACCCAAGTCTGATGGCGACTGGACTTATGGACCCGCGCGAGGCGCGGCCTCCGAGTTTAACTCATAAAGCCTCGACCACTCTGTGCCCAGGTTCCACAGTTCGCACGATTGGCAAAGCACAACGAATCACATGATGGTATTGAACCTTGATAGTTGACGCTGATAGATGCGGAATAGTGATTGGAGAACAGTTCAAAGCAATAGTAGTTATAATTCTACTAGAACATGGTAGTGAGGTCCATCACTTCTTTGCCAAGACAAATCGCGACCAATCCTCCAATCCCTTCAGACTCTCCTGTCTCCAAGCTTGAAGACCTCCAACCCAGAAAAGAGGTTCTTTGTTCTTGCCAGGAATGTTTGAGCCGTTCCACCAAGAGGGCGTTTCGCTCATGAGCGAGTGGCTATACGCGTCGATATTCTCTTGCCGGTACTCTACTGCAGCCTCGCTTGAAACCTCGACAGTTGTGGCCTTCTCTTTCTCGAGTTTCTGCAAGAACTTGACTAGCCATTCCACCTGAAGCTCAAGGAAAGGTGGTCCGTTGGCCAGACCCGAGGGTGCCTGCGGTCCATAGAGCATAAAGGCGTTTGGAAGCCCAGGAGCCATCATCCCGAGCCACGTGTAGATTCCATCCTTCCAGTTCTCCTTCAACTTCGTACCAGTCTTGTCTGTGACATTCATCTCGTAGAGACTTCCGGTCACGGAATCATATCCCGTGGCCACTATGACCAAGTCCAGCTCGTGATGTTTGTCGACACCTTGGGTCGAAGTGACAATACCGTCGGACACAAATTCCTTGATTGTCGATTTCTTGAGGCTGACAAGTTTGACGTTGGGTTGATCGAGCCTTTCGTAATAGTCCATCTCAAGGTTTGGCCTCTTGGCACCGATCCATTGAAATTGCTCCAGAGGCGCCATGATGTCGCGCTTGGAAGGATCACTAATTCGGGCCCTGACCTTTTCAGCCCAGAACTGGTACACTTCGGCGTTTGACTGTTTGTCGTAATGGTGCTCTGAGTACATGGACGTCAGAAAGGCGTATGATCCTCTAGACCACAGTTCCTCATATCGCTCCCTACGCTCCTCGGGCGTGGTATGATAGAACGAACCGACCGGTGTGTTGAATGAGTATCCCGCTTCGTCACGATACTTTCCATGGTAAAACAAGGCCTCATACGAGTTTTTGAGCTGTTCAGACTCTTCATGAGACAGGGATCTCTGATTCATTGGGAGGGCCGTGGGCGGGTTTCTGACAAAGACGGTGACGGCGCAGTCCTCCTTGGCGATCTCCTGCAGGATTTGCAGTCCTGATGCGCCTTGGCCCACCAAGCCTACCTTTTTGCCCTTCAAATCAAGGTTGTCGGGCCAAGCTGCAGGATGGATGACTTTGCCGGAGAACTTGTCGATCCCAGGAAAGCTTGGAATATACGGCTTGTTGGTTGTGCCAGTGGCGAAGACAACGTACCGAGACTTGGCCACAAGTCCATTCTCGGCCCGAAGGATCCAGCCGTTAAACTCAGTGTTAAACCTGGCATCGACGACTCTAGTGTTGAAAATGGCATCCTTGCGAAGGTCCAGGGCTTCGGCGATGTGCATAAAGTAATCCCGGAGTTCTTGGTGGCCCGGAAAACGTTCTCGGAACGAGAACCCGTGCCAAGCTTGTGGCAAGCTCAGTTGATATAGAGGTGTGTCCGAGTCAACGCGAGCCCCTGGGTACTTGTTAAAGTGCCAGACGCCGCCAAAGTCACTGCCGGCTTCGAGAAGCTTGACAGTGTAGCCCATGTTGCGTAGCTCATGCAGGGCGTAGCAGCCTCCGAAGCCACCTCCGACAATGATGATGTTGACGACGACCTCGGATTCTGTGGAAGAATTGACGTGACCGTTCATGATAATGAAAATGCAAAAGTTTGTAAGAATGAATCGAGACGTGTGATATAAAGTCAGTAAGTGAGTTCGGTTGGTGATAGGTGATGTCTGGGTCTAGGTCAGGATAATCAGGTGTTCTTATATGACCATGGGAGTTGTCGAGTCTGTCATTGCTCTTGGCCCACCTGCTTTCCAGTCCATGAAACTAGTTTCAGATTGCCCCGAACACAGAACTACAGGCATGAGCCAAGGGAGAGGAGAGCAATTGGAGGTCGCTTGCCGTGCGACGCGCGGGCCCCGATGGAACCGGAGGATATGCCACGAAATGCCGAGAACTTCTCTATCCGGAGATTCGGGCCAAGATACAATGAATTGCGGGGAAGAAGAGAGATTAATAAGAGATCTCAAACCCCCGTAACTCTATGCAAGTCAAGGCCATCGTGTTTCCTAATTCGACGCTCTACCTCATCACGACGATTACCTTACCAGTCTGACAACATGGTCCTTGAAGTTGATCAAGAATTCATTGCCGCAATAGGACCTCTTCTAGAGAGCCAGAAAGATGTCGTCAAACCCAAGCTGCACGACATAGAAGGCCGAAGAGCCAGATACGCCGCCATGCAGGCACCACCTCCGATCATCCCAGACGACGTCATCTTTGAGATTGTCAAGATACCAACAGAAGATGGCTATCAGCTGCTAGTTTACCATTATAAAAAACGGGACGCAGCTTCATTGGACAAACCCTCAGCGGCAGTGCTTCATGCTCATGGCGGCGGACTGATTACTCTGACTCCCGAGATCAGTATCGAACGACTGGCACACATGGTTTCCGATACTGGAGTCCAGGCATTCTCTGTTGACTACAGGTTGGCTCCAGAACATCAGTATCCCACTGCTTTAAACGACTGCTGGACCTGCCTGACTTGGCTTCACTCCAACTCGCGCGCTCTACGCATCGACCCGGCGCGTATTGCTGTCATGGGTGAGAGTGCAGGGGGTGGTCTCGCCGCAGCATTGACCCTCCGAGCTCGAGACGTCAACCTGTCGCCTCCAATTGCCCGGCAGATTCTTTCTTCCCCAATGCTGGACGACAGAACCAATTCCGAGGTTCCCGGCGCTTTCAAGCTATGGGACGCAGAGGACAACTTGACGGCCTGGACAGCTTACTTGGGAACTACCCCTGGAGGTGAAGACACCCCGGTTTTTGCGGCGCCCGGGCGTCTCAAGGATGCTGGTGGTTTGCCCACCCTTTATCTGGACACCAGTCAGTTTGACTTGTTTGTTGCAGAGAACCTGGCCTATGTGCAAAAGTTCATTGAAGCCGGCGTCGAGGCGGAATGTCACCTCTATCCCGGTCTTCCGCATGGGTTCGATGGGCTGGTGCCAACGCATAGCGTGACAAGGCAGTTGGAGGAGAATAGGAAGCGAATCTTGAAGCTTCTGTAGAAGCTAGCATGTAACTAGGTAACTTAACCGAGGAAGTAGTTAATGCGTGTCTTATGACCACTCTTGCTTGACCTTGAATTAATTGTTAAGATATACACTTCCGACCCCTGATTATATCGACGGTACCACTTCTTCTAGCCAGACAGATCTCTCCAATTCTCACATTTCCCCGGATCCCCCAGACAAGCCTTCCCCAGACCGATCTCCAGTCTCCACACATCCTCAGGCTCTAGACTCGATCGGAGATAGACCAACTCCGCTTTTGGCGATCTGCATTCCGTCGCTCCCGGCTCTGGACCCCGCGCTTCCCGTGGAACGCGTGCCCTCCGTCCCGCGTCTTAAAAAATCCAGTCACGCAGGTCGTACGTTCTCTTGTTACAACTCCCATCGGCCTATCTACCTACACAGAATCATCAATGGGCTCCACCACCAACATAGTTCCAAGAGCTGTGAGTGATATTCGCTTATCTTGATCCTTCTCGGCTCAGCTAATGATATCCTCAGTGCCGGAACTGCCGGATCCGCAAGGTAAGCCGAACCCCAGAGAGCTGAGTGCCGGCAAGGGGTATTGGTCACTAACCCACCTTAGATACGCTGCAGTCGAGAAATCCCTTGTACCAATTGCATCACATCAAAGATCATCTGCCAAGAAAGTACCAAAGATGTTGCTCGCCGTTCGACACACGTGACATCAGTGCCGGAAAGGTAGGCCCAGAGTCGTTCCAGATAGTTGAGTCTTGTCCTAATGATGTCTTGTCCTTGCAGAGATCAAGACAGCATTGAATCCCTGCGCAGAAGAGTAACTGCCCTTGAGCAGCAATTCAGCAGCCTGTCATCGGGACCTAACCCTCAAGTCCCTGAAACCGCCACATCAAGTGCACTCTCACCGACGTTGGCACAGTTAACACCACAACCCAGCCCGTGCCATGTAGACCTTGCATCGCTTGAGGGCGATTCTTCATTTAGGAAGCAAGCTCTATTTGCAACTGACATCACCGAGTTTGGGTCACTGGCTGGTATCGGGTCACCCCAGGTTGTTGACAAGATCTCCGGTCTACGCAAGCTCCTCGAACGCAAGACTTCCGACGGAGATACGCCCCAGTACCGAGAATGGAAGCCATCTACAAGCATGACCTTGCAGAGAAGCTTGCCTCCAGCTGATTTCGTCATTCGCATGTTGCGCGCAGTGCAAGGTAAGTCACCGTATGCTGTCGCCCTCTCGTCTCCGCCTGTCCTAATCCGCAGCTCAGGTTCAGATTGCCTGTTGACTTTATACTTCCCAATAGACATGAAGCAGGTCGAGGATTTGTGTCGTCGCGTATACTTCCCAGTACAAGCTGTCACAGTTGGAGAGCTAACCCTTTTGAACGCCATGTGCGCCGTGATCTTATGCAGCCTCCAGTGTTTCCCTCAGCCAGAAGTTTCTGACGAAGAAGTTGCAAAATACCTGGCAGTTTGCAAGGAGAACCAACTCACAGGAATAGAAACATATGACGTTAACATGGTCTCGACCTTTGAACATTGTCTAGTGCTGTGCATGGCGGCAAGTCTCCCTCCCATCCTAACCGAGCCCAGAAAGCCACCGTCTGTTAACATTTAATACAGGCCCAAAAGGCCCAAACTGAAGGGGACATTGCACTTCAGTGGCGCCTGTCCTCGACTGCTGCACGGCATTGCCTCGTCCTTGGCTACCACAGGGAGCATGTAGTAGCAGCAATGCCTCCAGATGAAGCAGACAGAGTTCGTCGGCTCTTCTGGAGCATCTATTTCTCAGACAAGAGTACTGTTCTCAGTCTAGGGAGAACTTCAACTATCCAAGACCTGGATGTCGATCTCGAGCCATATGCTATCTCTTCTGACCCTGGACGAGAGTCATGGGACACTTCAATGTGGATGTTTATCGATTACGCAAGGATCCAGGCAAGCATATACGAGAACCTCTACTCCCCAGCATCACGCAGACGCAGCACCGCGGACAGACAAATCATCGTGGATGAAACAACTAGGCAGCTCTCTAATTGGCATGAGTCATGGAGTCAACTCGACACTTCGAAAGCATACAACAAAAGGCTCTTTGACAATACCTTTGGACCAGTCGATGTGTCTTACTACTCTACTCTAACGCTTGTTCACCATGCTGTCGACGTCTCGACCTCGATTAGAATTATTTCCGATCCTTGCCTTGAAGCAGCAAAAAAGGGGCTGCAGTCACACGTGTCGGTGCATGCCCAATATTCCCTATTGGAGCCCCAATCGTTGGCCTTCTTTGCGGTGTGGTATGTCAGCAGAACGAAACGTTCCCCTATTCTAGTGCATGAAGACTAAGAAGCTTTAGGGTTCATGTCTACTGTCCCCTTACTCCTTTCGTCGTAATATTCCTACACTGCATGACAAATTCCGACACTAGCGACCTTGATTTACTGAAGGGATCACTAGACGTCATGGATCAGACGAGCAGTCTAGCCAAGTCGTGTGAAAGACCACATGAATTTTGCAAATACCTCTACAGCATAGCAGAGGCACACATCTCAGCCTGTGCAGAGAATGGGGGCGACACCGCTGACAAGGTGGACTTGGGTTTGACTTCCCTGCATCCCCCTTCGAGCGAGAACTGGCCTTTCCCAGACCTGAATCTCCAGCTCATATCGTCGGCTTTCCCATCAAGTGATTGGTGGGCGCCTCATACGAACTAAAATGAATGTACCATACGAGTGTCGTTGTCGCTTCTTTGAATTATCATAAGATTACGGTGGCGTCAGGAGTGAGGCCTTTGAGGCCAATGATATGGCCTTTTTTAAGCTGATCAATAACAAAAAGGAGATGCAAGTCTACCCAAGTCAAATTGACGTTTGAGTGCCACCTCAGCATAATGATCCTAGGCCCTGGCATGTCAAGGGACAATAATCCGAGCAGACGAATAGTTTTTCAGAGGGCTCTTGCAGTCTGCAAGGTACAGGGCGCCTGCAGCTGTCATTCCCTTCCAGAAGTGGTCAGTAGCATGAAACAACGTGGCTGCCGTAAGCCAGTAAAGCTTGGGAGGGATGGTTGGTGTGCCAAGACATTCACGTCTCGGAACTGCCCACCTTGGATCGTATGGCGTTCGGAAGAAGATTGTCCGCCAAACATCAGCAAAGACAGAAAAAATTGTCAAGATCAGGCGTCGTTTGACCAGGCGACTATGTCTGACGATGGTGGCATTGGGAGCGCCGGGGGTATTTTCTCAGACCATCTTAGGAGAGCGCGGATCATGTTCACGGAAATTCAATGATTTCCCATGGGTTTCAAGCGAAAGAATAATAGCTACTTGGATGAATAGGTACGCGCAGCGTCTCCTCCAACATGCTGTGAAACTTTGCGAGTTAACCCGCACCCCGAGAGAGAAAGACTATTGTTATTAGCACGAGTCATGAAACCCAGCACTCAGATAGCAGCGAAGGCTGAGACCTGGATCATAGAAGCACAGAGGCTGAATAGACGGTGTTTGAGTCCGGGCAGCATCAGGTGACTGGTTAGAAGTTCGATTAAAGGTCCATCATCAAGCACTCCATCAGTCTAAAAACTCGACTCCTCGCCACGGCTAAAGGCAGTTGTTCCAACCCAAGTAACTTCCTATCGCTATACGATTCCAGGAATATCAGTGACCCATCTTACTCCTCAGTTCTTCAACAAGGCTGCATGCGTGCCCTTAGCATCCTCCAGACCATCCCGATCCTGTGGGCCAGGCTTGAGGTAGCAATCACCAGGAGCGTTGTTGGTGGCAGCGTTTCCTATCCTCGCCCAGAACGGCACAAACGAGACGCCTTCGCAGGTTTGCTCGGTCGTGTTGTAGCTGTTCCAGGCGTTGCAGGCTTCGATACATCCGTTCAGATTGGTAGCGAAGACGGAGAAGATGGGATCGTTGGGGGCATTGGTATTGCAGTAGAAGGTGAATTGAGCCTTTTTCATGACTGTGAATGGTTAGATGATCCTTCTTACGCTCAGAAGCTTGATGGAGCTTACACTTGGATGTGTATACGGTGCCTGTGGTCGTGTCCTTCTTGTTGGAGCAACCGCTGGTCAGCTCCTCCTGATCCACATCTGTCGAAGCAGGCGCAGTGCTCGTGACAGTGACAGTAGCAGCGGTTGCGGCGGCGACATCAGAGACGGCGGCATAAGATTCACGCAGAGCGTTAAGCTTGGCGTCTGAATCATTTGACTTCTTCACAGCTACACCAGTTGCAGCGGCCAATCCAATCACGGCGGCGACAGCGACTACCAGGGCCGTGATGAGGATGAACACTATGACCGGGCATCCACATATCCGTGATTTCTTTTCGCGTTCGCTGACTGCTGCTGAGGCTGGTGCTGGGTCTTGTGCGGCCTCCTTGTCGTTCAAAGGCGGTGTTCGGGTTTGAGAGTCGTTGCGCTCGAAGGGTGGCGGCACATCGCTGCTCGGGGAGGTATAACTGGCGTATGGGTAACCTGAGTGAGTCGAGTTTCCGGCATCGTAGACCTGTGGGAGGTGATCGGAAGGATTGTGCACCACCTCGGGTGAAGTGTCGAACTAAAAAGGGTCTGTTAGAGCATTGTTCACCAAGCAAGCAGAAATCAAAGGACTCACTTGGGTAGCCATGTTTGAGGTTTGGTGCAAACCAGCAGTGCTTCGACAAAGTCAAAGAAAAAAGAGGAGCACCGCGCACGATAAATGAGGGAGATCACCAGCCTGTTATCCTCCTCATCTTCTTAACCGAGCCGTTGCCAATCACGACCATGACTTCCTCCACAAGGAAGTCGTACCCGTCGATTGGGCTGGAAAAGGCTTAAATCTTACCCTCAACTTGCCAGGGTAAGCCGGCACTTGAATCATGCTTCTACTGGCTGCAGGTCCGACGACCCCTGAGCAATTGTTCAACGTCGTCAGCCCACTCATCCTTGTAGGGCTGCGGGCGGCTTCGTCCCGTTGTCGACTAGTGGCGGAGTTTGGAAAGGCTTGTTTTTTTAACGGCCGAGGCAGGATTCAGCCTGTTGGCGACGATCTGTCTGCAGCCTGCCGTCTTGGCGAGGAGACAAGAGACACGTTGGCGACAATCACTTCCTATCCCTGAGAGCGGCACGACGCCAGATTTTTGGATCATCACCACCAAACCGGAAGTCTTCTCCAAAAAGACCACAAGCCTCGGCTCACGGCACTTGAAGATAATTTCGAGCTACGATCTATGACGAGATTGGTTACTCGTCCCAATCTAACCGCTGTGGCCAGACTCGAATGAGCCTAGTAGCCGCCTCTGGCGGAGTTAACGGACGCACAAGGCAGGGAGCAGATGCTCAATGCTCATCTAGCGCTGACGGGTGGAAATGTTTCCTTTGATCAATTGACGATCACGTGGGACTTTGGGAGACTCCGGACCTTGGACGACCGGGATGGAACGGGCTCGAGCGGACTGGAGCGGACTGGAGCGGCCTGCAGAGCGGTCTGGAGTCAGTGAGAGCCGACTAGCCAGTCTGAGCGGCATTCGAGGCAACTGAGAATGATTGATTAGTAAAGAAGAGGTCCGATCATGCGTGTCTTGCCTGTTGGCTGAAGATCACGGCAAAACTGGGCGTATGGACACGGTCAGTCTGGCTCATGTCAGCCATACCTCACTCAGTAAGCCAAAACACGACCTGAGCCCACCAAGACAACCACCATGCTGGTTCAACTTCTGAATATCTTCAAGATCTGCTCCCTCGGACTCGAGTCCGAGTCGCGGGCCGCAATTACTTCTTTGGGTATCATCCCTCGAGAAAGGACCAGCAGTACCACAAGGCTGGAACATTTAATCTCAGATCTGTGCAGGAGGCGCCCCTTCTAAAGTACTTTTTCACCACAAAATGAATGGAAACAAGCAAGTCCAGAGCTTCTGCACTAACAACAGACCTGAAACAAGGCATCCTGGAAGGTGATTGGTCTGTTGTTACGTCTTGAATGCGATTGGCTACCTACAGGGGTTGAGCGGATGATTTGCACCGGTATCCCCTGCAAGCCTCGTCCGTTGATCCCGGGAGGACGCCTGACCAAGTGTAGAAGGCCGTCCTCTGGGGTCGGCCGCCAGGGTCCACTTTCAAGGCTGCTCTGGCAGTGCCAGGCTCAAGCACCTGCCCAACTGCGCAGCCATGAGATGAATAGGATCTGCGCCTGAACGTTTTGCTTTCTAGTGGCTTATTAAACTGATTACTGACAGGGAAACGATACGACCTTAGGCTCCCATTGCTGCGGTCCCCATGACCAAACGTCATCAGCACTTAGGTGAAAAGGGCCGAAGGGGGAGAAAAGTTCATGCGAAGATGCCTATGATTCCAAAGGCAGACTCCAACTTGCAGCAACTTTTTGCGAGCATAGACCCTTGATTTACCTGCCAAAGCAGGCAAGTTACTATTTCTGCTACATTAACAGGAACAACGTTGCAGTTTGTCTATCCTTGTATGGTGCCAATGGGATCAGCTGCTTTGAGGCTGTGAACACGAGACAGAGCCATCACTGGTGGAATAAATAGAGGCTGAGCCCATCCCCAGAAAGCAGGATCTACAGACATCGATCAACCATCTCTCAACCTTCAAGATGCAGTACTCGAGCTTGGTTTCGTTTCTCCTTTTCAACGCCGTCCACGCATGGCTCCCTCATGAGCAGGACTTGGCGGCTTTTAACCTGACTGCTCGCTTTGAGCAGCTTGGCAAGCGCTTCGAGCCTTCTCTTGCTCCCGGCATCAACAAGATCCGTGGTGTCAACTTTGGTGGTAAGCATCCTTCATGAATATATGTTCTTGACGCAAATCTGATTATTTCCAGGCTGGCTCGTCTGCGAACCTTGGCTGCAGCGAAATGAGTGGGAGAACAACATGAAGTGCGGTCAATCCGTCTCTGAGTTTGACTGCATGCGGGAGCATTACTCCGGAAGCAACCGTGAGGCTGGCAACCAGGCCTTTGAGACTCACTGGAAGAACTGGATCAACACGGCCACCGTCCAGTCCGTCCACGACGTCGGTCTGAACACCATCCGTATCCCCATCGGTTACTGGTCCTACGTCGACATTGTCGACAAGGCCAGCGAGCCTTTTGCCGATGGCAACCGTATGCTGCCCTACCTTGACGCCGTTGTCAACAAGGCTGCCGAGCTCGGCCTCTATGTCATCATTGATCTCCACGGTGCTCCCGGTGGTCAGCAGGAGGATGTTTTCACCGGCCAGAACAACAAGCCTGCTGGCTTCTACAACGACTACAACTTTGGCCGTGCCCAGAAGTGGCTCACCTGGATGACCAAGCGCATCCACAGCAACAACGCTTACCGAACCGTCGGTATGATCGAGGTCCTCAACGAGCCCGTCTCCCGCCATGACGGAGGCAACCGTTACCCAGCCCCCGGCCAAGACCCCGGCCTGGTCCAGAAGTACTACCCCGGTGCTCTCAAGGCCGTTCGCGATGCCGAAGCTTCCCTCAACGTCCCCAACAGCAAGAAGCTCCACGTGCAGTTCATGTCCAAGAAGTGGGACTCTGGTGACGCCCGCACCCAGGCCAGCATCGCCAACGACCCCTTCACCGGCTTCGACGACCACAACTACATCGGCTTCGCCCTGAACAACAACGACCGCGGTGACCAGTACAAGCTGATGCACAGCGCCTGCACCGACTCACGCGTCATCAGCGGCCAGGACTTTGCCATCACGGGCGAGTGGAGCATGACCTCCAACGTGGACTGGCACAACAAGGACTTTTTCAACAAGTTCTTTACCGCTCAGCAGCAGCTGTACGAGAGTCCCGGTATGGACGGGTGGGTGTACTGGACCTGGAAGACTGAGCTCAATGACCCTCGCTGGACATACTCTCATGCTACTGCTCTGGACTATATCCCCAAGGATGCCGCTGGACTTGAGAAGAACGTCTACCGCGATGTCTGCGCTGGATTCAGGTAAATATGATAGAATCAGGGTTGATGCATTCAACTTGTACATACTATTGCATATGTATCTATAGCATTGGTGGCAAAGTGTAGCAAAGACCTAGTTTTGCCTCTTACTTTGAATTAACCTTGTTGGAAATAGAATCTTACAGATTGCTGTTGTGCAACTATAAGTTGCCTAACTGAGTGGATGTCTAAACATTTCGAATTAAAAAATTGACTTTTCAAATCTCGATCAAGTGGGCTTAACATTTCCATCCATATTTGTTGCAATGGTATCTTGGTGTTTTTGAACAGGGTCTTAGCGACAACAATAAACGACAGTTATCTGACGGTATTGAAACTCAATAAAATCACATAGCAAGCTGTATATAATTGAAATTCGAGCTTTGACATTGCAGAAGGGAGCTGAAGAGTATCAGCTCAACTCAACCCCCTTCATTTTGGGCAGGCTTCAGTTGAAGTTATCCCGCCATAGGGTAGCCAGATGGAGAGATTGGCTCAAGATCTAAGATAAGCTCTTATGCTAAAAGAACGATGTGTATTGAGACAAAAAATAATGTTGGAATAATTTCATATAATATTTAATCTAGACGTTGTATGGAAGATCTGACGGATAAGTGTTGAACTTGAGGAGAGTGGCGATAGCGGATTTCCGTATGTTCCCCTGTCGAACGCTGGCTTCAGTGACGTCACGAAAACAACATGAGAGACTATTCCGTTCTTGGTAAATACTTCATAACTAATGTACTGCACAAGCGTACACAGCACAAGGTTATAATGCTTTGTGCCAGTGCATAATTACATATCCTAGCATAACTGGATACATATCTGAACTGGTGGTTCTGCTCAACCTCCTACTTGAAGCTCCCACTGTAGCTACAATCAATCCTTCTTTGCCTCCTGAATGTCCACGACATGGCCAGTCTCATCGATGGTAACCACAAGCTTCTTATTGCTGGCCTTTCGGGGGTTCTTGGCCTCAAAGATCTCAGACAGCTCCTCCAGATTCTTGCCCTTTGTCTCGACAAAGAAAAAGTACATGAAAGTAATCTCGATGGCGATCCAGACGATGTAAACTAGGTATAGTTTCCATCCAATCTCCTTGATGCCAACGCTGATGCCGTACGTGTTGGTCATTGTCGCAATGTTCATAAACACAAACTTGATGGAAGATCCCTTGGCACGAGTCCGGTTTGGAAGACACTCCATGGGGTAGAGCGTAGCACTGGGCGTCATGCCGGTGGCGAAGCAAATGCCAAAGAGATACACGGCGACGATGAGTCCATACACGAGATCCTTGTGCTTGTCCGAGTTTGCCGCGAAGCCGGTCAGCATGATATATGTGGCGAGACATCCTGTAAGACCGCTCATCATCATTCTTCGACGGCCGAATTTGTCAAGGACCATGGAGCCGCACATGGCGGCGGCCCAACAGATGACTGCGTTGATGGCGTTGATGAGCAATTGAGTGTTCGAGTTGGTCATGCCAGCCTTCTTTAACATTTCGGGCTATCATCACTTGTCAGAAGATACTCGACAATTGTTCCAAAACGAAGACTCACAAGAAAGTACGAGATGACATTGTTACCCGACCACTGGCCAAAAAAAGCTGTGGCAACAACAAGCATGATCCGGTACCGCGCAGATCGAGTATTGACAAGTTCACGGTAATCCCACCAGCGACCAGGTTCCTCGTGGGTGTGTTCTTCCAAGATCTGCTGATACTGTAGCTGGACGATGGGCGAGTTAGGATCTCCTTCGCCGTGATACTTGGCGAAGATGGCTAGTGCCTCCTCGGTTCTGTCTTTGGAGATCAACCAGCGAGGAGACTCAGGGAGGAAGAGGACGAGGGCCATGGCAATTGAGGGGAAGCCAGCCTGTAGGATGGTGGGAATTCGCCATGCCCATGAAGTTTTAATATGCCTTTAGGCCTGAGTCAGCGAATATCATAGGAGAAGAATAGAAAATACTCACATATTGGTACCGTACGTAACCCAGCCTGCCAAGATATTTCCAACCCACCAAAAGTTGTTGTACCTACTCAGATGTCAGCACCCTCAAAATGACCGAGTTGGAAACGACACTTACATGCCAGCAGTCAAGCCTCGATAGGCAGGGTGCGCAAGCTCGACAGTGTACGCTGGGCCTGCTCCGTGTGCGACAATGGCCCCAAAGCCAAGGACAAATCTGCCTCCAATAAACTGGCCAAGACTGTGGGCAGAGCCCTGAATAGCAGTACCAATTAGGATCACAAGACACCCGATAAAGATGCATGGCCGTCGACCGTGTACGTCAGAGATGTACGCCACAAACGGGAACGCGGCAAGTTGAGCTAAGTTGTAGATGATGAAGACAATACCGGTGGATGAACCGCTACCATCAAGGCCAAATGACTCCTGGTATGGTTTCATCGCATTGATAGCTCCCATGAGAGAACCATCTAAGTCACGTTAGTCAACGGTTTAACTTGTTCTACAAAGACCATGACTTACCAAAACCTTGAATAGTCGAGACGAGATAACCGACAGTCATGACGACGTAAAGGCGAGCCAGAGACTTGCCTGAGAGCTTTCCCTTCTGAGCAAGGGCCTCTGCGAGAGCTGCAGAGGATGTTTCAACCTGGGTAACATGTTCGATCGGCTTGGCCATCTCATCATGCTCTCCTGTAAGAGATGGAGGCTTGGAGGCCGAGTTTCTGCCCGGTGCAGACATTCCGATACGACTGCTGGTCTTGAAGAGTTGCGTTGGGAAGATGCTCTGTGTGCGAGTTGGACCAGTGTTGGAAGATGTGTTGCGGTTACACGGGGACAGCATCATTTAAGTAGTTGGTCCCAAGACACCGGCTACCCGAGGCTCAGAAGTCTCCAGACTAAAACGTTAGGCTTGTGTGTGGTGCCACCATCGCGGTCGATCCCACCGTTCCCCATGGGGTCACGTTGGTTGAACCTGGGGCAACAAAGTTGGCAAGGTCGCGAGTTTGTGGCATGACTCAGTGGAAAAAGCGAGCACTTCACCAACCAAGGGCAGGGCTCGCTAGTCTTCTTCATCGTTCGCTAGTGAATGTCCTGCATGTTCCTTGCAATCCCGCCCCGTTTCCCGACGACACAGTGTTGAGCCTCTCAGCCGCAACCCCGCAGCCGGAACGAAGGAACCCTGGAGGCGAGTTCACCTGATTTAACAAATCTGTCTTTGATTAAACGCATTGACGGGGAAGTAGGATCGGGGGGAAGTCCGTATTATCCAATTGTCCTTCAAAGATGGCCGGGCACCTGACCGAACTCTTGTTGGCCGTGTTTCTAACGATGAAGCGTGCTCTACAAGCGAGCGTATCAAAGGCCTCTCGAATGTCAAGTGAGTTCAGCTTGGAAAACTACTTTTTCTCATTCCTTTGTTTAGGGTAATGTTTTTGTTGCACTGGAAGAGCAACTCTCTTCTAACTACCTAAGCATCAATGAGGTTTCTTAGTTGGTTGAAGACCGCTTCATTATCTCCGCCATGGACCGTATCGTCGCTCCTCTCCTGAATGGGCTGCGAAAACTCTAGAATAAATTGCATCATCCACCGATCAAGGTGAAAGGTGGCGTCCTTGTACCGAAGGCAAGCATTGTGAAACTTTTGTAGCTTGCTGATCGTCACTGAGACGATGGGCCAGTACTTGTGCAAATCAGTAATCATCTCAAAGTTCCGCTCGAGTCTAGACTTGGCTGCTGCGATTTCTTCGTCATCGAGGCTGAATAGCAGTGTGTGTATCTGTACCGTTGAAGATGTGACGAGATCATGGCCGACGAGTGAATGCATAATGTCTGTCTCGGGACGCTGCTTGGCCCTCCAGATGAGATCGCAGAGGTCAGCCGCGTGTTGTTTGCACTTTGTGGCGAAGTTGATAGTCTGCTCGTAAGCAAGGCTATTGCTGTCCATCTCTAAGCTCGCCCCCAGAGAGGAGTAGAAGAGTAACTGTCCGATATGATGGTAGTTCATATGCATATTGACAAAGGTAGGACCAGAGCCTTGGTTGCCCCAATATGTCATGTTTTCTTCGGTGCATGTCAGCTGGGGAGGCAAGTCGGTCAGCCATGCCCCCAGGGTCGCGGCTAGTTGCCCGATGGCTTCATGAGTTTGGTCTTCAGCGATTTTCCCAGCAGCGATTTTAGCATTCATCCGATTGACTTCATAAAGAAGCGTGTTCAGGCTGATGAAGCGCGCAAGCAATGAATGGGACGGCCAAGAGCCTTGAGAGGAGGGCGTGCCTGGTGACGCGACATGCGCGGCGGGTTCGTTAACATCAAGATTTCTAAAGTCCTGCTCACTTATTGGTAAAGGAACGTCATGGCGAATCTGGATAGCGCGTGGAAGAGAGACAGATGAACTATTCCAAGTATCAGTCGTAACCAGTGACCACCAAACTATTAAGCATTAGTCACGCTCCGAATTTGTAGGGCGACATCTGCTTCAAGATGGAAGTTTCGCACCTCGACGATTGATTTCCTGCTCGACGCGAGTCTTGACTCTGATGCTGGGAAGGTCCAGCAACATGGCCATACGGCAGGCAATGGTGAGGTAAACACACTCCGTCATGGACTCGCCATCCGCGATAAAGTTTGCAGCCAGCAGCATGCAGGCTTGAATTGTGACTATTGAGGTGTCGTGCAAGTCGAGCAACTTCTCCGCTTCCTGAGCATACGGACGGCCCCTGTGCCAGGGGTTAATATGCTTGAGGCTGTCATGACCGGAAAACCGAGCCGAGAGGCCAATGACGGCAAAGAACAAGACTCTGGGAATGGTGCCACTATGGAAAGCTGCTTTGAAGGAGGGCATGTGGAACATGGTCGGAAAGGCAAAGTGGACATGGACGAAAAAGAGGTCAATTAGCTCCCTTGACAAGGCACGATCAGGGATTGCCGCAGACGAGGCATGAAGAGCAACTCCTCTCGGATCAGCCAAAGGAGCGTAACCTTGTGGCAAAGCCGACTTTTGGTCTGGCGCAACATCACATTCGAGACCTCGTTTGGTACAGAAGACGCAAGTTGTGCCGCGGCGCGGCCTAATGCACTTCTTCTGGCGGTCTCTGATGACTGTTGTTAGCATAAGGCGCCTTGTTTTCCGACGGACACTTTGGAGGTTACCCACCGACAGGCCTTGCAAGCTGATAGAGGTCTCATGATGCCGGAATAAAAAGGAGGGTTATTGTCAAGATGATCCACGCCTGGGCAGGGGAAGTAATGTAACCTCAAAAGCAGCTTTTCGGTCTTGGAAGGTTATCTGTGTGACTTGATGTTAAGTTGAGAGAAGAAAGTCGAGTAACACAGTGAGAGAGCAACAGAAGAATTGATCCAAGCCATGGGAATCTCTTGACCTTGGAGAGCGAATACGTGTATTTGCTACTTCAACAGTTGTACCTGTACGCGTATCATGAGAAATCCTTGCATCGCTAGTTATTCACTCCGATGATTGGGCCGCTTAGGCTCTTGGTATGGGTACCTCTAGTACTAACTCGGAGGACGCTGACGTTCCTTGCGGATATGGATTTAGTTATCCTGAGGCTGACTGGCTCTCTCACGCACCGTTGAGCCGGACGGATCTTTCATAAGCGAGATCGAATTCTAGTAGGGTGTGGTACGCTATTGAAAGGCCGTCGGACGTTAGGAGATGGGCGCAAGACGACTTGACTCTTAACACAGTGTTTTTGGTTTACGAGCCCCATAGAAAACATTAGGGTGAGGAGCAATGAAACAAGAGACAGCTTTAGCTTCGCAGCTGGTGAATAATCAGAAAGGGGGGAAAGAATTTGTAATGTAATGCATGAACCACTCCATTCAAACTTAGTAACTGTATCATTTACTTAGAGGGAGCCATGAGACAGTGCCTCGAGCTTGAACCCAAACTCCATCTCCCGTAGACCAACAAGGTGGCGTTCTGCAACTCCAGGACCGCACGCCCCTGTACCCACACCAGCAACCTCAGCGTCGAGACGCAAAATAGTTGCATCTTCCTCCACCAAGTCACAAGGGTGCTTCGCTGCTTGGATAGTGTTTGCCGAATATCGAGTCGCAGTCCAGTTGAAATCGTCACGCTCTCCACCCTGGAGCCTGGTCGCCCGAAGGCCAAGGCCGTGCGCATTCGACAAGGCTAGCCAGCGAGTTTCCATCCGATTACCGTTCTCTTGAGGTAGATCGTAGGGCACTTGAAGATCTGATACTGATGTTGCGCTCCAAATGCCGCGTTTCTGGGAGCTGCGCTTGTCGGGGTAAGACTCGCCAGGCCCGAGACCAAGCCATCGCACCCCGTCCAAAGCGCGGTTTATGCGGAGGTCCAGTCCGATGCGGGGAACATCCGGTGGGTTGTATCCTCGAGGGATAAGGCTGACGTGAATTTCAAGAGATCCTGAAGGCGATATTTTGTACACAGTCCGGCAGATCAGACCCCAGTCCAGGACGGCGGGAGAAAGATACGTCTCGGCTTCAACAACCACCCCGGATTCGTCGCTTTTGCAGATGAAAGATCTCTTCTGACTAGTCATGACTTCGACCCCGTATCTCTCCCACTTCGGCACCGCAGAGGGAACGTCGTTGTTGGTAGGTGGACGCCAGATGGCCGGGATCATGGCCACCTTTGTGAGGGGGTCTTGCTCCAGGAGAGGAAATCCTGAGCATTTCCAAGCCTTGAGGTATCCTCTTATCTTGTCAAACTCAAACTCCCAGTTTGGCCCATTGACCTTGAGCGTGGTTCCAACTGAAGTGGTTGAGAGACCAAAACTTGGGTTTGAGAGGCTGACATCTTCCAAGGGCGACGGAGTGTGTGTTGCTTCAGACAGCGTGAACTGGACCCAGGCAACTTCATGGCCAGATTGGGCCCAAGAATTATCAAACGACAAGTAAAACCGGACCGTAAGCAGTACTTCATGCTTGCTCTCGATGCCGGCGATTCCCTTGGGTAGTGAAATCCTGGCAGTCGAGCCGGCGTCAATAAGGGGCAGATCGAACTTCCCAGCTGCAAGAATCGAGCATCTGCATTACCCATGTCAGTATTACAAGGTGCAAGTTCCACACTTAGAAGTAAACTTACTCATTACCGAGTTCCTCCACCTTGAAGGTTGCTGCCAGGTGGTCCAGGCCAACAAAGTCGTACATGTTGTGAACAAGCAGCTCGCCATCGACGAATTCTGCCCGCACTGGCTGAATGACTGACTTGTACTCGAGAAGCCCTGGCGTCGGATCGTGAGCGCTATTGCATAGACCACCCATGGCAAATGTTCCGTCGTGGGGGGACTCGCCAAAGTCACCACCGAAAGCGTAGAAACCTTTGTCGCCCTCCTGCTTCCACAAACCATGGTTCGCCCACTCCCAGATAAAGCCGCCTTGAAGCCTAGGGTATTTTCGGAAACGTTCTTCATAGTCTTCGAGCCCGCCCGGCCCGTTGCCCATAGCATGACCGTATTCGCAGAGAATGATGGGCTTGCCAAAGGTACCATCTGGCCCAACACCGAGAGTCTCGGCATGAGATTCTAGATCATACATGGTCAAGTACATGCGAGAATACATGTCGGCATGCTTTGCATCCACATCGCCCTCATAGTGGAGGAGCCTGCCTGGGTCTTTCTCTCTGAGATAGTCGTACATGCTGTCGTGGTTCTGTCCGTAAAATGACTCGTTACCCAGCGACCAGATAACCACAGAAGAATGGTTCTTGTCCCGATGAAACATGGACTCGGCACGGTCGAGGTAGGCGGCCTTCCACGAGGGGTTGTTGGAGATGTACTCTGCCGATCGTCCAAACACAAGATCTCTCTTCTCGCCATACGTCATACTTTTTGACAAGTTGAGAGCTCGAGAGACGCTCCGCAGGAAGCCATGACATTCAAGATCTGCCTCATCGATGACCCAAAAGCCAAGTTCATCAGCCAACTGAAAGAACCTCGGGTCGGGAGGGTAGTGGCTGCAACGGATAGCATTGATGTTGTGATGCTTCATGAGAATGAGATCTCGGCGGATAAACTCCAGAGATACCGTACGGCCCCAATGAGGGTGATGATCGTGTCTGTTGACTCCTCTGAACCGTATCGGCTTGCCATTAACGCAGATGAGCCCATTCAGAAGCTCGACCTTGCGGAAGCCAATGTTCTGATGGACAGTGTATAAGGTCTCGCCGTGTGCTAGCGAAATCTCAACGTGATAAAGGTTTGGCGTTTCGGCGGTCCATTTCTTCGAGTTCGAAACATGGAGGTCAACACTCAGTTTCGTGGATTCGGGATCGAGGATCGACTCGGTCTCGGCAATGATGGTCCCTTTATCGTGACTCAGTCCTTTGACAGAGAGTCTCACAAAACCACTGGAGGGCTTGGACAGTTCAATTTCGGCCTTCAGGGTGCCGTTATCGTAGGCGTCGTCCAGGTCGGTGCGGATGAACCAGTCCCGGATGTAGGAATCAGAAGGGAATGCGATCAAGTGCACATCTCGGAATATGCCTGAATGTCAATTGCATTAGCCATGAGTTGAGACCCATCTGGAAATACAAGGGATTAAATACCAGAAAGCCACCATTGGTCCTGGTCCTCAATGTACGTAGCATCAGACCACTGGTAAACAGTGACAGAAACCTCATTGTCACGTTCCCAATCAATGTACTCGGTGACGTCAAATTCGGCGGCGTTGCGAGAGCCTTGGGCATACCCAACTAGGACGCCATTGACACGCAAATGGTAGGCAGAGTCTACCCCATCGAAGCGCAGACAGAGCAGCGAGGTCCTGTCCCACTCTGCAGGAACACGGAATTGTCTTCGGTACGTGCCGCTCGGGTTCTCAGTCGGTACGTACGGAGGACACACGGGAATAGGCAGCTGAACATTCGTATAGTGAGGATGCCCAAAGCCCTGAAGTTGCCAATGGCCGGGAACTTCAATCGAGCTCCACGAAGCCTCTGGGGGCTTGTCTTGCAGATTGTTCGGAGCGTCCCATGGCGTCGGCGCATAGTGAAAGTCCCATTTGCCATTTAGGACCAGTGCGGTAGCGGGAATGAAGTAACATCGCGGGGGCAAACAATTGCGGCGGAAAACAGCCTCGTTCTCCCAGTCGTTTCTCCCGGGATGTTGTTCAAGTGAAATGCCACGAGTAGTAGTCATGTTGAGTGTGCTCTGAATCGAGATTCTGCCCTTTGAGGTTAAGCAGAAGGGAGGTTGGTACTACAGACCTACAAAGGACACGTAAATACATCTTTGTAGGTGCTTTGAACATGTGGTGATCAGATGATGTGGTGAATCGTAACTGTCGCCGTCGGGAAACTCATCGGGGATCCCCTTGTCGTGCATGCATTAGTTGGAGAATCCCCCGCAGCTCAACCCGACATTATCCCAGACCATTTAGCCAGGATAGCGACCCGGCTGAGCGGTCGATCCGGGGGATCCGGGGTAAATGATGGAGGAGAGGCGGAAAACAGAGCAGAAATCGAGAAACGCGGGGAACTGCATGGGTCACGATCTAATGACAACAAAAGAACCATCTGATGATTTCTATACATCGTGATCTAGACCGTGATGATGAATCGAAAAGCTTCACTGTGGCTTCGAGTGCGGAGAAGATGATATACGCGTATAGAGAGCTGGTCTGTTTGTCCTCGGAAACGAGGATGGCACTTGAATCTGTGTACCCAATTCCAGATGGCAAGCTGCAGTCCTCGTGTTCTAGACTACCACAACGGTATAGACCGTATTAAACACCGTCGAACATTCCCCGCCATGTTCAACATAAAAGGCCGATGCCTTCAACCATCTTGATGCCTCGTCTGTATCAAGGCAACCCTCTCCCAACTCAGCAAAATGCAGTCCTATCTGCCAACTCTTCTTCTTCTCCTCGCCCAAGGAGTTTCTTCTCTCCCTCAACAAGCTGCTGAAAAGGGAGTCCCTGCTCCTCCAAGCCCTGAGCCCATCAAGCTTCAGACCCTGCCTCTTCCATCTGCTATAGCGGATGACGCTGGCCCGGGAGACTGCCACTCGGCTGTCAATCCTAAAGGAACGGGTTGCACTGGGAAGGCACTGCATCTTGGGTCTGGCAGCTTCTTGCCTGACGGAAAACACGTTCTCGTTCAAGTCACCTTTGTCGGCGCGCCTGTGGCACCTGACAAAGCCAGCATCTATACTGGAACCCAACTCATCGCGGTCAAGACCGACGGAACCAAGTTTCCCAACGGGGATCCTTGGAAATGCCTGAGCTGTGGCGTCTACCGAGAGAAGACGGAGGAACTCGAATATCCTCAGGCATTCCGTGATGGGAAACGCGCACTTGGCGGCTCCTCCATTCTCGACTGCGGAAAATATGATCTAGTTGATTTCCGTTGCACACCCCAAGTCGCAAAGTGGTAGTCTATTCGCTGGAACAGAAATAACGACGGCTCGGGCCTTGGTGATGACATCAGGGAGCTTCGTCTTCACCCGGATAAGGTACACCTAGGCTTCAATTCTTTCACTCAAGTTGACGGCAAGCTTAGACAGAATGCGTACTTCTCCAAGCTCAGCTTCAACCCGTCTCCCAAAACTGGCCTCCCACTGGGTCCCCGGTATGACCTCCTCAACGTCACTCTACTCTTCGAGCCAAATGACCAGCAACCGGTCGAGGTCAAAGGCGATGAGTTGGTCATAAACCCCGAGGCTATTACAGTGGGTGAGCTCAGAGGTTTCACTGGCGATGGAAAAGAGGTGACCTACGTGGGCTATCCCGCCGAGTCATCAAACATTGACGCCTTTGCTGTTGACCTGACCACTGGAGTAGTCCGTCGACTAACTAACCACCCTGAATATGTCGACCCTCTGGACTTTTCTCCCGATAGTGAATGGTTTGTCGTGATGGATACCCGCGACACTGACCGACAGATGTGGCTCTCTGCTATGTCACATCCCCCCAATTACAGACCTAGTCAGTACGTCAGTAACATCTGCCACACGCAATAACGGCCGAAGATGATTCTTTCGACCGTATTTACTCGACAAGTACGGCGATCGAAAAAACTACTACGGACAGAGAGTCAACAACCAAGGATCCGGGGTGGCTGGCAGTGGTGATTACAACGACCCCGAATGGAACGCCAGAGCTGATCCTCGGGGGTCTCCTGATGGCACCCAAGTAGTCTGGTGGGATGAGATTACGCTTTACCCGGCGTGTGGAGGTCTGAATCCTCTCCCGTGCTATCCGTCAACGGAACCTGAGGGCAGAGCTCAGCGTGCGGTTGTGGCAACCATCACAATTCGCAAGCCGTATGCACCCGTGAAGGTGAAGATAGCATCGGATACAGTACCTTGGGGCATTCCGTATGTTCCTGGCAGCAAAGACGTTGCTCGGCCACGGGTTCCAGCTGGAACTACACACTGGCCGGGAAGCACAGCGGATACGCAAAGGTCCAGCTCCAGGATAGCTCTGCCGGATCTCTCAGCAGTGTCAGCGTGAAATACTTCAAGTTTTCTGACGATGGAAAGTTTGTGCTCAACGGCACAGAGAGCGTCAAGACGACCTCAGGGTCAGCGACGTTGACCTTGATCGACTGGCGATCAGGTCTCGTCCAAAGAGTCGGCGGGGTTGTGAACACAAAGAAAACTAGCCCCGGTGGTTTTCAGTTGTCGATTGATGTGCTGACCAACATCTTCAATGCGAATGGGACGTTGACGACAACAGTGGATGGCAAGACTTATCACCAGCCTGCCAATGGTACTTAGGCTCTATTGAGGTAACTGAATAACACAAGTCAAGGAGAGTTTTTTTCGGCTTTACTCGTCTCGTTCCTGTCCGATACCACTTGATGTAGATGGTCCTCAGTAATAGTGGTTACTATTTCTCGATAAGAAACAACCACAGAGGCCATAGTTAACGCAGACCACTCAATGCCAAGCTCACATTTTCCAAACCATGATCAGCTTTCTACGATCTTGTGTAGATTCGTTAGAGAGTCTGAGTCGTCCACGGTCTGATCAATGGTGACGATATGACTGGTGAGTAGTCATGAGTGTCGCTGTTATCATCGGTATAACGGAGTTGTGTCCGTCCCCACTCTCCCCCACTGGGGAAAAGTTGGAGACGGCACATCGGTAATCTCTACCGAGACGCTCCCAATTCTTCGGAAACGCCAACAGCGCCCAAGACCATGATAAGAACCTCCCCGGAGTTCTTGATTGTTTTTAACATCCCCATCTCTCCCATCCCCGCCCGGTTTCTCGACCCCTTTGCGGAGCCAACCCCGGATGGAAAGCCGAAAGGGAAAAAAACGGGGTGGAGAAACCCCCCGCATGCCAAGTTTGGAGTTCTCTCTCGGCATTCGGACTTCGGGGTGGGTTGCGTGCTCAGTAACTTCTGCTTTGGCAGGAACCATCTTGATTCTTATCTTTCATGAGGCTTTTCTTCTTACCTGATGATCATCGGGGATTGAAAAGTTAAACAGAAAAGGAATAGCAGCCGAAATGGTCCAGACTTTCGTTCTGACTTCTGAAGGGTATCATAATAACCTTCAAGGACTCGTAGGTCGAGCGATTGCTCTCTAATACCAACATGCATAGGTAGCTGCAGCCTTCAAATCATCTCCAAGGTCATTAACAACTCCAAAAACAAAATGAAGAGCTTGGAATCGACGCATCTAAACATCTCCTCTGGATCGGACTCCCCGTAGGCTGCGCTTAAGCTTACCGGATAAGCTTTAACCTTCCCCCACTCGAGCGGGGCGGAAAATTGGAGAATGAAAAAAATTGCCGTTGAACCGATTTTCTCTTCCTGATCCGTTGGGGGTTATCAAATGGAGCATGTGGTGACTCACTGACTCTAAGGGTCTGCCCTCCTTGTTTTTCCAAGGCATTGGGGGGCGTTTACCTGAATCTTCTGGGCTGGGTTTTACTCATCGATTGACCCCCAACTGCGTTGCAAGATTGAACCTGAGCCTCGAGTGCCAGAATGAAGTGGAGGAAAATGACATTACCGCATTAGATGTCTACTCTATACTCTATTCTATGATGCTTTTTTCTATACCTGTCCCTGGTGTCCCCTCTATTCTATCCTGCTCTCCTCATCCGAAGCAGTCGCTTTCCCTCGGCCATCCAAAACACCAACCCCAGATCCGTCATTATCCACAGGACCCTCCGAGGCCAAGAAGATCCACCAAAAGTACACACCGCAACAAAGGCTGCCGCCGAGAATGTTACCGAAGAGGGCTGGAATCATCCCTGCCAATCATTAGTTTTGGCCACAATCAAGAACACGAATTGACTCACCCTTCCAAATGTAGAGCCCGACAGTCAAGTCAGGCGTACCGAGCCAAATCCCCATGGGGATGATAAACATGTTGGCGATAACGTGATCGAAGCCAAGGGCAACAAAGGCGAAAATTGGTGGCCACATGCCAATGACCTTGGAGCCGAGGCTTTTGGCTTGTGTGCCAAAGAAGCATGCAATGCAAACAAGCCAGTTGCACCCAATACCACGAATGAAGATCTGGTACGCGGCAGGGGCGAGCTGCTTTTTTGTAGTATATGTCTGGATCTCTTTCTTATAGGGATCAGCGTCGAAGATACCTCCGTCTGTAGGTCAAGTTGTCAGTGCTAGTTCATGTTCATAGCATCAATCAGGGAAACATACAGCCGACAATCAGGGCCATAACAAAGAGGGAACCCAGCAGGTTTCCGAAGAAACATAGGAACCAGTGTAGTAGCATCTTCCAGACGGACAATCTCCTATTGAGAACCGCCACCATAGTGAACTAGTTGTATAGTTAGCAGCTGCTTCATGGTCCGAAGTAAGCCACCTACCATATTCGTCGAAGTGAATAGCTCAGCTCCCGTCAGGAAGATTGTCACTAGGCCAATTGGGAACACAATGGCGCCAGCGAGCTTCACCAGACCAGGGGCATTCTCTTGGTACCATGGTGCCGTCACGGCAGTCAATGAGACAGCGCAACCAAAGCTGAGAATACAACCACCGAATATCGCAGAGAGAAACACCTTATCGGGTCGTGTGTTTCCCTTCTTGACACCAGCGCGGCAGATAAGCTCAGCCGTTTCGGCAGGCGTGTACGCCGCGAAGTTGGGGGCGTCGGCAGTAGAGTTGTCCATGGTGTCCGATAATTAGTGTGGTGATGTCGTGTTTGAAAGTTGACCATGTCTGTGCCTTTATCTCTTGGAAGCCAAGACTTCAAAGCCCTGACACTCCGCCAAGACTCCGAGCTCCTCCCAACATGCCGAGCAATGTCGAGAAAACACCGCACCTCACTGCCAAGTTTTGCACAAGCCAGCGTGCGCTACTCAAACTCGGCGCACGGGAGGAGGCGGAAAATATTGCCTATCGGCGGTAATGCTGGCTGTTATCAAGACCTTGGCGCTTCTCCCTTGCCCCTAGTGCGGGCGATTGGAGGCTAGTGCCTAAACATGGACCCGGCCTTACTTCTGACGCGTGTGCTTGGCCTGCGCCGAGAAAACGTGCTTGTGCGGCTCCGCAAATGGGTGGCACACAAGGAATTGTCGAACACCTCCAGACCGTGGTCGTTGAAGCCACTGGGGGAATATCGGGGTCATTGCTGCAAGTGGTGACCACGCATGCGGGGGAGCGTGCGGAGTACTGTCTCAGTATCTGTGAGGAGATGCCGTGCAGGCTTTGGTGTTTTGTTACATCTACTCCGCATTCATGATCTGGAGGTACCGGGTAGGCGCTCTGGGGCCTCAACGACAGCAATCAGCTTCTCGCTGCAGGAGGTATGATTGCCTTGGGAACGACCAATTCAACATGTAAGAGCGGTTATAGAATAGAAAATGATGAAGTTGTTTTCAGGGCATGCAGATTCGGGGCCAAGAACCGACCATGCTGGTGAGATGTGGATCGCAGCCAACCACATTCCACTCCCCATACCTCTGGATCTGGGAAGAGACGAGGTACCGCTAGAAATCCCTTCAAAGCCTATCACAGTGCTGATCCCCCCTGAGCCATCCATGAGCCGAGCTATCGTCGTCCTCTGTCACATACGACCATACCTGCCTGAAAATACGGGATCCCGTCAAGTTCTTGTCTTCTGGTCAAGTGTCGCTTTTTCTAGGGATCATGGCCTCTGTAATCGGAGACCAGAGCCTCCATTCTTGGAGTCTCGCGACCAAGTCGTCGACCAATCAGGCCCCGTTATCGTAGCATTAACAGCAGCTTCACCTGCAACAACTTGTAAATTGGCAACATCAGCTCTGAAACTTAGATATTTGGCATTGAACACCTGCTGAGATACTCTGAGACCAGTACTACATTTTTTTCTGATCTATTCAAGATAAATTTATGCTGTGCAGGCTTTCTCCAAAGTCGATAGAAGATAAGCACTCAAATGCAGGAAGAGAGATGTACTGCTCCGGTCGTCGGAGGGGCCTGCGCTGACCGTTATACGCGTGCGTCATACCGTTTCTACCGTTTTATAGCTCTAGACGGGCATCTCAAACGGTTGCACAGTTCTATTTCATTGGACCGTCTCGATGCTATCGACACACCATAGCTCTTAGCAGGGATGTTCCAGGTCGCATGCTGCGGCAGGCCCTTATTTTAAGAGCCGAAGTGTTGTAATTCGTCTGTGGGCTAAACCGACCCAACGCCTCAAGGCGAATTAGACATCATCACGCTCACGGCCAGCTTTTATTGGCTTCTGTAAATGGCGCAATTTGAACACTGCGCGCTTGCCGACCCAAGCCGGGCGTCAAATGGGTTTCTCCTGCAGATGGGCCGAGGAGATCATCGCCACTCTCCCAATGCAATGCTCCCTGAACAATTCTCTCCATTCCCCAATGCAATTTTTGGTGACACGTGGTGCCCTGTATCCATGATGCGGCTGCGACTGGCCGGATGAACGTGGTGCCGCCTGGGTATAGACGGTCCGAGTCTGTAACCCTTGATCCGGGGTCACCCACCGTGCACGGCCAACCCCGACCCGGCGCCACTGCGCGCTTGATTGCCGAAAATCGCAATTGGGCGCCGGCGGCTACGGCCACTCGGCTCCGGGTTGAGTCTAGATTTAGTTCCGACTTTAATTTAAATCTCTTTCTATGTCTAAAAGGCCTTCCACTGGCTGAGCCGCTCTAGCGTTATGATATAGTTAATTGAAATACGGAACACTACGTCCCTTTGCATTATGAATTGCTCAGCCAACTACCTAAAAGATCAGAGCCCAATCCCGGGCCTCGACGCGAGTATCACTGCACAACCTGGGCATGCGCCACACAACTCAGATTGCCAACGTGGTGCCGCTACAGTTGTCTTGGCACTGCGACAGGAGCGCAAGAGAAGGACAAAAATGTTTTCCAAACGACGAACAACACTCCTTAAGAAGGTATACGATCTTCACAAAGACTGCGATGATGTTGATGTCTTTTTTGTTGTGCGTGACCGTCGAAGCAACAAAATCTGGCAGTACTCAAACGGATATACACCGCCCACACCATCAGAGATGGTAAAGCTGCCAAGTCTCACATCGAGAAGCAATTCTGACTGTAGACAGAGCTCGATATATCCGGTGCCTGTGATCCTAAACAACCAAGGCCTCAAGGAAGGACCAACCGAACATGCTAGCAGGGGGGTTCAATTATATCCAATGCCTGGGACGTGGCAGGACTGATCGGAGAAGAGCGGGGTGTGGGGTGTGTATCTGGGCTCATGGCTTTTGTAAGATTAGAACGCTGTTGTATTAAAAGATTCCTGTTCTCGGCCTTTGGCGCCGCTTTTGCTATCTCCACCTGCGTCACGTGCCATCCACACAACGACATCTCTCCTCTCTCCCCTGCTTCTCGCTCTGCTCTATTCTCTTACGACCACGACCATATCACATCGTCTCTCTCACATTTGCCTCTCCTCTGCCACAAGACCTGGCACATCGTTTTCTCAAGCTCTCTGAGCCACGTCGCAAGTTGGCTGCCTCTCAACCACACCGTCGCCCCTGCGGACCTCGCCTTCTTTGCGCCCGCCAGAGAAGGCTCAAATCACCCAATAGACCGACTTGGACGAGTCCTGCATGGATCGTGTTGGCATACTACTGCTTGGCATACTCCTCTTGCCCGGCAGAATCACCACGTGGGACCAACGACGGGAGGCGCATGTGAGCGGCCTGAGGAGCAGCCGGGCCCAGGAGGCCAAAGGGTTGCGGCGGACTCTGTGAGAGGCATTGGTCGACGACTTGCATTGGTCAGGTAGTCATCTCGATAGGCATGGTGGAGGCGCAACCGTCTCAGCTTGTCTCCTGGGCGCCGCAGACGGCCTCCTGGCTCGGAAGTGTACGTGTTGGTGATGCCCAACTTGCCTGTGGTGGAAATGACGTCCCGGTCCTTTCCACGGCTCGATAGTCGCCTGACCTAGTATCTCCAGGATTCCACTGAGTCTGCCTTGGGATAAGACACCGGTGGTACGTGTCTCAGCCGAGAGGAGACCTAGGCTTACTGCAAGAGAGACGTGAGGGTGTGCTGGACACGTCAGCGCGCCCGAGGCATATTGACGAGCGGATGATGCCTTCCTCGAGTTGGCAATTCGAGTATACGCTGATGCCATCTTTACCCCTTTAGGAAAGGCTACGGGCAAGTCATGGCCTGCTTTTTGGTCATCACGCTGCATGGGCGCTCGGATGGACTCATATCCGGCCAGTATCGCCAATGAGGATGGATTCAGGAGGTCTCTGAATATCGCCTGGCCTCGTATTATGCACGAAGGGGAAAGGGGCAGGGCAAATCGGCGATTTAGCAGCACGAGGCGCCGCCTCTGCATCCTCGAGGAGAGGGGATGAGCCAGTTACGATCTCCTTTCTAGTCGTCACGCTGCATAGGCGTTCGGATGGCCTCGCTTCCGATCAGTATCGCCAATAAGATCGGTTCATGAGGTTCTTTGAATCATACCTGACCTCATTTCATGCACACTTGTGGCGACAGAGGGCGACAGAGTTGCAGGATCCTTGCTTAGGAAGTCCTCCGGAGCAATCCGCCAGTGGCGAGCAGGGCAGGGACGCCAATCAAACGGCTCATAATATCCGACAGAGGTCGCATTCCGTTCCGAACCGGCATTGTGGTGGTGTATCTCAAGGCATACCGATCAGCTTGGCCTCCCAGGCGGAACGTGGCCGAGCCCGAGAACATAAATGAGGTCGCTGCCCGAGACACCCATGGATCAAACCTTCAACATTCAACTTTTTTCGCAAACCGACCCCAGAGCCTTTCTGTGTTTCTAAGCCCCTTTTCTCATTATCCAACAAGATGGATCTGATCTTCAAGCAATACAATCCTTCCCGGCCGAAACAACAGCCCAAACAGAGACGGCACGCCAAAACCTAGGAGTTGACGGGGAAGCACTTTCTGCCCGGCCCTCCTGATGGCGAGCGTCTCGACCCCTTCGTGCCTCAGCACCCCGTTGGTGACTGCCATTGCAGTCCTGCCTTCTCAAGAGGAATGCTTGAGCCACTGCCTCGCTGCCGCGGATGGGCCAAGCGCTTCTACGCCAGCTTCCGCTAATTCGCCCAGTCTTCAGGCGAACCCTACCACTCAGAGATGGGACAGTCATAGTAAGAACACTTCCGCACTCTATATCCTGAGTAGGAGCTAAAATTCACTTACAGACTCCGCCCTGGCCATTGAAGACCCTATACCGCATGGCGGTCACAGCCAGAGTTGTTCGCCACCGGACTTGCTGTCTGATGATGCTCATGCCCAGGAGGCCTCAGCCTCCGAGTTGAACCGCATATCCCTCGCTCAGGGTATCGAAGACCTACACTTCCCAGCATCCACTGTAATCACCGAGCTGAAGGGAATGGGGAGAACAACTTGGCTAAGGATGTTCAGGTGCTAAACCCGGGAACCTTTTCGCCAAAGCGGTCACTCCCTGAAAGAGACGCATCTGATGGGACCGAAGAGCGCGATTCAGAGCACGAACCATCACCAGAACGACTAAAGATGACATCCACCCCCTCCTGCCTACAGGAGTGCGAGCCTACCAGGCCGAGTCCAGAGGAAGCTAGTCTACAGCTCCCACGACTCTCTGTCCCCCGAGTCACCTCATCCCCAGCCCCTACAGGCAGCGGCATTTCCCACGTCGGTGTCAGCAGCCTCTTGAGGATGAGGCCAAGCAGCTGCGCGAAAGCTTGGCCAGGCGACCTGATAGCCAGGGCAGGCAACTCAGCTTTCTGACCGCTGAGGTGGAGTCTCTCAAGCTCAAGACGAGTTCTCACTCGCAAGTTGGCGAGTGGCCTAGCGTCGACAGCGACGACACCAGTGTTGACAGCGTCGGCGAGGACGACGGCACAGAGCCCAAAAGTGCTTAATGCCTTACGTGGATAGCGTCTGATGAGGCACTTCTCGGCCGACTCAAATTCGCTCAGAGTATCACGGCTCACCATCTGACCACGCTGCTGAGAAACTGGAGCGCCAAGTGGATGCGGTAAAACAACATTGGACTATTATGCAAAACACAGCGAGGGGGGACGGTAAGGGGCGCGACAATTAGGCACGAAGAGGTAGGAGGAAGGCCCTATCAAGCCTCTAGAGCCTGTCCTCGTTCATCGGCTCATGTTACTGTACGGCGACTGGAACGAAACCTCACTTTGAGAGGGCGGCGCTCTGTGTCTGGCATCGCAAACAAGCGGCAGGTGCATCATGTTGCAAGAGAATAGGTGGGAGGCTTGATGGGGGAATAACCTTCTAGGTCCTGATAGATTATTTTAGTTTTTTTATATAAATAGGGTCTATTTCTAGTTCACTGTCTCTTTTTGTTCCCTTCCGAAGCCAACCCAAATGCCAATGGTTCTCTAGTGTAGGTAACAATCCGTGAGTCGTCCTCTAGTCCGAGAACGCCATGCGTTGCCGTGAGCCTCAAGGCACAACGGCCAGCCTGTTTGCCGCGGTGCATCCCACTTCGCGGTGATGGACGTCAGTTTCCAGCCCACCCTACCTCTCTCGCCTATCACCGCTATCGACGGCATGCCACCAGACCATGTTATTGCTGAGAGATTGAAATGCTCAGCGGAAAGGGTCAAGCAACACTGGACCATCATGCAAAAGATTGAGGGGGGAAATAGCAAGGGGCGAGATAATAGGCGGTGAAAATGCAAGCACATTACTATTTTTATGCGTCCGTTAATGTTGTCAATTCAAAATTATTCCTCTCTAGATAAGTCACTTATGTTCTCCCACTGAGCAAGAACTGCCACCGATAACGCTGTGTGAGGATGGTCTATACCAAGCACTCGCTCTTGTAAGACAACGCAGCTTCGCATCAGGGCTAAAGCATCTCTGGTGCGGCCTTGGTTCCTGAATGTCAACGCTAGGTTGTTCATGCTCGACAGCGTATGGGGATGCTCCTCTCCTAGCACTCTCTTCGTCGTCTCCATCAGTCTAACCTGTAGCTCTTCCGCCTCCTTCCATCGACCTTGGTCCCTGAATGTCGACGCCAGGTTGTTCATGCTCGTCAGCGTATCGGGATGCTCCTCTCCTAGCACTCTCTTCGTCGTCTCTATTAGTCTAACCTGTAGCTCTTCCGCCTCCTTCCATCGATCTTGCTTCTTGAATGTCGACGCCAGGTTGTCCATGCTCGCCAGCGTATCGGGATGCTCCTCTCCTAGCACTCTCTTCGTCGTCTCCATCAGTCTAACCTCTAGCTCTTCTGCCTCCTTCCATCGACCTTGGTCCCTGAATGTCGACGCCAGGTTATTCATGCTCGATAGTGTATGGGGATGCTCCTCTCCTAGCACTCTCTTCGTCGTCTCCATCAGTCTAACCTGTAGCTCTTCCGCCTCCTTCCATCGACCTTGCTTCCAGAATGTCGACGCCAGGTTGTTTATGCTCGTCAGCGTATCGGGATGCTCCCCTCCTAGCACTCTCTTCCTCGTCTCCATCAGTCTAACCTGTAGCTCTTCCGCCTCCTTCCATCGACCTTGGTTCCAGAATGTCGACGCCAGGTTATTTATGCTTGCCAGCGTCGAGGGATGCTCCTCTCCTAGCACTCTCTTCGTCGTCTTCATCACTCCCACCTCTAGCTCTTCCGCCTCCTTCCATCGACCTTGGTCCCTGAATGTCGACGCCAGGCTGGCCATGCTCGATAGTGTATGGGGATGCTCCCCTCCTAGCACTCTCTTCGTCGTCTTCATCACTCCCACCTCTAGCTCTTCCGCCTCCTTCCATCGACCTTGGTCCCTGAATGTCGACGCCAGGCTGGCCATGCTCGATAGTGTATGGGGATGCTCCCCTCCTAGCACTCTCTTCCTCGTCTCTATTACTCTCACCCCTAGCTCTTCTGCCTCCTTCCATCGACCTTGGTTCAAGAATGTCGACGCCAGGTTGTCCATGCTCGTCAGCGTATCGGGATGCTCCTCTCCTAGCACTCTCTTCGTCGTCTCCATCAGTCTAACCTGTAGCTCTTCCGCCTCCTTCCATCGACCTTGCTTCCAGAATGTCGACGCCAGGTTATTTATGCTTGCCAGCGTCGAGGGATGCTCCTCTCCTAGCACTCTCTTCCTCGTCTTCATCACTCCCACCTCTAGCTCTTCCGCCTCCTTCCATCGACCTTGGTCCCTGAATGTCGACGCCAGGCTGGCCATGCTCGATAGTGTATGGGGATGCTCCCCTCCTAGCACTCTCTTCCTCGTCTCTATTACTCTCACCCCTAGCTCTTCTGCCTCCTTCCATCGACCTTGGTTCAAGAATGTCGACGCCAGGTTATCCATGCTCGCCAGCGTATCGGGATGCTCCTCTCCTAGCACTCTCTTCGTCGTCTCCATCAGTCTAACCTGTAGCTCTTCCGCCTCCTTCCATCGACCTTGCTTCCAGAATGTCGACGCCAGGTTGTCCATGCTCGTCAGCGTCGAGGGATGTTCCTCTCCTAGCACCTCGATCCTTGTTTCGACTGCTTTCCTGCCTAATTTTTCTGCCGCCGTGTACTTGCCAATAGTCAACATATACCTTGCACAATTTGTCAGCAAACAGGCCCAGTTCTGCAAGCTCTCCACTGGCGGCTTCTCCTCTAATATAGACTCGATGTGAGGGAGTAACAACTGGCAGGTTGGCCACGTCTCGAATACACCACTTGGGAAATGTCGGGACATAGACTGCAAGAACACCTGTCTCCACCGTTCCGCATCGTCCACCATGCATATCCAAGCTCGTGTACAAAACTGTACTAGGGAATGCACCTCACACACATCATGTGCTGCTGTCATAGATACGAGCGAGTAGCCACGGAGGACATCAAGATCATCCTCAAAGTCGTTACTCTCTGTATCTTTGTCTATATTATCCGTCAGATCGGTGCTATAGTCGTGAAGCATAAACACAGGAATACCCTGCGGATTAAAGAAGCTCATGAAGGAAAGCAGTTTCGCCGCAGATGGTCTCTCGCGGCGTATCTGTTCAAACGTGACCTGCCATGTCGTAACCACCGAGTTAGATACGGTCTCATCTCGTCGAAGATCCCCTGCGTCTCTATTAAGGAGACTGCTCTTCTTCTTGTCGCTCTCCCGGAAGGCATCGAGATATGTTTTGACTGATGCGCGGGGGGCGCGACGGTTGATGTACGCCGCCGCTTGGGTGATGGCCAGCGGGATACAGTCCAAAGCCCGGAGAAGATCGGCGGCGGCATCCTTGTCAAAGTCTCCGTTAAGCTTATTCCGGAAAAGCTGAAGGCCTTGGGTATTATCCATGGTTGAGATCCGGTAGATAGCCTTATGGCTACCTGTTAGCTTTTCAGCGGCGTCCATGCTGCGTGATGTAACGAGGATGGTTCCACTGCGGCACTTTGGTAGGTATGCCGCGAGTGGCCGCTGATCGCTCTTTGCAATAGTGTTCTCGTCCGTTGGTTGGTTTGCTGCCTTGTTCCCGCTGGCATTGGCGCTGGGATGAAAGAGGTTGACATCGTCAACATTGTCTAAGACCATCAACCACGAGCTAGCTTCGTCGGTCTGCAGCCAGTCACGGACGAGTCCGAGCACGTCGATGTCGGGATCATTTCGCCTCGGCAACTCTAGCCTTTGTGCAATAGACCGGTAGGCCTCTTCAAATCTCGGTTTCGAGCTCGCGTGAACCCAGAAGACGCTGGTCTGCGGTGATTCGTCGTGGATGTGATGGGCGAATTCGATGGCAACCTGCGATTTACTTTGGTTGGTCAGCGCAAAGGCGGTCCTCGAAGAGTATTCATACAATAGTCCGTACCCAAACCCGCCCATACCCACGAGGGCTATGCGACCGGCGGAGCCTGTGTATTGCTCCCTCAGCCATGTGAGAATATCTGGCCGATCGACGAAGTCTAGATCTCGGTCGAATGGGACGCAAAAGCAGGGTTTGTGAGCGGTTGATTTATCCCTGCGCGTTTGGAGTGAGATGCCTTCGAATTTTTGCTGTATGTCAAGCAAGATTGTACTTTGATGGTGTCAGCCGATTCTGCTGAGGCCTTTGATGGCGCATCTACTCACGTCTGATCGATTTGCAGACACCACATGATGGTTTGGCTGTAGTGCTCCAGGTTAGAGATGATCCCGCTAACCTCCTTGCTATCGAACGGCCACCTGAGGGCACGAAGTCCGAAACGACGCATCGCCTTGCGGCCCTTGCCCGGATCTAGCCTGTTCTGCACTTGGACCAACTCGGACGTGCAGCCATCAACGGAGTCCACCAGTTTTCGCGACGTTGCAAGCGATTGACTATTCGGGTCATTGAGAAGACGCCGAGCTCCTTGAAGGCATTCGTCTAGGTTGCCCAGCTGACTCTGGAGGCGTGTAATGTCGGCCCTAGCGTTTCCGACGGCGGTGGAGTAGTCGGAACAGAGCTTCGCGACCTTCGTGGATAGGTCGATAATAGCGATGACGCTTGCGGCGAGCCCTACCGCTTCGGCCATGGCAAGCGATGATATTCTGACGGTCGAGCAGTGTTTTTGATGTAGTCGAGCTTTCGGATCAATAGCCCAAGGCGAAGGTATCAGAGAGAGGGCGATCTGTCGATAGGGTACCATGGTAGATGCCCAACAAGGCTATGGCGGGGCGGAGTCACGCCTGGATTCCTGCCAAGCCTCTCACAGCTGCTACATCGGTCATTCGCTAATCGGTGGGCACCTGAGTGTAACACGAAAGGATGATCATTAAGGCCCATCCCTAGATTAGCGGGCAAGGAACGGGCCGCGACGTTCCCGTGCTGCGTTCGCGGAGCTCGGCAACTCTCGAATAACTTTAAAGTTTGTCCGGATGAGAATCTCGTATAATCCCTCTGCGCTTTGTTTTCCACTCCTGCGAGCTGCTAGACTCAAACCGAGCTCCTCACACTGAGTTTGAAGTTGGGATCAAGGAAGCCTTCGCACGCTACTCCGCAGCTGTCGGGGTGTAAGGCTGTCAAGTGGATCATGGAAGTAAGGCATCCACCCAGGCACGGAGGTCCACACCCGGAGGTCTACGCCCGAGCTGGAGCCCCGTTGGACCCGATCACTTGTGGCCAAGTCCGACTGGAAATGCTCAACTCCGAGAGTATCAGAAACTTTTCATATTATCATTTGCAAGCCCCTCAACCAAATCGCTTCGACATCTCGTTGACTAAATCTGCCGCAAATCTAGATAGGTTCTTTGATGTCCTTGTCTGAGGTTACACCCATCACTCGCCTTATATAATGGGCGTTAAAATTCACTGGTGTTAACTATAACATGCTACTTTTAGTGGAGTACTCCCACGGGGGCCCCGGCTGGGGCACCCACTGACACCTCTCTGGAGCGCTCTACTTAATACCCATTGACGCGTCTGATGCCTCACTGGAGCATCCACCGAGGTCTCGTTGGAGCATTCACCATCAACCTTCCTGCAGCACCCCACTCGCACCACATTGGAGCACCTACTCAACCATCGCTGGAGCCCCCCACCCGCGGCTGAGGTTCAAGACGAGTTCTCACTCGCAAGTTAGCGAGTGGCCCAGCGTCGACAACGACGACGACGACAACACCGATGGCGACAGCGACGGCGAGGACAACAGCACAGGGCTCGGGGAAGCTCAACGCCGCAAGAAGGATGGTTCGACCTACACACTCGTCGCCCTTGCAAGCGTTTGCCTCTGCGTGTCAGTGTCAGCCCGGTGGCAAGCAGCTCTGTTTGCCCTCACCCGGAGCAAACGAGCACCAGAAATTCACCTCTCTCACCTGCTGATTCATTCATTCATTCACTCGCTCACTCGCTCACTTCATTCACCTCACTCCTCCTCGTCGCACGACCTTCACTTCTCTAACCGGGCTTCTTCGCCTCCGCTCTCAGTTTCTCCTCCCCCATCCTCCGCATCACCGCGCGACGAAGGGGTCCCCAAGTCCGTACTCCACCGATTCGCCTCTCATCGCAAGCATCGCGCTGGCATCGCACGCATAAGGGGCGGCTCCATCTCCATCTTCACCTACAACCCACCTCCTCTACACATGCCAGTCGCCGTGACGGTGTCGACCGCACACGAAGCCATGGAGACCATATCGCGGGCTCGTGCCGACCCGCACTTTCAGCACATCCTCCGATACGTCAGAGGCAGGGTAAGTCCAGGAACCAAACCCGCTGCCCCTCCTTGCCCCATTCACCTGCGCCGTGCTCAACGGGCCGTCGAGAAACTCGCATGATTACTGACCCCTACACTGTCGCCGTGCCACGCTCCTGTTGCTGACGCCGCTCTCTTTGTCAGGTCTCCGAGCCCTGCATCGAAGTTACGGAAAGGCTCCTGTGCATCGCCATCAACTTGCTCCCACTTGCGCAAGTGGACTTCGATAAGCCGGAAGAGGCCTTCTTCTTTGCGTACTACCATCACCAACTTTCCCGGAACGGCCGCCGTCCACACATCAACGACATCATCCGCGGCTTCGAGTTCAGATGGGACGATGTGATGAGCCGCCTCGCGTCCCTAGCTCATCTCGAGCGGCCTACCCGCCAAGCCGCAGACCCGACCCTTCTTTCCCGGCATAGTATCGACTTCGAGTGCATCTTCGAGCACGTCGTAAAGCACGTAAGTCTGGCACCGTGGAGCAGCACATCCGGAGATCGCCGCTCGCCCCGCCCTTTCCTCGTCCACCCGCCACGTCCTGCTGCTAACGGCGTGTTCTACAGACCTCCGAGCCCCGCATCGCCGTCACTCGCAGAAACGTATCCCTCGCCCTTGGCTACATCGAAGCCGAACATGTGGATCACGAAAACCCCGTTAAGATCTTCCTTTTCGAGATCAGTTGGCGCCATATGGCCGAGAATGGATGCCCTCCCTCGCCTGAGTGGATCGCGAGCGCTTTCAACTACATTTGGGACGATGACATGACTGCCATCGCTCTTGTTGCCTGCCTCCCTAACCCTGCGGAATTCTAGGCGCGTATAACCACACTATCGAGCATATATGAGGGGTAGTAGGGGGCCTGCCTTGCTCGGCATAATACTCCTGTGTCGTTATGCGTCACTGTATAACTGGACGAGAGATTGGCTTCTATGGTAGTGCAGGAGGCCAGCCCTATGTAGAGTAGATCAACTGCTAGTTAAACCGGATAGCCCAACTCGTCGTTGTCACACCTCCCGCTCCCAGTGGGAGCCTTCCCGAGTCCCATGTCTTGTCTGTGGCCATAACCCGACCCAGCTTTGCACCGCGATTAGACCTACTTGTGGGATCCGCTGCCACAGCGGTTTTAAAATGTCTATGCACCTACCTTCCCACCTTCCCACCTGCCTACCTGCCTGAGCACTCGCTCTCGTCGGACAACGCAGCTTCGCACCAGGGCTAAAGCATCTGATCGATTTATTTGCGATCAAAGTTATCTAGGTAGTTTGGTAATCTAGCCCTGGTCTGGATAGGTTCTTTGATGTTCTATTATCAGAGGCCACACTTACCACTCGCCTTGTATAATAGGCATTAAAATCCACTAGTATTAACTATAACCCGCTACTTTTTAGTGGAATACTCTCACTGGCTGGGGCACCCCCTGACACCTCGCTGGAGCTCCCTACCCGCACCTCAGTCGAGTACCTAATCGCCTTGCTCGAGTACTCACCTAGCTCTCAGAGATCCAAGCAATGCGAAGTCCATCGTGCGGCTAGAAGCATCGTCTGACACCTCTAGCTTGTCTGCCAGCCAGTCCTTCCCCATGCCTCCTTTTCTGGTTGCTGTAGGGCGTACACCATCGGCGATGCTCCACCCTTATCTTCAATATCGGGATCAACCTTTCACCCTTTCACGAACTGTCCCATCTCCTCCTTAAATCCTCGCTTCGCTGCGGCATGGAGGCTGCTAATATTCGGCGAGCAGTTCGGCCGGGATCCATTTTCCAAAAGCATTCGAGCTAGACGACGGTGCCCCTCTCTTCCATCTCCATCACGATGATCAAATGCTGAAGGGCCTGTTTGCTGGGCTTCCAGATAGATGTGTCGTCTTGGAGGACATTGGTGCTGCGAGACCTACATGCTGTAGGGACTCTTGCCCTGAGGATTCAGACAGCGACATAGACACGAGATCTCGAAGGAGAGGGGTGACTCTTTAAGCTTCCTGAACGCCCGCGGTGGATACCAGGGCTATGCTTAGGTCTGAAGAAGTTAGTCTTGTCGTGAGGCTGTAAAATAGCCACTGCACGGCGCAACCGCAATCACTAGTCAGATGTTCGTCCAGTGTAATCACAGAGCAGCGTTGAAAATCACATTCATATGCAGCATCTAACTAAGTATATGCTGTCTAATATGATTCTCGACCTCGTCTATCCACGCGCCATCACATGGTAGACCGGATCTAATCCTATCCTCAACAGTCGTAGAGAGATAAACACACACCCTCAGGAGGCTTGCAGGGACGCAGTCGAGGGCCGCAGAAGCCAATACTTTGAAAGCAGAGTTATCTGTCTTGCTGTGGTCTTTTCTATTCGGTTGATTAGCGCTGGGCCAACTAGGATATATGATACTACACACACAAATGTCTCGGCCACGTTTGAGTAGATTGCCAATAAGAATACCGACGGCCCTACAAGCTCTTCCCAGCGCCCGCCGATTCGCTTGCACTCCGATACCTTGCTCCTTGTTGGCAGAGCTGCGGGACCCGCACCTTGAGCTCCGAGATATATGTCGATTGCAAGGCTAGAGTGGACACGGCCACTGATCGACGGGATTAATCCAGCTTTTCTATCGGCTTTGACTCTGCCTTCCAGGGCACCAAGGAATCTAGACAGCTGCACATAGCCGAATCCAGACGGTAAGAACTCGCCTTCTCTGCCGGCTATTGCGTTGTTTAGAGCGTTGGCCGCCGTAGAAACATTGAGGTTTGTGACCGGCACTCTGGGTGGAATCATGGTCTTACGGAGAAGGGGCTCCCAAGCACTGAGGGTGTGTCTCCAAGTTTGGCCGAAGAATTCCATCGCATCGCTTCTAATAAACTTAGGAGAAAACGATATGGTTTGCGTCAACGACCTCTTTCTTTTAGCCTTTTTCCTGATGGGAGTGCGACTACCTGGGTGCGCATCAAACAAGTGGACTAGAGACGACGAGGGCGACGTTGATAAAGTTGGCGCAGTCCTCAGAATTGACTTGTACGAGTTGCCATAGCTCTTGCGCCCAGCTCCCTGCAGTCTCGTTGCTGCGAATCGCTTGTTCACCTCCGGAGGATATCCACGCGCCATGGTTTGCGCTGTTGGGTTCCTCTGCATCAGACCAGAAAAATCCAGACTCTCACGATAACCAACCCAAGGGAATGACTTTTACGAATGGTAGCCACGCATATATTAGTAAAACCGTCCCTACTTTTCGTTCAACGCAAGCATTTAATTTTAGCATCGTCTGCAAAATATAGTTACACGCCGGAATCTTTCAGTGTTAGTAATGATAGTCAAGGCAATATTAAATTTGATCCTGGGAGTTGGAGTGTGTGTGGGGGCCTCGAGTAAGGTGAACAGGTACGCAAGCAAGGCGATTAGGTACTCGACTGAGGTGCGGGTGGGGGCTCCAGCGACGGGTGGGTAGGGTGCTCCAAAGTGGTGCGGGTGGGTGCTGCAGGGAGGTTGACAGTGAATGCTCCAACGAGACCTCAGTGGATGATCCGACGAGGTCTCAGTGGATGCTCCAGCGAGGTATCAAGGCGCGTCAATGGGCGTTCAGTAGGGCGCTCCAGCAAGGTGTCAGCAGGGCGCTCCAGCGAGGTGTCAGTCGCACGCTCCAACGAGGTGTCAGTGGCGCGCTCCAGCGAGGGTCAGTGGGGCTTCCAGAGAGGTGTCAGTGGGTGCCCCAGCCAGGGGCCCCAGTGAGAGTACTCCACTAAAAGTAGCAGGTTATAGTTAACACCAGTGAATTTTAACGCCCACTGTATAAGGCGAGGGATAGGTGTGGTCTCAGACTAGAACCCGTGTTTGGAGAACTTATCTACTATGTATAACTATAATCTTGCCATATCTGGACAATTCAAAACCCAGCAGCTCATAGCTCAGTTCGCGGCTTGTGTAGGAGGAAAGATCCAGATAAAACCATCATCGGTGGTCTGTTTCTCTTCTACTCTCAACACCCTAACCATGTCAAGGGCTCCCAGAGAAGTGGAAGTCTACCTCCACAAACCGACTGAGATCTTGCTCTGAGAATTGTCCATACACACTGGCATCTTAGCCGCAATGGGAGTCCTCAATTGCTACTTGAGCCTCGTCAATATATTGATCGAATAGCTACCAACTCAATTAAGCCACAATCAAGCACTCAGGGGGAGCTGAGTGCATTCGAAGCAGTTGAGGCAGCAACACGGCCAAGCGCCCAACCTACATGCAGCAAATGCCACATACTAGGTCATACAATGACCTCAAAGTCATGCCCTTTGCGGCACGCGGAGATTTTGCAACGAGCAACAGCGGCGCCGGCAACAGCAGACGCACCAGCAGCAGCAGAGGCACAACCAGCAGTATCGGAAGGCAATGGGTCTGCCTTTACGATATAGCAAGCTGACTACGACTGGTGCCTCGACTGGAAGCAAATGACCGAGTGTTGTATAACGCCAACAGGCTCTAGGGAATGGACCAAGGAAGAGATGATGACCTACCTTGACTGGGATAAGTTAGAGAACGACCGTCTTGACGCCCAGGTAGCCAATGAGATAGAAGTGCAACCCTTTTCGAGCAGACGAGGGCCGGGCCAGAGTCCCTAGAGCATGTGGCTCCCGCGGCATCAATGCCCTCTAACAAGACGACACACCTGTCTAGAAGCCCAGCAAATAGGCCCTTCAGCATTTAATTATCCGTGATGGGGATGGAGGAGAGGTTTTCAAGTTTGGCAGGTGCTCAAGGCTAGTACATGTTACCGCCAAAACCTCGCCTAGGCCACCGTAGCTCAACCATTAGCAAACCTGGCCTTGTATGGCAAGGAGTCATCCCACTGTTCGGGGTTGACGTGTATTCTAAGGCAGCCAAGGTCTCCAAGGCATTTTTCCAAGAGCTTGCTGAGTTCCTGCACCTCGACAACCTTGCAGGCTTGGTTGCGCTGCAGCTCTTGGATGGCCCAAGGGACCAGACCAACACTGAGCTCCTGGTCGGGCCACAGGGCACTCTGATGATGGACACTAAGGATGTCCTCGGGCTTGATCCCGCACAAATCACCACGGGTTGGTTCTTCCAGGTGGGTGAGGATGGGATTATTTCTTGCAAGGGCAACGACGTGTATGCTCCCAAGAAGAACACCCACGGAGTCTTCCAGGACTCGAAGCCTCTTTCGACCCTAGAAGCATTAAAAGCGGCTCTTCTTCAGGAAGGAATCATCGCCTAACGGTTAGGCCACAATCCCCTAGCCATACCGAGGTTTTCCCGGGTTGTTGAGTTCAGGCCTCGAAACAAACACCGGTGGGTTCTTGACCTCAACACATTGGCCGTCCTTTCGCCCAAAGATATCAACCCCATGGAGGAGGTCTACAGGCCGTGCGTCACATTTGAGGAAGGCTACATCACATGCGAGCGGGATACCACTGCCTTCCGTCTTCCCGTCTTGAAACCATTTTTGAGTCTCCGGGCGAAATTGCAGGCCACCTGCTGGCCAGGGTGCCTCAACTGGCATTTCATCCTCTGCTGGCTTCTCCCCTGCTGTCTACGCCACTTCAGTTGGTATCTCCTCTGCTCGATACAAGATGGAATGTAAATAATAGAGGGAGAAGAAGGGCAACGACGTGCCTTTCTCTACTACTACCTAGTGTAGTGGGTATTTCCCAACCAACCGAGCTGGTATGTCTTCTAGTTCAGTTCTATTTCCTTGTATTCTGACGCACGACACAAGGCTTGCCCCAAACGTCGAGTTCCAGATCGATGATATCGATGAAGAATGGACCTATTCAGCGCCGTTTGACTATGTCCATAGCCGTATGATGAACTCGAGTGTCAAGGACTAGAGAGTTTACCTCGGCAAGTGCCTCCAGTTAGTTACCACGTTCCAGCACGCGTTTACATGCAACTTGTTGACAATCAATACACTGTCAGATCACTTGCCCCGGGGGGTTACGTCGAAGTGCAGGAAATCGACTTGAGTGCCAAATCTGATGATGGGACTCTTCGGGAAGATAGTCACCTAAGCGTAGCCCTGCTATCTACCGAGAACTTGCCAGATCACAGCCTACTGCGCAGTTGTGACCCTAGACTTGGACTCCTTCTGCTGCACAGAGGCCTTGATCCAATCCGCAACCTCAGCTAAGGCTTTGCGGGGGTCATCCTTCCTCTTGAGCAAGAATCCTTGGATCTCCGCCGGCGAAAACACCTCCTCGGGGATCAACTTTCCAAACTCCTCAGATAGCGAACTAAGCTCCTCTGCCTTGTCAACGGCCACGATGTGTTCAGTCTCGCCCTCTGCGACTTCTACCTCCTCGAGTTTGAGCTGCACACCATCGTACATTCGGCCGAACAGCTCCGTCGCCTGCCTGCGCGATGCGCGCTTGAAGGCGACCTGCACGTCAACGCGGCCGGGCCGGACGAGGGCCTCATCGAGGGCCTCAGGCTTGTTGGTCGTCACGATGAGGATGCGACCCTCATGCGAGGCCACACCATCGATAGCGTTAAGAAGAGCAGAGAGCGAGATCCCTTGAGGAAGTATGTCATGGGTAGTGATGGGGGAAGATCTCTTTCTGCCTCGGTGTATTCCTTCCTTGGTCACGCCCATGATGCCGTCTTCAGACTCAAGCTCAGCATCGTCAGGTCGACGAAGCCCAGCCGTGTCAATATCTTCCAGGAGGACAATGCAGCGCCGTGGCAGTTCGGTCAACAGAAAGACCAGACTCTCCTCATTCAGAGTAGGATCTTGCAGGCTGATGACATGAATGTCGACTCCAAAGATGCCAGCCAGAGCAAAAGAGAAGCTACTTTTCCCTGTTCCTGGAGGGCCGTGGAAAAGGTATCCTCGCCGAAGAGGAATGCCGCGGTTGGCGTACCACTGGTAAGCTGCGGGGTCCAGGTAGTCGTTCATGTCCTTAAGAACCTTATGCTTCTCTGCCTTTTCGAGAATGACAGTTTCCATGGGCCGAATCGGGCGTCGTGAGACCACCTGCCACATCCGGGATCCATCCGGGTGGTCAGCCTTCATTTGGGGCCGGAAGATTGTCGTCTTGTGCTCAGTCTCCTTGTAGTAAGCCAACTTGGCGTCTGCGAGCAGCCTCTTGATAGGCTCTATACTCAGGGGTTAATCCTCGAAAGGGACGAAACGCTTTTGCTAATGGCTTACCATTTGATCTGCCAAGGCAGCTGATTTTGAGTTCCTCAGTATTGATGTTGGATATGCCGCCTGTCGTTACCGCCTCTTTCTGGCGGAGAAACGTGAAGCGGACTCCGTTGTGATAGAATATGGTGGTTCCTATGGAAGGAATGTAGCGAGGTTTCTGTAGTCCTTTAGAATTATAATAGTTCTCAAAGAAGTGTAGAAAAAGGTGTTCACTGACGCTTCGAGCAGCCTGGTCAGCAAAGTTGTGAAGCTTGAGGGGGTCATCTCCATCGGAGGCGATGGTGACTGCTGGATACTTCGCCACATCGTCGTTCTCGCCCTTCTCCGGGACGATCTTCCACACAGTCTTAACAGCAAGATGTCGACTTTTTGTGGTCAACTTCCTAGCCAGAAAGTGCATCATGTGATCAAAAATGGGATCTGCCTTAGGGATGGTCACTATGCATGTCCAATGCTTGTTTATGATATTCCCAATCATATTCAAGAGTTGTGCATATAGCTTATGAATAGCCCACAGGACACCGCAAATGGTTAGCAGCACAGAAGGGTCCAGACCGAGCCATTCGCCAATGCGCCGGTAGACAAAGGTGGAGAACCGGAGCACAGGCGGCGTCGAGGCAGTGGAGGAGAGAAGGATATCTATCATGCCATCTGGGAACGATGCCGTGGAGTTGACAGAAGAGGAATTGGCATATATGGCCTGTAGGAAAGGCGGCCAGCTAGCCATGGAGAATGAATCCATCTGGGCGAAGAGGACATCGAGCGAGATGAGTAGATGGCTCACAACGGTATGTAGAGACGGTGATCTGACGACCTTTTAAGCTGTCAGAGACTGCACGTGGAGACCAGTGCCACACAATTGGGGCGCTTTTCGGCCCCGAGCCTCATTTTGGAAACAAGGAAGTGCCTGGGGTCTGGCATAAGACCTTGCAAGGCGCCTACATTCACATCAACCAATCCCATTGCCAAAAAGCATTCCAAGTTCAAATGCATGGTGGATCTAAGATAACGCCCTGGACTCTTATGGATAGAGAGTGCAACTCTGATATATCGCCATCGCCGTTCCTTAGGACATCAGGTCACGAGCCTCACATATGTCAAACTCCTTGTCGCATCCCCAGCGGTCTTAGTCCTGAACAACTCTACATGAGCTCTCTGGGCATTCAATCGAATGCGTTTGTCCCTGTCAGCACTGTCATTGATCGGGAACGCGTCGGATAGTCGGCGTTTTCGGCGCGCTGATTCTGTCTCTTTGAGAGCCTGGGGCTTAAGAGTAATCTGCCGGCTGCGAATGTTAGTGGTAATGAGCAAGAATGATCGCGATAGCTTACCTGCAAAGTTCTGGCGTTAACCCTGCCTGCACTAGCTCTTCTCTTATATAGAACGCATCTTGAGAACTATCCAGGTTTACCGGGCGGTACATGCGCGTCAGGGTTTCTAGTCCGTACCAAACTGTTAGATATGGAGATGCTTTGAGACAGTATCTGCTGGTGATAGCGTATCCCCTGTCGTTAAAAGATTTTAATATCCGGGCTTCCCACTCCTCTTGAAGCTGAATGACGTCCATCGTTGTGGGTAGTGAGGGCTTTGAAGTAGCCTTGTTGATATCCAGGGTTGCATACCGTAGTACGATGGAGGACGGCTGTGACCTTTGGCTCAGGAGTTAGATCTTGCTGCGGATATCTATCTTCTAGATCCACTTACTTGCAAATTTTGCCGACCTGACCATCGGTCAACGGTAAGGAGCGTTCCTTTTCCTCAAAGAACGTACCGGAGTCCAGCTCCTCTGGTGGTTCGCCAGAGCTTAGGCCAGACTCATCAAGCTCCGCAAAGAGTCTTGATTCACCGCTCTGTTTACATACAGCCATGGTGGTTGAATGCTGGTCGGAGTTGCATGAAACCGCAGGAGGCAGATGCAACCGAGCGTAAATAAGGCAACCGCTACTGCAGGCCTGAACATAGTTGTTTAATCCCAAGCATCTAGCTACCCAGGACCACAGAAGAGGTATACAGGCTGGCATTACACACACACCCTCCTGAAGTGGCGCGCTTTTGCTTGCCGGGGTTTCAAACACTTAATTACCTAGTCTTACTACCGGCCCCACCTGCCGTTTCCTCGTCCACTCTCAGGAGGGCGCGCTAGGTCTGCTCTGCTCGTTTTCCTCCTCTCAGGCGAGCGGTCTGCTCATTTTCCTCCTCTCAGGCGAGCGGTCTGCTCGTTTTCCTCCTCTCAGGCGAGCAGTCTAGTCTACTCTGCTCGTTCTCCTCCTCTCAGGCGAGCGGTCTGCTCGTTTTCCTCCTCTCAGGCGAGCAGTCTAGTCTACTCTGCTCGTTTTCCTCCTCTCAGGCGAGCAGTCAAGTCTACTCTGCTCGTTTTCCTCCTCTCAGGCGAGTACTAGACACGGTCAACACAACGAGGATGGAGGTAGCCCAGCCAAATTTCATCGCCGAAGGTGACCTTTCACAACTGGAAAACATTATTTCTATCTTGGAGCCACAAAGACGCACTCTCAAGTTATTTTTCAAAGCACTTCAACTTCTTGAGGAAGAGGCCTCAGACCGCAACAAGCGTTTCCGTCGCCTGCGTCGCGTCAGCGCTATGGCGGAGTTCGTTTACCAAAACCTTGATGCTAAGACCCAAAATCGACGAAATACAATTGCATCATTGGATTGCTGCTCGAGGTATCTCTTATTCATATCTCACAAGCCTACCGAAATATCTGCGTACAGGGATGAACACTTCAGTGTCATAGTCGAAGGACTTCCCAAATTCATCGCTGCCAGCCCTCATCGACTTGCCGCCATCCAAGGAGCCATCGAGGAAGACTTTGCAGCAAAAAATCCGAAAAGGAAGCGCCAGAAAACGGCCTCGATCTGCCCTCCTAGCCCGAGAAGACCTGAGTCGCCGAGACCTTCGAAACCTGCACCAATGCCTTCAACTACGGCAGTCATAGCAGAGGGTGTCCTTCCCCATCGACGAGACCAAGCACATACAGAACAAAGCGACCCCATCGACCCAGACTGGCTTGCCCGCGGCATGATGCTGAACATTTCCGCGTCAGCGGAGACCAGCTCCCAGCAGCCGTTCGATGTCGTGCCATTCGAGGCGGATGGTCCCTCGTGGCTGATTCGGGGAATAGATTTGGAGGTCGAGCCGTGGTGGGATGCCGAACTCGATGAACAGTGTTCATAGAGTATAACCGCCTGTGTTATGTTACCCCAGCCGGCACTAGGTATGGGCGACTGATCACGAATTCGCGCCGATTAGGTCAGCGGCATGACAACAACAGCAGAATGGGCTAAAAGCTTGATAGTGCTCTCGTCGGTAATTGTATAGCCCTTGTACACATCGTCGTATGTTTCCCCTCCAACATCGAATTTTCCAATGATCAGAAAGACCACGCATGGAGTTTGAATGGACTCCTGCCGATCGGCTCGCGTCTCAACGTATTGCGCTTGCCCGAGGTTGAACTGTCGACAGCTTGTGAGCATTGCTCCTACTTCTCAGCTCTTTCTCCGCCGAGGGGAAAATCACGCACATGCTCTTTCACAGCAGCTTCGATTTCCTCCTTAGAAGGCCCGCGAATTCTCTCGTACAGGCGCCTTTTGTCGGCCGGGTCCCTTTTGTCAAAGACTGGCATGGCAAATGATCCCTCGTACACAATGTTGTGTCGTTCTCGATTGTTCGACTGGGAAAGTAAGAAGATTTCTCATGTTACCTGGCTTGTCTTGAAATGAGGGGTTCATAGGGTCTATGCCGCCGAGGATCTTCCGCCTCTTAATCCACTCGGCTGCGTGAAGTGGAGACCTTTCCAATGTGACGGACTGTCATTTTTTGGTCGAGGTGTTATGGCGCGCCATGTATCTGGCAACGTTCTTCAGAGAGGTGAATGATATAAGAAAAAAAAAAAACAGGATTGAATGAATGATTACACGAATGGAGTCCTACAGTCCTCTATCAACATTCCGGGGCCATCAGGTGCAGCGCCGTGATGTGGATCACGGAAGCGGGGAGCGGATCCGAATGTGGATCCAATGAACTCGGTCCCGTCTTCCGCGTACGGCTCAGTTGACTTCAACCGAGGAGGTTCTGAAAGTAGTTCACTGCGTATCCCAGCTTCATGGGCGAAAGAGTTTTGCGCTGACCGAGAATTTAACCACATGAGAGCGAGGTGATTTTGGAGTAGCTGTGTTGGGAAGTTCATCGACGCCACTCCACGTACGTACTAAGGTAGGAGAAAGCAATGCTTTGGCACGGTCTAGTTGCCTGCCATTGGGCACTAACTCTGTCTCAATCTCCTTTATTTCTCTCTCGTGGAGCTCACTCTCTTTTTCATCAAGCTCTTCCTATCGCTTATTCTCCCAGTCAGCGTTCTATCTCTCTCTCTCTCTCTCTCTCTCACACACACATCAAGCTTTCCCTCTTGCTCAAGTTCATCCTGCTCTTTAACTTCCTCTAGCATCTTCTGTGTAACTTTTATCCCCTTACAATCAGGCCAGACTCTCCGCTTGCTAAGCCTCTCAGCCAAGAGGATGATTAAATCCGTGATGGCAGCCTCCTGTTCTTGACTCAGCCTCGTGTCGGTGGGTGTCGCGGGGCTCTCTGGGTCTTGAAGCCAGAGCATGGAGAAGCGCTTCTCGGTTTTAACTGGCTCAGAGAAACGGACAGAGTCCTGACGAAGAATTTCGATGGTGAGTAAGACCTCTTTTTCGTTTCGGTCTTGCTTCATGCGCCTCCATATCGTAGCCGTCAGGCTCGCAATGCCCCCCTCTGCCTCTCTTTCGTATTGTTTGGCTGTCTCTGGAGTCCAAGGCTCGGTGCCGCCTTGGTGTTCAAGGATGATGTACTGGAGTAAAAGTAAAATAAAGTGGTAGTAAGGTTCATGTCGAAGGTGGGCATCTTTTACAGCCATAGTCAAAGATGTTGAGAATGGGGGAGGAGAACGGCAATGAAGGATCGGGGCGACAACACAGCGAGAAGTGACTGAGATATGTCTATTCCTCGTTCCAGAAAAAGCAAGTCTGGTGACTTACACGCCGCCGCCTCTTAGGAGGATCACCCTGCAGAGTAATGTCTCACATGCCGGGGGTAGGATTATCCTACTACTTGCTTACCACTAGTGGCAAGCCACTGTCTCATAACTGAGTGTCCATTGTACGTGGCTGCGGGTTTCGGTCGTTTAAAGAACCTGCTTCCCATGCGCACCGCGACTGCCTTCCCTGGTTGCCTTTCCTTGTCCTTCTCGACTGATGGAGTTGATTCAAGACCTTCCGCCGGAAATTGTTGCTGGTCGGCCAATTGATCCACCAATCAAGGTGCGATGCTCCACGAACCACAGCCCCAACACTCTCCATGTTCAACTTAACGTGGCAACTGTCGACGGCTTAGACTCCCGCCTTGAGCTCCTAGAGGGCATGAGCAAGGCAAACCCCTACATGTTTAGTGGCAAAACCTGCTACTTCAAGTTCTGCTCGGACGCTGCTAGATGACCGAGGTTTAGGGCTATTGCAGGAGGACGCAAAATAAGACTAATAGTAATACTCTTAAAGGGAGAAGATCAAGTTTCCTCCTACCTTACAAGAGAGACTTTCGTCAAGGAGTCCAATTTCGACTTCCAGCAAGAGTGGGTTCAGAACATGCAAACGCAACGCTGGAGGGAGGAAGAACGCGAAGCGCTATATAAACTAGCCTGCCGAGTTGATCATTATACATGATGATGGTGTTCTACACCTTTTCGTGAGTACTCTCTCTTAAACGAGTTTATCCATCCTAACAGCTCATATGGTATATTTTAAGATTCAGTGCTGAGCAAGTCAGGCGCTCCAGTTCAAGGCGTCAGTGGATAACAATGGGATGCAAGCAGCAGGGCTTTTTTTTTCTTCGTAACCGGAATCCGGCTAAATATTTCAATACACTCAATTTCTCTCGCTAGTCTAGGAGGCCAATCTCTAATCGATGCTAAAAGGGCGTGTTTGCCATGCGCGCCACAGTCCTTTATTTTAACTAGCAATCTGATAATAATTGTTGCACCTTGGGGGACCACGTTTCTGAGTGTAGTTTCCGAAATCTCCTTGTGGTTTCCTCTTCCCGAGTACCTTGGAAAGCTGCTTATGCTGGACGCGTAGAAGGGTGGCGCGGCCGAAGTCCACTAGCATAACGCGGCGGCATTCATCGTTCCAGAGCCGGTTGGCGTCGCGCTCGTCGCCGTGGTCGACGCCCTCGGCCCAGACGTCCTGTGAGGAACGCCGCACTTCCGCCAGCAGGTCTGCAGCGCCAGCACCCGCGGTGACCGTGTCAACCGTCTCCCCACCCCACGACATCAGCATCATATCAAAGATCCTAGCCCCACCAGGGAGAATATAACCCCAGTCGAGCCGCGCGAGTCCAAAGTGCACTGGTACTACCTCGCCTTGGAGCTTGTCGAGCCGCGCGTAGATACGGCTCTCGTGCTCCAAGAGGCCGGAGTAGCCAGGTAGACTTCCCTTGCCAACAAAGGTATACCCATACGGCGCCAGCTCCAGCTTGAAGAGCACGCCCGTCGCCCCTACCTTGCCCCAGTTGTCCAACGCCGCGCAATGTCGATACGGATTCTGGCGGAGCTGCTCGCCCACTAAGCGGGCGAACTCATTGGCATTGATGGCGTGCCGGCTGCCACCTTCGGCGGTACGATGCGAGAGCACGTTGGGGCAATTGTCGTCGAGATTCTGACCTCTCTTGAGGCCCAATAGGCAGGCCTGCGTGCAGTATTGCCTCGTAGGTGCCGACTCGGACATCTCGGCTTCCTCCTCCTCGTCTCCCCCCTCATTTTCGGAGCTGCTGCCCCATGGGCGGTCTTTCCGTTTGTTAACATCCGCCCCTGCTCGAGAACGGGGCAGATCACCGTCCGGCCCGTCGTCTCCTTCGTCGTCCTTACGAAAGGCCGCCGGGGCCCTGCAGGACGACCTTGACCGCAACGTGACCTGTCGGTCGACCGGGACCGCGTGAGACATGAACTCAGAGCCCTCCGTTGCTTGTGATGACGACACCGAGGGCGAGTCCGTATCCTCTGCCCCTACGAGAGGCGCCGCACCGTCGTATGGCTCACTCCATTTTCTCAGTGTTCCCTCAGCCTCCCGCGACGCGGCGTTGAGTGAAGCTCCCCTGAGAGCTTCGGATCGGAGGCTTAACAAGCAGAAGCTGGCTAGCTGAGCTACTGCCGTATAGGACGCCTTGTTGTCGGTCCAATCTCCGTTTGATGATTCGCCCACGTCCTCGTCTGGCACGCAGGGATGACAGTATAGCGTCTGCGGGTCGGATCGGTCGATGTGAAGGAATACCAGGGATTTGCCAGCAGGTATGTAGCCGTATGCAACTCCATATCGCACCATATAGTCGAAGACCTGCGTCAGCGCCATGGCAATCTGCTCTTCCGCCTTCTCCTGCTCCCGTAGCTCGGCGCCGCTCCGCGATCTACTGCTGTTGGCCCGCCCTATGACCTCCATAAATAGCTTCTCATTCGCGACTGCCGGCTTCAGATACTCCGACGCAACTTTATGAGCTGCCTTATAGTCGTAGACAAATGCGAGGCTCTCATCTCCGCCCAGGCGTGTACGGACGCCAGCTCCATCAGGTTTCGTCGGTGGGGGTTTGACTCTCTGCTCAGACGCCACTCTTTTATTCGGCCCGGTCCGGCGCCGTCGCTCGTGTCTTTCTTCGCTCGGCTCCTCCTCCCTGGCCGGATCGCCATCGCTCGGTTGGGTGAAATCCCGGATGTTATTGCTAAATCGTAGCTCCGTGCACTGATATTCCTTGCGCATCTCCTCCTCCTCCCAGAGTGTTCGCAGAATTTCCCAGACAGGATCTTCCACAGCAAGCTTCTCAAAGTGATCGACGGCATTCTCGTTGCCTGCCCGTTTGCGGTGAATTGTGGCCCCCAGATCTTTGGTTGTACTTTCTTGATGGAAGAGCCGCCTGTTCCCACAGACCGTCCTGATTGCGTCAAAATGATGTTGCCGCTGGGTATTCGTGAAGCTGGTCCAAGGACGAAGCCACTTGGGATAGTATTTACCCTCGACCTTCGTAAATCCCGTTGATGACTTGGATTTGTCGGCGAGCCCAAGTTGATTATAGAGGCAGAAGTGGCAGTTGTATAGATATTCTTCCAGTGTTGTCTTCTGGTTCTTGCGTCGCTCGGCCTGCTCTCGTGCCCTTGCCTCCTCTTTCTCGCGTCGCTCGGCCTGCTCTCGTGCCCTTGCCTCCTCTTTCTCGCGTCGCTCGGCCTGCTCTCGTGCCCTTGCCTCCTCTAGCTGCTGCCGGAGCCGGAGGACCTCCTCAGCGTCGGTCATCGGTAAGGGTGGGGGATATCGGGTGTGCGGCGACTGGTTTCAGGAAGAAGAATCCAAGGATGATGCTCATAGAAGCCGCCCGTCAGCTTCACGGACGCGTCCAAGCGCCTGATCACGTGATTGATTACACAATGGTTAGGTCGCGGAAAGTGCGGCTAAGTCCGAGACACGCCTGGATCGGATAGGCCTATTATTGGGTAGTTTAGGCGCGGCTTCAACTTCTCGCGTGGTGCTTGCACCAACTAACGTACCTGGCGAGTACCTTGAAGTGTAGAATTAGAATGTATCTCTCATACTATCGGCAGTAAAGACGAAGTATTCGAGCTGAAATGTGTTTGGTACATGACCCAGGACCGTCATCGTGGTTGGCTGCGCAGCCTACCCTCGCAGGACTGGTTGGCTCTTTTGGTTATCAGCGACCTCGATGCTCTCGTTCTGAGCCAGACATATCAGGATATGGTACCAGAAGAAATATATAATTCATCCTATCTTGTTGCTACCCAGCGTTCGACAAATCCACGCTCCCGTCTTCCTTCGGGCTATCCTTGGAGAGTCTCGGTCTTGAGGACGAGAGGCCATCTATCCCCGTCCGCGTTCAAATGGCCATCGTGCAGCTAGAACCATCATCCGACGCCTCATCTGCCGCCTCCAGCACCCTGTCTGCTAGCTCGTCCGCGAGTGTGCCCTTCCCCATAGCCCTGGCAAGGTCAGAATACGTCCATGCCCATTTCCCGATCTCGAGGTCTGGGACCGCTCCGAGCTCGAACAGGAGACGGATGGTCTCCCTTGCCTGATCTTCCGGCAGCCGCAGAGCGTGCACGACCGGCGTCGCTCCGTCCTTGTCTTGGACATCGACATCGACTCCATGGTACTTGACGAAGATCTCGATCTCATTCCTTAGTCCACGTCTCGCCGCGGCGTGAAGACCGTTGATGAGAAGTCCGCAGCCTGGTCGAGCTCCCCCCTTGAGAAGCTGCTTAGCCACGTGAAAGTTCTCACTATATAGGGCGAGCGAGAGAGCGGAGGCGTCTTGATGCTCGTCGTTGACGTTGCAAGACTTCAGCAGCTTCAGCAGAAAAGCGACGACGTCTTGCTTCCCGCGGGCAGCAGCATCATGCATCGGAGTGACGTTGAGACGTGTCTCATGCTGAGGCAGGTAGCGTATCTTGCCTCCGAAGGACTGGAAGTCCTCGAGCGGTAAGAGGCTGAAGGGAAGGGTCTTTTTCTCGACCACGTTGCTGTAGCGTTTGTAATCGTCAATGGAAGCCTGGATTGAGTCGACAACGAACTCGGCCTGTCCACGGCCCACGTAGGGGAGGAAGTGTTGGATAGAAAACATTGTGGTGAGTGATGAGTTTGCCTTGAGTGTGGTGGAAGATGGAGGGTTGTTAATGACGAGGGAGAAGTAGGGAGAAGTAAGGGTGGAACTCACGGGGCAGAAGACCCCCTTATATATTCAACGTCCTGCAGATCAATCACATGGGGTCATCCATAGAACGCCTTGCTGATGGATGCGCCGCCACCAAGTAGCTTCGAGCAGGTTCCCCGTCGAATTGTAAAAAGGGGGCCGATCTGGGACTCTGTAGGGGCCGCGGGGCCATCATCTGAGACCAATTCACCGGTCCAATACGCATCGACATACGAGGCACAGGACGCCGACACAAACTGTAAGAGGGACATGCGGAGGTCAAGCTTGTCTAAACGAGACCACATCAGGGCCGACAACTCGGTCCAAAGGATGAGACCGTTGAGCCAACGGCCAGTGAGCATGCTATCATGCGGGTGGAAGAAAACGAGGCCGGTCACAAAATGCCTTGCCACTGCCACTTGACATGGCCCAGGGATGAAGTGATTGGGTAGAGATAGTGGCATTGAGGCTACCAACGGGGTCGGTTGCGTAAGAAAGAGGCTTCTGGATCACATGGCGTTGCTTGATACAGCATCAAGGTGAAGCGATTGGGTCCGGATGAAGGCATCAAGGCCAATGGACAGGCTGGCCAGTCTCAGGGCTACATGATTGATCTGTAAAAAGACACGACAGAGCCACAAGATGCCTTGCCGGCGCTACTCGAGATGGCTAACCTGCAGATGGGGGCTCGGACGGGAGCGACGGCCTCCAGCCGTCCATGAGACCAGGTCTGTGGAAGAAGCCCAATGGAGACAGACAACTGGATCGTCTGGTACTGGGCAACCTTGTTTTTCCCGCCTCGTTTCTGAACCTCAACTTGGAGCATAAAAAAAAACGTGCTGCTGTCCCAGGGATTTCTGTGTCAGTCACTGTTAGCTTGCCATCGGCAATCTTCAACATGGCATCCGCCCCCTAGACGTTGCAGCATGATCCGGACTGGTGGACGTTATCGATAGTTTTATCCGATTCGGCGTGAATGTGAACTGCCATGGCGCAGATGGACTGACACCTACTGTGTTTGCAGTCCACCTTCCGGAGGAACAAGCTATCAAAACCATGTCTCATCTCTTAAGAAAGGGGCAGATGTGAATCCCCAGTTTGGGCCTAACAGTTCTTGGGGTTAGAGCGGCCTTCCTTGGGCAATGAAAAGCCAGGACTCGCATCTTGGCTCAAGGTAAGGGTTGACTCGATTCATTTGATCTTGATTGTATCGACACTATTGGCGGGAAGCCTACACTACGTTGTATTGGTAATCTACCCGCAGTTACTGCAGTTCCTAGGCCTATTCATCACTCAGATGCTTCCACATCGCTTACAGTCAGGTCGACAAAGACGGCGCCCTCGGGGATGAGCATACTGTCCCTTCCAATTGGATCTACCTTCCCAGTCTTTCTCACTTCCCTCCCCCTCTTCTGAACTGCCCTCCTCTTTCGCCTCCTCAAACGTCCCACATCTACTTCCGTACACGAGGTTCGATGGCCTCGCAGGATGCAGTTAGAGCAGGCGCTGTTGGGTCGCAAGGAAAAACATTCCCGATAGAGAGAGCTAGGCTCCGCGCACTGATTACAGCCTCTCGAGAGACTCTTTTTCTCGCCCATGATGCAGCACGCCATGGCCTCTCTCGCTGCTGTCTCTCCATCGTAAATGCGTTGGCAGATTGGGTATACCTTGGAAGAAGGGCCCCCCATGACCGTCTCCCATAGTCTCCTAGTGTCGTCTGTCGAATTCTTTAAGAGTACTTGAATCTCAACCCGATCACGGCGTTCTGGCACGTTCACGCGACACTCAGGCGCAAGTTGGATGGTTCGGCTTAACTGGATGCTTTGTCAGCCATAAGGTAGCCTGCTTCAATCAAGTGTCTCACCAAAAGTCCGTGATTCGAATTGGCGAACTCGTTCAATCTGTCGTGGTGCAGCTCTTTGTCTTGGGGAAGCTCCAATCTCACGACATGTTTTGGGCCGAGTTCCAGGACAAGAGCCCGCTAAGAGAGGTCAGTAGAGCCCTATGGATGCAGATGGTGTACTTGCCACTGCACTTGGAAGAAATTCGAACGTCATTGTTGACTGTGTGGGATGAACGAATCCTTCCACGGGAGGATAGGAACACCGAAGGAGTGTGATGAAAGGGGGAAGTTGTGCTCTGGGAAGATGAGGGTCGGAGGCTATCCTTTATACTCCTAACTGGGAATCTGTTCGTTAGTAACATGAAAAGCGGCCGAGGATGCCTTGTCGGCGCCAATGGACACGCCATGCCTGGTCTGGAACCTGCAGTGGTGGCATCACCATCCCATAAGCCAGTCCTGCCGAACCGGCAAAACAGTTATTGGGACAAGAGCACTCTATTGGCGCAAAGAAAGCCGAATGTAACTTCTCGGATGCCTCCTGGTCCCCAATAAGGTCGGCTGAAATGCAGTCCATGGAACTTCGCCATGAGGCGCAGGGGACTCTCCCGGACGGCTTGACGGGAATAAGTATATAATGCCATCGTCCTCCCTCTTCCTCCCTCGTCTCTTTCTCCTTCTCTTCTATCTCATCTCCCCCACCACCTCTTCTTATTCCTCCTCTGCTTCTTCCCTTCCAGAAACGGGCATCGAAAGACATGTCATCGTCAGTGGCTAACGAGCAGCTGCTGCCACCTGGCGCGAGGTGCGGTCAGTGTCGTTGTGCGCTCGATTCAGGGTCAAAATACCGCGCCAAACTATCCTCCTTTGTGAGTTTCCCTCGCTATCCTCGAGTTCGTCGTGCTGATATATATGACAATAGCTTCGCTGTCACCGCTGCGCATTGAGCGAATCTCTCAGGGGCAAATGCCTCTTTAGGCAGTTTTGCGACGACCCATGCCCTATATGCTTGGAGGAGAAGCCGACAATTCACTTTACCTGTGAGAATGGGGATTCTGCCCTCACCGGTCACTCTTTCTGCATCGCATGTGCACTTGGGATAAGGCCGCTGGGTTACGACAACGGCATGCGCATCACGGAGGTCAAGGGGTGGCTTCACTTGTGTCTCCCTGAGCTTCCCGATCGCAAACGTATACTGTGTCCGTCGTGCAGGGGCGCGATAGTGTATGCTACAAAGGAGCGTGCTGTCCCTGAGGGCGGCTTCGTGATCCCTGAGGGCGCAGTCGTTGTTGATCTGACCTTGAGCGGTGGCGGCAGAGGAGCATGCAGTGGCCCACAGAAAAGGAAGCGAAGCGAAAGATCCAGCCCAGGGGAAAAAAGCAAACGAGTGGCACGAGGGTCTTGAGTGGTGCGATAGGAAAGCTAGTTACATAGACATACTAAATCGTGGAATCCCTTTCGGGCTGTTTTGATGCTGATGCATACATGTAACTCCGGTCAACTAATCCATCTTCTCACCGCTCCAGCCACCGGAGCCGGGGCTCCAAAACCGTTCCACGGACGGCCACGCTGTTGGCTTCTTGTGATGGCTATAGGGGATCGATTCCCCTTGCTTACATAACTACAGTAGAGGCAATAGCATCTAGTAAACTCTACTATTGCGATACTGAACTAATGCAAGCAGCTAAGCTTTCAGCAAGCTCTGACACTCATATAGTTAATTCATATATTGCACGCCTATATATGTGTCAATACTATAGCATTGCAATCGTTCCCTAAAGAGACTAAAGAGACTAAATCCTAAGAGACTGATGAAAGTTGAAGGGCCTGATGGGGTTGAAGGGGGTTTATAGCCTTATCTTCTTAAGGCATATTGTTTCTAATCTTCCATGCCTCCTCTCCTTTGCGGTCATCCTCCTCCTCCTTTACCTTTTTGGTTACAGGGCATACAGGGTCTTGATCTTGCTTCAACCTGGTCACATTGAGATACTCGGCGACTTTTTTAGCTGGGAATATTGCCTTGAGACGCGACAGATTGTAGAGGAGCATGCGGCCATTAGAGCCGACCCTCTTAGCAATCAAGATGACTAAAACAGTCCTCTTCGAAGCCTTTGCTGTCTGGACAGCAACAAGAACTGGATCGAGCTTGTAAATGTCCATAAGATCGTCGTCATCGTAAGATTCCACATCCTCATATTCGAGTTGTAAACCACCATGATCTTTGAATGCTTTCCTCTCTACAGAGTATGTCGAAGGAAGAACGTAGGCTTGGAAGTGTTCCCCATGCGGCACCGTAACGACAAGTTGTCCCCGAGGAAGTGCGCATACAATTGTCCCTTGCGCCCGCCTCCCTACGAGGCTTCTCGGCATTCGAATGAGCTCGAAGGGATTTGAATGTCCTGGGTTTTCAGAACTGCCCAAAATATCTCCCCAGGGGCTTTGCTCTCTCTGCTGGAGCTCCTGAGATGGTATCCCAGCATCATTGGCTCTGACCACTGCAAGAGCATCGGCCTCTTTGGCGTCTTGTTCCGCCTTCTTCGCATTCTGCAGGGCTTCGGGGAGGTCAACCGTCATCTCCCTAAACCTTTGCATTTCAGCGTCTTGTTCAGAGCCCACCTTAGTCCTCGCGGCCTCTTGGATTGCGTAAGCCTTCTCGGCCAATGCATCTGCGTCTTGTCTGAGTTTTGTTGCTCTGGTAATGGCCTGATTCGCAGCATCCCTTGCTGCCTTTGCATCCGCAATGGCTTCCTGCCGTTTTGTCTCAGCATCGGGTATAACTGGCGGACCCCAATGAGGCTCATCTTGAAAGACCTGAGCCATGGTCCTGCGCCTATCGGCATTTCCACAAGCCTCTACCGCCCTAGCAAGCTCCGAAGAAATAGCTCTTGAAGCTGCTTGGACAATGTTGTCATCCACGTTGTCGATGGAATCCTTGATGTAAGTGTCTAAAAGTTGCCGTTGGTGCTTCACCGCAGCAAAGGCCGTCCAGGCCTTTCCAGCTTCGTCAAAGACGGATTTAGCATCATGCTTCTTGTATGCATCTTCAGCTGCATTGCTGGCAGCGACGGCCTCATCAGCCTTCAGTTTGGCATTATTGACAGCCAAAGTAATATAATCTAAAAGTAATGTTATCCGGTGGCTCCTATAGGATCTATTTGTCCTTCCTTACCGTCTACATTCTCGATTTTATATCGAACCGCCGGTGTTTTGCCACTCGTACCTCCGGATGCGGGTGGAGCCACAGGGTCTGTAGTCATGGAAGCTGGAGCTGGAGGAGCTGGAGCTGGAGCTGGAGCTGGAACTGGAACTGGAGCCGGAGGGGCTGGAACTGGAGCTGGAACTGGAACTGGAGCCGGAGGGGCTGGAACTGGAGCCGGAACTGGAGGAGCTGGAGCCGGAGGGGCTGGAACTGGAGCTGGAACTGGAACTGGAGCCGGAGCCGGAGGAGCTGGAGCCGGAGGAGCTGGAGCCGGAGGGGCTGGAGCCGGAGGAGCTGGAGCCGGAGGGGCTGGAGCCGGAGGAGCTGGAGCCGGAGGGGCTGGAGCCGGAGGAGCTGGAGCCGGAGGGGCTGGAGCCGGAGGAGCTGGAGCCGGAGGGGCTGGAGCCGGAGGAGCTGGAGCCGGAGTGGGGTTCCATCCCGCACCTTGAGTGATAAAATGATGCGGAAGTGGCTGAACCCATGCCTTGGCTTCAACAACTTCCTTCATCCACTCTTCATTGAGAATGGGGAATCCTTTTCCAATAGCATGCTGATATATTCTCGTCTGAGTGTCCTTGTCCTCACCGGCGGAGACCAAATAGTCGAATGTGGTGTCTTCAGATATTTTGGTCTGGTCGATGAGAGAAGCGATCTTGTGCTTTTTGAAGAAGCTCTCAAGTTGCGGTCTGTTTTTGTCCGGGTGGACCTTTCCGTTGAAGGCGATTTGGTGAGACATGGTAGTTATCGGCGGCAAGGAACGGGTTCTTGGATGAATGGTTGCTGGATCGGGACACTTCGTCGCTGGGTTTCTTAAGTATATAGCTAGACCTCTTATTTTGAGTCATCTTAAACTAATATTTCTCCTCCTGTACTGTATGGTATTGTATTATACCAATATTAAGCCATAAGAAACCATATATCTTATATTTAAGCCGAGATTATATTTAAGTCCAGTTATTTAATTACATCACATACCTAAATATAGATCAAGGCAACCCAGTAAGAGAAGCAGAGTTATAGACTTAAGCGTTGCGTTTAATACTAGTTTATTATTTGAAGAGCTGGTAACATACTCTCCTACCAAATTGATAACTGTGCAATAGACAGGCTATTTAATATTGGTTCAGCCTAAAAAATAGTACATAGAGACTTATATGGTTTAATCTAATTGAACCGAGTATGAGCTTCCGTAAGAGCTTCTTGCTGTGAGATTTCGCATCTCTAGATCCTGGGACTTTTTTTTCCTGAGCTGTTTTGCCCGCTCCCTGAGATTGTCATGTAAAACTGTCTCAGAAGTCGGCAAGGCATCTACACTATACGGACGGTACTCTGTCTCAACGAAGGTAACTCCCATGTCCCCGATGCTATCCAAAGCCCCTTTTCGCACCTTTGCTGTGAAGGAAGGATCGCCACAGGCCGCGGAAAGTCAGTAGAGTGCCATTAGTGCTACAGTAGTGGTCTTACTTGAGACAAGCATGCGACCTTGAAGCCTTTTGCGCTCCTCCTTGATCTTGGAAATAAAGAGCTCATCGAATGGTTTGCGACCGACCGCTGGTTCAAGACACATCCAATGCCTCGATGTTAGTCTAAAGGGGGGCTCCCCCATTCTTGGACAAGGGTAGCCGCACCACACGATGATGTAGTTCTGTATTATATTAGAACTTGCGTCTCACAGATCCGATCTTCTACTTACGTTCACGGGGTCCAGTTTCTGTAAAGCTCTCAACTCATCTGCAACCCAGTCCATCTGGGAGTTGTTTTCTAGGTACCAAAAAACCTCGATTTGTTTTATGGCACACCGAAAGAGTGGTTTCTGTAACAATGAGTTTCTTTCCTTCACAAGCTCGTCTATTTTCCCAGACAGCATGCTTTGTGTCTCTGGACTTGCTTCTTGTTGTTGTATCCTGAGCCTCTGCTCCTGGCTTAGGAGCTCATCTATCTTGGATTTGATTCGAGTGTCATGCCGGTGTCTTTCTGCGAGCTCCAAGGCCATCGGAAGGACCCCAGCAATTCCTATTCCTTTAGCTAGAAGGATGACGTTCTCATAGGAGCTGAGGGCTAGATCCTGTCCTAAAGGTCCATCAAGAAGGATCCGCTGACCTTTCTCAAGCTTGGCAAGAGCTGACATGTGCGAACTGCGATGCGATAATAGAAAGCTGACGTTGGAAACCTTTCCAGAGTGATTATCCTCATCAGGTGGATGCCAGAAAGCTACTGCAGGAAAGCTGTAGAGCAGGTTGTAGGGTGTTAGACGACCAGGGAAAAAAACGTTGAAGTAACTTCCTGCTGGCACGCGGATCGGATACTTTAGAGAAACCTCAATCTTAGTGGCGTTTCGACCTTCCAGTTTCTCCGTAACCTCGCCAGAAAGCCTATAGAAGATAAGCTTATGGAGCCTCAAGAATGTTGAGACCAGCCACATGACGCAGCAGAGGCCAACCAACGCCTGGGCCCTGAGTTTGGAAACTCGAAGCGCATGCCAGAACAGTGCCGAGACGCCAGTTAATGTGACTGCCCTGTGGCTAAGTAGAAACCAGCGCCCTAGGAGTAGCCTAGAGAACCAGAAGGAAAAGAGGCAGGCTCCAAGGAAACCACCAAAAGTCTGTTTGTAGGTTAGACGCCATTCCCCAGGGTCGACACAAGCTCACATACTACCCAACCTGAGGTGACTAGAGGTCCGGGAGTTGGACGCCGTAAGACGACTATCACTGCATGAGAAACAGCTTCTATGACAGCGACCCTTCCAACCCAGTGGTGGAAAAGCAAGTAAGAGCTCCGGTGGATGTTCAAGGTCTGGACGATGGGGCCCATTCTCCCGCCGAGACAAAGAGGAACCGCGTTAACCCCGGCGGCGAAGGCAGCTCTTCTTTCCACTTGCCTCCAATCAATATCTTTGAATGGAGCAAATATAATAAGCAAGTTACCGATGAGAAAGAGAGCGATAAGGATGGCTTCAAGGCGTGTGACGCTGTCCCACAAGCGGCGACGTTGAATAAGAAGAGGATATGCTATATGCCGCAAAAAGCCGCTATGTAGATTCGGCGATATGGCGCTCAAGAGCCACAAAAGCAAAGATAGAAGAAATATGCTTGCAAAGGCAATCAGATACCAGAATGTGCTCTCCATGATGCTGAAGAGCCAAAGGCTTAGGCGTGACATGCAAGTCTGGGTTATCAGGCCCCTCTATCTCTATGTATAGAGGGAAGCAAGCTCGAAGGCTCTTAAAATAAGCATGCTTTATTTTCGTGCAGGTTTCATCTGGCGCGAAGTGGCCTGGCTGACGTTGGTTAGGCGCCGGAGGCCAGTGGGGCAAATCTCGGCGGCAACGCGGCGCCTCCGCCTGGGTTCCCGGACCATTGGCTTCCGGGGTCACGGAGGAGTGGGGCCGGCAAAAGCGCTTACAGGGCGCCTACTACATGAGGACGAAGGAGGAGCGCATCGATCCCCTCGTGTACCTGTTTTATTTAAGAGAGTGACCAGCGCCAATTCTTAGCCAAGGCAAACAGTCAGTCATCATGGCACCAACCACCGATCCGAGTCAGGTAACGCGCACAAAGACGTCTCGTCGACGTCGTTCTGAGCAAAACCGGAACCCTGGAGCGGGCATGAGGAACCGACAAAGGGGCCTCGCCAAGAAAGCCCACACTTTTTTTCGATTCTACGGTGGTCAAGTTGCTCTTGTCGTCAAGCGCGAAGACGGCCGTATCGGCGGATATGAGTCTCACGTCGGCCTTATACGGGAGTTCGCCAAAGCCTCTATCCCAGTGGGCGAGTTCCTCGGTCCTGAGGATCTCGACAAGGAGAGATCTGACACGCCAGAAACAACATCCCAACTCGATGAGCTCACAGCATGTGTCTCGCCTCCCTCGCGGACACCCAGTCTCCACGGCACCTCTTCCACTGACCTATCCGATACTCCAAGCAGTAGCACCACAAGTGCCACTGAGAGTTCTGTATCAACCGCTCTGCCACAGCAATCGTTGATAGACGCCGAGTGGTCGACCAAGAAATCCCCTCAGAAGACCTTTCGTTCTCGTCTGCCTCTGAAGTCACATCGGGCTCTTCAATCCAGGCCGATCTCCACACGACTCAGGCTGGCTCTGATGTCGTTCCTGGACAGTTGTCTGGTTTGAGGGAGAGTGGTAGTGTCAAGCTAGTTGTAATTGTACGACCCAATCTTCTCTATTAATACATTGTTCGTAATAGTTCCAAGAGCTTCTGAGTTTCCATCTGTACAGTGCTAGTCTTTTTGAATGGCAGACCCGGCAGCCTATCTCTTGTACAAAAGGGACTATCTAGCCCCTGATCTTTGATCAGATTCTTGATCTTGTAAGGGCACCTGCTCACGTAATATCTCCCACTCCCAGCCTGGAGCTGGATGGTGACACTATCACCAGGAGATGACACTCCAATCAGGAGCTCCCTCATGAATGGCTCCTCGTTCCGGCAGCGACGCACAACATCGTCTGTGCAGAGTTCAATCTCGGTCTGATCCAACGCCCCAGTTCCATACCATAGACGCGTCTTCCTCCTATATAGCCTGTATACCAAATCGAGGAGCGCAGGGCCAGGTGGTACACGGCATTGAAGCGTAATCGTGCATGTCTCGGAACCGCGATAGAAGCTCGGGAGTGTATTCAGTTCGATGTAGAAGAGAGTCGCAATTAAGGAATTAGAGGCGGCCTCCAATAGTTCTCGACTATATGGACCGCCGCTATAGCGTACGTGAACCTCTGCTTCCTCACTTATTCTGGCATGTCAGTCTCCAGTCTAGAAACGGCTAGGGCGAAACAGACTTGGTGCTCTGCCTCGGATGACGCAAGATCTTTCTGCCAAAATCCAGCGACACTTCCTTATTATTGTATAACCGCGGGTTACTAAGATCCCATGTCAGATGTTTGCCAAAGGCCACAGTGTCACCACGCCGAAGTCGTGCGGCTTTGAGGTGGCCGAGGTGGTGAGCGCAATCGGCGAGATCCCAGCCTTCTAAAAAGGCAGTGACGATAAAAAATATCCCTACCGATAAATAGGTCAGTGGCCAAAACTATGAAGACAGCTAACGCACCAGCATCAGATCCTACGACCCCGTCAAAATGTTCTTTAAAAGCCATTGAGCTAAGACCTATCCCGCAACGGAGATCACGCAGAAAGTGTAGCACGTTCTCTCCATTAGTGCCTCTGAGGTCGAGAATTCTCTTACCCGCTGTGGGGGGTCTCACGACGATTGGTGACGAGTTTCGGCATTGGCATACTGGACAAGAGAGAAGCTCAGGACGCCAAGGCACATCGAGAGTGCCATAAATAAGTATGCATTCTCTGCAGAAACGGTGTTTGCAGTCCAGAGTCCAGTGCGGTGCTCGCAGGATGCAGAACGAGCAGTTAGCCACAGCCATATTGTTTTTGATTGCCCAGTCGCTCCGAACAAGCATGAGGTGACCATTTAAAGCGTCGGACTTCATGGCACGATTGTTTGTCGCAATGGTGATAAATTCGACCTTGACGTCGTGAGAAAACCCCGGACGCCTCATCCGCCTTCCCCAGTGTTCGGTAGCCTCACGGTAGAAATGTTCAAACACAAGCCCAGGTGGAAACCCTGCGCACGATCTAGTTATTGGCTTTCCCTCTCGCTTTCATAATGTTCTCGATACTTACAATGCGCGCCTGCAGGGTAGGCATCCAGGACCAGGGCGGAGGCCACAAGCGCAACGTCAGTTCTGCCAACGTCTCGCCGACTTCCCAGAAATCGGCCAAGCGCGTCTCTCAGACCACCTGGCGAGAGATGCGAGAGAAGCCTTGAGGCTGAGATGACATTAAATACGCCGAACGGTTGTTCAGCATGGTGGCGAATGGCTGTCTGGAGAAGGTACTTAAAATGCGGGGCCGTGAAGTCGATGCAGCGGCCGGCGCGCCGGAGAACGGAGTCTGCCAGCGCCGTGTCTATCTCTGATGTGAGCGTCGAGCTCCCCAGTGCGATATTCGTGATGTGGAAAGTCTCGCTGGACCTTTGTCGGAGATCTGCATTGGTGTACGCTTTGAGAGCATCGGAGCTGCGGAGCATTGACGCGAAGGCAGCTACGAGACGAGAATGCACATGCTGGACTTGCGGCATGTTCTCATGCAGGAGCAAGATCCGTTGGCCTTTGGGAAACTTGTTCTCCATTGCGCTCTTGAACCAGCGACAGAAGAGCTCAACAACTTCCCCGAACCCGAGATCGGGGACGAAGACAAGGATGACGTCGCTGAAGGGCGCTAGCACCTCCCCGTAGAACTTGTAGGCGATGTGCGCCGCCCCGCGCTCAGCGTGCTTCAGCACATGGCCATTTAGACCTCCGCCCCACGGCCGCCTTGCCTGGAACCGGGGCATGCCTTGATCGTCATCGTCTTGAAGGTGAAGCTCGCAGTCAAAGAGGAGCGTATCATCGGGCTGGCGAGCGAGTCCTACTGACCAATCTCTATGGCCGTGGTTGACGGAGAAATTCGACGTCACAAACCGCCTTTTGCAGTTGCTGCCAATTGCAAGTATTGCCTTGGGCTTTGCCGCCCCTAGATCATCGAGAATTTTATACGGAGCTAGATTTTCAACGAGGTACGGCCCCGGGAGACCAGGGGCGTTCGACTGAAGCTCTATGAAAGTCTTGGACGATGACATAGTGAGTTCTTCTGCGAGCATTAAAACTCTTCGAGCGCATACGGGTGCGTCTTTCCTTTTATTACGCTTCGGGGGTTGGGGTGGGGGGAGGCTTAAAACAAATCTGACCACAAGCCGTAGTTTCTTTTTTAAAACACCGACGAAATTTAAGCCCTGAGGACGGGTCTATAAAGTCCTCCATGTTTTTACCAGGCCCCCAAACCCGCGCAGGGTCCAACTAAAACGCAGAAAATATGGCTTCATCTTCCCTTGGTGAATATCTCGAAGGGCGCATGCGTGTTCCCCTTTCGCTCCTGACTTCAGAAGGGTTTGCCGAGTGCCCCACAACCTTCTCGGATCGGGCGTCAGTCACCGAGTTTCAGCAGTTCCTCAACAACCATGACCAACCAATCACCGGCATTGTGGCTCCGCAAGAGCTGGATTGCATCTTAGAGGAGCTGGAGATCACCCGACCACGATTTCGGCAAACGCTTCTCAACCCACCTTGTGTAAACAATAAGTACAAAATCGATTGCCTGCTGGGGCAACACTGCCTTGACCAGGCAAGGCGCTTGCTTGGAGACTCGTACGAGTGCACGGTGCGAATCTATGCCATCCCGCCAGGTAAAGACCCCCCCTCCACTCCACTCTCGTACGTCACTGACTCGGCCGCGTAGAGCTTCCTGATAAGTATAGTCATGGAGAGATCTGTAGGCAGGCGCTGCTGCATGATAAGGAGCCAAGCTTGTGCCGGCAATGGCTCGAAAGGCTGCCTCCTGGCAAAGAAAAACACATGTCGATGATATTCTTACGGTCCGAAATCTGGCGTGCCATGAAGGATATGGCTTCGTTACCAGGCTTATGGGAGGATATCAAATTGGGGAACTGGGCCAAGCACCTGGCAGCTCATGTAGACGAGCTGATCGTCGTGTATTGGAGAGACCACATGCGCAAGATCTGGGATGAGATTTTCGAAGGTCTCGAAGATCAAGAGCGCTACCTGGATCCGTATACAGCCCGGTTTGTCCAGTTTAAGTCTCCTGCCCGGAGTCAGACGGATCGACGAGCTATCCGTGACGAGATGGCGAAAGGATCACTATTTCCAAACATCTCCAACCAGGCACAGAGAGACAAGCTCCTTGATAACATCGTCAAGATCAAGGCCGTCATCCCAAGCATCCTCACCTTCCATGAAAACATGCGGTACCTGACCATGGGCGCCAAGATATTGGCGAACCACATCGAGGTTAAGAGGAGGAAAAGGCGCCGGGGCAAGCCTTCGACGTTCCCAAGGCCACCAGAGAGCTTGGTCGAGAATCTGGGCAGAGACTGGAGGTGGGTCGGGAACTATGCGGAGGTCAGAGAAGGACATTATCTTACAATCCATGAGCCTCTAGATGCAAAGGGCGCGTTTGTACAGTTGATCCTCATGGCTCTTCGTCTGTTTCCTTTCCTCGGATCTGTCTCTCCGCTACAAGACGTGAAAGGCTGCGGAATGGACGCTTTCATCGACGACAGCTATAAACGTCGCCTTTGCATGGGTGCGCTCTGCTTGGGTTATCGCAACTGGAAAATCCTCGAAGGGATACAGCTTTCTTCTTCAGAGGTCCCGCGAACTATTCCAAAGGGTCACTCGCTCTCAGACACGATATCCGGTTGGCGCGGTGGGATGCCCACGATTAGTGTGTTTCAGAAACTGAGGGAATGCTCCTTCCTCCCAAGCCTTGAGGGAGCTGCGCAAGAACCTGCAGAGTCCGAGCCGGATCCATTACTCGTCAAAGCTGATTTTGTTCATGCCTTCTTCGGACACTGTCGTCTGAGTATTGATCAGAGCAAGCCGGCTATCGACGCCGCCACAGTATTGCAACAGCTAACGGCATCCGAATCCATCAATGATGAAATGGATGGCCTGGAGTCCCAGAGGCAGAAGGATCCCCCGCCAGAACGGACCCCGAAGGACCTGCCATCAGGGCGAACCCCGAAGGACCAGGGGCATAAACGCCTTAAACAAGGCACGATGAGGCATGCTGCTGCTTCCCTTGCAGGCCCGTCTAGGAAAGACCCAGCCGAAATAAAACGAATGGCAGCGAGCTCCAAGACCCAACCTAATAAGAATACAAAGACAAAAGCACGACCTCAAGCACGAACTCTATTATCCCAAGAGCGCCTTGAAGCCGAGGTGGAATCCCATCGAGCCGAAGATCAAGAAATGTTTCCACTCATAGTGCCTCATATGCAGCAGCCAATGCCATCGACTGTGGTCCCAGATGATATGTACATGGACACCTCAACTGACGGAGCTTCCGAAGCGGCGCAAGGGGCTCGAGGCGGGTTTTCGCATCAGCAAACTGAGGACGCCACCTTGGTGCCAACGGTAGCTGGCGTGCAATACCCCACGCTGCCGGTGCCCGAACCTACTCCACAGACATCGCCCGTCAGGGGCATTGAAGAGGGGCAGTCATCAAATCGGATTCAAGGTGAAACCCCGATGGAGGGTGCAATAGAAACCGCCATGAACCCAGTTCCAGATGAAGGGGAGCCAGTAGGACATGCGCAGACTGGGCTAGACTCTGACATGTTCTGGCTCGAGTGCGAGGATCTCGACCCGCCAATCCCAAACAGAAAGAGTTCTCCAGCGACAGCTCCGTATTTAGACCCTGAAGATGCGCTGATAACAGCAATGACCAAGTTTTAGGTATTTGGAATCATATCAATAGTGTTACTATTTTGTCTACAATCCACTAGAGTCATTTCTACGTGTGCTGAACTCATGTCAACGTAAACTAGGTAGTGAACTCAGATATACAGCTGAGTCGGAAGGACCAATCCTTGACCACCTGCAAGATTTTATATCTTTCGGCATTCCACCAATAAGACTATTTTAATTTCCATCGCCTATTTGTGTGTTTCATGTGCCTATGAGGTGCCAGGTTGCGCAGCAGCTTCGGCGACTAGCTTCAACTTGATCGAAGCCTTAACTAAACCGAAGCCAAAAGATCTTACAACATGACTACTTTACCGCTCTCAATAGCGCCATGGTGGGGGATAGGTTTGGACGGACACCAGCTTCTCAGCGGCGTCGGAGCAGATCACCATGAGGGGCGGGCAGCACCCGGCGAGCTCGATCTACCCTCACCAGGTCTACATTCGCCGGTTTAATTGCTGCTTCGCCTGTGCTCGGTTCTAAATAGTTCCCTGAGAAACGAGGTAAAGATCCCTAGCTATCGAGGCTTTCCTACGACCTGAACCCGACCTGACAGCTATGGCCCCTTTCAGCCTGTCTAACATGCTCATCAAGGCGACATGGCCCAGACGACTCAACCGCTGTGGATAACCCCGGTTGCTGATGGTACATTCCAGGAAATGAAACGCCGCTGCAGCGCCTGATATGGACTCCGTAATATCACGAGGCACAGCAGTCTCCGGCAGCAATTCTACCCAGAGTCGATATACCTGCTCCATGTCATTCATAAACGTAAGCGTCGTATCTAGGCAAAACCAGGGCTCGGCTAAGCTGCTCTGTGGATGTGGATGACGGGGCAGGTAGGCGGGGAGGAAGGTCATCGTCGATTACCATTTGGTCATCTATTTTTGGTGAGACCATTGTCGGCTGACGCTCCGTACCTCATCGGGCCCAAGTATTCTCAGCGAGTAATTACCTGCCAGCGTGAAATCGCGCTCATAAGCCCTCGGCACTAAGGCGCTAAATAAAGCTCACCGGGGGCGTCTAAACTCGGTAGACTTGGTCTCAGCGGTTCTTCACCTGTAACCACCCCTTCACCAAAGTCACTCGCCGATAGGTCACTAGAATATGGCACGCGCACGAATTCCATTGCAAAGCGGTTTTCTTGACCCTTCATAGTTAATCCATGTTTAAAGGAAGCCTTCAAGAGACCAATCAAACCTCCCAAGAAAGTATACGGCTTCAAAGACCACGACGGCATCTGTCCCAACGGTACTGCTGCATCTCGCCCACAGCTAGGAATTCTACCTATTAATTTACGACCCCAAGCAGAGAGATGCATATAGATGGAAGGATCACAGCTGCCCTGATTGGGGTGGAGTGTTATGAGCCGGTGAGAAGAAAACCCAATCCATTGCCTGCGGGGTGATGGGACTCGAGGAATACGGACTTGGTATGGAGCGAGGGCTATAGAAACGGGAGTCATAGCTCATTACCTTCTCACATTAGAATAGCCGTCCCTGTACATTGGGAAAGGAGGAGGGCACACCATCAAGTTCGTCGAAGCATTAATCACCTGCTTTAACTCTTGAATTTCGCGAAGGACGTCTTGGGTCTGGAGCGTCAGGTCCCTGACCTCGCGCCGAAGATCCTCATGCTCGCGGCGGGACTGACGCTTAAGGTCCTCCATGGAGTCCTGGAACTGGTGCAACTCGTTGTAGAGAAAGGCATAGGCTGCACGAACAGTAGGATGCGTGTCCGCCGCCGCGGGCTCCAGCTGTAGACTAACAGAGGGCCGTCCTCTCCGACGAGAGTCATTCATTCCGAGTCTCATACCCTGAGCGGAATCTTGAGGCCGAAGAGAAGGCAGCGCCTCACGAGTCATTGTAAAAGATATGTTCAATTATGCGTGCGTGAGGATGGAAACCTTTACTGGGTCAGAGCAACAGCATTTATATTACAACTACCAAGGACACAGGGTGCCAGAAATTGATTACAATTGGACAGGTGAATGTGATATCGCCACCCAGCCTGCAGGTGATACAACTGAAAGGTCCACTCCACCAACAGTGTAGACAGGCCCCGGCTGGCGGAGGATCGGCAACCCCGGAGTGCGGAACCCTCCCGGGGCTACACACCTCCGGGGGCCGGAGCCGGCGGGCGCGGCACAGCTGCGGAGCTTACGACGCAGTACACTTGGCCGTTACGGTATGATAGACCGTGAGAGTGGAGACGATCGAGGCCGTGAGAGCAGGTACGAGAGTAGTAGACATCTTCGAAGCAGTGCTCTCAAACACACCATCTCCAGTGGTTTGCCGTTCCGTAGACGTAGTCTTGGCTTCTTCCCTGGGCACCTCGAGGGTCTCTACAGCCGATGAGGCGGTGGAGGACCCAGAGGCGGCGGAGGATCCATCGGATGTGCTCGGGCCCGTACTCTTTGCTGGCTCGGTGCTATCTGTATCCGGAGGCCCTGAACTCTGAGTCTTGGTCTCGATCGGTGCGGACAGGAAGCTCGTGCTCGAAGTAACGAGGACGGTGGGCACCGTTTCTACAAAAGTCCTCGACGATCTGGTTACAGTGGCCAAAGTCGTCTTGGTCTCAAAGGTCTCCACCAGGCAGCCAACCTGGCCATCTGCTTCTGAAGGGATGGAAGAGTCGGCACGGCCCCCAGAGATCACGCCGTGGTTGCAGCTTGGGGCCAAGCCAGCGCATTGCCTGTGGCGAGTTAGCCGCTGAACCTGCCTCTCCTCTGGGTCAGGGGTCAGTACCATATCACGTCGACGTCCCCGTTTGGGCTTCCCTCCGGTACTTTAAAGTTCAGGACCTGCCCTCCATCACAGGACAGTGGCTTGAAGGTATACCGGATCGGGAGAAACGAGGTGTCTGAGAAGTACAGGGTGGCCTCACAGCGTGTCTCCGTTGGGAAATGGACACTGACGGGCGTTAATTTTGGAACTAGACTTTGCGTGACCGGAGCTTACACGGCAGAGAGGGTGGATCTTCCAGCGTCAAGCGCCAGGACGGGCTCCGCCATGCACAAGGGGTACTGCAGCGAGAACGCCCATGCTTCGTGCAGGAAGAGGGCCGTGAGCGCGAGTGACAATCTTGGGTGCATCATGATGGATAGATGAAGAGTTGCTCAATTGGAAGACAGCAGGAAGGAAGGCGGTTAAGTATGCGCGCGCGTTTATTAGCAGCAGTCGTGACCGAGCCTCAAGTCTAAAATTAATCAACCAGTGCCCTTTTTCGCGCTCGATAAGCGCCCTGACCCATACAATTATTATTCGCATGTCTGCTGAGACTCCTTTAAGACTGAGCTTGTCCTGTCCGCTTGGGAACGAACGACACAGCATCACAGTCTCTTCCCTCATTCCAACGCCCATCATGGACGCCAGCAACAACGACACTCTTTTTGACTTTTCCCAAGTTTTAGAGCCGGCAGATTACGCCAGCCTGCCTTCATTAGATTTTGACCCATCCACTCTCCAGTCCCTTGCCGACGCTACCAATGGCTCGTCCTTATCCGCCCCCCAGGCGAACATGCAAGCTTTGGGCTACCCAGAGATGACGGGCAATGGTTGCCAAGTGCCTACATCTGACTCCTCCAATGAAGAACTCAAACGGTGAGCTGCGTGGCGCGCATCTTGAAGCGCTGTGCTGATACCGATAGTGTCTTGCAAACCATTTCACTGCGACTGGAAGATCTGGAGAGGACTGTCGCAGCTGGCAACTACCAGCTAAACCAGATGGGGTTCAATATAGATAGAGCGCTGCCAAAACTTCTTAGCGCTGTGGAAGATTTTCAAAAGAGTATCGAAAGTCTCCGGAAGAGCTTGAGGGTGTTCACTCGTGAGCTGGTGAACCATTTGCTTGGATGGAGCGTCGAGGACGACGACGTTGAAACGGGGCTAGTCACTTGACCTGGAGCTAATGCGGGGTCATTTAACGCTTGCATGTAATGTACATAAGCACTCGCATGAGTAGTGGTGGCTGTGCTAGATAAGGCCCGAGCGGCGGGAGGTGTTGTACTTTGTACCTCTGCTTCATGCAACCAATTTAAGTCCCTTGTCCGCGCCTGCGGAGCATGCGCGCTCTTCAACGTCCATCATCATCCTCGTCAACATGCCCGCAACCGAGAAACACCTGCCGCCGCTCCCGCGAGAGGGCGAGTCGGCCAGAAAGGCTAAGCCGGGAACGGTTATATGCTCCGGTCAAAGAATGGATCCTGGCAACACTCAGATTACACATTTGAAGGGGCAGATCAAGACCTTGCAAAAGAGAATTGCGATCCTCGAGGCCCTCAACTCGAAATACCGCCAAAGGCTGGAGGGGCAGGAACGGCACACTGCCAAGGTTTTCGGTGCCATTCGTTCGGCCATCGAAGCTTTTCATGAGGAGGAATTCGGGGGGCTCCCGAGCGAGCTGCATGGCGACATCGCGCCAGGGCCATTTGACGAAGATGATTGGGTTTGAAGGTTCTTCACATGTGTACCTCTCGGCGGCTAAGCTCTGATATTGGGCCAGTAAAGGATTCTTCATGTACTCCGCCGGTGACTTCGCGCCTCGACAGCCTCTCGGGTGCCGAGGGTTGTGAGCTGAGCTGTTAGCATTAGGAGTCCTTGATTAAGAGCTGTCAAGTTAAGTCAATGCGCTATATAATTTGGTGCTTGTGCATCGAGGGTAGAGTCTCCAGCAAGCACGGTTCGAGTTTCCCAAGTCCTTCCTCCACAATGGCACCCATCACCTGCAAGGTCGTTGACTTCAGCATGACCCCAATCCAGGGTATCTATGCCCTTCTCGAATGCAAAGATCACGATGGCAATGTATTTGCCAAGTATGAGTCGTTTTCAGATGACGGGGGCAATATCCACTACTGGTTTGATTGCATTCTGGCGGATAAACCCCAGGAACTTATTCCCAAAATCGTTGATGTCCTTCACTGTCCTCGAGTCACCTTGACTTTCTATCCCGGACTTAAGACTGCCTACTTTCCTTGGGTCAACATCCACACGGACGTTCAGCTGCTGGATAAAGGGGGGCACGAGTTCATTCTCTCCATCCGCGCGAATGCCGCCAGTTATTCACTGGATCACGCCGTGATTCCCGCTCTGCTGCCGGGAAACACCGAAATGGATTGGGAAGGGACCCCGAAGGAACAGGAGATGATCGATTTCGACATGGGGCCACCTCGATCGCCTTCCCCTCTACAACTGCCCTCCCCGGTCATCAAACCCCGCCGAAGGGCTCCTGCACGGAAGAACAAGGGTGGAAAGCTGAACAGCGGTTCGGACGAATAGACTGAGTTAAATTGGCCGATCGTATGGGTCGATGAGATGGGGACCGGCAACTGATCAGTTCATTTCTGAGATTGACCTAAATTAATACTCCTATTGTTGATAAGGCTGGATGAGGTTGCATGCATGGTTCACTCCCAGCTGACGCCATAGTGGTGTAGTGAAACCTAGTCTCACTTGTCGACCGTTGGGCCGATACCAGGGGTAACCGCTCTGTCGGTACGCCCTAAGCCGAAAACTGCAGGCGCCGAGCGTCACTCGTAGGCGAGCTTGTTTCCCCTTTCCTCCCATGTTGGCTTCCAGTACCGTCAGTTCCTAGTGTTCCAATACATGTCCAGGGATTCCTTCCAGGTGTCAGCAAAGAACGGAGGAATTCCGAACACGAACTTCTCACCAAGTGACGCACAGTAAGAACAAGGCGTTGGTTCTCCCAACGTAGCTGCCTCAGCTGATGCTGTGTATCTTCAAGCAAGGCCTCGAGAAGAGCTAGACGGTTTTGGCACACCATGAGCGCAAGATTGGTACGGCCACTGCGACGTCGTTCTTCGGCCAATAGTGATGATGCTGCACAGCATGAGGTTTCTGGGTTCGCGTAAAACGGGTTAGAAGAGCTCATGATGAGAGAGGATAGTTCGCCAAAGAAAAGTAGTAAGGCTTTTGGTGATTCAAATACTCGCCGAACTTGGCACCTTTAATATTATACTGCTCGGAGTCGAACCATGCTGCCAGTCCGAGAAGGTCGCCCAACAACTGCCTGTAAAGTCTAACTTGGCTCAGCCGGGTTGGTGTGGCACCCCAAACCATTCTGTCGGGTCCACGCTAACCCCCATAGTTATAGTAGCAAATGCGACAGTGAGAATACGGTCAGTACTCGGACCTATCGGGGACCATTCCGCGCTGTGAAAGGTCTCATTGACCCTCCTTTGCCCCTGTCACCTCCCCAAGGGCACAAGTCACTTTCTTTCTGGCTAACTCTCCTTGACAGTGTCTGATTGCATTGCCTCGGGATTTGACTCGGGAGTTCGTCTCGATTTCCACGACCTTCATCCCAGCCACCTGGCGAGCAGTCCCCGAGGTCACCTACTTCGCGATTCGGTCCAAGGATGAAGCGGGTGGTCGGCTCAGTGGGCGAGGGACGAGTGAATAGGCAAATGCCTCTTGAATCGCGACTATATACTACTTCCATAACAACTACTAAATTACATTGTCCATGACCAAGGGTTCGCGTCATGCAGAGCACAGTAAACCCCACCCGATCTTGCCGCTTCCCTGACTGTCCACTCCGTGCCCGCTATTGTTTTCCTTACGCTACTGTAGAAAGACTTGGATCGCATGCCGTCCGACTCCGGAGTATTCAGAGTCACGATATCTGCCAGGCGTCGGAGTCGGCATAGGGGAAGTCCAAACTTCTCGGACGCGAATGAAGCTCGACCTCTTGCGCAAGCCTCCAAAGGACTATACATGGCCGAGAGCTTCCTCTCAAACTCCACCCAGTGAATCGATTCAATGTTGCGGCGCCGGTCAGCAAGCCAGCCGTCGACCATGTCGAAGTTTGGTTTGCGGATAAAGGCTCGGTAAATGTTCCCGTAGTCCAGAAACATCGTTTGATCATCATGGAAGTGGCGGATAGTGGGCTCACGAGACTCAGAAGGTCGGAACGAGTAGCCCCGATCTTGATACTTTGCTATTGCCTTCCTCACAGCTCTTGAGTCGTGACTCCGTTCCCAGAGCGTTGGCTGCTTTCTGCTAGCATGATAGTAATACAGGTGAGCCGCACACCATCCGCTGATGAAACACTGGACGTGGGTGGCATAGAAGTCTTTGATAAAGCTCAGACAGCTTCTGATGCCTTGGTAATAACACCCAATGATCAACTGCACAGGTTGAATGCCTTGGGAAGTCTCAACAGAGCCGTGCATTATGTTGAAAGACTGACCAGAAGAGCTCTCGTAGGCGTCTTCATAAGAGGAGGTTTGGGGGTCGTCGGGTGGCTCGACGCAGGTCTTGCCGTCGGCGTCCCGAGAAATTATATAGCTCCGCGCTGAAGGGAGGGCGCACCTGAGTGATTTGAAAGACAGCGTGATCTCGTAAACCACGCCGCCCAACAGCTCCGTTGCCACGTCTGGATCAGAGTCTGCGACCCATGACATGAGAGCCTCCAACACATTGGTGCTCACCTCCACTCGTCCGTCTCGCAGAAGAGCCGCCGTGATGGCATCTACTTCAGACTTCCAGGTTACTCCACAGACCGACAAGGCGCTGATCATGTCGGCGACCGACTCTTTGTACCCAGGAACATAAAAATCCCAGTCAGAACCGACTCTAGCTGAACCAGGAATGAAGAAGTCCAGCGCTCGAGAGCCGCTAATAACACAGCCGGTATCGAACATAGCCGACAGGAGGGTGATTGGATGCTTGAAAGCCTTGGATAAGTAGGCAGAAGGATTGATGCGTGTGTTGTGGCAGCGCTCCAGGAGGGCATCGCCAGCAAATGCCTGCTTCAGTGCTAAGGAGTCATCGACGTTCAGCTTGCTGATAGCCTTTTGGAGTTTGACCTGATGAGACATGGTCGGTTGTGTGAATGCCTGGCGAAAGAATAGGAAAAGTTGAAAACTCAGAGTCATTGAGAATGATTGTAACCAGTGGTAAAATTACAACGGCGTCAAGGCTGAAGTTATACGCCGCTGTTAGAAGTAACACTCCATCCATCCGTTTGGCCTGGTCTGCCTCGCTAGAATTGACACTTGAGGCGTAGGCATCTATTTTCGGAGCGGGTGAAATTTAGCCTCCCAACAGCCATATATAATGGAGGCCAGCCATGAGAGTCGTTTTGCTTCGATAAATCACAGACTCGACGATGGATCTTTCAACTTTTCATCACCAAGGCGTCTCTGGTCAGTACATGTATGACCTGCTGACATACTGGCGTAGCCTGGGCTATAGCCAGGAGGAGGGTGAGATTGTCAATCGATGCTTAAGCGGCTCATCTACCTCTGAGTTGTTCCACAAAGTCTCGAGTATACCAGTGCCAACTTTTAGGGACGTCGGCCACCTTCTAGTCAATAATTTTGAGCATTACGAAGAGGTACCCGCATGGCAGGAGGTATGTCTTCTAAGAGGACGGATTGATGCCGGGAAATCCTCCGCCGCAAGTATCCCGGAAGACATCAAGACGCTTTTCACATGCGTTGCCCATGTTCTTCCAATGCGACTAGCACAGCGTTGCGTGCGTGAATATTTTCCTCCCCGGGGCCATGGAGCTGACAGAGGCAATAGCTGAGGCGTGACCCCATTGTGAGATCGTGTCGCTTGAGCGAAACGCCATCGTGGTACAGGGAGGCCTTTGACGAATACCGGGAAAGACAATTGCCCAGGACATATGGGCGCATGGCAGTGCGTGAGAAATCACTGCGCAGCGATCTTGTGCATGCCCCTGGGCGGCAAACGCCCCTAGGCGAAAGTAGTTCTGTAGTGGAGTTCACACAACTATGCCAATCGGGGAAACGCGAGCGTTAGTAGAGGCAGGCAGTTTAGCTAAATATAACTCTCGATCAATTGATGGTTAGTGGTAGCCACTCGTGACCCCGGGGCCGAAGCGCCTGGTTCCCCGGGCCTGTAAATCTGTCTGTTGATAAGCGAGTAAACCATTTCCGGGGATTGAAGTTTCACGAGGACCTATGGTAGCTTCTCCTCTAATAAAATAAGGCCCTTTAACTCCAGACTTGTCCGGTGCTTAGGCTTAAGCGCCCGTTCGTGGTCCGGTAAGCTAGGCGCCGTGGCCGAACGTTGTTGTGCCTGAGCCTCGATGGGGTGCTGCCCGGCTACTCGGGGAAATGACTGAGACGGGGACGCCGTCCGTCGATCCAGCCCCCGACCGCCGCGATCTGACTTCTAAGCGCCTTGCTTTTCTACGCGTCTCGTGAACAATTTTTAATACATGCTATTTCTAGCATATTAAATATTTAACTGCCCTTCTACCTCCTCTGCTATCAACAGCTCAGCCAAACAATCATTCATCCCCTCCTCTTCTTCCAAAATGTCCAGAGTACGAATCCCTCTCGATCTCATAGAGAGCTCCATCACGGGTATCTATATGGAGAACCTCATCTCATACTGGTGTGATCGGGGTTTGACGCCTAAACATGCCGAGGCCCTCGCCGGTGTATTAAATGCCTGGACCCAGCGTGACGACTTGTTCATCAAATGCCTTGCAAAAGAGAAGAGTATTTTCGAAACAGTCCGAAATCAGATGATGCGGTCCCTTGATATTTGGGAGGAGGTTCCGGCCTGGGATGAAATCTGGCGTCTTAGGCTGGCTTTTGATCGAGACCGCAAGATTAACTGTCACCCTAACGTCAAGCTCTACACAATCATCGTTTGCAAACTCTTGCCAGAGATGATAATGGAGGTTAGTTATTGTCAGTTTGAATACTCCGCGCTGCTAACGGACTTGTTACAGCGTAATGAACATGAGGATGCTTGGAGCCCTAGGGACACGGTCTCAATCGAACTATATGACACCCCGGATTGGTACCAAGAAAAATTCAAAGAGTATCAGGCGAGACAGGCTGAGAGAGAAAAATCTCGCCAGAGGGACCAGGAAGCCGTGCTCAGGTATAAGGCTCTAACTCGTGGTGTCTTCAACAATAAGGCTAGTGACTTCACACAGCAAGTCCAGCTCCCTCTTTCAGAAGATAAGCTGGAAGGACTGCTGGAGGAACCTCGCCTTTACCCTTTGGATTGGTGGGCGGGCTTGGAGAAGGCTGGGTTCAAGGCTGGGTCTCGTGCCTCCCCTTGGCAGCCACCCGACTTTTCTTCAAGACAGCAGAAGGAGCTCGCAAACCCCTTCTCCGAAGCGTCCGCGACTCTTGGACATACTCTCGCTCCGAACTGGATGCCACCTGATTTCACCTCCTCGGCTTCCAAGGCACCATACACAACGGTACTTGGAGGCACATCAAACAAACTATTTGGAAGCGCTTCACCATTGCCACCTGATTTCACCTCCCCGGCTTCCAAGGCACCATACACAACGGTATTTGGAGGCACATCAAACAAACTACTTGGAAGTGCTTCACCATTGCCACCTGATTTCACCTCCTCGGCTTCCAAGGCACCATACACAACGGTATTTGGAGGCACATCAAACAAACTACTTGGAAGTGCTTCACCATTGCCACCTGATTTCACCTCCCCGGCTTCCAAGGCACCATACACAACGGTACTTGGAGGCACATCAAACAAACTATTTGGAAGCGCTTCACCATTGCCACCCGATTTCACCTCCTCGGCTTCCAAGGCACCATCATAAACAACGGTATCTGGAACCAGGGAGCATGGATCGCCAGTCTCCGTGTCCCAAGGACCTGAGCAAGTCAAGTCTGGAGGTAACCTGGGTGTTACGGTCTCCGACAGGGTGGATTCAGAGGGCTCTTAAAAGTCGTTAAATTTCTTACTTGAATAAAGCCAATAGGCTTCTGGGAGCTGCTTGAGTTATATCTAGTTATTCTTAGGATTTGCAGAGGGAAGGCCATCTAAATTGCTATTGACGTCACGGGCCGGCTGGATAGTGTAGGATGGATCACGTTAGCTTATTCGATGTTCTTAGAGACCAATTTGAAGTGTAGTAATAATTAATGTGATTTAAGTTTGGCGATAAGAAGTCTATATGCACAACTCAATCCGTGAAAGTCTGGCACCTATTTCTCTGTCGATTACTTGGCTTCGGCATGGAACTAAGCCATAGAACGAACTGCTTCTAGGATGCCATCTACGTCGACTTCCAAGTTACTTACCTTCACGCTTCAGTTTAACTTTTCCGATCATCTGAGGGGCGCAGTTCACCATGCTGGCCTAAACTCTCCCCTCGCCTCTTTCTTATCACATGTTTTAATATTAGCATATAAAATGCGTCTAAATAAGGCAAGGGCACGTTGAATTAATTCGAGTCGGCGCAACAGAGATTTAATTTTAAGAGCTTCGGTACTTAGATTCACTATTCAGTCATTGGAAAATACCTGTCAAGTCCTTCGACCTATTTCTCCCCAGCCCCATGGATGCCGGAGACAGCTCTCGGGTTTCGCCTAAAATCGGGCATGGGCGTGTAAACATCTGCCTTGCATCGGCATTCTCTGGAGAAGTTCCTCGCGATGTGGCTCAAAGAATCCAGAATGTTCTGAGAAGCCAGCCTCATTTAAATGATCCACGAAACTTCATCCAAACAATGACCATTGTGTGGTCCCTTCTCAGTGAAATGGCTTTCGAGGATGCTTTGGAGATTTCCAGTTCAACGGGAAAAAACGCAAGCGTCTTCACTAAGGGTGCAGCCGGCGATAGTGCTCCAGAAGGCGGCACTAAGGAGTGTGGGACTTCAGGCCACCCGCTTTGCACAGAACCACGAGGTGCCGCGTCCTTCGCATACTCAAAGTCTCAAGGTAGATATCTAAAATAATTCTTCTATCACTTTTCTAATGGATGATCAGTACTCTACGATTTGGCGATCAGGCTACCTCACAATGGTAGAGTCTCGGCGAAGAAAACGTCGGTAAGAAACATCCTGAGGGAGGAGAGCCTCAAAGTCCGCCCCGATTTCCACCAGCACGCATCAGAGGGTGAATGAGGAGATCTACACACGGCGCAGCATATCAAACTACGAAGTTAGAAGTGTAGAATCAGTCAACTCTTTCATTCCTTTCTTCTTCTTATAGTTAGAGATAGTCCAATGCAAATCTTCCTGCCACACATGCAAAGACACAAGAGCACTCCAGGCATGCCGTCCAACCCACTCGCCGTCTAAATATGCATCAGAGGATCTGAATGCAAAACAAAAGGTGGCTGTGGCGGGAAGAACAGCGTGAACACACAGTTCCGGCTCTGCTCAGATGTGAGATTGGTAAGCCAGAGGAATGTAGTAGAGCGGTTCTTGAGCTCCGCAAGATGTTTGATCTCTTTGGCAACTAGCTCGCATTGTGCCGTGTCGTTGGCATCATCAAGGAAGTGATGCAGCAACCTTGCCACAGGCAGCAAAGCGGGGGAGGTGCTGCGGCATGGGGGGAGCATGTATGGTTTCTGGTGGTGATGGACCGCCTTCAGGAACCTGATGGCGTCCTGGGTCCGGCCGTCAAGATGGTATCCCCAGGCAAGCTCCCCAGCAACTGGGTAGAGGATTTCTTCCAGTTCCATCGCGGTAAAGAGACGCCAGGCAACCTCAAAGGCGCCTTCGACGTGTGGTTGTGGCAAGAATTGGCGATGCACTGCAAATTCCAGATCTGCGGTGATCTGGCAGATATCTGCGTATGGATTGGAGCTGTTCCATACGCCACCACAGGTCTTTGAGAGTATACGCCTAATAAGGACCCCACTGTGCCTACGAAACACATTGTGCATCGCCCGGCAGGCTTCAGCAACTGAGGAGAGGCTTTTCAAGTCCGGCAGGTGCTCAAAGACCAGGAGTATCACCTCCACCGGTAGACCGAGGAGCGGGGGCGACCGGGTACGGAGCATCCGCCTCCTTGCCTTGTGTTTGCGGCGTGGTGTTCCTTTGCAGGTACGGGGAGGCATGGTAACTTGAGAGTGGAGTTCAAAAGTAATCTCGAGTCAAGGATGAGGAAGGCTGGCTGGTTAGTGAAGCACCAGGAGGGCTGTCATTGTCTCTATTTATGGCCAATATCTCACCCTAAGCAGCCAATCCTGAACACCACGAGCAGGTAGGTCCTGTTCAATGTAGCCGCCCATCATCCCACAACAGAGCTCCCTCGGCGCATGAGCAGATGCAAAAGTCCCCCGAAAGCCCGAGACCCACACCCACCTCCGGACCTCCGGGGCCGACGAGTGTGGACGTTGTGGGGCCCGTCCGTCGCCGAGCAAGCGCTTAGCCGAGCATTATGACTGGCTATCACAACTTCACGATCCCGAGACACCCGGACTTTCACGGTCCAAAGATAGAAAAGAAAAATGAAAGAATCAAATCATCAACACGTACCTCCCTTGCTCCCCCCTCCCCAGCATTATCAGTAGTCCTCTGCTCTTAGACCCAGCCAGTAGCTAATTTTAGAATAAAGTTAAGCAAGTCTAATCACCACCGGCTATACTCCGTCTCGCATAAACTAAATGGCACCCCATGGCATATATATAAGCTCTTGGAAATTCTCATTGCTGTAGCCATATTCTTTCTCTTGCCGTCGTTCTTTATACTCTATACGGTCAATAGCACGGACATCTCCCTCTTTCACAATGGTTTGGGATTTGAAAAGTAATGGCCTATACAGTGTCAACAGGGGTAAAGCACGCCATCGAACTCGCCATATCTCAGTGAAAGTCACTGATTTTCATATTACCGGACACGGAGTGAAGACCACTCGTATTGACGGTGAACCTCTTGACCGTCCAGCAAGCAGCTTATTCGAAATTCGCCGCGTGCATCAGAAAGCTCTGCAAACTGCTGAATCGGAGCCTCTGTTGAGCCAAGCCGAAAAGCCTTCCCTGAAGATTGGTACGGACCGTGTAGCCAAGTTTCCTCCTGGAACAGGCCTCTACGTGCAAACACAGAAGACGCTATACATCTGGATGCTTCGAATCTAGAGATGCATCTTGCACGGGGTTCCTACAACTATCACGAAAGAACTACCTGCTCAGCATGATGACTACCATTACATCATCGCTCGCAGTGGAGCGCAGTTAGCGCCAGATGTTCTCAACACAGTATACCTTTGAGAACGCCCTGAACGACTTCCGGAGCAACGTTGTACTGTTAATGAGGATCCGTGGCCTGGTTGAGTGATGCTACAGCATAAGAGTGGCAGATGAAAACATAGAATAATCTTTCGATTGGACCTCTGTTCTGGATGCAAAGATAGTGTTCTGTCCTCCAATTGCGCTTAATAATTCATCTGCTCCTCAATAGCCGCAAAGTTCAAGTCCTGACCCTGTACAAAACCCAAGCTACCCTCCTGAGTCCCTGGGAGCACTTTGATGTCCATGCAGCTGGTGTAAATCTCCTCTGATACGCTGGGGCCGAGGTTGGGCCAAACCCAGATCCAGTAAAGGGTATACCAGTTGGAGATATCAGAGGGGAGCCGAACGTCAATCTGGCACCACAGGTCGGCTCCTGAAGGGTACAGGGCAGTTTTTGGAAACAGCCTCTGCCTTTCACGTGAGAGGTAACTATCATTGATTTGGTAGCACTGGCCATCATCAAAGCTCCAGGTACCCAGTAGCCTACCACGGGCACTACCCCCCGTGCCCTCCCGATTCCACGCCCCATAGACCGAGGCCAGGTGGTCGTTCCCATGAGGCATGGAAGTTCCATACACGAACACTTCCCCGCTGCCTGCTTTGTGTGGCGAGTTCCGCAGCATCGTCACATGACCATTCTCCTGATACTGAAGTGCGACGAAGTCCCCTGCATGAGCTTTGAGGGCGGGGAACTCGACGCTATACCGTCTAGTAGCCTGTGTTGCCTTGCAGATGGGCTCGTCGAAGTCAGTCAGCAGTGATTGCATGACAGTGTCGGTGAAGGCAGGGTCAAGGCGAGACATTGTTCCCCGGATATATCCTGGGTCTCCAATCATAGTCCCATTGAGCTCAATACGCATCAGGCGTTCAACCCATGAATGGCAGAAGACAAAAGGGGAAATTGCAACTGCAAAGAGTACACAGAACAAATCAAAGAGCATTATGGAAACTTGGCGATTCGTAGTACATTCTCATCCCCACTCTCCCGAGTGCAGCTGACCACGGATTATAAGTGTTCACGGCGACTGTTCACCCCTCGGAGAGTTACTGTGAACCATGGATAATCTCTATGCCCAGACTTATATTAAGCCTTTACCAGTACTCCATGCGCATCGATATTGACTCTGATCCCGCGGTAAGCCTGGCTTTACTAGCAACCCGGGCTCCGTCAATTTTAGCAGGGGGTTGGTTATTTTTAACTCGGTTGCTGGCAAAGTAGGTCTCTCCGGCGCGGTAAGCCCAACTTTACTAGCAACGCCGGCTCGTCAATTTTAGCAGGGGGTTGGTTATTTTTAACACGGTTACTGGCAAAGCTCATGGTTAGAGGGGTCATGTTGACGGTAACCAGGAGGTCGCGACCTGTGTGTTACTGGTCAGTTCCCTACCCATATCTTGTTTGCTACCAGTACCATATGCACAGCCAAAAGCTTATGTGACTGGTAACAGCGCTTAAGGTCGTTACCGGTAGCCATAAGGTACCGGTACCCCAGTTGCATGGCTTGCCAGTAACAAATACATACCAGCAACCATTTCATATGGCTTACTAGTAACAAACATGTACCAGCAACCTAGTTCATACAGCTTGCCGGTAACAAATACGTACCGGTAATACAGCTTGCCAGTAACTCCGGCGTACCGTAACCACCTCTACCAGTAAACAAGCGATCTTCTCTGGCTGCTTGCTGGTAACCGCCTCACACACGTGTGCCCAATTACTGGCAACCAAGGCACGCGCACCCAGGCGCTTACCGGTATCCAGGAACCACACACCCCAAGCCTTACCAGTACTCTATCCTGTACACAATGGCTGGTTGCCGGTACTGGCGATGAGGGCTGGTGAAATCCACGTGACCGTTTCGATCAATCTTACCAGCACTCACGCATTGAATCTCAACTGTGCTAGATTTAACTTCTTGAATAGAAAGACGGCCTGTACATCGTCATAGGCTGGGGATACATGTTCTACTACATCTTGAAGAACACAATGGCTAGCACTGACCAAGACTGGATACCGGAAGGCCTCCTTCGTACACTGCATGTAATCTGGCCGTCTGTCAACCCTGAAGGTTTCGATTTTGAAGCCGACCCGGCCGGGCCCCAGCTTCTAGAGGACTTGAGGTGCTTCGACTGTGAGCATCAAAATTCACTTCTTTTCAGTCCTGTGCCGAGCTCTCCCAGCGATACACACAGTATCTCGACCTATTCTTCACTCACCGCCTCCGAGGCCTCAGAGCTCGCCTTCGAGACTCCAGAACTTGCCTTCGAGCTGAGTTCACCAGCAGGATCGGATGGTCAGTTATTGACGATCCAACTTAGAGGTCACACTGACAGCTGTAGGGTCTTTTGGTCTGGATTTAGTACCGGAAGATATTCCCTATGATGAGGCTATGATTGTAGATGAAGTAAGCAATGTCTTTCGCTCAGGATGCTTTGGCGAAAGCGAACAGGAAATTGTTCTGTCACTGGCAGAGGGGCTGGCACTTGAAAGTGAAGAAGACCAGGAACTCTTTTTGGCACTGGCACATGATGCACTTCTCCAAGGTTAGAAAATGTGTGGATGACCCTCCTCCTCCTTATCCTAGGTGGTCGCAGGTCGGATCACACAAGAGAGCCAGCATCACACTAAGCTTGCTATCGATAGACCGCTATGAAATGGGGGGCTCAGGTCCAACAAAATCGCGTATTGACTCCATTCATGACATGCTTACAGGGTCGGCCTCCGGGAAATGAAAGGTGGGGCCGCCTCCCAACAGACAGCCGAAGATTGAAACCAAAGGACAACGGTGACTACCGCCGACCTCGCCGGGCTGCCGTTTGGGGGCCGGCCCCATACCGAATGCAACCACCGAAACGGAAGGGGGTGGGGCCATTGTCCCGGCGCTTACGGCATGGGCACCCGGCAAGACCACTGGCAACGGGCAGTCAAGCGGCGACAAGGTAGTCAGGAGATGGTGTGCGCTAGCAAACTTTTCTGGCCTCATGTCAGTGGATTTCCCGTGTGAGGCATTGGCAGTGTGTTGTATCACATCGAGGGTGGTTGCACTCGCTCTCTCAAATTAGAAACTCTGCGAGAACTTGCGTGTGCACTCAGAATACTAGAACCATCCTTTGGTCCGTTCCACAGTTAAAAGAAGTGTCCTGCTGTCCCCGGGGTTAGCGAGTCAAGCCAGCAACTTTGATCACCTCCTATCTTTCACTTTTTTCACAATACTCTAAGCAAACTCTTTTCTCATCAACGCCATCATGCCTTTTCCCAAACGCCGTGCTCTCAACGATGTGCATCTTCATACCCTACTGCAAATCCTAGAGTTATGGAACTACATCTCTTCCTACCCTGCATGTGCAGACCTGCCTATTCTTCGAGCAGTCATGGCAGAACACCGCAATTTCCTTGGGAGCTTGGAGACCGCAAAAGTCTCAGGCCCGATCAGACTCTCCATAACCAAACAAAGCTTATCGGCAGAGAGCTTCTCTCATCCGCCACAGCTCAATTTCCTTAGGGACAGGATCTTCCAAGTGATATGCAGGATCAGGGATACATGGGCAGCTGTTCTCTGGAGGCGTCATGATGTGGATCTGTTGAACCTCCAGGGTTCAATGGCCTGCTATGAGAATCTCCTATCTGATCTCGAAGGACAGCAACGGCTTGTGGCTGAAGATGCAGTCATTCATGTCAAGATAGTATGCATTCATGTGGCGGTGTTGAGAGCTCTTGTTAACTCAATCCTAGAAGCGCCGGCGATCTCCATCGCCCCAGTCCAGTCGCAAACGCCACAACGGTGGAGAGCAATCTATAGACATACTCTCAAGTCAGGCCTCACGCATGCCAAGAAATCAATACTGCCGAGACGACGTGTTTCGTGGGCTTTTGGCGATGAGTTGCGGGCAGATCAATCGCCCTGATGCCACCACACACCCTAGAGAAGGAGAACTTTATTTTGCATACCGGAAGCAGTCTCAACGCTGGCTAGTGGCCCTTCTTCTTCCCCATACCGGCCTCACTGGGGCCAGTGCCTCAGGAACTTTGGGGAGCCTCGGACTCTTGAAGAGCCTGCCCAAACCGCTTGCCTTTGATGCTGATGCACAGCAGCTCAAATGGCGAGATGGGTATGAAGATGGTGGGTCGCTCTCGTCCAAGCAAGAGTTCCCTGTCGCATTCTTTGCTGGTTCAGAATTCCCAGATAAGAGTGCAGTGGGCTGGGTGACGGCCAAGGAGCTTCATGTTCTCAACGAGTCATGTTTGAATCCCTCTGTCATTCCGCATTGGAAGGTTGTGAGAGCTTTCCTTGAGAGACGAACGGTATCCCGCGCTCTGCAAGACAGAATTATGGAGTCTCCTTCGCTTTCAGGTACGCACTTAAAGTCGTTTCTGGGTACTGGGGATATGCTGATCTTTGGCAATGCAGATACGCATACTGATGGCTGTAACGGTCCGATTGAACATGGTCAAGGTGGGTTGCTAAGCTCAGAGGCAACCGCAATCAAGTTCTCTACCATAGGGTCAGAGAATCGACCACAGCTTGTCTCACGGCCGATCTGGTCTTCTCTCCGCCCCTTGCCATCTAGCCTGAATGTGGCCCGGGCACGTTCTACTGTTGCTCTTAGCCACGCAAACGCATCATTCGAACCAGTCCTATCAGAGAACCATTACCTCCCTCAAATAGACAGCAACAAGCGGGAGATTTATCCTCTATCACTGCCTAGCTTGAGAGACATACATATGAATGTACCGGGGACTCGGTTCGGTCTTTTCGAATGGCCTGTGGCTGTTCCCCAACGTATCCTAGATCTCCTTGCAGAGAAATCTGAGTTCAAGGGGACCAGGCCACTTCCCAAGGACTTCAGCAATTCACGGGGTCTTTTTTCCTGCCCGTTATGTCCTAAGATCAAGCAGTTCGTACGCTTGACCCCGTTTAGCAAGCATTTGTGGAAGCATTAGAGTGATGTGTTTTTTTCAGGCGTGTTAGGTAGACAGTGGGGCTAGGCGGTGTCGATGGGAAAGGATCAGTTGACAATGGGAGCCGCGAGACTGGGAGCCGGTACGACGATAGGATAATTCCATAGTCAATACAGAGGTTTTGAGGCCAGTTTTTCTCGACTACACTGAAGTCGAGAGGGCTTGGTGCGACAGGATGCCAAAGATTACATCGCCCTTTGATCCGAACATAACACTTGATAACCACTGACTTATAGCACCTTAACTACCAAGTGTACTCTAGCACCTCACATCGTGGCTGGATGATGAGCGGGCTGAGCCATGTGATGCCATCTGCACTACCGACGTTACATATCTTACTAAGCTAGGGGAACGGTTCCCCCTACGACTGAGTCGATTTGACCAGAAGAGTGTCAATTGTATTCTATAAGTTCAAAAAATTCTTTATTTGCGCCTATACCGTTGCCGTTAATTGCTGAAGCCTCTCTAGAATCTCTCCCTCCTCTAGGTCATCCCAGTTGATGTCCTCGCTATGCTTGAACTGCTTCCCTTGATCTACGGCCTCAAACCAGGCCATCGCCACAGCACATATCGACTCAAAATGACGATTGCCCTGCAGTTCGTCGTGAAATCTTTGAAGAACCTCTCTGCTTCTCTCTTCTGCGAGGGCTAGGTATTCACCCGAGGAGGGGAGAAATGCCAGGAGTCCCGCACCGTGCTTCAATCTTGCACAGACTTTATTCCATTTATTCCCCGTCTTGTTTCGCTTCTTACTGGTCTCCCTTTTCACCCCATTCATCCGGCAAACCTCGGCGACGATGTTGGGTGGCAGCTTGTTGTAGCCCCTTTCGTCCTTCAGGGCTTGGTAGCCTAGGGCGTATTGGAGTTGATCATACCTGGCAAAGATGCGCTCGAAAGTCGTCCTCTCTTCGCTATAACCCAACTGCCTGCCCCTCAGCGCTATTGACCTATAGGCCGGGTCGCCGTCTTCCAGGTCGATCTCATCGAGAGGCTTACGAGCTCGCTCTGCCCGTGGCTTTTTTGAGTGCTTCACAGCCTCGATGAACCGCTGGATGGCTTCCCTGCTCAGGACAGCCGACACAAGGCCGCGAACATCATCGGCAATAGCCTCACCCTCGATCGGCCTTGCGAGGGTATCTCGATAATTAAGTCCATGAATCCGCCCGCTCCTACGTGGCGGCGGAACTGCATCAACCGAGATGTTCCCAGTTGTCCTCCGCCTCTTCGTGTTGGCGGTATGCCGGTCCGCTTTCCTCTTCTCTCTCAGAGCTTCGGGCAGTTCCTGAGGCCTCTCATCAGAATTGGTATCTGGCTCGCCGTCACGGCTGTTGGCTCCCTGGGTAAGCTGTGGCGTAGTTTCATACTCCGTGGCAGCGTTCTCTTGACCAAAAATCTCCTCGTTCTGCCCTTCATCTTCATCGGGGGGCTCAGTGGGTGACATTTCTTGCTGTTCGACCCTACTTTCGAGACTCGTCAACCCGCTCCGGAAATTCCCCAATTCTATTTTGACTTTGGCCCAAAACGCTGCAAAGTCGAATTGGCCATTTGCGCTGCGGCCATCATGGGCCCTATCGTTATTCTCCTGGTCGCCGGCACCCCCCCTGGGACCTCTGGACAGGGAACTTCCTTGCGATGCCGCGTTCTGGAGCAGGCTCAGGTCTCCAAGTAGCCCTTCGAGAGTAGCCAGTCCTGCCATGAGACGCACAAGGTCTTCCTTCATGCTCCTAATGTTCTCGCCCGCCATAAGGTGGTACTGAATAAGTAAAGGGAGCAGTTGCCGTGAAAACTCGTCACAGTCTCCGATATACTTGAAGTTAATGAGAGATCGGAGTGCTTCTGTAACTGTTGGCGGCGTCTTGCTCACCCATGCGACCAACCCGTCTGGGCTATGCGTCCTCGCTGCTCGACAAAGCTTATCTGCAAATTGAAGCAGTGAGGTGATTGCCAATTGTGTCCCAACAATCAAGACGGCGTCGACGGGATGTTCCAGGTCGTGGTTGAATGCAGCTATGATCCTAGATTCAGAGGGAGAATCCTGTCCATAAAGAAGAACACTCGTATGGAGCGTTCCCACATCTCGCCGTCGCATGCCCTCTGCAGCCCGGTTGCTCTGCTCTTCTTCACATAAGGGGCAAGAAGCTTGTATCCACCGTGGGAACGACTCTGGAGTAACCTTCATGGTATGTGAGGCCCTTATCGAGCAGACCAGTGTATCTGCTCGGCCATGGAGCCATACTGTCTTTCGCGAAAGATGAGTGAGCCTTGATTGGCGGCAGTCAATGTTCTGGGTGTAATGTCGTCGGAGGCGGCCAGACTGAGCCAAGCCCTCGGCAAATATATCGAACATGGTGAACATAGATCTTTGACCAGATTGGAGCTTCTGTAAAATGTCGGCATGTAGCTTGTCGGTTGTCTCCTTTCTCATGTAGGCAGACACATTATATACGTTCCGACTGGAATTATTAGAGCGGGAAGAGCCCCGGTAGTCGGGAACTATCCAGCTTGTTTTAGAGGTGCTGATGGCGAGGCGAAGTCGAGACTCACTGCCTGTATTGGTCGAGATTCCTGCACCACTGATCATGACGATGTTTCGCTTGGTGCTTAGCTCCCTTTTCAAGAGCTCAAGATCTCCAGCATAAGAAGGGTCCGTTGTCGAGGCGTTCATGTTGACGCTTGGGAGCCTCGCATCAAGGCTGCTAGGTAGGGTGGTTTGAGTTGCTCGCTCGCGATAGGTGAGGCCATCATATCATAGTCTACGCTTCCCGAGAACGGCGTCGATATAAATAGACCCAAACAACCAGGGTCCGCGTATGGGATGGATGGCCTCGGGAGTCGTCCGGAATTGACGCCTCAATAGGCTGGCCCAGGCCAATAAAAATAGCGCATGCCAAGAAGTGGGAGTTCTAAATTAAGCAACGGTCTCAAATCGGACTTGAAAGGGCACCCGGGACCGCCGTCCGGATCATGTGTGTGGGTCGTCGCCGGCCGGCCGGGGCTCCGGCGGCCCCACATCCGGCGGCCAGGCGGTGAGGGGTTGAAGCGACATCTCACGTATAAAAGGCTCAGCTTCGGTTCCGACCTTTCGAACCTAAAACCATGACCTAAGGCAAAAATGGAAACTCATTTCTATCCCTCGAGTGCGCACTCCTTTCCCGATGCTACTTCTGAGATATCTGCCCTCCACGCGGCCCTCTCTGATGTGCTGGAGTATGTCGGACAGATCCGTTTCATAGCAGCAACAGCAGAAGCTGCCATAGAAAGGATTCATAGACGTCTTGATCTTCTAGAAGAAGTATCCGCCCTATCGAAGGTTGGCAGTGTTTCAAACTGACGTTCTATAGATAGCCAGCGAAACAAGCTCAACCCAAGCACCAACCACCCCTACAGGCCCAGCCGCCCCATGGAAAGAAGACGAGACGGACTTTGAGGGAGATAATATGCAGATACCTGACAAGGGTGGTGACTAGAGCTCACGATTCTTCCATTGGTCATTCGGGCCAATCCTAGACCAATGTCCAATATCACAAGACAGTTTGCCCGTCTCTAGATCCGTAGCCCTCCTGTGAAGTGAGAAGTTGCGACGCCGATAGGCTAGGTTGAGGCCCTAACAAACCAGAGGGAAGCACTATCTCTCGGGTCTTGTAGCACAAACTCCGGCGCAAGCCCGGGTTTCTACAAAAGAGAACCCGCAGGAGTTCCCAGGCCCGCCTGTTGCGTGTCTGGCGTCATCTGATCTCGTGGTCCCCAGTTGGGCCGTCAAGATGGAGGGTTCGGGCAGGTGGCTGTGTCGCAAGATGCAGTTGGTTGGGGTCTGCCAGCCGGGTACTTAAAGGCCAGTCACCCCCTTCTCCAAGTCAACTCGTTCTTTACTCCTTCATCTCACGCCTTCTCAGACATCACCATGGACTCATCAGTGTCGTGTGCTTGTCAGCAAGACTCCAACTCCGTCGCACTGAACGTGCAAGACCTCGTTCTCAAGTTACAGGCCCTTGCCACAAGTCGTCGTGCTCGCCGCAACGCCTTCCTAAGACCCCGAGGCATCAGTTGCCGTCGCCATCGCCAAAAGCGCCAGCCTGCGGGACATCGGAAGCCCACTCGGTGCAACGACAAGTACATTTTAAAGTCTCCATCAAACACAAACACCGAGCCCACCTTACCTACCAACAAAGGAGGTGATGCCTCCCAGCCCCACGATGATACTCCCAGGTTTTTTGATATCGATGAGATTCTCGACGGGATCCTCGATAGGATTCCCTCTGTCAAGGTGGATGAAATCGACCTAACCCAGTGCGAGGGGAGTGAGGGTGTTGAGAAAGCCGTTGACTCAGCGGTACTAGTCGAGATGACGCCGCGTGAGATGGTGAGCGGAGGGATGGAGGTGATGGATATTCTTGATTTATCGATAGCAAATAGTGTAATGCCTTGTTAATTCCATTTCCCAGCTCTTATAGATGGTTTCCGTTGAATGGTTTCTATGTGTAGGGTAACTAGTTGGGATGGATTGGCTGACTAATAAGGCGGCGCGGCCGCCTTATCCCTTCATCCACCCTCTAGGCAGAGCGCAACGACTCCCAGCCGTTCGCTTCATCCTCCAGTCCAGATACCTGTTCTGAGCCCGTTGATATCATTTCCTCAAAGGCCCTCCCGACCTGGCGGAGTTTCTTGACATACTCAACATCGAGGAGGCTATGGAACACCTGCACGTCCCGCACCAGGGACTTCCATTCCTTTTTCTTAACATAAAGAGGACAGTCTTCCTTACGCTCTTCCTTGAAAGGCCACTTCGACTCGAGAAGAAGGAATGGCAACAACCCATCATCCTCAGGGCCACATATTGAGTTCCATATCCGTCCATTCTCCAAATGGGCCTTCAGCTCGTCTATCTCCATCCCCAGCTGCTGAGCGAGTCGCTCGGTGTCCTCTTTGCTTCGTCGTATACTGCCACGCTTCTTCATTTGCATATCAAGTTCTCGAGCGACGCAGGCTTGGGCATAGCGATACAGGAATTTGCTGAGAGATGACTTCCCAATAGCAGCGGCCAAACGTTTGCCATGCTGTAGCAATATGTCTCTCGTATCACCTGAAAGAAACATGTGTTCATCACGACGTCTCCATCCATCCACCAGGCTGATAAACTGCTTGACTGCCAGTGAACTTTGAACAGAAGCTGCGGCCTTGAAGACCTTTTCTGGCGGAGTTGAATCTGAATCCCTGGGTACCCGGGGAATGCGGCAGTCAGGATCTCGCTTCCTGATCTCTTCCTCCAGTGCATATAGCTTCCTCCTGGCTGCTGTGTCTGCACGTGTTTCCCTACCCGAGGTCTGGGTTCCCTGCTGATCGGTCCTTGGCCTTTTGCCTAGAAGTGTCGGGAGAGGCGATCTGGCTTCTGACTGCTCGGGCGGTGGGTTTGGAATTGATGGTAGAGGCGTTCTGGGTTCTGATGACTTGGGCGGTGGGACGCGAGTGACAGTATCGTCCAGTACGCCACACTTGACGCACTGGCGCAGCGCCGTAGATTTGAGGCGATCTCCACGCTGTAAGTGGTTCATAGATATGGCAATGTTGGAGCCCATGTTGACGACCATATGATACTGGCTGCGCCCAGTGAGCATGAGCTCGCCACGCCCTTGAACCTTGATCTCAAAATCGATACCTTCTCTCTCAAGTATCAAAGGGGATATCAACAGAGACTGATGTCCGACACGTTGACTGCACCCATTGCAGTCCCAGTTCTTGACGACAAAGGCCTCAAATTTCTTTGTGTGATGCGTCTCAATGGCAATCCAGAGTTTGACTCCCTCCAGCACCAGGTTGGCAGAACGCAGGCCGCAGGGCGATTCATCCTCAGAGCAATTATAGTCTTCGATATGAAACCGGTTCGCGGATTTATCTCCGCCAATGTGCCAGTATGGACGGTGCAGGTCGAGGAGTTTCGGGTTGTCTAGTATCGTTGCTCCTGGATTTAGCAGATCCCCGTATGGAAGATCCAGATGGCCGGTAAAGTATGGAACAATGCCCTCTGGAGGGTTGTCGAAGTAGTTGTCAAGCCACTTCCTGGCCTCCTCCTTGGTCGGTATCACCACCTTGTCTGGAAAGTCCGGGAATGCGAAGTGGGATCGATGTTTCGAGATATAGGCATGCACGTAGCCCTCGCCTTTTGGCCCGGGCACGAATCTATTGGCGGTGAATTGCCAGTCGGGTTTCGGCGCGCTTAACCCGGCTTTTAGCGCGGCTTTGATTAAATCCAGGTCGATGGGCAGGTTAGGAACCGAAATCTTATGCATAGTGTCGTCCCGGTTGATAATCCTCCCGAGCGCTTCGACCAGTCTCTCTCTCATATCGGCTTCCGATAAAGTCAATTGGGGCGGCGAGTCTGGCACTGAGGTGTCTGGCGACGTGAGGTGTGTATCCGGGGTGGTAGCGCGGGATGTGTCCTCGGTCGTGTCGCTGCCTCGAGAGTTTGGCGTGATCGGGAGCTGTATGGTTCTTTTCTTGGGCGTAGCGCCATTGAACGGCGATTGCATGTTGACCTGTGCGCCGGCACCTTGGCCAGTTGGGTTTGCGGTTGTGGGCTGTGTTTGCGGGTTGGCCTCGGACCTGTCGCCGCTCGTGTCGTCCTCCGAGGCTGAGGACCGTGCCGACCGGTGATCAGCGGAGCCAGACTTAGCGTTGTCTTCTTGAGCCGCATCGGAATCGCCCATGACCACGTCCTCGTCCTCCGGGGCGCTCGCTTCTGCCTCCGCCTCTGGAGTGTGATTCGTGGCCGGGATGGGCCTGGATGCGGGTTGTGGCGATCTCGGCTCGTCGGCCGGGTGGGCACCACTAACACTCGGCCGCGAGTCACCTGCACGGTTCTCTGGCTTGCCTGGGTTCGGTACCGGCTGGATGCTATCGTTCTCGTCAAATAGCCGAGTTGTTGCCGCTGCGGAAGCGCCCCCAGCTACCACCTGGTCGCCATCGGTCATGACCGTGTCTGTATTACCATTCTCTGGTTCGGGCTCTTGCTCGCCTGATGTAGTTGCGCATTGGTCCCCGCCGCCGCCGCCGCCGCCGCCGTTGGGTTGGCGGTCTGCCTCTGGGATGTCGTGCTGGCCATCGGACGCGGTAGCCTGCCTGGATGCAGATCGGGAAGCACTGGCCGCAGAAGCCGCCTTGTTAGTGCCCCCAGGTGGTGATGGTGGCACCTGCTCGCAGCCTCGCATGGATGTGTCTTTGTCTTTGCCACTTGATGTATCTCCGGTGGCCTCAGTGCTGGTGGCCGAGTTGTCGCTGTGGGTGGTTGCTGGGGTCTGATCAGAGTGTGGCTCTGCGTCACGGCGTTGATGAGTTGAGGCGCCCTGCGCGGCTGCGTTGCTGTCTTGTTTCGCTGTGCTGCTATCCTGTTGCTGGGCTGCGTCGCTGATAACCTCTGGGCTGGTGGCTGCGATAGTCTGCGTGCTCGGTTTGGATGCGGCGTGACTCTCGGTGCTTGCTAGAACTGCCTGCTCATGGGATCCGCCCTCAGCAGTATCAGCTGGCGTTCCGCCTTGCCGCACTTCTTCTCGCCCTGGATCCCTCCGTCCTTGACCTAAGGCATCATACTCGGCGTGAGGTGACTCTTCTGGCACCTGCGATAAGGCAGTGATGATTTCTTTCGCAAGAGCTCCAAGCGCGGCCATCTCTTCCCTTGCCTCGCTCAAGGCGGAGGTAATCCATGGTGGCGGCCCATCGACGTCTTTTCTTCGAGCTTTGCCACGAGCCGCGAGTCGCGTACTTGATCTCGGCCCACTTGTCTGCGGCTGAATGACTGTCTTAATATGAGTAAGAAGTTCCACTACTTTATCGGCTCGAGAAGCAATCAGATTTTCTATTCGACAGGCTCGAGCATGCAGCGCGGCGAGATCTGGTGCTGGAGTGCTGGGCTCAGTCATGTTGGCGGATGTGAGAGGTTGCTTCTGGGGGGCAACGAGTGAACGGGGCGCGGCTTGATGGCAGGCTTAAGTATATTACACCTCCGAGACTTATCCGAGCAGAGGCACCCTGGTCAATGCACCTGGCCCCGCGATGTGTCGCACCGGGCCCACTGGGTTTCAAGCGATGGTTGTGCATGAAACGGAGCGCTCTTTATTCTCATTATTCTATGATTTTCTCTAAACGCCGTGCCAGCTGCCTCAGGCGTTGTCTCTCCTTTTTAGCGTCTTCTTTCGCCTCTTCTGCCTCCTTCTGCCAGTAAGCTCGCTTCGCTTTCATCTTTTGTATCTCTTTGAAGCTTTCTACTTGTGCTCTTGCTAGCTTCTTGATGCGGACCTCGAGCTTGTATGCCCATTCCTCCTCTTGCTCTATCTCGCTCTCTATGCTCTCTTGTTTCTTTATAGCAGCTCTTTGTAGTTCCTCCTTGTCCCTTACCCTTCTATTCATGGCTTCTATCCTCTCTGTAACCTTTGCCCCAACATCTGTTGCTACGCGGTCGTCGTCGCTGTAGTCACCGTCGTCGTCGTCTTGACTGCCTTTATTGCCGCCTGTGGGAGCAGGGGCCATCATCTCAGTTTCGCCAGAAACAATACTACCCTCTCTGCCGTTCCCGGACTGGTCGGTGTTGAGATTGATGGGTTGCTGTTGGGCGGCATTCGGGAAGCCACTTGCCGCTGTTGGGGAGCTATGGACTGGCGAAGACTCTTCTGGCGGCGTGGTTACTGCTGGAGAGCCCTCCTCACTTCTAGGCTGGTCGTGTTCACGCCTGATATGCGCGGAGTCGTTTGAATTGCCGTCCGGGTCGGCGTCCCGTACATCCCTTGCTAGCATCGCTCCACATTGACTAATGCCCTCTCCCACGAGAGTCGATCCGGGCGTTAAAAGTCCGTGGAATGGGCTTACTGTTGGCAAGGGGTGAGCCCCTAATGGGATTTCGTTTGCTGATTCCGCATGATCTTGGTCCCGGTGCCTGCCATGCCCGGCCTCTCCATGAAGGCCAGATTGCCCATCTTCATTGCCGCTGAGTGAGGTGTCATCGTCGCCGTAGCCAGACACATCGCTGTCGTCCTCACTGCTCTCGCCGACCCCGGGCTGGTCGGTGTTGAGACTGATCGGTTGTTGTTGTTGGATGGCATTCGGAAAACCACTCGATGCCGTTGGGGAGCTGCGGACTGATGAACACTCTCCAGGCTGATGATGTGCCTGGGACTCTGGTAGCACCCGACTTTCTGGTTCGTCTTTAGGATCCTGCCTCTGAGCACTATCTTCCCCCTCGGGAGTCGCTGTTGCTTTGGGCGCGTCCCGCCCTCGGATTCTCAGCCTTTTGCATGTTTGCTCATGTCGCTGCGGTTGGCGTTTCCTCTTAAGGCCTGGTTGCTGTTGGGCACCGCGAGATGGATGTTCACAATGAAGTATGGGGACCGGATTGTTGTCGTAGTCGCCGTACTCGGCCGGGTCGGCATCGAGACCGATGGGCTGCTGAGGTTGGATGGCCATGGGAGAGCTATTAGGCGCGCCATGATCACTTACTGGCATCGCCCTACCATGAGTGATGTCCCTTGCCATCTGGAGAGTCGATGCAGGCGAATTGTAGCCGTCGTTGCCACCGTTGTCGTTGCCGCCGTTGCCGCCGGGCTGCCGAGGTTGGATGGCATTCGAAAAACCAGCTGTTGTTGGGGAGTAGTAAACTGATAAAGACTCTCCTGGTATTGCTGGCGAGTCGAGGTGAATTGACCTCCTGTAGGATGGTTGCTGTTCGCGTCGGCGTTTCTTTTGTCTCCGTCTTTGTATCTCTCTGGCGATGCCTGGTTGCTGATGGGCACCGCGAACCGGAATTTCACCATTGAGTTTGGGAAGCAAATCATAGCTGTCATCGTCCTCATCGTCCTCATCGTCGTCTTCGTTGTCTTCGTTGTCTTCGTCGTATTCGTCGTCTTCGTCGTCTTCGTTGGGTAGGTCGGCGTCGAGAATAGTGGAGCTGCCAGGGGCCCTATTCGATACATAGATGGTTGAGCCTCCTCGTTTACCGCTTGCTGTGTCTTTATCACCACTGAGCGAGGTGGTATCGTTGTCGTGGTTTTCGTCGTAGTCGCCGCCACCTCCACCGTAGTTGTAGTTATTACCCCCATCGCCCCCTCTAGGGCGGGAAACGCGATCATCCTCACTGATCTCGCCGCCGTCTCTTGGTGGATCGGCGTCGAGACTGATGGGTTGCTGAGGTTGGATGACATTTGGGAAACCACTTGCTGCTGTTAGGGAGCTGTGGATCGATGAAGCCTCTTCTGGGGGCGCGGTTATTGCTGGAGAGTCGAGGTGAATTGACCTGCCGCAGGATGGTTGCCGTTGCCTTCCTTGACCCTGGCCCTGATCTTGTCCCATCTCAGTTGCCACAGACTCGGATGCCTGCTGTTTGTGTTGAGTTCTCTGCCTCTTGGCTGTCCTCCCATCCTCGCCCTCCTCACTTCTAGGAGCCACCGCGGTTTCACTAGAAACAAGATCCTCACATAAGTTGCCGTCCTCGTAGTCCTTGGGCTGGTCGGCGTCCCGTACATCGCTTGCTGGCATCGCTCCACACTGAGAGATGTTCTCTCCCATCTCGAGAGTCGATTCAGGCGTCAACAATTCACGGAATGAGGTTGCTGCTGGCAGGGTGTGAACCCCCGATTCTGTCTCTGATGCGTCGGATAGATTAAGCGCTGCCTTTTCCCTCAGGTCCCTGCTCTGGTCCTGATCATGGTGCTGTGGTCGCCAATCGAGCGTAAGAGCGTTCTCGGCAGCTTGTGGTGGCATGCTAGGCTGGGCTGGTTGAACGCTGTCGGACTCAGTCATCATCGCAGCTTCGCTAGAAATCAAATCTCCAGATGAAGCGTCGTCGTCTTTACCGCCCTCGTCGCCATCCCCGGCCGGGTCGATATCGAGCCTCATGGGCCGCTCAGGCTGGGTGGTGAAAAGGGGCTCATTTGACACATGGATGGTCGAGCCTCTGCCAGGTGATGCCGCGGAAGTAGGCGATGCTTGAGATGCTAGAGTTTGTCGGCCCAGGGGTACCGGGTTGTCCAATCGCACTGCCTCGTCTTGGCCGCCCAATATAAGAGCACTACCCGGGCCTTGATTATCCAGATGCCCAAGGCATCTGGCGAGATGCGTCAAGCAGTCATTCGATGCTAAGTGTTCTCGGCAGTGAGGGCACCAGGCCTGAACACGGAACCGCTGGCATGTATGGAGATGCTTCCATATATTGTGATATTGATCCCCGCAGTGCTGGCATACAGTCTGTGATTTCTTCAAGTGCTCCCTTTAAAGTGTTAGCTACTTTGATTTTTAATCAGGCTCTAAGCAACTTACTGCAGTGCATTCACGCTATCAAAGGTAAACTCTGCCTCATCCTTGATGTATCCAAAGACCATCATGCCCTTGACACAACCAGGTGTGCGTGATAGGTCAAGTTGCTGGCACTTGCCTTTTTGGAGATGTCTCTCAAACTCTTCGTAGGCCTCAGGCGTCTCATCAGGATAAGTGTACTCTCGTTGCTTCTCTTTTGAATGGTTCCAGACATGCTGATATAGGTGACCCAGGTCTGTGAAACGCTCGGCCTTGTTGTGGGCGATGCGGCAATTGTAATGATTGCAGAAGAATAGTGCTGAAGAGGCGTCATCTGCTCCATGGTACCGTCTCTGAGCGATGTCCCCTGCGACTTGCTGCGCTTGCTGAGGTGGTTGATCCTCCCCCGAAGGCACATCTCTTCCTGGCTCCACTCCAGATGTGCCTTGGGTTTTCTGTCTCTTGGCACTCTTTCCATGAAAGAGTTCGTCATTCTCGCTGTTTCCATGTGAGGGAGGTGCTTGGGGTTCAAGAGATAGTCGAGCCGAGCATGGCAGAGCCGTTGGACCTGATGACATTTCGTTTGCTGGTCCCCCATGCTCTTGATCCCAGTGCATGTCATCTTGAGCCTCTCGATGAGAGGGCTGTGAATAAGTCTCGCAAAATGCAATGCTACCGCCGGGTGCAGGAGCGAGCGACTGTCTGGGAGAGCGAGCCTGAGAAGATTCCGGATTGAGGACGAAGCTGACACCCAACCTGTTCTCGGTAACTGGCTGAGATTGATTTTGTGGTTGAGCCCCTGAATCTGCCCCTGGTTGCATTTGGTTTATTGGTTCCGTATGATCTTGGCCCCGGTGCCCATCTTCATCACCGCCGAGCGAGGTGCTATCGTCGCCGTAGTCGCCGCCGCCGCCGCCGTAGTTCGTATACTCATCGCCACCTCTGGGGCCAAAATCCCGATCGTCCTCACTGCTCTCGCCATCCCCGGGCTGGTCGGTGTTGAGACTCATGGGGGGCACCATGATCCATAGATGCAATGATCTGCAGGCCCTTCAGCTGGTGGAACCTGCGTCAACTTTCTTTTAGCGCGGAACACAGATATGAGCCGTCATGCCACCCCACTGCACACAGACCGCGGCACCGGGAGACGGTGAGGCTCCACCAACTTGGCGTGCAGGGGAGAGGTTTAGTACACCAACTCAGTTGCCTTTTCGTTCAGAGCAAGGACACCCAAAGTGTAACGGGAGCAACCGACCCTCCCCTCGAAGATATTTGTGAGGCGCAATACATCTAGGATCGAAACGTCTTTCTTCTAAAGCAGCCGAGTCTATAAGAACTTCGTTCTCACAGGGCTCTGAGCGTTTGACCGCAGAGCAATAAACTACCTGCTATTTTATGCTCTTCAGCCAAGTCTCGATGCTCTTATAATCCATCCTTTCTAAACGCTGCTCTGTCTCAAGATGTTCTCTCGCATCCCTCTGATTTATCCCAAATAATTCCCTTGCATATTTCTGCTTCATCTCATCCACCCCAGTGTGATCGTTAGACTGATCGTGACTCGAGACGCTACTGTTTGTAGGCGTTGGCTGAGTGTGGTCTTGTAACTTGAGAACAGGCTCGGCCGGGGGACCCAGCGAGCAGTCAGAAGCGCGGCTAGTGTGAATTGACGTGACCGTTCCTGTGCTTCTCGAGCTCAGCTTCTCCCATTTGTTGACTGGCTCACACTCGTCGGATCTTGAGCCTGCTGGCTCGCTATTGTCTTGATGTTCGTCTTGGTGCTCGTCTTGACGTTCGTCTTGACGTTCGTCTTGGTGCTCGTCGGGGTTGTCTTCGTGACGCTTGTTGCTGGACAGGCCGCCGCCCCGGATTGCGGTCAAGGACGAAGATGTACGTGTGTCTGGATCTAACTCCTATCAGAGATGTTGCTGCTTAGATAGGACCGACTTACTGTTGTGGTTCATGGTGTTGAAGTTCTTGCTGAGTGGGCTGATGTGGAAGCTTGAGAAGAAGCCGCCATGGACGACGGCATATAAGAGCAAGGAAAGGACCACTGGTTATTTGATGGATGCCGTTTATGAGGCTCTCACCCCTGGATGCAGCTTCTGCAGCCACATCACATTGCCCTTGATCCTCTGTCTCGATGAGGCTGGGTTCACGACCAGGGGATGGTTGGCGTGCCAGGGGAAGGATCGGTCCAGCTAAACAGATTAGGCATTGAAGGAAAGGTGAGTGAGAGTTGCTTACCCTTATATTTCCACTTCCACTCGGCCACAAAGAGTTTCAACTTCAGCACGGCACATGATACTTGCCAGCCTTCCCAGTGCAAAGTAAGAGTAATATGACTATGAAACTTAATTCTTGGTAAATAATTTCCCTTCTCCCATACTAGTAGTATATCAACGATACTATAAGGGAGTGTCCATGCATTTTCAAGAGGGTGTCTCACGATCAAAAAGAATAATAAAACCTTTATACAGGGGATTTTGACCTTATAAGGCTTAAGACGGCCTAAAAACGTTCCAAACCTCCATTGACGCTCATGGTCAGTCCCGAGGTCGGTCTCATGGTCAGTCTCGAGATTGTGGGTGGGTGAAGGGTCCATGGCGAACCGTCAGGACAAAGGGACAAGGCAGCCGACACTAGATACCTCTCAGACTTCCCCTCAAATACCAGGAGCCCTACTGCAAGTGCACATATTGAGCTGCTGCACGCATGGTAGGTTGTGGTTAGGTGCATAAGATCCTTTGAAGACTCCCGGTTCCACAGTATAATGCAAGAGTGTGCGCTGGCTCAGTGTGCGGCTCGGGGCGGCGGCAACCACACAACTGCGCTTCAGTCTGCCGAGCAAGCGCCGTTTTACTGGTTGTCTAGGATCCCGGTGTAGCATGGGAGGAAACCGTCCCCGGGTGTGTCTTCCTCAGTCCAGGGCTATTATGGATCTGCAAGGAAGCCTCCCGGTATTGGTGGCTTGCTGGAGTACGGCCTACACCGGCAACAGCATGTCCGACCCTCCACGGGGTCCTTCGGAGTTCTCCACCGACAGCAGAGATACCTGAGCTTGGGGTCTTATTCACAGAATGCAACGGGGCTGACCCGTGCGGCTCGTGGTAGCATCCACCATACAACCGCGCGGGCAGTCTGGCCTGGCCGAGTTGATGCGCCAGCAGGATCCCGGAGGAGGACCAGGGACCCTAGCGTGAAGGCAATCGGTGCGCATGGACTCTGGCCATTGAGGGGGGTGTGCCTCTGCCTACCTTAGCGCTGTTTTCTCAACACCCCCGGGCCTCTCCTCGTGTTGTTGAGCCCTCTGCGCCCTCAGGGACTTCGTTCTCCTGGGTCCGGAATGCGGATTAGTGGTGAGATGATTATTGGTCCAAGGAGCTGACCATGGAGGCATTGGCCATGAGCGACTCTATCACATATACAGGCCATCCCCCGGCTATGAACTACATTGATAAGCCTACTATCTCTCTCGCACCTCGCTCTCTTTCTTCATTTCATACCGATATAAAAAAGGTATGCTTTTCATGACCCTCTGTCCGTTTTCCTTCTGATCTCTGACCGGTAAGACCACAATGGTTATTCAGGATGACGAATCGCCGGCCACAACCCCCGCCGACAATCTTCCTGAGGTCTCTGTCGACAATCCTCTTGAAGCCCCCGTCGGCTTTCCTCCAGCCCCCGTCGGCTTTCCTCCAGCCCCCGCCGGCTTTCCTCCTGTTGAAGCCTCTGTCGAATGTCCTTCTGCTGGCGCCTCCGTCACGGAGTGGCTCGCACATTCACAGGGAGATTGCCCGTATGGACACCGCCATCCGCCTCCTCAGAACGAAGCTACCACCAGTGTCTTAGACAAAGACGACCAAGAGCCTGACGAGTCTACCACCACTTGCCTATGCTTTAAAACGAATTTCATACTTCTTAGCTACACTGGGGATGCCAGTATTGCCTTTCCGAAAAGATGTGCAGCTCAGGGTTTTATCTCAGTCCTTGAAATCATGGCTATCATAGCCTCCTTCCTGTCTGTACTGTTTCATTCGGCGTATATAGCGATCAGGAAGAGACTTGATTTAGGATAGGAAGAATGAATTAGCTTGCTCAAGACCATGTCACTTGTCTGCCGTCTGACTGATTGCATTTCCTGTATCGGCCTCATCTTTATGAACCTTTTCGTAGTCGCCAACAGGCTGGCGACATTCAATGCAACTCCCAGAAGCCGTGTGGCGGAACTTCTGACATACAAAACACCACTTTTTAACCCTCTTCCGTTCCACAAAATTTACAACTTCCCGTCTCCTCCCCATTTCTTTAAAGCGAAGCTCCTTCAAGCCTTCAATGATCTGGTTCATGTCGCCGTCATCCCGAGTCCTATCATCCACCTCCAGGTCTGACTGACTGCCATCCTGCTCGGGTTCCTCTAAAATTAGGCGGTAATCATCATCCATAGATGCCGGCTGCAAGCCCTTGGCCAGTGGACTGTGGCCAACCCCTTCGTCGACTCTCTCGTTGTCATCGGCCTCGGGAGGTGCTGGTCGAGGACTCTTGCTCCGTCCAGTGTTGAGAATAGTTTCAGGCCTTCTCTTTCTGGGTCCCCTCCACTCTCTGGGGTCAGGAATTTGAAGGTAGGCTTCGTCGTTGCTCATGTTGAACTGTCGCGGGATTTGTGACGGGGTTGATTCTGAGGTGCAATGGCGGCACATTTATAAGTAAATGCGCAGTAGTTTATAGGGTGGATACATGGCTGTATTTATATCTGGCCGGCTACTCTCCCCTGCATGATCTCCCGGACTCTAACCCATGGCTCCTGCACCTCTGCCATACTTGAGGTGACTACTGTAGGGATTGATAGTTCCTTGAATAACTCCAGCCTGTTGTCTGTCAAGAATCCATCTGCAGCGACAATCCCATCGACACGGTCGATAGTCTCCTTTGAGTCAGGGTTGAACGCGCGAACATGTAGTTTCTTGTTCTCAGACAGATGCTCCCAATCCAGAGGTAGTAGGGATTTATTCCCATCCTGAAACTTGACCCAATAGTTTATATGGAGCGAGTACTTGTAGCCTTGTCTATCTTTAACATCAAGGCTGTTAGGGGAAAGGTTGCCTCTTGGCAGCCAAGCTGCCTCGTTGTGAGCCATAATAACAATATGGATGCTCTCTGTGGCTTGAGATGATCCGGCACGCAACAGATGTCGGGGTTGGCTTCCCTGCGTTCCTAGATGCGGCCTGGTGGGGGAAAGAAGGCTGGTTGTGCTTGTAACTGGTTGTGGTCAGCCTTGTTCGCGGAGAAGTGTGTGTATCCTACATTGATTTAGTTCGATTGGTGGAACCCTATCATGCCTCTTGGGTCGGAGGGCCTTGCGTTTGGCAATGAGATACCAAGCCAGGGCGGCAAGTGCCAGGACGGCTACCAGGACGGCTACCAGGACGGCTACCAGGACGGCAGCCAGGTCGACAGCCTTAGCAGGCAGAGCATCACAACGAAGCACTGGCATTCTGTCTATATGGGGGGTTTCGAATGTTAGCCGTGTCGCACACGCCGCGGCTTATGGAGTGAAGGCGGTGAAGGAGAGTGAACAAGAGGGCTTGGGCGAACCAGGTCGGTGTGCATGCTGTTGCCTTGTGGGCTTGCACTTTCACTTAAGTAGATTTGCAGTGCAGGGTTGGGGATAGTGAGCTCAAGTTTTACCGGGAGGTCGATGCCACCATTGACCTTGTGTTGCATCGAGCGTTGGCTGTAGATCGTATGCCCCCCGGTTCATATTGGAACCACTCCCCTCCCTCGGCATGTTAGCGCATCTGGCCCGCGGTTTAATTTGGGGCGTCTGTCTTAGCGAGGAGGCGGGGCTAGCTAGATCCGGGTCACATTCCGACGATCCTTCCTATTTCGGACAGAGGCATTTTCTGTCCACTTCTCTCGCCCAACAGCCTCAAATTTCAAAACCTTGCAAAGATGAGCAGAACACGACCGGGTGAAGGCAGCTCGTCAGCTGGCTCTTTCAGCCAGTTCCAACTCGCAGCCCCTGAGAAGCCTCCACGCAATCATGAAGCCACCTGGAACGGACTAGCCCAGAGTGCACCAAGAACAGAGGCCGATTGGGAAGCCAAGAGGCGTCAACACGGTTTCGATTCCCCGCAACGCATCCTCGGCACCTTGCATCGGCTTTTGGACCCGAAGGAGAAGAGCGACCTTCGAACGATCGTCTTCTTGGCACGCTGCAAAGTTGACTCGTATTGTTCCGGGATCAAGTCCTATTCCACTGTGCGGGCGTTCTTCGATAACGACAAACTCACCGAGGTTACGATAGAGACCTACCTGAGGACAGTCATGAATTTTATCAAACTGCTTGACGAAGTATACTTAAGCGGCCTCCGACACCGTGCCTTTGAGTTACCTCTTTATGGTATGGGAAACAAAGGGGTCCAGGTACTGTGCTAATACACAACAGTACCAAGCAAGGTGGCACACCTCCGCCAATACGTTGAGCATCCAGGTACATTCAAGTCCTACTTCCGGGCCCCTACACTTGATCCTGAAATACAAGGATCTATAGTTCCCTGCATTCAGTTCCTGGTTGGCTTGCAGCTCCCGGATAAGTATGATCTCATCTGCACGGCGTTGGGGACTCGATTATTTCCTAAACAAGAGTTTGAGTGGTTTCTCTCGGCTTTCCAGAGTGGCAAACTCGTTCCACGGCTGCCCCCTTTACCCACACCCACTCCACCTCTTCCTATCATTCAGCACTTTAAGGTCTTTGACTTGTCTAAGCGTCTGCGAAAGAGGGCTTCGAAGTCAGCGGGCCAACTGCGTGGTTACAATCCTATTCTGCCGGGTATCACCAGCGAGGCCGACCTGTACGCCTATGAATGGTCCACTGAGCATCAGGCCGTGGTCGATGAAACAATCCACTGTCTAGTAAGAGTCCCCAGAAGTATCATATCGCCGGCTGACCATCTAGGGCACATTGCGTTTGCTCGTGGAAGGAGAATACATCCAGAAAACCACACGTGCAATTCACCATGACTCTGGTTCCCTTTCAACCCCAGACGGCAAGTTTCAGGTTATCATCCCCATCCCAAAGGTCTCGAAGGGGGAGTCCATCACAAAGAATAGCAGGATGTCTTGCATGGTCTCAATTGACTCTGGCCTAAGGGAAATTCAGGAGACTTGGAACTTTAAATCAGGGTTTCTGATGAACCAAGGCACGTCTCTATCGACACAAGACCCTATCGATTACATATTCATCCGTCTTTAACTCACTCCACACGCGTCCACTTGTCCGTATCCCCAACGTTCCCCTCCACTATGAGAGATTAGTGACGGACCCTTTCAATGCTATCGAGTCACTGCACCTGGTGGTTCCTTGGGGGGGTCTTCCTGGCCTGAACTGCCACCTTGTTTCTCATCTTTCGGGGTGTTGTCTTTGGGTTGGCTGGGGCTGCTGTCCTTGGAGTCACGCTTGGTGTTGTCTTTTGGTTCGTTTGGCATGTTGTTAAGGTGCGTGTTGAAGTAAGATACAGTTGATTGAGAATCGTGCTTTGTTGGTTCAATATAGTTGAGAGAATGGCTGCATTTTATACTCGAAGTCTTCTTGTTCTCTCTGCTTGCCAGCCTGGTGTACTTGGCCTCCATAACTGGCCCCGATGAGAGCCATGAGTTCTCAGCACCACTGTAGCTAACCCTGCTCTGATTTCGACGCCTTGAATGCGCTGCATGATGGCCTGCTGCAGACCTGAGCCTCTCTAAACACGGCTCCGTTCAGATAGTCGTGACTCTCAACCTAGTTAGGTGTCTACCGAAGTTGCTCAACGCACACGGTTTCACCGAGGCTATCTTTAGTTTCATTGGTCGATATAACTAGACAAGGATAATACCTGGCCCAAGACTCGTTGTACTCAGCATACGCCTTGTCAATCAGGAAATGCGGGAATGCGGGAATGCGGGAATGAGGGAATGCGGGAATGAGGGAATGTGGGAATGAGGGAATGTGGGAATGTGGGAATGTGGGAATATGGGAATGTGGGAATGCGGGAATGCGGGAATGCGGGGAAAGGGAATGAGGGAATAAGGGAACGTTAGCTCGGAAATAGAGCGTGGAGAAACATGGCAGCTAGGTCAGCTGACTGATCACGTGCGAGGGGAATAGCCCGCGAATAAAGAGCATATTCTTAGTCAGCTGACTTGTCACATGCGCAGCCAGGTTCGCCAGATGTTTGGGCACCAACGTCATCCTCGCTAACCACACTCAAGACCACTTCAAAATCATGTCTTCAGAAATCGCCCAAATCGAGGAAAAAGTATCAGCGAATGGTTTCTGGGCGCGCGATGATGCACAGATCGGTGGAATGGTTAACAGTATCGTAAGGGACGGTTTTCGGGTACGATCACGAGAGGGTTGGAGTCTTTGTGAGGCAGCCGCACTCAAGAATGAGGTAAGTAAGCGAACTATGAATAACAGAGTCTTTTCTAACAGTTACTAGCTCATTTCTGGCGTCATCGCATCTTTTTTCCCTCGATCGACATTTGCATTCCTTCGAATTTTCGGCAGAACTCGTCTGAAGCACTGCATGATGAACAGAATTGGTGATGACGTGCGAAGCCTCATGGTGCTTTGTTTGTCCAGCGAATCATCAGTAACCATATATTCTGGATCACATCTGTGCCAGCTTGAAGCAACAGACGCTCCAAATGGATTACTGGCGATACCAGACGTAATTCTGGACCAGTCCAGCATACAACCCGAGGTTGTTACAATGGACTGCGGCGGTTTGTATGTTTGCTTTGATACGAAACAATCATGACCCCTAACAGCTTCTAGGGCGATAATGGATGCACGATGTGGCTGGCAGATCGGAAGGGGGACATGTGTGTTCCTTGGCTTTGTGATACCCGATGAGGTGAAACACTGGGCGCCAATGCCTTTCCCAGTTACGCTCAAAGACATCATCAACGCCACAACGGAGAGAGATGGGAAAATAGCTATTAATGCGAAGTTCACTATCAATTGAGAGATTGCTACTTCTGAACCCATGACCCACTAGGCACCTTGAATAGACCCAACGCGTTGTTGCTCCGTAGATGAAGTCAAGACGTAGTTGCACCAGTTTCCTTAGCCAAGTCTCTATCCACGAAAGCCCCCAACTCTTCTTCGCTGACTTCTAGAGCACAAGAATCATAGTACGGAGCTTCAGCTGGAGTATGAAGGGGTGCACAGGGTAGACTGGGGGCTTGGGTTGAAGGAGCAGGTATAAGTGAGTCCTGCATCTCCACGGTGTAATAGTTACTGAAAGCGCCTCGAACTCGAGGATGAGATCCATAGGGTAGACTGGGGGCTTGGGTTGAAGGAGCAGGTATAAGTGAGTCCTGCATCTCCACGGTGTAATAGTTACTGAAAGCGCCTCGAACTCGAGGATGAGATCCATAGGGTAGACTGGGGGCTTGTGTCAAAGGATGTTCAGTAGGTATAAGTGAGTCCTGCATCTCCACGTTGTAATAGTGACTGAAGGCGCCTCTATCTGTAGTACGAGGCATTGTGCAAGACTGTCCAAGCGCTTGGTCTGGGGGACTGTCTAAGGGCCTGGATGAGATCCGTGGGCTAACGGTGTGGGGATTGCTGAAAGGGGCTTGATCTGGAGCACGAAATGATGTATGAGGCAAACCGGTGGTTTGGTCTGGAGCCTTGGATGGGGTTCGCTCTCGAGGAAGACCAGCAGTCATACCACGCTGGCCATTCGCCATCTTTTGGGCCTTGGAAGGCCCTGTCTCTGCAGCTCGTGGCCGTTTCGGGGCTGCCCGCCTGATACATTGCCTTGCAGAGTACAGAGCTTGTCGCCAAGCTCCCTTCTCATTGCTGAGGTCTACATGGTTTTCCAAGCAAGACCGATGGCTATGGCGGTCGTATTCGTTGTGAAAATCTTCCCCGCAGACATGACATTTGCCTTCGTGCTCAAGATCTAGATGAGAGTTAGATAATGCCGGGCCGGGTTATAAGAAGACTTGCGTTGAGTGTAATGTCGTTCAAGAGTATCCGGCCGGGCGTAAAATTTAAGGCGGCCACCACAATCTGGATGAGGGCAAGGGCGCTTTGTCTCGTTCCCCTCCAGTTCTTCATCATCTTTCCTTGGCTCCCTATCCTTTGGCTTCCTATATTCGTTATCGTCGGTCGATATTGAGTCTGGGGACTCTCCAACGAACGCGTTGGCCGGAACGAGGTTGGCTTGAGAATCTTGTATAAGCTCAGACAGAAGGATCTCGGTGCGATCCAAACCGGCTTTGTAGGTATGAACGAAAGTCTCAAATTGTACCCGAGATTGGATTAAATCGTGTTGCAGTGTTTGCAATCGACGCTCAAGCATTCTTAGACTATCAATCGGCGGTACGGGTACAGATACTTACAAGTAATCCGGTCGCGCCCGACATAGTGGAAGTTAAAAGGAACTAAGTTTGATACGCATGCGCCAAACTGAGGTGGCAAGTAATAGTGGCTATGTCACGTGAACGAGCTTGGCGCCGAGGTCATGGGCTGATTCCCTGTCTATAAAAGCCCTCGTCCAGTGCTTCCCTATTACCTCCACGTTCAGTTTCCCTATTACCTGCTACCTTTGTGTACTAGTTGAGTCGATTCAAACTAGTTTCTTCAATCTTCAGCTAACAAGATGCCGGCGTGCACAAACTGCAACGGCACGGGGAAAAAAGGCCAGTTTGATTGCGGAGTATGTGATGGCACTGGATTCCAGCAGCCGTAACGACCAAGCTGCAGCTGTTTCGCGACCTCTTACGTTACCTAAGGTATGCTATTTCTGAGTTTCACCGGGAAGAAATTGTTCAACAATGAAGCAGGCATGCCTTCCAATATCTTGTACTATTCGCCTTCCTGGCCAGGTTTCCTTCATGGCTCCAACACTAATTGGACTGGGTTCATAGGGCGGAAGATCTAGTCTGAGCGCACGCTCTTTGATCTTGACGAACACGAAAGGGGATACGGGGTGGGTGTTGGGATCATGTTGGGAGCTTTGGTGATGCTGCCCAAGCCCGACACCTAACTCCGACGGGCATTCTCGGATAGCCAGGCGCAGGACGCCGAAGAAGGGACGTGATGTGCGGACGTGTGAAAGTGCATCTTAGGTCATCGTTCATCCGACAAATCATGCACCTCCCCATAGAGCAGTCTTTCTCTATAGCCGGTCAACTCTGAACTCATTAGTTATTAGTGGGAAGAGCTTGCGTTGGGCTGCGAGACGAAGCATCTGTATGTTGTCGCAGCTTGTCAACACGCACAACCGATCTTCTGGCGATGGCACGCTGCTGCCATGGAGCCACCTCAGTTAGGGAGCGCGTTAGGGTACAGTTTGTATATTTATCTATCAATCACTCAAATTTGGCTGTGGTACGGTTCAAATGATTTTGAATCTTTGCCTATTCCTGCAACGACCTTGAAGTGATGTTATTACCATCTTTTGTCTCAGCCCTCCTTGAAGCCTGATGCCCTTGGACTTGCATCTGTCGAATTGGGCATCAACGGATTTGTGGGAGGGAGTCAGTATGGTATGGATGTGTGATCAGTTGACCAACAACACGTTCAAGTCGGGCCGCGAGACGAGTTCTCGGGCAGAGGCATCGCCACATGGCGACATGCTTCTCGAGCGGGATGGAAGGGATGTCTCCGTTGGGCTAGGCAGTCCTCGGCATTACTGTCCACTAAGAGTAGCCGGTCCTGTCTCCAGGCCCCGCGCCCCATAGCCACTGAGTCGGGCTGATCTGTCCAACTGGCCCTTCTCCTCGCCGTCGGTACCCGGCCTAAATTACATTTCACCCGCACTCAGCTGGTATTCTCTTTAGCATGGGACACAATTCGACGACCACTCGGCGTCTGAGCCAATTAAAGAGCGATGTGACAACCCATGATCAAGACATTTGTCTCAAGTTTTTAAGGAACCAAAGCTCATGGAGCGCGAGCAACAGTGCCATAGCCAAAGCCCATGCTCCGACAATACCGGTGGTCACGATCGCCGTCATAGACCAGCTTCCTTCCTGTGCCGTATAGACATTGATGAGACTCATGAGGAGGGCGACCACCGAATTAAGGAGACTAGGTCTGTTGGAGAGAGGCTGTTAGAAAGTGAGCTGCTAATGTTTGGGAATACCGACAGAAAGATCCGATCAGAAAGCCAAATAGAGTTATGCTTCTGAGACCACCCGATCCATCCTATCCCAACGCCGCCAAAAAAGCAGCAGAGGCTGCCGACCACGAGGAGCGGCGCGTTCTGGACGGCATGCTGCACTATGCGACCGGCCTGGGAATCGCCCAGTGCAGTGGCTTGGCTTATCGTCGTGAAGGTGCCAGGGAAGACAACAAAGCCAGCAAGGAAGAGCCAGTTCGCGACTGCCGCAAGAATACAGTAAGCGCTGGGAACCTCGTGTGCTTGGACAATCATGGCGTTGTACGGGGTCAGTCGCTCGGCGTGCTGGGCTCCAGTCCCAGGGGCCGGCGAGCCTGTCACGTGAATATCTTCAGGACGGTGCTTGTCGTCCATTTTGATTGAGCGTGAGAGTCGACCTTTGCAAGCGGCGCATCTCGCCAATTTTAAATAACGATCCTAAAATAAAGAGTTGAACCAAGGAAGCCGTTTATTATTTCGTGGTCGTCGTGTGTGGGAACCATCTGCTAAAATTAAGACGGCTACGTTTCACATCGTCGCCTCGGGTGGTCAGCACCCTTCGCAGAGCTCCAGCGCGGCAAGCAATCTTGCACACAGCAGCTTCCCTATGCACAGCGCTTAACTGGCACCAAAACGGCCGTGACAGTTATGGAGTACCTGTGGCAGAGTACCCTCCTCATTGTCGAGATCGCTCTCCTCATCCTTGTTGCCAGGCACAAGCACAGGGCACACGATGGGGAAGGATTTGACGCTTACCCAACATTGGAAGCGCTTCAGATGGCTGGATACCGGATGACTGATGTCTTAGTCAGCGCATGTGGCTTATGATGTGTGGCTTATGGGATTCTTGAAGCTCACGCGGTCGGCCAACAGTCTGGCTTCTGCTTTCCCAACAACGCACATAAGGACGCAATAAGGGAAGTATAACCTCGCAAGGGAAAGCGAAATATTGACTCGTATTGTGTGCCAGGTCCTCCCCTCGACGAAGCGTAGCCTCGATCGCATTGCGGCACACGAAAACGACAGCTTCCATCAGTCTCGCGACAGTGCAAATCAGCATCATCAACAACCAACTACCGACCCCACCCAATGTGGTTGTCACTGGTGGAACTGTCGCCGTCTGGGGACATCCAAGACTCCCTTGACAGGTGATGTCCGAGAGGACGATTGTCGCAAGAAGACCGCCATTGAGGTCTATATCTATAAAAGGCTGGGATTCCGAAGCCTACACTCTACTGGCACTCTGGAGAGCTACCTGCGTTCTCACTTCGAGCAAATGCCGTCGTCCCAAAAACTTGGCTGGATCTCACAGGCTGCCGACGCTATTTCCCTCCTCCATGCGGACGGTATAATCCATTGCGATATTGGACCGCATAATTCCTCCTGGATGCCAACCTCGACCTCAAGATCGCCGACTTTAGCGGCTCATTGCTTGTGGTCGAGCGAGGCCTGACCTTGCGATGGTTGCCCGTTCTTGTGGCCTGAGTAATTGGCAGAAAACCCCGCTATTGGATGTCGACGTGGGGGCAAGCCTGCAACCTTGAGTTTCGTTTTGGGCGACCTGTATTTCGAGCCTGCATGGCTGGGCGGCGGGATAGATAGGCTGTTCGGGCTGGGTCGTATCAGGTGTTGTTTTTGGAGAGTTGTCAGAGAGCACCGGTGTCGGGCTCAACAGATCGATCCGTTCCCCCCTTGCATTCAGCGCTTTGAATGCCTTTGGCCTCGTGGACGTGCGCCCCCTCGGGCCAAATCCCTGTCTGTGAGAACGTCTGCTGCGTTGAGGATAACTTAAGGAGACTTTCGACTGCCAGTTCTTCCCTTCTAGTTTCTCCATCTGCTTGAGAAGCGCGGCCAAGTGAGCCTCTCTAGATTCGGGTTCGTCTGGCTGCTGGGCCTGTCGTAGGTCACGATCGAGAGAGAGGGGTTGGCGTGGCTGTGGGTGCGAGGTTGCTATAGGCTGGCCATGTTGGTGATGAAGGGAGGTATGGTTCATGATGGTAGGAGCAGAAAAGGCAGCGGATGATTCAGCTCCCTCGAAAGCATGGATTGAATAGAAGATACACCATCAAAAGACTTATCTTGGGGACGAGCCTGGTACCAGGGCAAACGGTCGGGGCATGGCTCGTATATGTGACAGGAAGCTGCTCTAATACACAACTCGTCTCCCTAGGCCTCAGCTTAAAGGAGAATCGCCGCGACAGGGAAGCAGCAGAAGCAACGAGTTTTCTCGTCGGGAGACAAGTAGGAACCTGCGCTAAGCCAAGTCAAGGACCCCGGCGATCGACTGGGGAGCCGGGGCGGGTTGGTCAGCTCAACCTGAGATACACGCCCCCCTCAAGATCACGGTCTGTGCACGAATGGTCCAGACCCCCTGCCGTTGGGGCGTTGTTGGCTTACACAACCCCTGCGCATAGCACGGCAACAGGAGCTGGAGTACAATCCCCTTCATGTTCAAGGCTAAGAATGGCATCCATAAGAGCGCTCGCATCGAGGGGCCGCGTCGGCAGATACCCCAGCCCATACCTCACCTGCAATTGCTCCTTGTTTTTGCTTTCACACTGCAACACAAACACGTACGATGCGATGGCGGCTTCAACGTCCCCCAACAATGTCGTCCCAGAATATCTCCGGCATTATATGCCATTCGAATGCTGGATCGACATTTCTCATTCAAACGGCGGTTACTCTATATCATACAGCATTGCCAACTGGGATCTCAAAGATCGTATAGTTTTTACTATGCAGGCTCCTCCGAATGAGCTACATCGTCATTGTCATCTCCTTCTTCAACAGACCAACTTCGTTGGCTTCGACAAGTCTTCTCAGGACAAACAAAGAACACTGGTTGGTTCACCAAGAGGGCCACTCTGTCTGTGAGTTTTCTAACTATTAGCTGAATCCCTCTAACCACTAAACAGAACCATCCGGCTATATGATCCAATAAAATACGCCTGGGCGGCCAGACTGCCAACGAATGTGGCGCGAATTTCCCTTGGAATCCCAACTAACATCAATACCCAAATACCAGTTTGGTGTCTTGATCTGCCGCAATTGCCAACGTCCACACTGTACTTTCTTATCCCTTCCTCTGGGGAGACAGTTGCATGCGACCCACAAGCTATTCTCAAAGAGAGTGCGCCCCATGCACCTCCCCCGAACCCCAAAGCTGCAGCGGCATCGACCAGTCAAACTCCAAACGTCCAGGAGGAAATAGAGAAAATCCTCAACCATGACGATGAAGTCAAGAGAATACATAGGGTTCTGATTCTAAATTATCATGGCATCAAGACGTGCTTCAAGGCGATTGCTAGGTAATGGGAACGCAAATGGTGACAGCAGCGAGTAGTGTGCACATGGAACTGGGAGTAATGCCATTCTATCTAAGCATCCACGAAAGGACAACTCGCCCAGCATCATGCACGTCTGTGGTAGGGACTTCCCAAGCAACGATCATCTTCTTTCCAGCACACGACGCAGACCTGAGTAACCGCTGAGCTAGCGACTGTGACAACAGGCCACTCACAGCCCAACAAGCGGTGGCTTTCAGCCGAGAGGAGTCGTCTAGGTTGTAGCCCTCTCAAGCCTGGATGCAAGGTCGGCACAAGTGAAGCTTGCAGTACGTGCACTCAAAAATCATCCAGTGAGGCCCCGAGCGACAGTGCTGGCAAACCCACTGGATCAAGGTGCTATCTGACTTGATCATCCGGAACGAGTGAGCACAAGCGTTGGCCATGATCAGCAGTGGATATTAGTACAGGCTTGATGAGGGGGGGTCAATGGGGCCTCACCGCGAGATAGATATATAGGCGTGTAAGCAGGAGAATGTAGAGGCACCACGCGAGAGTAAGGTACGGGGAGGAACGGGGCTCAAATACTTCCCGTCGAGGGATCCAAGCACCGAGCATGTGTCAGCTCTTTTACTTGCCCCCTACCTCTGGGCCGTCCTCTTCCCCCGCCTTGGGGAGTCTGGTGCGCCGACCAAGCCACCGACCGTCAGACCCCTGGTACGGACGAGGTCAATGTTTCCAGAAGTGATAACTATAGCAACAAGCTTGACCCTGCTTTGCTTGACACCTGTAGAAGCGGGCAATGAGCCACACGTCTGCGCGAGACCGCGGCATGCGTATGCAGTCGGCCAAGATCCCCTACCCCTGAGTTTAGCAAGTCGCGAGGGAGTGGAGGCAGACCACCATCTTCGTGTCAGACCTTTTGTTCATCAGTCACACGCTTCTTGATATAGTGGAGCCATTTACTCTGCAGTCTCCGGTTCGCTGATCGGGTCGCTGGCATAAATAGGACCTTAAATCCCCTCATCATCGCATTTCCACACCAACCACAGCCTCCCTCAATCATTTGAGTCAGCATGGAACCCCTTTCTCAATATCAGATTCCTGATGCCTACTTCATGTTCGCAATGTCGCTATCTAGTGTCATTGTCTTCGTGTACGCCATGCGCAAAGCTCCTTGGTGGGAGGAGTGGTGGCCCTGGAGGATCTTGATGCTGGCATGGACAGCCCTGGAGCTCTCTAGCTTGATCGTTTTTGCTCTCCAAACCAGCGATAAGATCAACATATCGTGGCTTCTTATGAGATCTACGTACGGGGTCTCTGTGACGTTATCCCTGTGGGGGATTGCTATATTGCAAGTAAGTCAGGAGTCTATTCCCTGCGATATACTACCTCTAAGCCAGTGGTTTGTTCAGGTCATTCCTGTTATCTATCAACTCGTGTCACGCACTGGCCTAAGCAAATTAGCTGGGTGGGTGGCGATTGCTCAGTGTTTCGAGGTCCTTTTTATCGTCTTATTTATTCGTCCCGTCACGGTCTACATCGAGATCGCATACATTACAGCACCGATTACATCTCAAATTGCCATCATTGTGATGACGATATATCTCGCCTCTCGCGGCGTGCCGGGACAGAGGAGACCTAGACTCAGGGTCCCAGGCCAGATATGGGTTGGGCTGGTTATGATCGGCATCTCAATTATCCTGGCTATACTTTCAGCGACTGGAGTCTACCAGAGTCTCGCTCTTATTCACATCTTTCTTTACGCCCCATTTCCAGTTGGGGCTTTGCTAGAATATGTCAAGCAAAACCTCCCACCCCCGGACGCACATACAGAGATTCCGCTGGCTCTTGATGCTCTGGCGAACTCGACATCATCTCTCACTCGTGGCACATCTCGACCAACATCCTCGGACACACGTCCTGCACCTCATTACTCTCCGTGTTAAAGCCATGCTCCCCTGCCGACGCTGCCAGCTCATGTTCTCTAAGCCTATAGGATGGGCTCTCTTCAAACGTCGTCGGCTGAGGGAAACTGCGTCACTGGGGCCAGGGGAACCCGGCATCTGTGGTCCGCTTCACGGCCTTGCACTGGAGAGCTGCAGTGCTACTCGGTATCAAGATGCTGCAAGCCCTAGTCACAGAAACAGAAGCAGTGACGAGAGGCGTGGGGGCAAGCTTGTGTTGTTGGGTCGTCTGGCCACTCATACCTCAGGTCTAAGCCATGATGCCACGGCCTGAAGGATGGTGGGATGGGAGACTCGGCTATAAAGATCATGCCCTCCTCCAAGTTGGACGCGACGCTTTTTCTTCTCTTTCCCATCATCTTCTTGCCTTCTTGCCTCTGCGTCTCGTCAGCTTGCCCTCAACAGCTCTTGCCACAATGCCTCCCGCCAGCCACCAGCCAGAGAAAGGTCATGCTGGGTCTGAGCCCCATTCTTTCGAGCCTCTCGACAGCCGTTCTTGCCTTCCTCCCGTTCTCGATGCTATCCTCAAGGTTGGAGACGAAGGCGAGCAACTCGACCGAAGCTTGAGGTCGGCCCTGAGCCAGCGGTCTGCCCGAGAACAACACCGGATACGATCCTTCGCTCGCAGACTCTGCCATCACCTCGATAGCCTGCGCAGGAACGATTCGAGCCCCGTGATCCAAGAAGTCGACGTCGAATATAGACAGAGTCATGAACAACCTGACGGCAGCGATGTTAGAGTCCGAGGTGGTGTTGCGTTTGGATCTGCCACGAGGCCTCCGAGCTCCATTCAGCCAGCACACATTGCCGAGAATGAGGATAACAGGGTATTGAGCAGCGACACAAAGCCACGCGCAGTCCACAAGCAGTCCGCCTTTCAGCCAACAGACGGTGGGAGTTCGCTGCCAATCCACGTTGAGAAGGTGGATGAGGGAGACACACTGACTTCGGAACCTTTCTGTACCGCGATTTTCATGCCCATCAACGTGGCGCCCAGAATCGAAACCATGCCTCCCGAAAAGACACCCTCCCCAACCGACCCCGCAAGAGAAAGTTCCCAAAGGCTGGTAAACTATATCGAGCGGGGCTGCCTTTGTCTTCTGGATCAGCCCATGAATGACTTCGTCCATGGCAGTCACGAGCAGGTCCGGCTTTCTAGTTTTCCAGGGAACTCGCGAGCAACCTACAGGGCTTTGTTCGACTCTCTCGGAAGCAAGGAAGAGGGTAGGGCCCAGTGGTCGCACGGCTTGGCGTGGGTTTCCCTGCTAGAGTCAAGTGACGGAGATCGAAAGAAAGCGGCTATCTTCTATGCGCTGACAGCCATCGCCTTCGTTAGATGGTACGCATCTCAAGAGCACCTCGTCGGCAGTTCAGTGGCACCCGAGGAAGCCGCCCAAGAAGTGTTGGCGAGGGCTCTTGGTCCCAAGCCCAAAGATGACGAGAATAGCAAGGAGGGATGGGAACGACGCCGAAAGAGGCTCGACAAGCACCTGACCCGTGGACGGAAGTGGTCGCGGCTGGTGAAGGACCTCGGCTTCGGTATCCTGCTCAAGGATGCGTGGTATGCTCGCCCTTGGATTGTTGAAATAGAGGCTGATTGACTAACCCGTGACAGGCAACTCGCCAACTCCCCAGAGATGACATTGGATACGCTGGTCAGAGGGCTGCTAGGCAGCCCGGAGAAGATGGCCGTCTTGCGGCTCCTGGAGGCCCAGGTGGCATTGCTCTTGGAGACAGGCAGGACGAGCCCAGACAAGTTCCGCCATGACTTAAGGAGCGCAAGCCTGTCGTCCCCAAACCCAGCGCTGTCTGCCGCATGTGTCGAGCTTGGCACCTTGTCTGAGCAGATCCGAGACTCCATCACTGGCAACATGCTCCTTGTCGAGGGCACTGACTTCCTTTTCGGCGTGGACTCGCTCCGAAGGTTGAGTGGGAGGACGTGGCTTAATGATGAGGTCATACTCGCCTGCCTACACCTGTCTGATAAACTTGCGTTTGTCCGCGTCGGCTTCTCTGTTTCAATCCATCAGCAGATGCAGGCCCACAACTTGATGCAGCGCCCGTTCGAGAGGGTGGTGGAGCAGATGGCGAAATGGCACCGCCAGGTGGGGGCAGGAACCCGCCTGGTGTGCTTCTTTCCTCTCTTCCAGAGCCAGAGCCACTTTAGCCTCCTCGAAATCAACGAGAGGGAAGAGTCTATCTTCCACTATGACTCGATGGGCGAAATAGAAGACAGTGATATCAAGGTTCGCAGAGTGAGTGACCTGCCAAGGAGGAGCATGATACTAATTGTTCGATAGGAGATATGTGAGAAAAAGCTCCCTCGTCTTCGATACATCGAGAAGGTGTGTGCCCTGCATGTCAGTGTTTTAGAAATTTAACTTGGCTAATACCGAGCAAACAGAGAGCATTACACCAAGACGACGGACATAGTTGTGGTCCGCTTGTCATTCGGCATGCCCAGTTTCGGATGCTAGGCCGGCCTGTCATCTCCAAAGGTAACGATACATATGATGCAAGGGAATTAAGGGCTGAGGCGGTGTGGCTCTTAAGCTCGGCATGGAAGAGCGGCAGGTTGGTTGCGGCACCAAGGCGGAAACGGAAAGCCAGGGTGGGAGAGCAGGATAGCCAAGGGAGAAAGGGCAAGAGGCAGAAGAAGGCCAGCAGCACAGAGTGAGGAGTAGTACGGGGGAGCAATTCAACGGATCCACATTAAGTGATATGGGTTCTATGGCAAACCTGTAAAGAGTAAGAGACGCGCAGGGAGCGGCGACTTGGAAGAGAGGAGCATGGAGCTGGCTATCAGGTCGGAGATGGTTCCGGGGATGGCTGGGATATGTGACAGGAAGCTACTTCAATAACTTTCGCTTTGCTCTTATTATGCAGTTAATGGCGGTGAATTAGTCAAAGGTACTCGGCGAAAGTTGCTTTGAAAGTATAGTCCGCTTGAGCGCTTACGTCTCAGGGAGTTCTAGTGCCGACCAATAGCGCTCCTGGCGCTCGTCTATTAATGGCGCTCTGCTATTTTTGAAGATAAGACGCGCCTAGAGAGCCGCGCGGCGCGAACCACATTGAGCCACATTTAATATGTCGCGCTTACGACCGGCTAGAAGCTACGGCCAGCGTCTAAGCTCCTCGACTCCTTGCTAGCTCCCACGTGATTTTCGGCGATTCATGGGTTGCCACGTTTGAGCATTCGGTAACGTCTCAGCATCTGCGTTCTTCATTATCGGTATAACCTGCGCTTTTGTCCTGGCAGCCTTTAAGACTGCGGTAGGGATGCCTACGAGCCGGATCGACACTCCCATTCACGCAATGGAGAGTAACCAGCTGGATGGAGAAGCCGCGGGCAGTATTACTGGCAGAGGTCCTACTCCACCCCCCTCGTCACCTTCGTCGTTAGGGCACACTAATAGCGATCTAGAAAGTGGCAAGATCTTCTCCGGCTATCAATGGACTTATTTCTCCTCGCTCCAGCAAGGTCCTCTTCGTTCCCGGGCTGAGTCATTCTTAGCATCAGTGGATTGGCTGGCCCTGCGAGAGTACGCAGCCGCGAAGCGGAAGGGCATTGACTGCTCCCTCCTTCCCGATATTGGTCTTGGTTACAACCATATGGTTCGAATCATCGATTTCATAGATGGAGTCCGGTGGGTTGCGCGACTACGACTGCCTAGTCTGGCTGGATCCCATTCCTCTGAGAGCACCCTAAAGACAAAGAGTGATTGTGAGTTTCACACGATATCTCTTCTACGACAGCGAACAAACCTACCTATCCCTGAAATTCACGCATACGAGGCTCGCAGCGACTGCAGCGTCAAGGCCCCATTCATGTTGATGGATTGCTTGGAAGGCAATGTGGGAATGGACTTGGGAATGGAGATTCCACCCGGTTATAAGCAAGTCTTCTTAAGCGGTCTCGCAAAGATTCATGTAAGTGAGATATTCATCATCCGAGTGTAGATGGGTTGCTGACCTGCTTTGCTCATCGTAGGTCCAGCTGTCCACCGTCCAGCTGCCCCAGATTGGTACAATAGTCTCCTTGAACGCCGATGGCACGTGCCAGCAGGGTCCAATTCCCGGGCTTGGTGGCCCGTTCAACACGGCGACCGAGTTCTTCCAAGCATGGGCGGCGAAGGCCAAATTTGGAACGACGGAGGAGAAGCTACGAGAGGCATCAGGCCCATACGCTGCCGAAATTATTCCTTCGGTCTCATCGTTTCCCGAATCTATTAGACGACTAGCTGACAGACTCTCCGTCCTTAACTACGGCCCATTTCCTCTTTGTCACGGCGACTTCGGCCACAACAACGTCATTGTCAACGACGCCTACCGCATCCTTGGCGTCATTGACTGGGAAACTGCCTTTGCTGGACCATGGGAGATATTTGGAGATTTCCCCTTGACCCTTTCAATAGTCCCGCCTGCTATGGACGCCCCATGGAACTATAATAAAGACGGCTCTCCCAAGGCCGCCGACCTCGCCCAGCAATTTGCAGATCAGGAGGATTATGTGGCAGCTGTAACACGGGAGGAGAATAGAAATGGAGAAAAAACTCACCATCTGTCAGAAACGCTGAGAGACTCAAAGAGGCAGCAGTTGGCAACTGCAATGAGACTGTATGAGAATGGAAAGGTCGGATGGTATGGTAAATTAATTGATCAGTTTAACTGATATAGGTAGTCTCCTCGAAAACTGCCATTGCTATCTAGTTTTGTTGACCGCACTCGCACTTCTCTCCGCGTTTGACTGATTTGTTGCAGCCTAACCTGCAGCAGGTGGTGTAGAGGCTTTCGCCAAAATTTACCGTCTGAGGAACCAAGCCCGCGGCCATGTTGAGAAGGGCTTGGGTTGACGGCGTAGACTGCATGGCGAAGCTACCAAGCATCTCAGTAAATATCTTCCGAAAGACCGATGGGATGAATCACACTTACATGGAGGCTTATGAAATGTTGGATTAATTAGACTCGGCTTTGATGGCGAGGGTTTTGGGCACACCGGTAAATGAGACGAATAATGTTTTCCGCAGGCTGGAGTTGGCTGGGTCGCTGAGATGCTCTGCTTGGTGGTGGGACGGCGTGTCTTTTTAATTTCCCGAGACTTCGGCATTGAGGGGGTTGCAGTGTGTTGCTGCCTAGGATCCTGGACGTATCAGGTAGCATGCAGCAAACAGGCAACGGGACTCTATAACTCTTGCACCCCATTGGACGACACCGAGAAGTCGAAAGGTCGGCTTAAGGCGGCGGATAATAAGAAATCACCAACCCGTGCCGCCAATGGTTCGCCTGCTGCCTTGTTTGGGCATGAGGCTCTGCCGAGGGGCCAGTACGTTCCCGACTATAACCCATTCTGCCAATTCTGGTCACATCCGTTCAAATTAGATATTCTCTAAAGGCACTAGTCTAGTACACGTTATGTCAAGCTATGGAGTGACAGGCTTGACCTGTCGGGGGCATGTAAGATTGGATTTGGTCTCCTTCACGCTGCTGTTGGACGAGTTTCTGCCAGAGATAAAAGCACGATGAGAGTAGAAATGATTGAGAAGACAAATAGAGCAATAACAATATAAAAAATGAAGAGTTTTAAAATAATAAAAATAAGGCTAAGAATATATCCAAGTGTCATGACCGCATGAGCTCGTGATATTTGTACCCTAAATCAATAATCCTCGTCTCTCCCAGTTACCCAGAACTCTTCACTGGCATGGCAAGTGCTCCCTGCAGTGGTCCGATCCCAATCTGGCTGCTCATCCCTGTCCCAGAAATCTGTGCTGCCATGAAGGTCACCGCTTGTGATGCCATAACCACGCTCTCCCCGCTCTCCCTTCACAATCGCTTCGATACATACCTGCTTCGTCTTGGCCTGATACTGGTTTAGCTCCCCCGTCTTCCTCTTCCTAGGCTTCTTCTCGGTGGCGCCGACAACGATGGCCCCTGGTACTGCGCCGCCATTGTGTGTGTCCCGGACGTGGAGTATCCACTGGTCCAGGTTAGGGATGAGATCGTCGGTGCCCGACCGCTGGCATTCTGGACAGGGGAAACTCGTTTTGAAGTGGCTAAGCTGAGCATGAGATCGTTCGAGATGCAAACTAAACCCTCCAGTTGAAAAGGTCTTGTCGCAGAGTAAGCAGTGAGCTGGTTTTACAGGGTTAGGTGCATGGAGTTTGCCATGGTGTTGTTCAACGTGGTTGCTCCAGGCAGAAAGGCCGACTGCAACTAGTTGTTTCTGTCCTGAGAACTCGCACTCGCGACAATAGAAAGGCTTCCGAAAATCTTCGCTGTGCTCTAAGTTAACATGTCTAGTCAGGCCGCTCTTCCGTGCGAAATTCTTATTACAGATCAAACACCTAGGTGTCGTTGAATCTGCTTTTGGTCTCGTCGCTTCCGCATCCTTAGGATCTTGTGGAGGACCCTGATCTGGAGCTTGCCTTAAGTACCTGACAAGCTCGTCGGCAAATATCTTCGTTGAGTCTTCTGCGAGGAAAAGAGGCGACAAGTCTTCTGCCATCCTGCTGCTGAGTTCGTTCTGCTTCGGGCCAGGTCTCCTTGGTCTGCGTTCCTGCAGATGGGTTGCAGACTGTCCTTCGCTTCTCAGGCGGTCGGCCGTCTCAAAGTATTCGCTGCGCCGTTGCATTATGAGCTCCTTCTCTAGCACCTTCTTGACATACTGGATCCTTGATTGAATCCTCTTTGCCTCTTTGCTGCTGCGGTTGGGAAGGCTATTTAGCTCTTTGCGCCATTGGGTGATGTCATTCCGCGACTCGAATCCTTTCCAGTCCTCTTCGGAGATGTAGATCGGCGCGTAACAGTCCCGTTTCGTGAATGACTGATGTAGTTTAGCGATCACCTCGTCGCAGCCTCCGGTTAATTCTTTGTAGGCCACCGTCATTAGACTATGTCTCTGATCGACTGGGTTATAGCTCTTCCGGAAAACCTCTTCCGTGTTACCCATGATGTAACTTCGAAGAGCTGGCTCAAGCGCGCCTTGCAACTGTCAGAGTCATGTCAAGCTGCAGAAGTATCAAGCTCACTCACCATTGAGGCGACCTCCGGCCCCAACTCTTATCGAGTAAGGCCGCAGCCCCTCCCGGAGCCCGGCTACCTCGAGAACTCGTTGCCATATTCTCCAGTATAGCTTGTAGTCCAGCGGAAAGACGGGTTGGTCCACGATATCATCTTTCCACTTGAGTGGCACGTAGTCAATGTGGTCCTCGAGCAAGCTCTTAGGATATAATACCTCTTCGCAAGATGTGAACTTTGTGACGAAAGCGCCATTGTAGATGGCCATCGCGACGATGTGAGAGAGAAGGCAGATAGACTTGACCGGGACCCGGGTGATGCCAAAGGTCAAACTACAGAAGTTAGCATGGCATATCGCTACCGCGACTCAACACAAACGAAGTACCTTGCACTCTGGTCCCTCTCAATCTCATCCTCGTGCCGCTTCACATGTCGAACATGAATGCTTGCAACAGGCCGGACTTTCCTTGGATCGGCAGGATCTCTCAGCCAGCCAACCTCGACGTCCTTGTACTTCACACGCCTCAAGCTCTCGTACCTCCAGCCGCCGATACCACCAAGGATGACATTCCCTGAGAACGAGACTCGCTGGGAGGGTTTGCAGAGGATGTCGGATGCCCTCTCCCAGGCGGTTTGGAGGACGAGCAATAGATCCTCTTCCGTCGTCTCCTTTTTCACGAACTGCTGGCGCCGAGTCAGGCCGAGCCTGTCAGCTAGCCCGGGAATCAACTTGAATCTGAGTTAACCGAATGTCGGAGATCAACAGCAACCGCGCCGAGTGAGTCTCACCTTTCCAACCAGTCCAGCAGGGCCAGACTCGACGCCGCCACGGGTCGAGTAGCGCAGCGTGAAGTGCTGCGCGTTTGCATTTGGTTTATAACGGAATGGCTCTAACACGTTATCATTCGCGACGCGAACCAACGCAGACCACACGTCCTGCAACGTCGCTGCACTGTTCACGTCTCTCTTGGTCTTATACTCGTCAGGGCCTAAGCAGGGCACAGATGTTTCGGAGTTCAAGATATATATCTCGAGGAAACTCTCGAATATCTTGACGGCGTCGTGCGAGCCGGCACACAGCTGCAGCCACGTCTCATCACTATCGAGCTTGCCAACTTCGGCAAACCTGGGAGTGTTGATTAGCCAAAGGCCCCGAGCTAGGTCGGCCGGGACAAACTCACTGAGTCCACTCCGCCCAGACTCTATTCTGGAGCGCCAGGGTCTTCTTGTGCAAGCCCGCACCTTTCTCCTGCGCAGGCTTGCTGCGGTTTCTTTCCAAGATCGCCTGGATGGCCTTGCTAGAGTCTGCCTGGATCCGGGGTGCACCCCGTTTCCGAGGCTTCTGAGCTGGCAAGTCCGTCGGCTGGGCCATGACTTGAGACTGGGGATCAACTGTGGGCGGCTGTTGCTATTGTCAAGAAAGAGAACACAGAAGGTGCAAAAGGTGCAGAGAGTAGGAGAGAAAGACAGGATGGCAAGGTGAGCAAAGGAGCGCAGCTCGATCCTCTTAATTTTAGCACCACGGGGCCCGAATCTAGAATAAGAACACCTCCTTTCACAACATCCTGGGAAGGCTGTGCTGAAGAGGAGGGGGCGTGCCTTCCACCCTTCCCCTCCCCCGGGAGCGCTTAAGGTGGCGGGCGGAGGGGGTGGGCGCTGAGGCCGTCCGTGACGGGAAGACGGAGCTCGAAAACGGTCGGCATCCTCGACGGCCGGCGCGCGTCTCCACCCGGAAACGGTGCGGAGGCGGGGACCGGTATCGGCGGGGGCCAGAACGCCCCGGAGGGCCGAAAGTGGAGACGGGATCGGAGAAAAACCGTGGAAGCCTGAGCTGTGAGGCAGCCGTGCGACGGCGGCCGGCTAAACGCCGGGACACAAATGCCCAGAATGTCCGGAGTCCCGTCCGCTCTCCCATAGTCAAGCCTGCAAGGGGCGGATTAGTAGTTGGGTCGGTGACGACCAGCGAATCCCCGCTGTTGTATGTTTTTTGCCAGTTAAAGCAACTGGACATTACTTATCTTTTTGTTCCTGGTCATGGGCCTCTCCTACAGCTAACTGCCGTTGGCTTCAGAGAACTGGAGCTCAACGGATACACTGATCCCTATTGGTATTGTTACTCCTTCCGGCCCATGCTTTTAGCAAACGTAGGTCTCTTTCTTAACCTTAGAGGAGAGGTGAATTAACGCCATCCAGGGTTTGGAGAGTGTGATTGTCAAGAGGAGGAGATGGTTGCTCAGCCAATGACGACTAAGATCACCCACACCCCAAATTTCATTGTTCATAGCTTCGCCTCGAAACATGCCAGGGAGAGCAAGAAAAAAGCACATTGAGAGGGAAGCCAATGAAAAAAAAAATTGCCTGTTTTTGTGCTTCAGGTTGGCATCTGCTGCAATTCACTCTAGTTCACATGGTAGGTTGCTTATGGAATAGAAGAGTTAACTTGGCTTATCTTCTAACAAGCAGACTGAATTGCACTCCAGTTGACACCTTCAGATGTCCGTAAATCGGTTTGGGCCTTGTTCCACATGAAATATGGCTAACTGACATTCGGGGTTTCCACCATTCAAGCCCGCCAAGTGACATGGTTTGTATAGGCCAAAATCCATTGAGAGCACACCAAACCATGGCATGCTTTATTGCATTACGGCCCTTTTCGTGGCATGGCGGTTGCAACTCCTTCGCTTCTCTTTCGTCACTTCCTTTTGAAAATTGGTGGTCTTGCATATGTCGCTGCGCTGCTCACGTGACGTGTTCATTCACTGCCGTTTGCCTTGCACACCAGGCACGCAAAACCTAACACCAATAAACAAACATCAACACAGATCTCAATCTTGATCTTGATCTTTTCAAACCTATAACTCTAAGAACCCGCGAATCTCTTCCTTCTCGGGGTCATTTCACCCCTGCGACCGTCGATATGAGTACCACGGACGCCGCCGCAAGCACTACACCGGCCCCCAACGGCGAGACTTTACTCTCCGACCGGGAGATTTCAGAGTGTCTTAGCGAATTCTAGGCCAACCCGTTTCAAGAAAAACAACTCAGTAGATTTGCCCGACAAATTTTCAATGCTACACAGCAATGGCCATGGCAGTTGGCAACTGGTTTCTCTCCCAAGGTCTGGGATACTATGACGCTTGAGGAGCTTGCCCAGACAACCGACCGTCTGGTAAAGGAGTCACTCGAAGCCGACCGTCATGTTGAAATACACAACTTGATCCAATTTCTGGGAGAACAGGCTCGTGAGCGGGCTCGTCAGTGTTTCCTGAGCAACCCGGAACTCAGCCTGAGTGACGTCCTCGAGGCAAAGAGACACTTTGGCGCTAAGGTAAGAGATCGGATGACCAGAGAGAACAACAAAAAAACAAGGCGAAAGGCAGAAGATATCCGGTCCTACTGCTTTCGCCTCGCCGGTGACTACTGGAAATCGGAAGCGTGCTCACGAACCATCCGACGATTCTCAGACCAATAAGAGAGCTCGAGGAGATGGGCGAGGCAATTCTGGAGGGTTGGCTCTCGGCAGCTCTGCCAAGAGAGTGACACCGGCCGAAGGCATTATCGATTCGGTGAGCAGGGTTTGGTTCCTAGTGATGGTGTCGACAACTAACATGAGGCAGATTGAACGCGTCCAGGGTGAGGCGCTTACCCCATCGCCCATGTCAGACATGATCGGTACCGTCGAGAATCTGAAGGTCGAGTCGCAAACCAACCTGAACGAATCCACGCGCAAGTTGGACAAGGCACGGCCATTGGTGAAACAACGGGAGATGTCGCTACACAAGGTGTCTGCCCCACCAGAGCTCGAGGAAATTCGACAGGTTCGCGATCAGAGGATTGAGGCTAAGGAGGCCATTGAGAAGGCGAAGGCGCTCTTCGAACAGCACCAGGGCGAGATGGCTTTGGACCCGCTCCTCGTTTCCCAGGCATTGCAAGAGCACGACAGGAAGTTGCGCTACTGCGAGAAGGAAATCGCTCAAGCTGAGGCCGAACTTCGTGACATAGAGCTGATTTTGGCTTGCACCACTCAGCAGGGAGATAAACGACAAGACAAGTGGGAAGAAGCCCAAGCGAAAGTCACTCGATTGGAGACACGCCAAACCCATCTTGCGTTGGAGTTTGAGTACTACCGGACGATTGAACGGGTGATGAAATTGGGACCTCACGGCCTGACCTCTTTGACGGCAAGGCTCGCGGAAAGTGATATCTCGTTGCTTACCGCGGCTGAAGACCCTGAAGTGAGGAATGAGCCTTCGATCAACCCTCCCTCGTGAGACGTACTTGGGAAGTCAGGACATTTTTGGCGAACGGCGCAGGGGATGGGGAAATAATGACTGCGGTGAACAAGAATATGTGCTTGCTGTGATGGAGGATGGAGTCGAATTTTGCGCTGAACTGGACCTCGGTGGCTGGGCATCTGGGACTGGGACGGATTGATTGGTAGGAACCAATCAGTCTGCAGGGGCTTGCCGATGAGATTGGCGCTTCAGTACTCCGTATTTCGAGGATGAATGGTTTGTCTTGAAAGCAATGTGCTACAATCTGGGGCTGTTACGACGAGGAGACCCAACAACCCCGAGAAGCGCCATCTGATCATAGAGTCGGGCACCCAAGTAACGCAGAAGTCTTAATTGAAAACATTGAAATGAGGAACAAGATTGCAATACTTTCACCGCTAACTGGCACCCTGAGCCGGCCGAGCCGGTGTGGTAACTGTAAGTCAGATATGATTCCAAAGAGATGGCTGTGCCCCGTGTGAATCGCTCGGAATGACACATGAGATGTCGAGAATGATTATAAAGCAATGATTACAAACGCAAGGCTGGATGGTGAATCGCACACGTCACTTGGAGCGGGGTACAAAAGCATATCAACGAGCATCACCATCGCTGACTCTTGAAGATCTGCCAACTCCGAGACGGCTCACTTTCATACAAACAAGTACACAGCCTCACAATGCAGCGTAAGCAAGGAATAATCGAGCTTGGCCGACGTTTGGTCGAGCACGGCCCGAAGAGGACCCTCGAAGCGGCCCGAAGAGTGCGTGCCATCCACAACCACACCGTCATTGCCGATACCACCAAGGGCGTTTATGTCTGGGAGCATGACTTTTATCCTGCCATCTACATTCCCCAGAAAGACCTTATCAACTCCAAGCTCAGCGATAAAGAAGAGATCCGCGTTGAAGGGAAAGGGCTTGCCTCATTGGCTGAGCTGATTGTTAGCGCCCACGACGGCCTTGAGGAGGTCAAGATTGACAACGTTCTTCGATTCGACAACGACAAGAAGCTCGGCGCTTTGGCCGGCTTGCTAAGGATCGAATTTGGTAGTGTTGGTATGGCCGTTGAACAAGGCTAGATTTGACATGCAAAGACTGACATTCGTTCAGACCAATGGCTGGAGGAAGACGCCCCCATTTACGTTCATCCGAAAGATCCATTTAAACGAGTCGACATACTACCGTCGCAGCGTCCTATCGAAGTTCAAGTCAATGGTAAGACCGTTGCCAAGGCGTCATCTTCCATGCACCTCTTCGAAACGGGACTGCCGACTCGGTACTACCTCCCTCTCGGCGCAATCGACCAGACCGTCCTTCGCAAGAGCGATCTCAGAACCAAGTGTCCGTATAAGGGCGAAGCTGAGTACTATCACGTGGTGGTTGATGGTCAAGAGATGAAGAATCTTGCTTGGTACTACACGCTTCCAACTCATGAAAGCGCAGCCATTGCAGGCTTGGTCTGTTTTTACAACGAAAAAGTTGATATAATCTTGGGTGGGGAGCCCCAGCCCAGGCCAAAGACACATTTCGCTTGAAACATTTCGTATCCCGTATCTGTACGGAGACGTCACAATGTTTTTGGGCGGCTGACGAGGAATGTGGACGAACCGTACATTCTCCAACCAGAAACATTTATGAGTAAATAAGGATTACTCACTGCATAAATGAAGTCACACAGTCTTGGCTCCTCAGTGGCTATGCTGACGATCACATCCATGTCGGAGGCCTGCCAAGTGGTGCACTGCCCATCTCCCTTGAAATTCCCCCTTGAAGGACCACTTGGAACATCGGAAGATATTCCGCCACGCGTCGATCTGGGGCACACGGCCCATGCCCAGCTGAGCGACCCTACGCGCCCTGTAAGGCACATTTCGTAACGCGTATCAAACCGCCCCGCCTCACGACGGATTGGGTAAAATATTCGAGCTCGTGAAATTTCCGGTTGACCCGAGCCTTGGGGATGCCAAGCACAAGCGGAGGCTGATTCAAGCTTATCTACATGACGAGCCGCGGGCTGGTTGGTGGTTGTCGGGTCGGTGAAACACCCCGACAGGCGAGTGTCGCCCGAGAAGGAAAAATGAGTGCAGAGATTATGCCCTCTCAATTTAAGGGATATGGGGCGCAGCATTCTTCTGACGCGTCCTGCGAGGGCTGGTAATATGTGCTGCGAATAGTGGCTTTTGATGCCCAGAGCATAGCCATTTGATTCTCTCTATAATAACCACTTGCCGTGAATGAATTCGATCAGGAGACTTCTCATCAACACAACAGCTTGACAAAGAGTCGCATCAAACAACACCGACTGTTATCTAATCTCTTGCAGCCATGGCAAACGATACGCTTTATCCCCCGACGTACGACAACTGCGACGAACTCTCCGACCGATGCAAAGTCGAATTCACAATCTACGGCGCTGACCTATCATCAGCAGCCGCCATCTTCTTCTGGGCGGTTTTCTCGCTCCTCTTCGTGGTCCAGATCTTCCTTGGAATCCGCGCCAAGACGTGGTCGTACATGATCTGGCTGGCGCTTGGTACTCTCCTTGAAATTCTCGGTTACGCAGGACGATACGCGCTTTCAAGAAACCCATGGCGACTTAACTCCTTCATCGTCCAGTACATCACGCTTCTTCTCGCCCCTACACTTGTCGCCGCTGCCATCTCGGTCACCTTTAAGCATTTGGTCATTTGGTATGGAGCTCAGTGGTCACTGCTCCGACCAAGGCTCTACCCCTGGGTCTTTGTCGGAACTGACTTTCTCTCCATCTTTATTCAAATTATCGGAGGTGGTCTCGTTGCGCTGAACAGCACCGGCAATGGATCCAAGACGACGCAGAAGCTTGGAGAGGCACTCGTTATTGGCGGTGTGGCTTTCCAAGTCGCCAACATGCTGTGCTGCGCTGGACTCATGTTGATGTACTCGAGCCGACGCAAGAAGGCCCTCAGGAGCGGTGTTCAGTCCATTCACTCTACCTCAAACCTACCTGGCACAGCCTTTGACACCTCTGGTCGAGGCAAGGTTCCTCTGTCACGTACTGAAGCGACTGAGAAGGAAGCAACCCGAACTCGATTCTTCATCTACGCCCTTGGCGTAGCTTACACTGCAATCATCATCCGATGCGGCTACCGGTAAGCACTCAATTTCACGTCTTTGCATCTTCAAAGCTAACTTGATAATCCAGTATCGCCGAGACGATCCCAGAGATTTCCCACGATGTCATGCGAAACGAGACCCTCTTCCTTGTCCTCGACGGCGGCATGATTCTTATCGCCATTGCCGCTGTCACGATTCTGCACCCATGCACCTGTTTCCCATTTCTGGGTGTCAAGACGAGAGACCGCAAGGAGGGGCAAGTTGAGGAGGCATATGCCATGTTGCCCGAGGGTAACCGACAGTAGAGGAAGATACAAACTTTAAGAAGCGTTGGTTTAATAGACAGGGATGTATTATAGACTTTGAGAATTTTGGAAATGGCATATTAGACTGGTTTAGCGTTGCGATATTATGGATCGGCTTATTATCGACGGAGTACATATCACGGGGACACAGCAACTGAGATAGATTTCATTACAACGTATTTGCTTAAGAAACGGGTGACAATTTTTAATTGTATCTTTGACATTAACGCTAGCAGCTTGGTCTAACTCGCCTCTGTCTTCAGCAAAACAGATGAGTTCGGGTTAAGGATAGGTGGCCTGTCATTCACAAACCAAAGCTCGGCCGGGCCTAAATGTACCTTGGAACTGGAAGGACATGTAAAACAGTTTGGGAATGAAGCCGCGTTCTGAGCGGTGGCTGCTGGCCCTTTATATCGGCCCGTGAGGGAGCCTTGGCAGTGGGAGGAGCCTTGACCTAACATGGAGATGTTGCACACCAGATCCCCGTCCCTCATAACAGTAAAACAACAAGGAGAATTGATGATTCAAGTGCCCTGTACCTAATAGTTTGCGGTCTCTCTACTAAGAATCGACGTTTATCGCCGCACCACCTAGCTTCACAAGCAATCCTTCGGCGGCAGCCTCGCCCAATTTCTCAATGGAGGCAGCCCCCAAAATCTCCAACACACTCAGCTCCACACCAAGTCTCTGCCTACTCCAGTTTCTCAGCTCGATGGCCACCAGCGAGTCAAGGCCAACGGCTGACAGCGGCTGCTTGACGTCCAATTCCTCGATGGGTCGCATCAGGAAGCTGAACAAGGTGCTGCCAATCTCGTTGGCTAGGAACAAAACGGAAGCTGGTTCCTTTAGAGACTCTGGGTTGGCAGTTACTCCAGTTAGGAACTCCCTGAGACCTTCGTTTCCAGTGCCTGCGTCGTCAACGCCCGTGTTCTCGAGGTTGCGGTACAGACCCATTCGGATGTCGCGCTTCCAGATGCATCGGTTGGCATCTGCGGCGATGGGCATCGTCATCCTCATTCCGAGGCCAATCTGACTGGCGTTCATATACCCATCCATGGGAGATTCGGGCTCCCAAGTCTGCGGCGCTGACTTGGTGATGGCCAGCTCGAGGGAGTCAAGCAGATGCTGCTCCTTGAGGCAATACGCAGCTGTTGCCTTGAGCTGCTCAAGATGTCCCGGCTCCTGACTGACCCAGCCAACATCCTCGATGATGGAAATGTCAAGCACGGATGCGGGGAGGCCTAAGCCGTGGCGGTATTGAGCGAATGCATCCAAGAAGGTGTTGGCGGCAGCGTAGTTGGCTTGCCCCCAGTGTCCGAGAAGACCCGAGAAGGAACTGAACAGCACAAAAAAGTCGAGGGACTGAGACGCAAAGGCTTCATGGAGGTTCCATGTACCCTTGATTTTGGGCAGATTGGCAGCCTGCCATTCGTCGTGTGTCATGTTAGGGAACGAGGCATCCTGTCGTGTTGTTAGTCCACTTCTCGTTTCTTCAGTGATGGGGGATCTTACCCTCAGCACCATGGACATTTGGAGAACCCCGGCAATCGGATACTCTGCCTGGTTGATAGCGCGTTGAACGTCTGCCAAATTGGCGACGCTGCCAGCCGTGATCTGAACAGTGCAGCCGGCAGCGTTCATCTCCTGCACAAATGCAGCGTCATCAGGACCCTTGCCTCCACTTCGCGACAAGTAGATGAAGTGCTTCGCGCCATGTTCAACCATCCATGTTGAGATGGATCGACCAAGTCCTCCCAGGCCACCAACCAGTAGGTAAGAGGCGTCTGATCGGAGGCCAAGTCGGTTACTGCCGCGGGAAGAAGTCAACTGGGAATGATCGGTTGGGAACTGGATGACGAGCTTTCCCATGTGTTGGCCCTTTTGCATGTATCGAAGCGCGTCCTCGATCTGAGTAGCGTCGAAGAACTTGATGGGTCGGATGGGTTGAATAGCACCAAGACGGAAGAACTCCATCGTCCTCTCCAACAGCCTGTTTGACTGATCAGGTTTCCGTACAGGAAAGCATAGTTGTTGATCTCTTACCTCTTGATCATGTAAGGTCGCTTCTCGGCAATGGGAGCAAAGTCGACACCATAAAACGTCCTGTTCGCCTCAAAAGCCTCCATGGCCAGCTTACCCTGCCCGATAAAGTCACGCTTGCCAATCTCAATCATCTTACCAAACTCTGCAACGCACTTCCACGACGCGTGAAGAAGATCCCCAGACAGAGAGTTAAGAACGACGTCGACTCCAACGCCATTGGTCTCACGCATGACGTCAGGGAGGAAGGAGGAGTTGCGAGAGTTGAAGATGTGGTTCCGGGGGATGCCAAAGGTCGACATAAGGTAGTCGACCTTCTCTTGACTTCCGACGGTAGCGAATATCTGGTTTGGTTAGTATGTTGAGGCATGTTGACTGGTAAGAAATCGTACCTTGGCGCCGACCATGCGGCAGATGTTGATGGCTGCAATTCCGATGCCTCCACAAGCGGACTGAATCAGAACGGTCTGGAGAAACCTGTCAGTATGATCAACTTCGCTGCCAATGTCGTGGCTTCTTACCTGATCTTTTTCGATCCTGGCTAGATCCAGAAGACTGTGAATGACTGTCGTGTACACACAAGGCATGGTGGCCGCATCCTCAAATGTCAAGCTGTCGGGGATCCTAGCACACAAGGTAGAGGTGGTCTTGAGGATCGTGGAGTACGAGTCCCCACCGATGATTGCAACTCGGTCTCCAACGTGGAACGGAGCATCAGGACCGACCTGGGTAACAACTCCAGCACATTCACAGCCAAGGCCGTTGCCGTCATCAACATTGCCATCCACGACGCCCATGGAGATGAGAATATCCTGTTTAGTCAGTGCCTAATCCATCATTGGAGGGAAATGGTGACGGACCTTGAAGTTCATGCCTGCAGCTCTGACCTCGACAGCCACCTCATCACCAGTCAACTTGATCTCGGGCCTCTGAACCCACCGTAATGTCTTGAGAGAGCCTCTCTTTCCAATCTCAAGAGTCTTTGGGGCAGTGGAGTCTGTTCCTGCAGCAAGCTCGTTTGACACGGAGATCCAGTGGAAACGGGAGATGTTGATGACGCCGTTGGAAATCGTATACTCGAACTCGGGGTCAACCTCCAAGTCCTTAGAGCGGTTTTGAAACTTGGTGAGGACGTCGATGACCCTGTTGAATGTGGTCTCGTCTTGCGTGTTGTCCACCTCCACAGTTGCGAGATCGATTGACAGCTCGTTGCGAACTGAGCGAGCAAGACCTACAATCTGGGCATACTCCGGCTCTGAAGAGTTAATTTGCGCTGACTTTGTTAGCCAAAGCATGCCAGAGGATGCCAACTTGGTGATAAAAGCCTGTAGGGAGCGGAACTTTTCAGCTGAGATATCAGTCAGGAAAGGCCTCCCCTCGAGATCCAAGACTGAGATGATGTCGTGATCAGACTTAGGAGCATCATCCAAAGAGCAAAAGTCAACCGTGAAGTCCAGTCTGTTGAGGCTTTGAGCGAGGAGAGTAGCAGCAGAACCGTTCGGTGCCGTGGAGAGAATGGAAACCTTCTTGTTGACTTTGGGCTCGACGAGAGGGTGGGCAATGATGGTCGCGTTGGTGTGGTACGGTTTCTCTTCATCATAGATGACCGCCTCAGCACCATTAAAGCCAGCTTGGGTCAACTCTCTGGCCCATCGTTCGGGGCTGACGTAGGGCTCTTCAGGTCTGCCATCAGGTTCACCCAGCCACCAACCAGGAAGTACACCCTAGAACTTGGTGAGCATATCTTCTTTTATTCTGCATTGAAGCAAAGAGATTTTGAAACCTACGACAATGAAGTTGAACCACTTTGTGCCTGGAAACACGTTAATCCTCTTGTCTTGGTTTTCCTTGCATGAACCGTCAACTTACTTGAGCAAAGTTCCTGCAGCATCAGCTTTCCCTTTGGCTGGAGAAGCTTCCGAACATTGACAAGAGTCTCTTGGAGACTTGGTGTAGCGTGCAGGACCTAGACACATCAGTTTCTAGTCAATATGATTCAGTTTCTGATTCTTACGTTGGTTGCGATGACGAGATCGTAGGACCCGAGCTCGAATCCCTGTTCGGCCGGGTCTTGGCTGATGTCGAGGACGGCGTACTCAATGCTGTGGACATTCTTGAAACGCTCCTTGGCTTGGACAAAGAAACCAGCGGAAATGTCTGTGTAGGTGTAAGAGTAAAACATCTGCTCTCCCAGCTCAGACACGAGACCGTCGAGGATGAGGGCCGTGGTGGCACCGGTACCGGCTCCAATCTCGAGGACCTTCAGGCTGGGCTTGTCATGGCTCACGAGACCAAGGAAGTCCTTGAAGTCCCAGAACTCAATCACCAGGTCGTAGATCTTCCTCAAGATGTCATCTTGCATCAGCAGATCCAGTGCATCCGCCTCGCCTGTAAAAATGCCCTCGATATTCGCAAATACGCGGCAGATGGCGTTTCCAACAGCTTCCGCATACGAGGCCTTGACTTCTTGAGCTGTCGAGTGGATCAAAAATAACCTGTCTTCCCGAGAGAGAGAAAACAGTGAGTTGACATCATCAACTGCTTCATATCCTTCAACCTTGGCTTGTTCCACATGAGCAGCCAGCCAAGTCTTGAACTTCTCAAGATGCTCTACTCCACTGGGGGGCAAAGATGCCAAGCGCTCAGTGCACTCGATGCTGCAAAGCAGCAAAAGTCTTTGGACAGTGGGATAGCAAGATCTGATGCTCTTTGTTGTACGGATCAGGTTCTTGGAGTCCAAGAAGGCAATGTCAGGCTTCCACTGCAAACACACTCCAGCGTGGGGATCCTGGTCATCACCTCCAGTATCGTCAGCAGCGGGTGCAAGGCGTAGGTTGCGGAACTCGAGCACAACTTCACCGCTAACGGTGGCAAATCCGTCTCCATGAACAGCGCCTCGAGCCGTGACGGTCACATTCGAGGACAGTTGTAGCTGATTGTTTGTCCGAGGACGCTTCATGTACACTTCTCCGAAATAGGCAGGGAGGGGCATTTGGACAAAGTCACGAGCCTGGCCCTTCCAAGCTGCGACACTGAACAGCTGGATCGCGTAATCTGTAGTTGTAGGATGCAGTTGGTATGTTGATTCGTTCGGGTCGACCGTGTTAGTGACCTTGGCAACGGCAAAGTTGTCGACAGGGTGAGCAGACACGTCTTCCAAGCCCTGAAACGTGGGCCCGTAGTTGATGCCGACCTTGGACATTGTCTGGTACCAGCGGGTGCTTGATACCTTTCGAGGAAGGGAGCTAGCTTTGGGGGGCTCTGAGACAGACTCCGAATCTGCCCTGCCGGCCTTGACTTGACCAGTACAGTGCTTGGTCCAGGCTGTGCCATTGTGAGACGAAACAGTGAATTCGTACCAGGTTGAGTCCAGACTCGTGGTCAAGCGATGCGGGCGAAGAGAGAAGAGGATCTCTGTTGTCACCGGCTCATGCAAGATCATAGCCGACTTGACTGACAAGTTGCGGACAGTGTAGTCTTCAGCATCTGCGACCTGCCGAATAGCCTCTCCAGCCATGGCGATGTAGCCCGCTCCCGGGAACACAATGTCCGGACCGATGACGTGATCTCGAATCCAGGGGACATCTTCGAGACAGAGCATGTTTCTCCAGGTAGGTTCCAGAGAGCTTCCCTCGAAGACTTGACATCCGAGAAGGTCGTGGCGGGGGAACTTACGCTTCCTCCATTCTCGAGTCAGGCGGCTTTCGTCCCAGAAAGTGTCCTCGTGATGCCAGGGGTAAGTTGGGAGATCGGTGAGGATGGATCCACCATCGTTGACAGCACCAATGTCGACTGCGAGTCCTTTGACAAATATGTTTCCTGCTGTGCTGAGGAGGCTGGTGGTGTCATTCTGTCCCCTAACTAGAGTAGGCGCATAAAGCGCATCAGGCTGATGCTTCTTAAAGATCTGACGAAGAGGGCCAGCCAAGGCTGAGTGTGGTCCAATCTCGAGGAACAGATTGTTGGCAGGCTGATCTGCGAGGAGCTTGGCCATTGTGGTGTTGAAAAGAACGGGAGACTCCATATTTCGGCGCCAGTATGAGGCGTTCATTGCGCTCTTCTCTGTGATGACCTTTTCCAACACGGTCGAGTAGAAGGGAACCTTAGGACGGATGCTCGAAACATGGGGCTCAATAAGTTCCTGATACTTGGCACCCACTTCTGCCATGTGGTCTAGGCATAGTTAGCTTCTGTAGAATGTCAAAAATGGTGGTAACTTACAAGAGTGGTAAGCCATCTCAACACGGAGGCGGCGAGCAAGGGCATCGGGATGGCTCTGCTTGATATTTGCAATTACAGCATCGATCTTGTTAGCATCACCAGAGAGTGTTGTGCTCTCGGGACTGTTCTCGCACGCAATCGTGACGCCCTCGGTCAAAAAGCAAGCAACGTCCTCTCGGCCGAATCCCACGGCGGCCATGGCGCCAGGACGAGTCTGCTGCTTTGTGACCAATCCACGATAGTAAGCTCCGATGATGGCCTCCGCAGCAGTAATTGCACCACTGGCGTAGGCTGCAGCAAGCTCACCGCTAGAGTGGCCGATGACTCGAGAGGGGGAGATGTTCCAGGCTCGTAGAAGATTGACAATGATTACTTGCACAGCAGTGCAGAGCGGCTGGGAGAATTCGGCTTGGTCAAGCCGGCTCTCCTCCTTGGACTTTAACATTTCATCTGTACTGACGGTTAGAAGGTTCAAGCTCGACAGGGGTTGAAGGATAACTCACCTGCGATGCTCCACGACGGCGGATATGGTAGCTGCGAAAGGGCCTTGTCAAGGTTCTTGAAGTCCTCTTCAACAGAAGGAAACTCCTCCATGAGTTTAACACCCATAGTGGCCCACTGAGCTCCTTGGCCAGTAAAGACAAAAGTAACTTCGGGGGCTGTGGCAGGTGTCCTGCTAGGCGCAGTAAACTCCAAAGGTGCACTTCCATCAGAGACCGCAAAGGATCGGTAAGGAAGGCGCTCTCGGCGAACACCAGTCGTGTAAGCTAGGTTCTTGACAGACTCTGGGTGCTCCGTGAGGTATTCTTGGAGGTTGGCCGTTCCGTTCCGGGCAGAGTTCATGTGGTTGGCAGAGAAGACCACCAAGCTCTGTCGCGATCGCTCTGTCGAGGAGCGAGTGGCTCTCATCGAATTGACTCCATACGACTCTGCGGAATCAATGACGGCCTAGGCAGAAGTTAGGTAAGTTATATGTAGAGGAGGGCATCGCTTACATGAGCGTTGGCTCCACCAATTCCGAAAGCGTTGATGCTCACGCGTTCATGCCGATCCTCAGGCCAAGGAGTCGGTTCGACGGGAACTTGGAGCTTGGACTTTTTGAAGGGGACTTTGAAGGTCAGTTGCAAGATCATGGCACGTTTAGGGGTGCTATACTCTGGGGGTTAGGGTTGTTGAACTTAATGTTTGGAGGGATGGTCTTCTTCTCCATGGCCAGAATAGCCTTGATGCACGATGTGATGCCGGATGCACCTTCGGAGTGGCCCACGTTAGGTTTCACCTAAATGCAGAATTAGGTCCGTGATAAAGAAATGGCAGGTTCATTTCCTTTCTTACCGATGTGATGTACACTCCCTTCTCTCCAAAGACGTTGCCAATGGCGCTCGTCTCGAGGGGGTCGCCTATAGATATGAAAGTCAGCGGCGGGAGCCCCAGGTATTGCTGGAGTGACAATGGTGACAAGTATGAGACATACCAGTAGCTGTTCCAGTGCCATGACATTCCACAAAGGCAGTCTGGCAAAAGTCGTCAATGCCAGCTTGCTCATAAGTCCGACGAATGAGCGCCTCGTGACTCTCAGGGCTAGGATGAGAAAGACCTGCAGTCTTGCCATCACAGTTGGACCCTGTACCCCTAACAATGCCTCGAATGGGGTTCCCATCGCGAATAGCATGGTCAAGTCTCTTGACGTACAAGGCGTTGACGGCCTCGGCTCTCGCGTATCCGTCAGCCGCAGCGTCAAAAGTCTTGCAGGATCCGTCACCGGACAAGACGCCCTGTTCGCTCATGGCGATGGTCATGGTTGGAGACATGAGCAAATTTGCTCCGCCAACGATAGCGGATGAGATTTCACCTGAGCGGATAGCATCGCAGGCCATGTGCAGGCAAATCAGGGCGGAAGAGCACGCTGTCTTGACCGTGATACTGTTTATCTGTCAGTAAAGTCCTTCTCATAGAGCTATGTCTACTCACCTAGGACCCTTCAAGTCATACTCGTAAGAGATGCGGTTGGCCAGCACAAAATCTCCAGCACCCGTGATCCGGTAGATGCCAAAGTCCTGACTATCCTTGGCGTGCAGATCGAGCCAATCTTCTCCAAACACACCAACGTAGCAACCAATGTCTTTGCCACGCCAATCAAGTTCGCCCGCATTCTCAAGACACTCTCGCGTGACCTCGAGAAGGAGACGATGCTGAGGGTCAAGCTTCTCGAGTTCGTTTCGAGTGATGGAGAAGAAGGATGTATCAAACTGCTGGAGGTCCTCGTCGGCGAGGAAGTAGCCGTGTTCAGTCTTGACTGTTCCACGCTTGTTGGTCTTACTATAGAAAGCATCGACGTTCCATCGATCTGCGGGGACGCGTTGTCTCTGATCTTTCTTGTTGATCAGAGTATCCCACAGGTCTTCTTCGGTGCCGATACCTCCAGGAAGTCTCAGTCCCATACCAACAATGGCAATGGGGACATCCTCGTGAGAATGGACTCCATTGGATGTTGTCTTTGCGGAACCGTTTGTTCCGTTAGAGGTGTGCGTTGAAACGCCGTTGTGTACGACGTGAAAACCGTTGCCGTTTTCAGCAACTGTCGTGTCTGTCCTGCCGGGAGCCATGGCTGCTAGTTCAAAAGACGGAGAAAAAGCTTGATATTCTTGCAGTAACAGTAGGCGTATCAGTTGAATGAATGGCAAGATGAAATGAAGTTGAACAGCTTGTTCCGAAACACTTATGGCATTGTCTATTCACAGTTTGATATAACTCCAACTGAGGCTGAATACCACATCGCCTATCTCGCTATGCTTCGCAGTCAATACCATTTTCGGTCGGGTTTGCTACTCAGGTCTGTCTCAGGGATAATCGGGTCCATGCCCTCAACTGGGTCTGTTGCAGCTGATCCTACCTTGCCGTCAATGCTACCCGTCACAATAATCGGGCCCGATGCAAGCAATCGGGTCTGTTGAGCTGCTTGTCATTACTCAGGTCCCCGCTGCAGCTTTCGTCTGTGATCGGGGCTAGAAATCTTGGAAGATGGAAACGGGAGCCAGGGGTGACGTTCTCAGACTTGTTGGTATGGCCGGTACCTATCTCTAGGCTTGTGAGGTAAAGAAGAAGAGTAACGTTGCGCAAATCAGCAAGACTATGGATTAGGATGGGACATGTGAAACTCGGCTCCCAAGGCTGATCGGGTCAGCCAATTGCGACGTAGTTGCTCGTCTAGTTCCCTATAATGACTTCGACTTCCCATGATAACTTTACTGGTTAGTGCTTACTGCTACGTGTAACCCTTCTCACTTGTTGTTGATCTTTTCACTTCCCTTCAAAGACAAACACTGCATGACAAAGTGACGAAAACAAAGATTGTCTGTGGACAGTGGAGACGATGCTATTTGGGCCCTCCCTTTCTAAATCTTCTCAATACCTGTTACTTTGTTGCCATGTTCCCATCTTTTAGACTTTAGCACAGTGTCTTCCCTCGTTTACTCCGATCTTCTACTGTGTCCTACCATCCAAACCAGGCCCGTGAGGCCAACAATGGTCTACTCAAGATTCATAGATATTGTAGCCTTACTATTCGCCTTTGCCAAGACCTCCAATATGCCAGTCATCGTCTGCGGGTCTGGGTTGTCGATAGTAACAGTCATCTGTGGCCCGCTAGAAACGTTGCTTGCTGCACGATGTTCTCGGTTTACCCCTTGAGGCACAGACTCTCCTAGCGTAACACCATCTGAGATCTGAGAGACGTCGATACTTTCAAACTGTGATGGCGTTTGCGTGGGAAAACCTGGTATAAAATTGCCGCCATTGGTGCTCCTTCCAAGAGATGGGTCGATGTTGGCGTTGCGGTCATATGTCGACCCAAGGAAGCCGTCCAAAGCAGGATAATATGAAGTTGCGGCTTGAACAAGATCCGCGTGTGACGGGACTGTCCAGTCCAGCAAATATTGATAAGGATCTGAACTGACCGTATTCATCGTGTCTGCTGCTGAAGGACCAGACGGACTACCCCCAAGGATGTCGTCAAAGGAGCATGTCGAAATTGAAGTGTATGAATCGGGACTCTGGTTGTCTTCCGTATCGTCACCGTCCTCACTCGCATCTATGCTCATGTCATCAAGCATTTCCTGCTCGATCGACCACCAGTCGATTCCCGGGCCTAAAGCTTCCATCGCTCCCGGACAAGCACTAGGTGCCTTGTTCCTCTGCCGGAATAGGGCAATATGCCTAAAGGTGGTCAGATCGGGAAGGCTAGGATCAAGGGTTATGTGTTGTGGAACCCACCTGTTCTTCAGGTTCGTGGTTGAACGCTTGGGGAACTCAAACTTCTTGATGTCCTTCCAGTTGGTGCCATAACGTCGCACCGCGGCAACTAATCGTGCATCCTGGTCACTTGTCCACTCGCTTCGGTCTAGAGAGGGGTCTAGACAGTGTTGCCAACGCTTAGCGCACTCTAGTTCTCTGTCAGTATTGCTTACTCTCTCTTCCTCAGCTACTGGAAACCCACGATCTGCACTCCTCGTTTCAACACCCTTTGCAACCATAGCCCATTGGCGGCCGTACTTCTGCACACCTTCCAAGAGTTGCTCGTCCTCACTCAAAGACCACGAGCCCTTCTTGGCTCCCGTAATCTTGGACCAGCGCTTTCGGCAGTCTTTGTTGTTCCGGTCAGGTAGGGCGTTGGCTACAGTAGCCCAGCTGATAGTCGTATCGTTCTTGGCGCCGTCCGAAACTTTAGCTCATCGTGGATGGTTAGATCTGGCGGTTGACGTGGGGGAGTCATGGGAACTCACATAGTTGCTTGACCTTGTCGAGTAGCACCCGGTCTTCTTCAGGGGTCCAGCGCCGGGGGCTTCGGGGCATTTCTGTGGCCTTGTGATCGAATCTGAAGAACCAACAATCTACAAAGTTAAAAGTTCCAAACGTCCAACATAATCCCATTGTAATCACGTTATAAGTAATCTCATCGCTTCCATCTCGTCTCTTCAGCACCTTCTGTTTGCGTAATGCCTGGCTGCACCATAAGGTTTCTGTCAGACCAACAAATCCCGCAGTGGAGAGGTCCATTTGCCTTGTAAGTAGGTAAGCAGCATATCATCCTACTGGATCTGCCTTGATATTCCTTCAATCTGTGTCGACATACGACAGGCACAGGCATCTGAATCAGACGTTGAGCTTGGACTCCACATTTGTCAGACGCCACTGGGGAACGGGGGTCAATGGTGATCTTGCACCGTTAGGGTTTCTACGTGCCGTCTTGGTGAGATGTGTTGCGTTCATGAAGACTACACATGTCCATTAGAAGGTCTAGATCCCTCTCTAGTATGGTTACAGTGTTATTGACACCATTCAAGTTCTTCCGCAACACTTTTATCTCAGCTACACTCGAAGTAACCCTCCCTCACGGACGCCATGCAGTTCCACCTACTAAACGCCTGGTTTCTCCAAGATGAGGCATCTTGGCTGCACACGTCCAAATCCTACTGGGAATAGCCCCTTGAAAAGGCAGCCTGCCTCCAATCCTGGCATCGGCAATTACTCTAACCAGGGATTGGCATCAAACCAGGTGCCGGTTGCCGACGGGCCGCGTGGATCATCAGCCGGCGGGCCGCGTGGACCACATGCAACAGGGCTGTACAGTAACATATTATATATATTGCTACTCCATCCCAGAGCGGGACATGGCACGCAAGCAGCCAATGGGACATTTGTTTTTGTCAGATATGCGTCAATGAGGCCGACTGCTACACTGACTGCATGGTTTTTTCGGATGCTTCTCCCCGTCCTCGAGGATTGACTCGTTCAGGGCGCTTAATACGATGGATTCTAAGGATCGTCTATGCGGTGACTGTTCTGGGAGCACATGCTTCCTATAACAGACCTCGGCTTTTGCCAAACTGAGACATACATCTGTCTTGTCATGTCCTGAGACATACATGGCCTCTTCGCCACTCTGGTTGCATCCATCAACCAGTAGGGCCTCTTTCCGAACACGTCATTTTGTGATATTATCGGTGGGATTGAAGGTGTCGGCTGACTCGAATTGTCGCTCCGTTTCACCGAAAATTACAGCTTTCGCCCACATGCGGTTGATCGCTACAGAAACAAAGGTGAAATATCCTCGCGAAATTAGACGTATTAGGCAGATATCAGCTTCCTTGCAGGAAAGTTGGCTTGAGGAGTTCGGAATCCGAGGTATCCTTGTCCTCGTATAGGCTGTTGAGTCCCTGTCTCAAGACTGATCTTCGTGTTCCGCCCAGATGCCTACGCGACTCGCTAGTCATATGAGCACGATCTACCGACGTAGCTATCAGCCCTACAAGGCTCACTTATATTATCGCTTGGCATTCTGACGATACCTGTAGGTTCACAGCTGTTTTCACCGCATTGTCTACCCACGTGAGTGCTAACTACCGGTGAAAGAAGGAGAACCAAGTAACAGAAAACAAAACCGAGGGCTGGCAAATGCACTTTTCTCTATTCATCTATAGCTAAAACCTAACCTCGGTTTACTTACCCTGCGATAAACGATGCTTCAGACGCCAAGCCCCCAACCCCATTGCTCACTGGCCCTTGATAGCATAGGTTCTACGGTATGCCTCATCAATACTCTCAAGATAGTACGTCCCTGGCGCCAGAGAAGCCACATCACCAAGTGGTATGTAGGTCTTGTTTCCGTAGGCCTTCAGTCGAAGAGCACAGGCCTAGTAGACACGAGTCAGTACACCTATGAAGCAACTACATTCTTTGCCACTCACCTTCTCGTAATCCTCGGGGGTCTGGATGTTTCTTTGCTTCAGACGACTCATGAGATCGATCTTCTGAACCATGTTGGTTAGATCACCAGCGACTCTCATGCCAAAGAGCGTGCTGGCGGCGCCACTTCCATACTGGCCGTTCATTACAGTAAGCCCCAATCTGAAAAACAACAAGAGCTCATCCACTTACACTGAACAGACCGACAGTCTTGCCCTCCGCGGAAGCAAGATCAATGTTGCTGATCAAGCTGATCAGAGAACAGTACAGGCTGGCGGTGTACATGTTTCCGCACAAAGAGGGTGCGGCAATGCATGGCTCAACTCGCTGCTTGAACTCAGTCTTTGTGGCAGCAACAAGTGCTCTCTCCAGTGTCTTATTCTTCAGGGAGTCCTTGTAGCTCAGATCCTGAAGCTCCTCGGGAATTCCCTCCCAGTCAGCAGCATTGGTCGAGTTCAAACAGTCATTGTACTTAAGTCGACCGTACGACTTGCTAACCAGCTTGCAGTTAGGGGTGTGGAAGGCCATGTAGTCAAATAGGTCGAGAACTTTCCTCCCAGTCTTTGGCGCATTTCCATTGAGCTGCTTCTTGACAGCCTCAGTGCGACGGAGCAGGTCCTTGTGGCATTCATCCAGAGCACCCAGGTAACAAGCGATGGACTCGTGGCCATTGACGATGGGAAACTCGACCTTCATATCGGGCTTATAGAAGTCGAAGGTGTTGGTCATGTAGACACCCCGCAAGCTCGGTTCAAGGGAGAGCACCGCATTCGGACCAATCAAAATGGCGACACAGCCAGCGCCACCAGTTGGACGAGACGCATCTTCTTTGTAAAGAGCGATATCGGACGCCACTACGATGGCATCTCGGCCATCCCATGAGCGAGACTCGACCCAATTGACAGCGTTGAAGAGGGCGCTCGTCCCACCGTAGCAGGCGTGGATGGTGTCGATGCCTTCGAGGCTTGTGTTGCCATGTGGCTCGAAGAGAGTCGTGAGGACCGATTTGACAGACTTGGCCTTGTCAATGGGTGACTCGGTGCCCACTTCAAGACGTCCAATGGACTTTGGGTCGATGTCGAACTTGCGAAGAAGGGAGGAGACAGCGGTGAGGGCCAGAGAGCAGACATCTACACCAAGGTCAGTAGAAGATTACTAGTCAGGCAGACGGTACGGAACTTGCCCTCTCGGTCGGTACAAAAGTTCATGTACTGAAGACCCAGACCAATGGTGTACTTGCCCGCCGATACACCTTGATATTTCTCAAAGAGGGTTTGATCCAGGCACTTTTCTCGTCAGCCCCAAGCTCAGACCTTGCGGGGGAGAACAAAGGAGAGTGGCTTTACCTGTGGCGGAACATAAATCTCCATGGCCTTGATGCCAACATTCTGGGGGTACGTCATCTTGCAAGATGGATAATCTCTGCCTGGCTGGATTTGAGGTCGAAATGGCGATAGAGGGCGAAAGATGGTGTGAAGGATTGCACGTTGTGAAACTTGAGGGTTGGGAGGGGACCCGAGTTGGGACCCGAGTTGCACGAGACCCGATTTCATGCATCGGACTAACTAGAGGTGCCGTTCGGAGGGTTACAGGTGTCGTTCGGGGGGTCTGCTCGTTGGTTGTGGCTCGGGTCCTTTTGTACCTTGGATGTTACTGTTGATCGCTGCCTTTTTTATGTTGGTTGTGCCTTGACGTTTTACTGCTTTTGAACCCCCCTTGCTCTCTCGGTGCGGCGTCTTGATACAGGCAATGCACCACCTGCGAGCTCGCGAACGACGCCTTTAGTTCTTGTCAACACCAAGATGCAAATCTCTTTCGCCCTCGGTGCCCTGATCTGGGTAGTCACGTCGTACATCCTTTACGCCATTATCTCCAGCTTCATCATCTCCCGACGTCATGCTGCAAAGGCACGAGAGCTCAAATGCGAAGAGCCTCCGTTTGAGAAGAACCGATGGCCGCTCGGCATTGACAACTTGTTGCGTGCACTCGCTGCCGACAAGGCACAGCAGTTTCCCGTTGATATCATCAAGAGGTTTGAGGATCTCGGGGCTCATACGTATAGGTACCAGATTCTGGGTGGGTGCTCTTGTTCTCTCGCTTCCCAAGCGAATACCGACCGCTCTCTTTGTCCTGCACTAACCTCCACTGTAGGAGCAAGGAATATTCGCACTGCCGACCCCAAAAATATTCAGGCTATTCTCGCTAACAAGTTCAATGACTTTGGTAGGTGTCACCTCAATATTTGGGGTCATGCGCTAACAGATACAGATGTGGGACCATCTCGACGAGGGAACTTTCTCCCCATGCTTGGCAATGGCATTTTTACGGCAGATGGCGACCACTGGAAACATTCGCGAGTAGGTGGTTAACATGACCCATCGCAGCCCCATGTAGCTAAGCAGATCCAGGCCATCATTCGTCCCCAGTTCACAAGAGATCAAGTTAGCGACCTCAATCTCGAAGAAACCCATGTCCAGAACCTAATGAGCTTGGTCGGGCCAATGATTGGGTCCAAAGGCTGGATAGAGCAGATCGACCTCTTGCCTTACTTCTTCCGTTTGACGATTGACTCGGCCACTGAATTCCTCTTTGGTGAATCCGTCAACAGCCAGCTCAGACTCTTACCCGGCTACCAGAGCTCCAAACTCGGGAGCAAAGAAGAACGGTTTGCTACCGCCTTTGATTCTGGCCAGATGGCTCTTGCTACACGGTCACGCTTTATGGATTCGTGGTGGCTCTACGACTCACTAGAATTCCGTAACTCGTGCAAAATTGTTCACGATTTTGTTGACCACTTTGTCCAACTCGCGCTCTCCAAGGGTTTGCGGGAGAAGGTCTCTGATACGAGCAGTGGTGGCAAGGAGCAGTACATCTTTCTCGAGGCCATAGCGGCTGAGACGCAGAACCCGAAGGAGTTGCGCTCAGAATTGCTGCATGTCTTGCTTGCTGGTCGTGATACTACAGCTTCCCACCTCGGCTGGGGTAAGAGTCCCTCACATGCCAAACCTATCAGGTTTTAAATACTGACTTCTTGCCAGTCTTCCATAACCTCGCTCGAGACCCAGCTCGTTACAAGAAACTCCGCGACATCATCATTGACGAGTTCGGCACCTACGACAATCCTTCCGAGATCACCTTTGCGAAACTTAAAGCTTGCCAGTACCTCCGATATGTCAACGACGAATCCCTGCGCCTGTACCCTGTCGTACCCATCAACGCTCGCTACGCGAATAAGGATACGACGCTTCCCCGCGGTGGGGGTAAGGATGGAAATTCGCCCATCTTCATCCCGAAAGGCTCTTCTACCGATTTTTCTGTGCATGTCATGCATCGCCGGAAGGACATTTGGGGGCCCGATGCGGACGAATTCAAGCCGGAGCGATGGCGGGGGAGAAAGGTTGGGTGGGAATATTTGCCTGTGGGTTATTTCATCTTTATCACAATCATCTTTCACGGCATACTGACAGAACCCAGTTCAATGGAGGTCCGAGAATCTGCATCGGTCAGCAATTTGCGCTCATCGAAGCAAGTTACGTCACGGTACGGTTGTTGCAGCGGTTCGATAAGATGGAGAGCTTGGAGAAGGACGCTGTTGTTGGGCACAACTTGACGTTGATCAACTGCATCGCGAATGGGGTCAAGGTGAGACTTCGTGCTGCCACATAACGTCTGGCAAGTCTCAATGTCACGAATCGAGATCATTAACGAGCAAATGAATGATTACACTTTTGACTGAGTTGCGCTGAGTGAGTGGCTATTGGAGCGATAGCACGCACCCGATCCTCAATCGAACTCCATGGGTAAACTAGCCAAAATCACGGGAGATATGGATGAGAGAAGGTGCAGGAACCCAGTAGGTCAACAACCATCCAATACCTACCCGTCACCAAAGACGCGTTGGCAGAAGACCCCTGCCCCCAAGCGGCAGAAGCGAGACTGCCGAAGAGCCGAAAACCAATCAGGATTGCCAATTAAATCCAGTACAAGATCCTCAGGGTTTCTCATCAGCGAATCAAAAGGCCCCCTTTAGCCACTGTTGGCTGCGTGCCAAGACCTTCAGGGGTAATGTCGTATTCGCATTCACAACGAAATACGGCAATGCTTACCCTATTTGCAGCCGAAAGATACCGTACCTTTGCTTGCTTGCTAACTGATTTGTAACTGACACTTTAAAACACTTTGCAATGAATATTACCAATGAGCTAACAACGTGGGAGAGATTGTCATATAAATCTGCAACGCTTGGGAGAAGGATGTCTGTCTGGAGGTGTTCATAGAAAAGCCACATATGGAAAGCAACCTCGACCAGGATCTACTCAAGTTTGCCAACAGCTAGAGCGTGGTTCAATCACAAGCTCGTATCTATTCAGTACCATCACCGTCCCTATCTGCAAGTCCACTACGAGTATCTATCCCGCACTGATCCAGAGTCCAACAGTGCTATCTCCTGTGTCATCTACCTGAAACTCCCCAGATTCCTTGGCTGCCCCTTTATTCCCCCCCAGTACAATCTGCACCTGTCCATCACCAGGCATTGCGCGTACCGTGGCTGTCTTCCTCCACATTTGGGACACTGAGACTTCTGCTTCAGAGTTACTTGCTTCCCCTTCCGGACTCGAGCGTAAAGCAAAAATCAACATCTCCCCAAAGGTTCCCCAACTGGTCTTGTAATATTGATGCCGAGAATAAAATGCAAATGCAAGATGTACAAGAACGATCAAAATATGAAGCAAAAGAGCAGAAAATGCCAGAGGAATAGTGTGGCTGTTCTTAAAAGTATAAGTGAATGCTTTCCCCCAGGCTGAATGCTCAATAAGTGTGATCTCGCCATTTGATGGCATCACGGCAACATTGGAAATCGACATACCATCGAAACTTCCGGGCTGTGCCAATGCATCAGTGATGTGAGCGGAGAGGGTAAGGGAGAGACAATTCTCAAGAAAGGACCCCTCATCGAGGCAGTAGCTCAATATGAGTTGATAAGCCGAGTCTGATGCCGTGTCTATGCGGGTATCGATGCCGCCTAGCCACCCCTTCCTCATTTTTATTAGGGTCGTATTCGTAGAAGAGTCTCCGAGATGATCAAGGTACTCTTCAATGGATGTGCCCAAGTGACTCTGGACGATACCAGATGTGATTGACTCTATCCAGACGTCTGCCTCTACCCAGTGCGCGGAAATGAGGCAAAGACTGACACTGATGACACTCTCAATCTCGGCCTCGGGTTCGATGATAGTGTCATGTGAGGCAAAGATGATGCTCCCACTAATGGGAGCACTTATGTTGGTTCCAAGGGCCGAAATCCGATATCCGCTAGTAGCTGAAGATCCCGTAATTTCGTTGACCAGCTCCCTTAGATCGCGGTTGCGCTCAGTGTCAAGGGTGACTGTCTCGTTCAAAAGCTCAGAGCGAAAATCCATCGACACAACATTTTCATCAAGCTCTTCCGCATGACAGCCGACAAAAACAAGAGGCTGCTTCCACTTGCGTATCATGCCGTTCACAGCCATCTGTTTCGTCTCTATAAGCCACCGAGGGGTATCTGAGGGCACATCCTTGATGCCGCTCCCCGCGTCGAAATAGTTCGCTAGAAAAGCCATAGGGCATGTTTCGACTGCCAAATCGCTAGGAAATGGATCGGAATTGATTCTATCAGACTTCCTTTGCGAATCCTTAAGGACCGAGAGCGAGAGAGGTCGAGTAGTGGACAATGCGTCATAATATGTGTACGTGACGTTTTGTAGCTTGTATCTTGTGAGGTACCCGGGATCGTCGAACTGTGACGGGTACATGATGTCGGCAAGATAGTCCAGTTGTCGTCGGTTAGGAGGGCACCTAGCATTTGTGCAGTTCGGGGTCTTTGTGGAATGATGAAGCTTGGGAACATGTTGAGAATCGAGATCTAACTCGTAAAGTCTCTGATCGACATAACACAGAGTCTCCAATGAGTTACCAAAACCAGCTTTGGGGAAGCCTCGCCATGTTTCGCGCGGGATCATTGCGATGGCGGACAGCGGACTTGCCCCAACACAAAGCAAAGCAGCGATGATGATGACAAGTCCCGTCGTTTTCGGGAAAAGGCGCCTTGTAACAGAGTGCCGTATCGCGGACCACAGTTCTGAGCTGAAAAGGTATCTTATTGGAGAGCCGAGATAGAAGGGCGAAGAGACAAAACCGAGAGGGACACCAACATTGCTGTTCATGAGGCCGTAGGAGATCATAGATAGTAAGACGTCCGTCATGGAGACGAGAATCAAGGCCTCGTGTCCCTTTGCGGCAAATTGAAGAGTAGCAAGCTCCTCAGCAGTGGGATGACCATAAGCCCAGTGGAATTCCAAGGCGTATAGGAAGAGAAGCGTAACTGTGACTGCGGCCGCCGGAAGATGGAAGAGAGTAAAGTGACCAGCGACAGCCCATCTGCGACTTTCGCCGGCTTCGTTTGAGATGCTCGCATCATTTAAACATGCCAGTAAATCAGATGAGTTGACTGGAGTGACGTCTGTGAGAGGGGTATATCGCGAAGAGTGCATGTAGGCTCGCTGATCTTGTTCTGGGCTTGGTCGCGTTCCAGAGGTCTTGTTTATCGGCCCAACTAGACCGGCGTCTTCTCGTGTCTTGGAGGCCTTTTAGACGAAAAATCAGGCAGGTATGGTTAGGTTGTTGAACAAACCTGGCATAGGCCTTGGCCGAGGTCTACAGACTCGAGGCTGTCTAGCTCGTCGTCACTTGTACTAGCCATTGTTACTTAAGGTCAAGGCGGAGAAGAAGTGACAAGGAGGGAAACTGCCAGTGACAGAAATTAAAATAGAGAAGGCATGGAGCGGAGGGGTCTCTTGTCAGTGGCTGACGCAATGTTGTCTTGCGAGTCTTACCAAGTGGATGATGATGGTTGGTCCTGGATCTCCCACTCCGCATGAGCTGAGCCGCTATCGACTGCAGTGTCCGAGCTGACTGCCGATCAAACCTTAGCTTGGCCAGCACTTACGGTGATGAGTTACACAGAATATGCATAAAGTGTGCACTGCCTGTCGCCGTTTTAGAGGGATGGCGTTTCTGTTAGTCCTGGCATCCTATCATTCGCAGCGCCAGGCTGTAGAGGCGCTATGCGGCTGAGTCCAGACAACGAGCGAATGTAGCCATGGCTTGATTTCCATCCGGTGAAGCCTGGCCTAGACTACCTCCATAGGGGCGTTGCCAAATTCTGGGTTAAGTCATGCAGCAACGAGGATGATAATGATGCTTGCGATGCCTGCTCGGTAGGTTGGATTGGATGCCCTCCAGGGGTCGACGTGAAAGCACCGGCTGTGAGATCTCAGATGCCTTGTGGCCACCAAGATAGGAGTATTCAATCATCGGGCTCTTCTGCACTCTGTTCAAGACTCGGATAACCGTGTTGGTTGCATGTTTCGGGGTGGTGAACTCCTTGGCTAGCTCGAGTTGGGCCCTCCCTCAAAGGATGTCAAGACTATGTACCGTCAGTTAGATAGGTCTTCTGCAACTCTCACTCTGAGTCGTGATAGCGGTGGTTTCACAGCTCTAGGGCACAACCAGCATGCCTGCTAGTTTCCTTCCCGTTATCAACAGGATGTTTCCAAGCTTCATATGCCACCCATGCCTGAAAGATTCCAACAACAAGACCGAGAATTCCCAAGACAATGGCAATAATAACACCAATCAGCGTAGCCTTCATCACGTGGCGAGCACCGCTCTTACGCTGGAACCATGTCTCGAGAATACCGCGCGGGCTGGGATCCTCTAGTTCTTCAAACAAGTCAACCAGGCGGTTGCCAAAATGGCTGTAAGAGATCTCGCCCTCACCACCCCCCATACAGACGGCGGCATCGTAGCGCAGACAGTCTGGGTCAAAGGCTTGCTTGGACACTAGATCGCGGAGAATCTGCTCGGATCCGGAGTCAAAGGGAAAGAGAACGTTCTGCAAGGAATCTAAAACCTCGAGCGTACCTGTCTTGGAATATTCCATCTGGTATTGCAACAGTTAATATGGATGTTTGGCCTGTCGTTCAAAGGCATATATCTTACTCAGGAATAGTGCCTTGGGCATTTGCATGCGCGATCAGATGCTCCTTCAAGACGCTCGTGCAGTCAAAAATCTCCACAACACCCTCCTTGATGTCCATTTTCAAGTGGTCACGCAGATAGTCAGTTCCTTGAAACCTCAACAATGCAGCCTTGAGTCTCCTAGCCGTTACAATCGATTTGAGGTCTCTGATCTTGTCTGAATCGAACGTGGAGATTGCCTGTGTCAGTTTGGGAGAAGACCTCGGCAATAAAATCGACTAGCGAGCTGTCCGAATGCCATTAAATTGGCTGTGTTCGAAGCTCCAGCAGCCGGGATGGCTAATTATCAGTTGAGCACTTCACCGTCGACATGATCCGCACTGCGAGGTTGAAGGCCGGATGCGAGTTGGGGGGTGGGGTGGCTTGTCCCGCTTAGAGAAGTACTGCTGGGTCAACTGTGAAGGCTTCGTGTTTGGGTGGGCTCTGAACGGTCGAATGATGTCAAAAACGTCTTGGTGGCTGCAGCACGGCCTGGCAGCAATTTCGGAACATAAAACGATGTGACATCTTTGTAATGGAAAGCCAAAGAACCACCATTGTGTTAGCGTTGAGATTACGATGCTATTTGGCATTGTGGTTTCTCAAGGTAGAAATTGTTCTGAATGGATCTGTTAGACTGGTGATGCTACTAGATTGCGCCACTTCTATTGCTACGCTTTGACTGCTGTCCCTCAATTAACTCTTCACCAAGACTTGAGGGGTTATTGGTGCTGGATAGTCTTATCACAAGACGAACTGCAACCGTCCTCAGAGTAATAGACGTCCTTGCGGACCAATTCGAGGAAACAGCCTGTAAGATGACCCAATGTTGTTTGTATTGCGCAGCGGTGCTGGGTGAAGATGTTTTTGAATTTGAATATATGATTATTATTAATATAAGAGTTCTTCTCAAGTTTATCTCTCTGACTAATTCCTCCTAGGACTTTGAACTCTAAGTCCAGGACTTTCAGACTCCTAGGGAGTTTATCTGCAGGACTAGCTATAAGCAGCTCGCCAAATTCCCATAACTGGTACATATTTTTTATAGCTTTATTACTTTACTTCTTTTTATAGAGAATTATTTAAAAGTTAAGTTTACTCAAGTTAGAAATAGTAGATAGTAATGTCTACCGGAAAACTCTTCTATAGAGGTATGCCGAGATGTAGGGGGTGCCGAAATATAGGTGGTCGACGTTGGCCCACGCAAAGTCATTCAAGCGACAAGCATTGTCGGCCAAGACCAAGGCCAAGACTCAGTAGGCCCCCAAGGCCACCTCTGAAGCTCGGGGCGAAGAGCAAATCCTGGCGGCGCCAACTTTCAGGATAGCGTTCCTAGTTACTCAAAGGATACCTAATCGTCTCAACAGCATCCGGATATTGAAGCCCACCCTGGCGCCGGACTTCATCCATAACCTCTAGTATGGCGATGCTCTCCTGAATCGGTGAGAACTTGCCTTCCTTGCGCCCCTCAATCAAGGCAAACCCAACTTCGTCTGCCTCCCAAGCCATTCCCATCCCCTCACCTTCTGCGTTCATATGTGTAAGAAACCCGTTGAACCATCCACTTCCTTTGCCAGGGCCTGGCTGCGGCCAGTCCTTGTCTTCAACGGTTCCGTTCCCAAAAATAATCCTCGTTCGGCTAGGTCTGTGAGCGCCAGGGAATATCTGGACCTCTCCAAGGGATCCCTGAATGCGGACAACTGGAGGAGGGCTTGGGTCGGGGCCCTGGATGCCAGCGACGCGGAATGATGTGGTGGCAACGGCATGCCCATCGCCTCCTGCTGAAGAAGCTCTGGGAAATCTCAAGATCATGGTCGTCGTCTCATCAGCACCGAGTGTAGGAGCATACTGTATTGTGTCAGCCAGATCGTGGCGACGTTTATGGATTTTTCGATGGGCGCGCATACCTTGTTCATCAGGGAAAACACTTCTGGCTTCTTCCGCGACTCGGCCGGCTCAGCCAAATAAAAAGCCAGAAAAGGCCAAATCAGGCTGTAGATGCCCAAATCTAGCAGAGCGCCGCCAGCCAGGTCCGGATTGACCATCCTGTGCTTGCCATCCTTGAAGGATTCCTCGGGATTCATTGGTGCGCTGAGGTCGGATAATACTCGTTGAACCGTACCGATACGACCCGATTGAATAGTTTCGAGGACATGGATAGTTAGAGGAAAGTACCTTGTCCACAGAGCTTCCATCAGAAAAAGGTTCTTCTCTCTTGCTAGGGCCGCCAAGGATCGCAGCTGCAAAGCATTCACGGTAATTGCTTTTTCGCAAAGAACGTTGTGGCCCGCCTCGAGACACAGACGGATGTGCTGGTAATGGTGCGAGTGTGGCGTGGCAATATATATAACATCCAGATCCTTGTCATCCACCAGCTCTTGGTAGGAACCATATACTCGAGCATCTGGCGCGTTAATTTCCTTGGCAAAGTCAGAGGCCCTGGCAGCGCTGCTGGATGAGGCGACAGCAGCAACAACGTGTCTCAGCGAGTGAACGTTGCGGGTAGCTGGATCAACAAGGAGATCCTTGGCGCTGAATGTGAATGTGTTAGCAGCGGTTGAAGTAGAGAGAGGGATAACAAACAATGTCTTTGCGATGGCACCTGTAGCAAAGATACCCCAACGAATCACTCTCGGGGACGACATGATTAGCGATATGCCTTGAAACTAAGACAAGATGCTTATTGAAACTGATGAGGCGGTGTATAAGGCCTTAACTTTGCCCCTCAAAACTCACCGCCAAAGGCCAGCAGTGTTCAGAGCAGATAACGTCCTGATGAGCTATATACCAACGGGGCAAAGCCGTCCTCAATTTCTTGTCGTGATGTTTCCACGCACGATAAGCTGTGATCAACCAATCATTAAATATACGTTTCATGGCCACGAGCAAAACTGCAGGCTTTAGGCTAAACAGGGCCGCCCAACCTGACAGAGCACCAAACTTCGGGGGTTCGGGGTATTCCATGACGAGTTGAACCCGCAAAGCACATGTTCACGTCATTAGTATTTTGCCTAATAAGCACGGCACATCCATCTCGTATCAGTGTACAAATGCCTGTCGCTGGCGGATGCTGAAATTACACCGACACTTATCTTTTAGATAGCACAATGCTACGTGGGCAAAGCGGCGATTCCAGGACTCGTATGAGCATTGCATGTTGTTTTAATGATAAAGGTTCTTGAAAGAATCATGGTTGCCAAGTTTGGGAAGATATTTCCACCGTATCCTCCGCTACCAAGTCACGAGAGCTTTTGCCAATGCTGAACTGGTACAAGCCTTCATCAATACGCCATGTCTTACTTGTATCATCCCAGGAAGCAAAGTCACGAGTTTGAACAGGTAATTCCACCACGGTAGAAGCGCCAGGCTCAAGGCGTACCTTTTCGAACGCGACCAGCGCCTTGATAGGATCATTCGGCTTGTTGTTGATTACCCCGACGTACAGTTGCACAGCCAGACCCCCATTGACAGTACCAGTGTTGGCAACCGTGGCATGGGCAACGTACTCGTTGGTGGCAAGATTCTGCACTTCGAAGCCTGAAATCTCAAAGGTGGTGTACGAAAGGCCGAAACCGAATGGGAAAAGGGTTTCCTCGGCAGGGATACGATCAAAATGTCGATAGCCCACGAATATTCCTTCTCTGTACTCGACGGTGAGTTGGCGGCCTTCATAAGTCCCGGGAAAGTTGCCATGGGCAGGGTATGCCTCTATAGACTTTGCAAAAGTGCATGTCAGATGGCCTTCAGGGGTCACAGCGCCGGTGAGCACATCGACGATAGAATTGCCAGCCTCTTGTCCAGGAAACCATACTTGTAGCAACCCTTTGACTTGATCGATCCAAGGCATGCTGACGGCAACTCCGGTGGAATTGACCACGATGACGTTGCCGCCGGGGTTGGCGGCTGCGATTCCCGCAACCAGGCTGTCCTGGCTTCCGTCCTTGGGCAGACTAAAGCTGCCCTGATCCTGACCCTCGGTTTCCCAAGAAGGATCATTGCCAGTGAAAGCAATGCAATAGTCAACCTTTTTGGCCAGTTCAACGGCTTCAGTGAGGATGTCCGTGTCGTGCTCCTCGGCAGCCATCCACCCAAGCCGCACAGCGGCTCTGTCTTCGAGGATACTGAGGTCGATATGTGACGTTGGGGCGTGGGCTTGAGTAGTGATTGTAATCTCATACTTTGTGCCGGCTTCTAGTTGAACGGTGTTCTGCGGCACGGCAACACCCCCAAATAGAAAAGCCATAGAGTCGGTGCAGTCATACTCCTGCTCCACAAGGAGTTTCCCATCCATAAACAGCTTCGAAGGACCCAGACCGGAGAGGGTAAAGTAAAATTTTCCTGTTTCGGGAGCAGTATACACTCCAACCAGCTTGACGTCTTTGTGTTCCGTGACATGGTCGAGGGTGAAGGCTGAACCCAAGATCCCCCGAATGTGGTCGATAGGCTCAGAGACGTTAGGCTCATGAATGGTGCATGTGAACCCGGGCTCGCCTTGAAGATTGACGACATGATCCGATAGAAGAGGAAGCTGACGGAATGTATGGGCGCCCTTGGCATAAATGAATTGCACATCGTTGTCCGCGAATGCCTGATGCAAGGCATCCCATGGGCTGATCTTGTAATGGGAATTGACCGACGTGCTGCCACCGCCATGGACGAGTGGCTCTTTTGCGTAACCAAAAACACCAACCTTTTTACCCTTCAACTTTTCCTTTGTAAGAGGTAAGATGTGGTTATCGTTCTTGAGGAGAACAATCCCTTTTGCCCCCGCTTCTCGAATCAATGACTGGTGTTCTGGCTTGTCGATGGCCTTTTCGTCGGGAGGGGAATAATGGGGATTCTTAAAACATCCCCCTTGATCTAGAAAGCGTAAGATACGGGTTGCCCTTTCGTCGATGACAGCTTCTGTGATTTGGCCAGCTTCGATAAGGGGCCTGATTTGTTCCGCCGTTCTCCATCGAGCAGGGCCGGGCATCTCGAGATCCAAACCAGCGATAAGACCATCGGCAACTGAATTAGTACCGCCCCAGTCACTGATTGTTAGACCATCCCAGCCCCATTCTCCTAGCAAATCTGTCGTAGGAAGAAGGTGTCACTATCAACATGGCGGTAGTTAATCTGATTATAAGAAGTCATGAGAGCATGTGGGTTAGCCTCTTTGATAGCAATTTCAAAGGGCCTGAGATAGATCTCGCGCAATGTACGCTCGTCGATAATCTCGTTGACACTCAATCGCTGCGTTTCTTGCTCATTCGCGACAAAGTGCTTTATGCAAGCAGCTACGCCCACAGATTGAAGCCCAAGGATCGTCTGCGATGCGAGCTTGCCAGTAAGCAATGGGTCCTCTGAGAAGGATTCAAAGTTGCGACCACCTAGAGGATGCCGATGTATGCACACCGTGGGAGCCGATATGCAAATGGCACCTTTGCTAATTGTCTCCTCGCCCAGTGCTATGCCAATCCGCTTGGCGAGGTCACGGTCGAAAGTGGATGCAACACTGCAAGCGGCTGGAAAACAAGCTGAGGTGAGATTTCCGTCAACGTTCGGACCGCGTGCGCCATTTGGGCCATCGGATATCTATCAGATTTAGGAACAGGTTCACGCTGGCTTGAGATATTGAAAGGTGGTTGCTTACCCTAAACGCAGGAATCCCTTTTTCTGGAATTGGGCATGATTCCCAAAAGCCACCGCCCGCAAGCAACGCAATCTATCATTTAAACACGCATTAGCACGGGGTCGTTGTGATGGGGCTTCTCCAACGGCGAACCTTTTCCTCCAGAGTGAGGCACTTTAGTAAATCGTGAATTTTAGTAGTCATTTCGATATCATGTACTAAAACACAGTTTATTGGTGATGGCGATGGAAGAGGCCGAGAAATGTTCATCTCCTTGTTGAGATATCACATATAGAAATAAATGCGTTGAGGGATACACGGTTATTGTAACCCCAAACTCAACAATATTCTCAGCATCTCTGACCAAAAACAGTCATTTAGCCGGAGGGGTTAAATGATTTAGCATAGAGGCCCAGTGTTATAATGGCGTGCCGCAAAGGACCTATGCGGAAATCTCGGTCCTCGGGCGAGACTACAGCGAAAACGCGAACGCGAGGTAATGCATATCCCCTCAGGCTTGAGTAAGTGAGTACGGAGGAAGCAGGGCCAGAACTACATACCCCGCGTATTGTGTTTATGAATACTCGGATTCTAACAAAAGCCCAGCAAAACTTTAAGCCTAGCAAGCCCACCAACAGTACCCTGGCCCGTTCCTACAAACTAGCCAGTGTTCTCTACTGCACCAATGGACCCCATGAAGCTTGAGACATTCTCTGACGAGGGCTTCGTCAGCCTCTTTGATGGCAAGACTCTCGACGGCTGGCACGCAGCACCGCGAGTTTATCCAGGAGCCCCAGATGACGAGGAACACATCAGATTGTCTACCATTGCGGCAGGCCATCCTGCCACATGGAATGCCAACGACGGCGAAATTGTGGGCCGTCAATCGACACGTCCCTATGGCGGTTACCTTGTCTCCGACAAAGCATACGGCGAGTTCGAGCTGGTGCTAGAGGCCAAGCCAGACTGGCCGGCAGACACCGGAGTCATGCTTCGCAGAAGACCCGATTCCATGCATGGTCTGCAGCTTCTCCTTGACCATCGCCAGTCGGGCAGCATTGGGGGCTTCTACGGCAACGATATCGGCGGCTTCCACGCAGTGCATTTCAACGTCGATGTTACGAGAGACTCCGTGGGCGAGCCAAACGGTTTACAACTTCAAGATCCCGAAACGACGGTGGAGGAGATTACACAAGCCAAGAGAGACCTGCTTTCCTATACTTGCGAACCCGAAGATTTCATCAAGGTCTGGAAGTGGGCAGATTGGAACGAGCTCCGCGTGCGCTGCACCGGAGGTGCTTTGCCTGTGCTCACCTCGTGGGTGAACGGGCTGAAGGTTGCCGAGCTGGATGTCTCGCGAATCAAATGGCCGGGCTTCGTTGCGGAAGATGTTGCTTCATTGCTGAGTCCGCGGGGCCACATCGCACTGGAAGTCCACGACAATGACCGCATTATGGGCGATGCCCGCTGGGCTGAAGGAGCTGCGTGTCGATGGCGTAATATCAGGATCAAGAAGCTTGACTAAAGGGGGCTCTTGTGGCATCTTGGCATGGCAGTACAGCTGATGACTTGAGATTGACGCTTGATGAATGTCGAAATTACTGAGTACGCTACATGTGGTTTAGAACAGCAACAACTTGGTATCATCAGATCCGCTTAATGAATTGACGAGGCCACCCCATCTCATTCAACGATCGCAAACGGTTTTTGGCCGAAAATCCTTAAAAAAGATTGCTCGCGAAGCTCAGGACGAGCCACTCACTTTACTGTCTAAAGTTTTGATGCCCAAATCTGACAAGTAAAAAGTCATCCTTATTCCCGTTTTACCCAACTGGCGACAAAACGAGCACGCGACCTACTTTGAGCAGCGGTCTAAAAACTTAAAAACACTTAAAAATATCTGACAGGGCAATGCCTAATGTGCCTGGTGATCTTGGACCTCCAGAATGGTATGACTTGTAGAATGTGGCTAGCCTGAGAGTAAGCACTGTCAAGCCTGTGACCCCGCGTCAGGTTGTTTCTGATTTAGCCTAAATGCGAGACGTTCCAATGTTAGACCGAGGGTGGGTTGATTAATCGTTAAGAAAGCGGAAAATCGGTATTCGTCAAGAAAGCGAAAAATCGCTTCTGAAAGCAAAGGGGTGGGGAAGTCGAGGGGGATGGTCGGACAGCGACAAGGTCTGGTCTCCAGATTGTTGCATTTGACAGAGGCGGGGAACCTACAATACATACGAGGACTTTCAGTCAGGCGTCTGAAGCCAGGAGAAAAAAGTAGCGTTGGGTATCTACGTGTGGCTTCCTCGGACCCTCCTAATAGCTTGGACTCCGGTTGGTTAAAATCGCTGATGAAGGCTATCAACTCCCATCCCCGAGTATCAAGCTCGAGCCTCTGCCATTTTTTTTTTTTTTAGCTACAGGCTCTCAATCATCACAACCCCTTACTTCTTGTCTCTTGTCATGGCGCTCATCAAGGTTGGAATTGTCGGCTACGGCTTCTCCGCTACTACATTTCATCTGCCTTTTATCCTCGCGTCCAAGCGTTATGAGATTGTCGCCTTTTTGCAGAGAGCAGCGCCACCCTCCAGTCCGCCCTCACCAGACCAAGCGCCTCACTGCACAGTGGAATTTCCTGACGTCAAGCACTACCGGAATGCGGATGACTTCTTCGCAGACGGAAACATTGAGCTTGTCGTTGTCGTGACGCGTGAAGACACTCACGCATCGTTTGCGGAAAAGGCCCTGCTTGCTGGAAAGCACGGTTCGGATGACTAGCTTCCTTTCATCTCCGCTACGACTGACTTGAAACATTCTAGCAATTGTCGATAAGCCCTTTGCAAGGTCTAGCGTAGAGGCAGATCATGTCATCCAGCTTGCGAAGGAGAAGAAGCTGGTTATAACGTGCTACCAGAACAGGAGATGGGTGCGTATACAGTTACCACAAGTCGTTCACGTAAAAGCTGACACCTCCCTAGGACAGTGGCTTCCTGGCCTTGGAAGCGTTGGTGCAGGACAATGCACTGGGCAAGATCAGGGACGCCGAAATCCATTATGATTTCGAGGTTCCCCCGCCATATTCAAACACGGGACCGAGGGAATATGTACCAGGGGGTGGAATGTCTTTCGGCTTCGGTAAGCAGCCCCCTCGCAGGGTTGATGATTCCATCTCATGCTTGTGGGACTACCTTTGGCTAATCTCATGATGGACAGGAAGCCACAACATCGACCAAGCGCTCGTTCTATTTGGACGACCTGATTTTGTGACTGGTTTCTTCCGTCCTCAACACGGCACAGCCCGAGAGGCTGATGAATCATGGACCATCATCCTACAGTATGCCCGCGAGGACCACCGGGACAACATCATCGTCACAGTTAAAACAACAGCCATCACCCCTTTAGTGAACCAACCAAAGTTTCTCGTGCGGGGCACCGGAGGCTCATTTCTAAAATTCCAGAAGGGAACAAAGTGTCCCCAAGAAGTTCACCTCGCAGAAGGGAAGAAGCCCCTGGATCCCGGCTTCGGGGATGAGCCACAAGAAATGTGGGGTGATCTAATTACCTACGAAATGTTCGATGACAAGGTGCAGTCCTATGACAAGGAGAGTAGGAAGTACGTCGGAAAATACAGCGTTGGCCCAGGGAGGTGGGTTAGTCTATATAACAACCTTGCAGATGCCATACAGGGCAAAGCAGAGTTGGAGGTCAAGGCTACGCAATCACGAGATGCATTGCGTGTCATTGAGCTAGCTAGGGATTCGCACGACAAAGGTTCCACTGTACCGTGGTCTTGAAAGCCGGCTCTACCGTGCAGGACAACATGTAGTTTTGCAGAATCTACAAGAGCCCCCCTCGATCTTCTGGCTCAGTTAACCCGTCGAGAGCCGGGCTCCAACTATAATAAAGAACACAATTCCAAAATCTCCACAGTCTCCGGAATTGCTCCAATCAAAGCTATGTCATGTATCCTAGCCCAAGGTTAGCGTCACATTGATGTCGACTTTCCGGCTAAGCTTGAGCTTTCTTTTACGTGTAGAATACGCAAATTTCCAAAACACATCTCTTGGTGCAATGATCTGGCACCAGCGTATGTCGTACAGTCTTACCGGATGAGTCACTCCCGTCCCTGCTTTGCCAAATCTCATCCATCAAACTCCAAATACAACGAATATTTAAGTTACAAATTCTGGATTGATAATTAGAGCATAAAACCATGTGCCCACATTCACAAATCAACAGGGAAACATGCAGCAAACTGATTGCAGATTGAGCAAATAATCACCTTACCAAAAATGGACCATCTCGACCACGGACGACGCACAACACCATCCCACCAGCCAACAGCTGGCGTTCGCATGTTGCGGGAAGAGATCGAAAACATTGGAAGATGCGGTTTCCCCAACTCCGAACTCATCTCTCTCAGACAAATACCATCCGGGAAATCTTTCAATAATCGCATCTACTTCCTAAACCTTCGACACCCTACCGACCAAACATCATCTGGCACCGAGGAACGGCCAGAGCAAAAAGTTGTGTTAAAAGTTAATGGCCGTTTCTTTGGATCGAACAAGATCCAGAATGAGGTGGCATGCCTTCAACTATTGCAAAAGCACTGCCCTAGCGTTCCCACACCACGTGTTCTTGCGTGGTCCGAAGATGGACAAGCCGCAACGTTCGCAACACCTTATAAGATTGCATCCCATCCACTAGACATACCCTCAGGCCTGGACAAGCTGGACCATGGTGGATGGATCTTGATGACTGAACTAACGGGAAGTCCATGTGTAACTACCGGTTTGGGCGATGCGACAATAATGGACCTAGGGAGACAACTCGCTGACATTGTATCATGCTGGCGACACTACATTCCTGCTCAAAAGCACTGCGGAAACATTCGCCTACCATACCATGAATCTGATGGTGGAAATATACCACAAGTGGACAGCTCTGCTCTGACGATCCAAGGTATCCTCCAAGCGGGCATCGACGTCACGGAACCCATCACCAATATCAACGACTACTACAGAATCAGGCTGGCAAAAAAATTGTGGGTGCTTGAGTCGTCTGACACCTACGCTCGTAATAGATCTCTGGCAGAGCCTATTCGGGCATTCATGCATGATATCCTCCCGCAACTCGAACTAGCTAGTTGCACAGGCATGACTGACGAGGAATATATCTTTACCCATAAAGACCTATCTCCTCGAAACGTTCTCATTTCTGGCCAACCACCTCAGATAACGGGCATTGTGGACTTTGAGTTCGGGGGCTTCTTCCCTCCCATCGAAGAGTTCTTAAACGATTTCATCAGCAACAAGGGAGATTGGCCGCAGGCGTTCTATAACTCTTACCTGGATCACCTGGAGAAGAACGGAATTACTACGCCAAAAAGCCTTAATCCGAATGTCTGGAATCGAAACTACCGGCTCGAAACACTCACGGCCCGTGTTGCGCCGTGGGAGCTGCCTGGGTGCTATGAAGGGAAGGGCCTAGGAACAAAATTGGACAGGGCAGAGTCCGATGCCAGGGATATGCTGCAGAAACTAAGCCACCCCGAGAAACTTCAAGAGCAACATATCCAGTACGGCGAAGATGTGGCGTCGAGCCCATGAACTTACTTCGCGAGGGACTATCTATACCTCTTCACACCAGAATGCATGGCCTATCAATAATAGAACCTCCGTGCTCGACATGGAAGGGTGAAGATGGAATAGGTGCCTGCGGCCAGTGAAGGTGATTGTGCACTGGCAGACGTGGGGATACGAAAAACCTGGCGGAAGGAGTGGGGTCGGGATGCTTGTGCTTTTGGCGACCTCCGTTGCTGCGATGATGTATTGGCCTTTTCAGGAATGTCTCTTGCATATTTGAATTGACATTGGCGTGAGGAAAAGATTTCTAGGATTGCAAACTGGCAGAATCTGACGGTGACGTGCTGTACAAAGAAGCGTCAACTAATAGGGAGACATGGGCCCAAAGGCGTGATAACAAGTTCTCCATTGTGGGTAGAAGAAAAGTGACACTCACATCACCCTGTAATAGATTAAAGTTCCTGATCTGGTCCTAGGAGCCTTTTTCATTTTGAAGCTCCTTGGCTAAAGTGCAGTTCTTAAGTAGTAGAGGAGTACAGCTTGACGCGTCGTCCATATTTTCACGAGAATGGTAGGCTGATGAAGCATCGATGACCAGCTTTTCAGGGAATCATCTGCTGCACTTGAGTTATACACGTACTCCTGATACGATCTTTGACCTAGGCAACCGCGCCTGGCCCTCTTAGTGACTCAACCCTACAGCCTCCGCTAGATGCGATCTCGGTGTCAACATGGGAACGACTTGTCTACGAATACCTACCCTAGACCTTGTTGAGTGGATGTCTGGATGGAAAGGGTTAGCCGAGGGAGTGACCGAAAGGGTTAGTTACCCGAGTTACTCTTGCTGGGCAAACCTGGTTTCCGGCCTAACAGTAGCAAAAGGGGGGTAAGCGTGGGAAGTCGACCCGATCACTCTATCGACTGATGCGAGGTAACCGTGCTTCCCCAGGAATCTCAGCTCCCCGCACGCCAAGGCGCGCTTAGCACCTCTAGTGAACTTGGCTGTCTTCCCCGCGAACCCCGGAGCGAAGAGGGGCCGAATCACATGACACGTAATGGGCCGGGCCCGAGTGGCTGCTTTCTCCTTGCTTCCACTCACGACATCATCATCCCTCCGTTCTCATAATCATCTTGTTCTGAAATCATGTCTGATATTGCCGACGACTCCGATGGCGAACACCGCCGAAAGCGCATCAGACAAGCGTGCCTTAATTGCAGGTACGGGGTATTTTGCGACCTTACAGCGATGCCTACCTATTTGGTAGGACAAGGGATATCAAGAAGGACATTTCTTGACTTGATAGACAGCTAACTATTGACTACGTAGGAAGAAAAAAGTTCGATGTGGAGGCGAAAAGCCTGTATGCATGTGCTGCAGCCGACTATCACAGGTTTGCCGCTATGTAGAAGATGGGCGAAGTCAGAGGCGGACGTCTTTCTCATTGAACGGAATGAGCGACGAAGCGTCGGATCTGATCGTGGTAATGTCAAATTTCCCTGAAATGCATCTAGAACACCCGAGCTCATCAAGACTGCAGTCGACAATCTCGTCAAAGTTCATGGGTCTTGAAGATCGACTCTCCAAGATAGAGGACACTCTCCAAAGGTGAGCTTATCTCTTGATGTCAACAACAAACAAATCATACAATTGCTAATCAGTACCACCATCTATGTCTAGACTGGCACCTCTCTTATTGTCGTTGGCACCCCCGACGCATCTGATGAATCTCATGAACGAGTCTCCCACGCAAACAGAGCACCCCTACTACTACCGCCCGAACCCCGCGGGAAGCGCGGACACTAACGTTATGTCGGCGTCGATGCCGAATGCTCGACCGGATGACACGTTCCCGCCCATCGAGACGCTTCTCTTTGCCGCTGACGTCTTCTTTCGATTTTGCCATAACCAACCATACTCACTATTTCACGAGGCAACGTTTCGACAGCGGCTGGTGGCTGGCGAGCTGCCCTCCCATCTCGTGTGGGCTTTGCTAGCGGCAGCCCGTCGATACTCTTCGCTTCCTAGTCTTCAGCTCAACGACCCTGACGACGCTCAGTTCTATGCCAAAAAAGCCTGGGACTGTATGAAATTGCCATGGAGCGGTGGCGTGTCGGATCAAGAGGTCGTCCCCATCTTGCAAGCCATCATCCTGATCGTCAATGTCGAACATCCCTGTGAGTTGCTGACCTGCCTTGATGCACTTACCCGGCTAACGTGGCATGAAGCTGGCCTTTGCGCTTCGGCTTACATGAAACTTGGCTTCGCAATCCGCCTAGTCTTGCATTCAAAGCTTCACCTGGAGCCCGAAGGTACACTTGATCCTATCTTTCGAGAAGAGCGTAAGAGAACTTTCTGGTCGATATATCTCCAAGATAAGTTGATATCTCTGTCAAGGGAGCGATTCCCCATCTTGAGAGACGAAGAGTGTAGGATACAGCTACCATACTCAGAAGTAGCTTTCCGGGAAGGATGCGACGAACAAGCGCCGACTCTACAGCAATTCACTGGCGACTGCCTAGACCAAGAGTCGGCTGACACTTGTTGCCCCCTCGCTCTTATTGCAGTCATGGCATCGATCTTAGGTCGGGTGTCATACTATGTACTCCAAGAGAACCGTGATTCACAGCTGGGCCTCCCTTGGTCCTCGACCTCTCCTTACACCTCTATATCATCCACTCTACTCCAGCTAGAGATTTGTTTCGGGATGAATGAGGACCCCAAGAAAACTCTGAGAGAGAGGTGCTACATAAATGAGTCCATTGATCAACACCTTGCTGGCCCCTTTATCTATTCCAAGGCACTTTTCCACCTCTCACATTGTCTTCTACATCATCCATTCTTGATACAGCAACGCTTGCAAAAGCTAAAACAGAGAGCTCCCCCGATATTCATAAACACAGCATGGAAAAGCTGCAGAGCGCATGCCAAGAGATTGATAGAGCTGAAAGACACGAAACATCACAATGTACTTGTCTTGACATCTCTCTATGGCTATTGCACCATGGTAGCAGGAACGATTCATGTCCTCTCAATGAATGACGACAACCAGTCTATCCGAGAGCAAGGACAAGAGTATTACAATTCTGCGCTGGACTTTCTCAATGATCTCTCTTGTTATTGGAAGCACGCGGCTCTGATGGTATGTTTAGTCCTTTTCCGTCCCTGAGGATATCCCGCTAACTTGCATGTCCCAGGCAAATCGACTGGAGCGTTTTCGACAACAATGTGAGAACCGTCGAGCAGACATGAACCCGTGTGCCGACAAATCCGGGCACTCGCCCGGTGATGTCAAAGCATTATGGCAGAGCGTCGACTATGCGCTGCTGTCGACTCCGACCCGGCCTGGAAGTCCCATCAACGGCCAAGCACCGACCGGGATGGACTTGTTCACGCCGCAAAGCAAGCTCTTTGACTTTGCTGATTTTGACACGTTTGCTGAAGGACTTGGCATCTTTAGTAATCTGCCGGTTTTGGAAAACAAGAATCTCTTTCCAGACCTGGAAACTTCTGCTCAGGGCGACTCCCTTGAATAGGTGTTAGCAAAGTAAGTAGAGGTCGCTTGGTTCCTGGTTATCAGACACTCAACTGGATTGGTTGCATAGATCGGAAAAGCAGGCTTCAGCATGGCCAACCTGGATTGAAAGGACATGATCTCTATTTCTATCTTATGCAGAGAAAAAGAAAACAATGCTGCACGCACCTTGTCATCCAAACCCATGACTCACAGCTTGGCTACAGGCCTAGCTTCGCTCTGCTCCAGAATCCGATTACCAAGCTCCCGGAGCACTTCTTTCCTGATCTTGCCGCTACCCGTCACAGGATATTCTGTGATCATCTCTCCCGGCCCAAGCCAAAACGTGTGCTGTGGAGCCTTGTGTCTTCCGAGTTCATCGTGGACCCAGCCCCTTATGGCTTCGTGTGATGGTTTGTCGTGACCAGGGCGTATCTGCATAAAGGCAGCCACGGCCTCGCCGTATCGTTCGTCTTTTAGACCCACAACACTGACGTTGCTTATCGTCGGGTGGCTGAGAATGTGTTCCTCGATCTCTAGCGGGTAGATGTTCTCGCCACCTATAAATGTTCATGTTAGAGCCTCAGGTGGATGCCACCAGAGCCAAGCTCACCTCGGATGATGATATCCTTGATGCGGCCAGTAATGCGGCAATATCCATGCTCATCAATGGTTGCCTCGTCGCCGGTGTGCATCCACAAAACTCCATTCTCATCTCTGATCATGACCTCGGCCGTCTTGTCTGGATTGTTGTAATACCCCTGCTGTAGAAGATAGCCTGATACGCATAACTCGCCACGCGCACCAACCGGTAGGATCCGGTTCTCCTGGTCGACAACCTTGGCTGTTACATGAGGCATGACTCTGCCTACAGTGTAGAGCTGTTGATCCAGGGTGTCGGTTATAGAAGTCATGAAACTCGCTGGCGATGTTTCCGTCATGCCTATACTGGATGATTAGAACGTGGCCGACCATGAAAAGGTTTGTAAATAGGGAAGCTCTAATGGATGAGTAGAGTGTTGCAACGTACCATAGGTATTACCAACGAACTGGTATCCTAGCCTCTCCTGGATCTCACTGATCAGGGCAGGAGGAACTTTGGTTCCTGCGGCAATACCTGTTCTAATCGTATTGATCGTCACGCCAATCTTGTCCAAATGCTTCAAGATGGCGATGTACATGGTTGGAACTCCGTGTAGGGCAGTGCACCGCTCCCTCACTAGTAGGTCCACGACTTGGGCAGGATCAAAGTCCCGCCCAGCAAAACCGATCGCAGCTCCATGGGTGAAGGTCGCCATCAAGCCAGCGACGAGACCAAAGCAATGGAAGAGAGGCGGGGCGCAGCAGAGAATATCTTCGTGGGTCAACTGTAGATATTCTCCAATCATGAAACCGTTGTTGATGACGTTGCTAAAGAGGATTAGCTGCTGGCTCTCGATGCCCCGTTACTCAAACCTACAAGTGGCTAAGCATGGTAGCTTTGGGTGACCCAGTCGTGCCACTGGTGAACTGGAAATTGACAACAGAGTTGATATTAACTGATTCCTGGATTTCCTCGAGCCTTTTTGTGGACACAGAGCTTGCACCTTGTAGCACATAGTCCCAGGTTATTTCTGATCGGATTGGGACCTCCTCCCACCGAACCAAGACTACCTGTCGAAGGCTGCGTTGGAGGGTTTGCAGTTGGTCGAGGATGGAGAGAGTTGATCGGCGATTGACGACGTCAGCAATGAAAAATATGGATGGATCTGGATTTTTTTCGAGGCCGAGTTAGTAAGAGATTCGCTATCACGATTGAATGGCTCACCTGTGTGCTCAAGTGCTCGCATGCACTCCTTGACAGTGTAGGTCTTGTTGAGAACGACAAGCACTGCGCCAATCCTGCCAGCGGCGAAGAAGAGTTCAACAACCCTCTCATCATCCCCAGAGAGAAGCGCGATACGATCCCCCTTGGCCACACCCATGGCTAGTAGACCACGCGCCAGCTCCTTGGTTCGAAGGCTCAGGTCCTGGAAGCTCAGTCGAGCGTTGGTCCAGCCCACCAGCACGGCATCTTTGGAGCCATATCGAGTAGCTTGCTGGTCGACAAGTTGGCCAAATGTCAGTTGAAACAGCTCTGGTGTAGAAGAACCACGGACAAGCGACAAACCGCCATGAGGTAGCTGGGTAGGTGGGATATCCATGATCTCGGTAATGATGTATTGGATACGAAGCTTGAGCGACGAAACTGATCATGATTCTCTAACTCATCAACCTCTCTAAGTATTCTTCGGTCGCGAGTCGCGAGACCCGTGATCCGGAGAATGCGGCTATCAAACACCGATCTAGGTTCCGGCAGATCGCCGAGGGATGTCGGCACCCGGAAATACCGGCCCGTGTTGGGCATCCAACATTCATGTCGACGTCGGTATTTTGAAAAAGGACATTGATACTTAGGTGGGGAGTGTAATATGTCTCTTTCTTTTCTAAACTCAAGTAGTTCTATTCTTTCCAACGATGGCTCTTCCAACCACCCAACACTGTATCCTCTCCCTTCCTGCCCCTGGCATATTGTTGGTGCTCATCAATAGACCACGTACCCTTAACAGTCTCTCTCTTGAGGCTAGCTGCGAGCTAGATTCCGTGTTCAAATGGTTCGACGATGAGCCTAGCTGCCGCGTGGCCATCATCAGTGGGGTGGGCAGAGCGTTCTGCACTGGAGCTGACCTCAAAGGTTCGTTAAACAAGCCGCTCATAGAAGTCAACTGACTGCTTCTCATACAAGAATGGACGGAAAACAACAAGAAAGGAGTGCGCATGAGGCTCCCTGAGAATGGATTCGGAGGGCTGTCCTTTAGGAGCGGTAAAAAGCCCGTCATTGCAGCAGTGAATGGTGCCGCGTACGGGGGAGGTTGCGAAATGATTGTCAACTGTGACATGATCATCGCTTCATCCTCTGCTACCTTTGCTCTGCCCGAGGTAAAGCGTGGTGTGACCCCATTTGGAGGCGCCCTGCCCCGAATCATGAAGACGGCAGGCCGTCAGCGGGCAACAGAGCTCGCTCTGACGGGGCGAGTCGTGAGCGCTCAGGAGTTTAAGGACTGGGGCATCTGCAACTTTGTCGTGAAAGAAGAGCAGAGAGTTGTGGACAAGGCACTGGAATTCGCCAAGATGATCTCTGGGAACAGTCCAGATGCTGTCATAGTGACTCGAGAAGGCTTGAAGCTTGGATGGGATGATTTTGGGGTTAAGGATTCGAGCCGCATGTTTTTGGAAGGCTGGAGTACCCGGATTTACGAAGGATCAAACATGCAGGAAGGGCTGGATGCGTTTAGAGAGAAGAGAGCGCCGAGATGGACGGATAGCAAGCTTTGAAGATCACCATCGTTACAATGTTTACAGCTGCCAAGACGTAGTTAGTTGGCCTCCAGAGATGGATCCCAGCTCATTATGACGGGCATAGCCTACGACGATGATGATGATTTAAGGGTAGCTGCCAAAAATCTTCACTTCGTTTATGCCATGGCGAAGCCGTGCTTTGCACGTCGGGCCCATCGGCAGTGGGCTAACCGTGGCAAGAAGGGAGCACCGTAGTATACCATTAAGATGAGGAATATCGGGTATTAGGTACACTAAGTTGTACTCTAGCCAAGAATGACACACTCAAATCGAGCCTTTCATTGGCGAGGTACTCAAAACCGTGTCAGATAGCATGGGTCATACCCCGAGAGTCCGAGACTACGGAACGCCAACACGGCCGGACACGGCAAAACATCACCGACCTGGGAATCTAGATCCCTTCCCCCGCAAAACAAGTTGCGGGGTAAGGGGGCATCCCTAGGTGCTAACTCTTGGCGTGGTCAGATACCGATATGCTCTTGGGGAGGTGAGACGAACATAAAGTCTAGTCTTGATCACCTCTAGGACGAATGATTCTTGCTCTTACATACCTCCTCACCTTACTTCACATCTCCTTGATTCCGTCTCGACTTGGAATTGCGCCAACCGTAATCAACATGGCAGAGAAGCAACATACCGTCGATAGCCAGGGGGCAGTTCACCTCGAGCATAGCAGAAACGACTCTTCTCCCGAGCATGATGCCTCGTCTGAGAAACATGGGGAGCTCGAAGCATCCAATGTTTGTGTTCCACTGTAACCCTTCACCAGAGCGGAAATGCTAACCACTTCGTCGACAGATCCCACGGTATGACGATGCCCAAGTCAAGAAACTCAGGGCCAAAGTTGACAAGAGACTGCTGCCTCTCCTCACGGTCCTCTATGTCCTTTCCTTCATGGACCGTTCCAACATCGGCAACGCCAGAGTCGCGGGCATGAATGTGGACCTCAAACTTACTCCAGCACAATACAACATGGCCTTGACCATCTTCTTCTTCCCGTACTCCTTGTTCGAGGTGCCGAGCAACATTGTTCTCAAGCTCATGAGGCCTTCCTGGTGGATGACCATTCTTGTCGTAACTTGGGGAACGGTGAGAAGAACACACTAGCTGGTAGATTGGATACTAATTCTCCATTTTTTAGGTTCTGGTTCTACAAGGTATTGTCAAGACATATCACCACCTCCTTGTCACACGATTCCTTCTCGGCATGGCGGAAGCCGGTTTCTTTCCCGCGGCGACGTATCTTTTAACAACTTGGTATGTCCGATGGGAACTACAGACACGTTTAGCCATCTTCTTCTCCGCGGCATCTCTGGCGGGTGCCTTTTCTGGTCTTCTAGCCTTTGGTATCCAACACATGGATGGCGTCGGAGGCCTCAGTGGGTGGCGATGGATCTTTATCCTGGAGGGCATCCTGACCGTCCTCATCGGATTGAGCATTCCTTGGACACTTCCCGACTCACCAAATACTGCAACCTTCCTGACTCTAGCAGAAAAGGAAATCATCAATGGGCGTCTCGAACAGGATGCTGGAACGTCTGCTGGTAAAGTTGGGATCGGGGGCTCATTCCAGTGGAAATACCTCAAGGAAGCGTTACTTGACTGGAAGATCTACCTTGGATGTGTTATCTACTGGGGTAACAGGTAAAGTGCAGCCCCCTACTCTGTGATCTTGGCTAATGATGTGGGCTCCAAGTATCTGCATCTATGGCTTTAGCTTTGCTTCGCCTACCATCATCCTGGAGCTTGGGTATACGGCTGCTCAGGCTCAACTCCTAACCATTCCGATCTACTTCCTCGGTGCCTGCTTGACCCTCTTCTTTGCATACCTGGCAGACAGGCACCGTACCCGGTGGTTATTTATCGTAATCCCGTTTAGCATTGGCCTGGTTGGTTTCGTTGGCCTGCTCTCCATCCCGCACCCACGTCTGCCGGGCTTAACCTATGCCTTTCTATTCTGCATTCCTAGCGGTCTTTACCCTGCAGTCATTGGATGTGTCTCATGGGTTGGAAACAATCTTGCCCCTTCCTTCAAGCGAGCCATCGGCATGGCATTATTAATGACCATTGGTAACCTGGGTGGTGCTGTGGGATCAAACATCTTCCTTGCAAAGCAGGCGCCTCACTACTGGTTGGGCTACGGGTTCTCCCTTGGAATTCTGCTTCTAGGTGTTGCCTGTACTCTGATCCTGCGTTTCGCGGTCAAGTCGATTAATAAGAAGAGGGATCTCATCCCAGAGGCAGACATTCTATCGCGGTACACCGAAGGTAAGTAATAAGATGAAGAGCGAATAATGATGATGATGAAGCTAACTGTTGCCTCTAGATGAACTTATGGAGATGGGGGATAGGTCGCCCTTGTTTAGATATGTCTCTTGAACGATGTATTTAGTCTAGGATATTTAATGATGTATTTTCACTGAGAGAGGCTAGAGTGTTAGCATTGGGATATGATGCTACGATGTGTTGATATTGTGTTATTTGTTACAGTTGACACTCTGCCCTTGATGGGGTGACTGAGCCAGAAGACCGAACCCCAATGGATATGACAAGTGCTTGGGCTTCACTCCCTGCACCAGTGACATCGAAGATCCCGTTGGCTGCCTCTATAGGTACCCAGCAGAGCTAAGGAGGATATGATTTACGCACATGACAGCATTGCGTCCCCAAAAAAAAATAGAACTAATATCCGTGTAGCTTTAAGATGGTATATTCTAGTTCATGTACAGAAGGCCCTTGTGTCTGCTCAGTTTTAGACAATGTCTTTACTTAGCTACAGTTCTGCCATTCTCGCCGCAAACTCGTGAGAACTTCCAGAGACCGGTGGGCAACTGGAAACGTCGTTGTCAACTCGGTCATCATGCGGATGCTTGCCTGAGTGAGTGTTGCTGACTTGTTCCTAAACTCCCTTGTCTGGTCTGTCAGAGATGTGTTGTACGCGACTAAGATGCCGGCCGTCATTAAGATATGCACACAGTAGGCTAAGAGGTGGCAAAGGCCGAATCGGTCACGAAACTGTCCCATCAAGCATATGATATCGGAGGCTGAGTTGGTACACATATCATGATGAGATTCAGTTGCACTGCCACTCGGAGACTGGAGGTTAGTAGCACGGGAGCTGGAGCCAATGAGGGGTCGGTGAAGGAGAATTCGAATCTCATGATACAGCAGACTTTGATCGAGGTGTTAGTAACCGTCGAATAGTAGGGCCCCTTGTCAAGACTGAGCACTAGACCTACTGCAACTGCAACACGACAGGATCTCGGCATTGATCGTCTTGCCCTGGTGGAAGCTGTAGAGATTGGGGAAGAGAAACCGCCCAGTCTCGGAGTGACGCGTCTGCGTGCACCGCAAATTTGGACAGAGAGTCTCGAGAGGCTTCTTTGTCATGATACCTGTCGCTACTGGGTTAATAAGAGCATGAAGGCATGGGCATGAACTTGCATGTAATCGATGATTTTGCTAAATTGGGCCACCAACGGGGCCAGACAAACGTGGATGCTGCTTCGGAAATCGGTGTCCGTGGTACCTGAGCATCTCAGAGCGGGAGCTTGCCGAAAAAGGTCCCTCATGATAAAGGACTGAGGCCTTCCGCACCAGCTTGCCCAAGTCCTGTCTTCTTGGTCAAAACTATGGCAAGGATGGGGCAGATGGAACTCACGTATCTAGGTGGACAACAGACCAGAAGACTCGGGCTTTTACATCTGAGGCATCAGGGGCACAGCTCTCGGTTTCACGTGGAGAGGTGCAATGCAACTGCAGTCCCAGATCGAATAGTATCCGGGAAGCGATTCCTATCTTGGTTTTAGTACTCATGAAGGTGTGTTAGTCTTGGACATGCACACCTGAGTATATCCATCCTGATTACTTGTGGTCAGTCTGAAAGTTTGCTGAGCAGAAGAGTCACTTAGACTGACCTTGGCTATCTCTACCCTGGGCAGCTTCTTGTTCGCAGAGAAGAACGAGAGCTTGGAGCGTTGCTATCGTTGGCGTCTGAAGTTCCAATTCTAAGTAAACCTTCGCTCTACTGGCAAAGAATTTACATGCGCCGCCCATAATAGAAGGGTTTTGGCGGGTTGTGTGCATGGCGCCTGCGGAGAAGCTAGAGATACAATTATCAATGATGCTCAACACCAAAGGGCTAGAATCTGACGGGGCTCCTTGAATGTGCAGTCGGGAAGTAGGATGGACCTACATGGCATTTTCCAGGGCAGGTGAGTAGAAATCACTCTCTTGCGAAGATAAGAAGTTCTCCTTGTCCTGATCAAAGAGGTTTCGTTCGACCAGGCTTGTCAGAGGGTTCAGCCATGTGAGATAGCATTCCCATAGATGGGCTTCGTATGCCAGGTCGTTGGTCCATTGCAGACCCGCACTCTTAATGGCGAGCTCACCGTCGACACGAAGGTCCTTGAGAGATGGACTGAAGGATGAGTATGGGCCATTATGGATCAAGTGTAGATTGCTTGTTGCTCCAAAGTACCTACTGTGGCCGTCTTCAGCCACCTGCAATCTCCCACCGCGAGTCACGATCTGGGCATGCTGGCTACCCAATGGTGGGGCATCGGTCGTCGCAGATAGAGATGTGGGCGGCAGGATATTTGCAGGGCACCGAGGATCTTGGTCACCAGGCAACTTGTCAGAAGAAGAAAGATTTGAAGAGCCGAATATCGCGCTGTGGGTTGGTGGGGAACTCGGATGACGAGCCATGGCATCGACGGCCTCCTCATCGGGGCGATGACTCTCTGGCTCAGGGCTCCCCACATCGAAACCTGGGCCATTTGCCATGTCAACCCAAAACTGCAACCGACCAGGCCTAGGGGTTGAGCTTGCCCAAGAAGGGCTTCCGGAGTCCGGAGGATCCAACGTGAAGTCCATGCTGGGTGGTATCATCTACCTCTTGTGTGGATGGATGTGATGCGAGCCGCAGGAGCCAGACAACGAGGGGGATGATGGAGACTCGGAGAGTGATTGACCACTTCCTGGAAACGTTTCGTCCAATGAGCTTTACTACCGCGGCTGTTACCCCAGGTCTGTCTTGGGTTTAGTTAGTTTGCGGGGTAACGACTCGTCAACCTTCAGACAAGGTCCCACGGGTTAACTAGGTACTGTACGTTGAGCGAGGTATCCGTATTGTTTGCGTTAAGCCTATGAAAGAGCGTTCCTCGGCGTCCAAGTATGATACATGCTGGTTCGGGAAACGAGTTAGGAAAGCGTACCTAGATACATGTATGCATGTAGTTGGCGAGTCTGGGTGTAATGCCAGAGTCAATCTAGCGCCTCTTGATCACATTGAGACCGTGAATGAACCTTTGTCTACCATATCTCTACACTGTAGCCATGGCTCCTAAGCACTTGCAAAGACTCCAGCAAACCCTCGGCCACCTGTCCGGTGGCGCACGCACCCCAGATGCTCCCCAAGAAACCCAACTTTCGATTGTGCGTGGACCGAGTGAGCCGCCGCTCTCGTCCGAAACGCTAGGCACGCTGCTCGAACGACAGGTTGAGGTCTTTGGGGACCGATGCGCCGTCAAATGCTCCTGGACAGGGCAGCAGCTGACGTACAAGGAACTTCACAGCCGCAGCAGGGCACTCGCAGCAGGGCTGATATCTCTGGGCCTTAAGCGCGGCGATCACATCGCCATTATGGCGGGCAACTGCGAGCAATATGTCGAGGTCATTTTTGCTGCTGGGCTGGTGGGATTGCCGCTGGTGGTCTTGAATACGAACTACACAAATGACGAGGTTGAGAATGCAGTGCATCGTGCTGGTGCGTCTTCCAGTCCCAGAACGTAGCGCATACTTACACGTCGTGACCTCACAGAATGCCGGCTGCTCTTCACAACTCCGTTCATCGGGTCACGAAACATGGCCCCTACCATGAAGAGCATACGCGCCAAGCATCATTCGTCCTCTACGGACCCCCTCACCTTTGTTCTCCTGGAGAGGGGTGATGCCAAGGGGACGGATGGGGCTATTTCCTACGAATCACTTATCCTGCGGGGACTTGACGTTCCTGCAAAGGAGCTAGAACGTGCCGAAAGGGCAGTGCAGGCGGACGATGTCTGCAGTCTGCAGTTTACCAGCGGAACCACGGGCAAGCCCAAGGTTGCCATGTTAACCCATAGGTGAGTACCTATTTCTCTGTCGTTCTTGTGGCGCGATTGCTGAGTGTTTCTTTTTCCTTCTTTTACGAAGTGGCTTGATCAACAACTGCATTGGATCCGGTCATCGGCTCAAACTCAACGAGAACGATGTCCTGTGTTGTGTGGTGCCTCTGTTTCACTGTTTCGGCCTCGTGTTAGGCGTTCTCATGTCTGTGGCGCACGGCAGCTTGCTCGTGTTTCCGAGCGAGAACTTCAGTCCAACACGGGCTCTCCAGTCTATGACGCAGGACAGATGTACGCTCATCTATGGTGTCCCAACTATGCATACGGCATATATCCAGGAAGTCCTGTCCCAGCCTCCTGGAACATACGATCTATCGTCGGTAAGGATTGCCATCACTGGTGGAGCTGCCACTCCAATGAAGCTATTCAAAGAGATTCGGGAGATCTTGCAGGTTCCTCATATTATACAAGCATTTGGTAGGTGTCGTTGTGTCTCGGGTATATGAAAAAGGTTGCTGACAAAATACTACCAACTAGGTATGACGGAGTGCTCTCCGGTCACTTTTCTGACCACGGTTAAAGACTCTTTCGAAACCTGCTCGACAACGGTAGGGAAGGTCATGCCGCATGTCACGGCGAAAGTGGTCAACACCGATGGCAAGACTGTTCCTCTAGGGCAAAGAGGTGAAATTCTCATTGCGGGCTACAACAGTTTCCGTGGTTACTGGAAGAATCCACAAGGCACCGAGGAGATGCTGCACAAAGAAGAGGATGGAACTGTTTGGCTGCGTACTGGTGACGAAGTAACGCTCGACAAAGATGGATTCTGCCGTGTAACGGGGCGTATCAAGGATATCATCATCCGAGGTAAGGATAACGCTTGATATGAAGACTTGCCTGTCTCGCTACTATCGAGAGGGTTACTGACCTTGTCGATAGGCGGCGAGAATATCTACCCTGCTGAGATTGAGGACTGTCTTGTCCAGCACCCGTCGATTATACAAGCCAGTGTTGTAGGTCTCAAGGATGCCAGGTACGGCGAAGTTGTCGCCGCCTTTGTCCAGCAGGAGGAGGGATCAGGTCCAGGTCGCCCCTCGACCTCTGAACTTCAAAATTGGGTCGGCAAGACGTTGGCAAGACACAAGATCCCGGCCTACATCTGGTGGATCGGGGATAAGGACGTGTGTGAGACCCTACCGCAAACCGCTAGCGGCAAAGTTCGCAAGGTAGCCCTGCGCGACATCGGGTCAAGGCTAATTGGGGCATGATGTGCTTTCGTATATTACGCCTAGATTTCGTTTTCTAGATCTCAATACTACGCTATCCGCCATTAGTGCCTTGTAGATATTTCATCGAAGGATCTTATCCTAATGAGAATTGAACCACTTTGGATTTGTTTAGGCCTTGGTATATGGCTTAAATCTGGTTGGATCATTTTGATTGAGAGAGTTGCTTAGAGAATATAAGCCACGAGAGGGACTTTATTAAAAGTAGCCACCTGGCTGTGTCTCTATGTTCTTGTTATTAGGATCAATGACGTCTTTACTAATCACAATATTTAACACGACAATGATAATCACAAGCCATTATTAGAACCGAATGCTGTAATATTGATTTCTTCAACCTCTCTCTCAATTCTAGATCCCTTCCAACAACCCTACTCATCACAGCTTTGCGGTTCCATTGGCATACCTTTTGAGAGTTCGAGCCTCTTGCCTGTATGCAAAGTCTGTCAAAATCTCCTCGCTCCCACCTCCCACCACAAGGACTCTAAAGTCGCGGCTGATCTGCTCCACGACTCTCCCACGGCCATTCTTGGAGTATCCCAGCCCCCCAAAAATCTGCTGCGCCTCGCGTACCGTCGCCTCGAGAGTGCGAGCAGACAGAGTCTTGAGCATGGCAACGCTGGCACCCAGAGTATCTGGACCATCGTGGTTTGCCAGACGCTCACGAGTCCAGATGAGCTGTTCCAACCAAGCATAGGCGGCTTGGATCTTCTTGCCAGAGTCGACGAGCTTGGCACGGATGATTTGGTTCTCTATGAGCTTCTTGCCAAATGTCTCGCGTTTGGTCGCATAGTCATGAGCATGTCCCACACAGACTCGAGCAAGACGCAGACAGATAGTTGCAAGCCATAGTCGTTCATGATTAAAATCTGTAACGGGGTGTCAGCGATGATAGCAGAAGGGATGGGTTAGGAAGACTTGCTGTTCATGATGATTCCAAACCCCTCATTTTCCTTTCCCAGCAAGTTCCCAATGGGGACCTCGACATCGTCAAATTCGATAAAGGTCGACCCTAAAGCCCATCAGTCAGCATGTGCCATTAATAATGCCTTTACTGCATACGTACCGCTAGCATTGATGCCCGAGTTATCCATCCGTCGCCTAGTCACGCCTTTGGCGTCCAATGGAATGACGAGAGCTGAGATGCCTGACTGACCCGGACCGCCAGTCCTGACAGCAGCCGTACAGTAGTCGGCATACACGCCGTTTGTGATCCATTTCTTGGTACCGTTCACAATGTATTTGTCTCCTTGGCGCTTGGCAACAGTTTTGATGTTAGCCACATCGGAGCCGGCTGCGATGGGTTCCCATTAGTTCCGTCCGAAAGCAACCAATGAACCACGCTTACCTGAGGGCTCAGTAACTGCCAAACAGAACCTTGTGGTACCGCCATAAATGGATGGCAGAAGACGCCGTTTCTGCTCGGTTGTGCCGTGGTTAATGAGCGGCGGGCAGCCGATGATATTCCCACAGGCAAGCGCCCAGACAACACCCATGTACCCGCAACGTGTCAACTCGTCAACGACGATGTGGTCGTGGAAGCCATCCCATTTATCCGGGGGAATCCCACAAGGGAGAATGACCTCGCCCAGGTAGTCAGGCTCGGGCGGAAACAGGCCAGCCGCAACGTAGCCTAGCTTTGCATGCCTCTCATATGCCTAGTAGCCCTGTTAGTAACCAAGGCTGCTTCTGTTGTGGAGCATCTTACTTGCCTCACGAGGTATGGATCCCTGACGTTCCCATTCTTCGCAGAAAGGAGTGATGTACTCGTTCACATAAGCTCGAGTTTCGGCCTGCAGCTTGAAATGGGACTCTGTATAGTATGGAGGCGGGGTCCCATAGTGCCAGTAAGGCTCGCTGAAAGGGGCGTTGGGACGGGATGGCGGCATACTGGCAGTTGTCTAGGGCACAGATGATGGCTTCTATGGCCAGCTACTGGGATACAAAAGCGACGGAATAATTGCTTTGTATCTACTGCCGACCTGGCTATTTTCCAATGTCACATAGTTCTTTTGTCCCTATGTGGTATCCGCGGTGAGATGTTGCTACCCTGGCTGCCGCGGGATTTCCTAATTAGGAAAACGAGCCTTGGAGCGCAAGGCCATGTCACAGAAGGACGGGTCTGCAGCCACCGGATAGTCCTTGTTTTTGTTTCCTGTTGTATGCATTACAAACTGTTCACGTTCAGTGAAAGGTGACGGCGCCGTAGAAGAGCATTGTAGAGGTCGATTATGGCATTACGAGACATCCTGATACTACGCAAGACACACTTTGGCCAAGCACAAGATCTTTTATATTCATTTGACCGAGGCCTGTGTTGAGTGGCAAAAGGTTGATGATACAAGGGCAATTCCGCACTTGTTCTCTCAAGCGGTTGTGCGGTAAGGGATAATAATTGTGATATCTAGTCAATGGTGTGTTACAACATTGGATTTTGACGTATAATCTATTATCGTGGCTGATGGTTTCTTTTGGAGGCATCATTGAAGTAAAATATGATCAGATCGTGAATATGAAACAAATGAGTGCTTGTATTCTAGACATTGTCGCCTGCTTCTACCCCATTGTCCGCATGGCTCAGAGTCTACTGACAGCACGCTTTTGCTTCCTCTCTGTGAAGGCGGCAGCGGCCGCTTGGCATGCCGGATCATGAAGTCTAGTTCTCAAAACGACACACTCCAAAGCGTTGATCGACAACAGCCGCTCACGGTTGTTGGTCAGCATCAAGTTCTTGGTGGCAGCAGGCGCACCAGGCGGGCAGCGCGAAATGCGCGTCGCCACCTCCATGACGTCCTTCATCAACGAGTTCTCGCCCACAACCTTTGTAATCAGCCCAGCCGCGCTGAGCTCCTCTGCCGACATTCTCTCTCCGGCGAGCAGCAGAGCCGAGGCCTTCTGATGGCCCATGATTTGGGGGAAGGTAAGCGTAGAGCAGCCTTCAGCGGAGAATCCCCATTTCAGGAATGGGCAGAAGTAATATGAGCTGGGTACTGCATATACGAGGTCGTAGAGGGCCAAGCAAGTGACTCCATAGCCGGCGCATGGCCCGTTGACAGCAGCGATGAGGACCTTGTCGCAGGTGATGAGCAGCTCGTTCAGGACCCTGCATGTCATGTCAGTTCGTGGTGCAACGCTCGCAGCAACTCTCTTACTTGAAGTTAGCAATGAAAGAATCCATGTTCTCGGCTAGTTCTTCCTTTGGTGGTGGCCAATTGTCAAAGTCCATTCCTATTCCACCCATTAGTCAGTCCACTGAGCGCTGAGACGGTCAATAGGAGACGAACCTGTGCAAAAGAATTTGCCGGCTGATGTCTGAACGACGACGCTAATCTCGGGCACCGTAATCACCCATCTCATAGCAGCAATCCATTCCTTTGGTAGCAACACGTGTTAGAACTCTCGATTCCATGAAAGGGGGCCACTGGACTTGCCATCAATAGCTCAGGATGCAATGAATTGGCGGAGAATTCACGCCGAAGCGTGATGATGGCAATAGCGCCATCCACCACTTCAAGGCTAAGGTTTTTAAACTTAGGAGGATCCATTTTCAAGACGGCAAAAAGTGCAAAAACAATGTCAGTACACAGCTCTCTTTCTGGTTCCTGGAAGAGAGCAGCCTGCCCAATTTAATGCCCACCAGCGCCTAGAAAAGTGCCGGTGCAGTGACCCCTTGGCAGCTGGGACCACTCACAGGCTTTGCCGCGGATGAACTAGCCACCCTTGGCTCGGATGTCAACTTCTGACGGCAACGGCAAAACCGCATTCGTTATCCGAGGATTGTCGTCCAACAGGGAGATGCATGGCAGAGGCGCGGCGCCTACATTGAGATATCACATCTGTTCCCATGTGTATCTATTAACCCATCCCAGACTGGACCTAAAGGGACATCTAAATACGCTCCCAAGAGCTCGACACATATCCAAAGGCATTGCATAAACCGGCTAAACCCATAAATATGGCTTCCCAAATTCTTGAGCAACGAGACGGTTCCAATCTCTTCATCACCATCAACAACCCGAAAAAGGGCAACTCCCTCAACGTGGATCTCATCGTCAAACTTCGCCAGATCATTGAAGATGCAGGAAAAGACAACACCTTGATTGCCATTGTCCTAACGGGCACGGGAAAATACTTTTGCACCGGCATGGATCTCTCCAGCAGCTCGTCCCTGCTCGAGAACGTCCCCAAGGGTGCGGATCGATCCAGCACGCAAGCCGGTCGTTTCGAACAGCTGCTAGACCTCTTTAAAGCCGTCGAGTTTTGCCCCAAGCCCATCATCGCCTTGATCAACGGACCATGCTACGGTGGAGGAACCGGCCTTGCGTTTGCCTGCGATATCCGCATTTCAGTCTCGTCAGCCTTTTTTGTCTTGTCAGAAGTCAGACGAGGCCTCACCCCAGCTATCATATCACCCTTCATTGTCCGGGAATGGGGAGCGCCACTGGCTCGAGAAGCCATGATTCAGGCGCGCAACGTGCCAGCCAAGGAGCTTCACGCCAAAGGGAGCGTACATTACTTGGTCGACACGCTAGCCGAGGGCGAGGAATGTGTGCAACAGGTGCTGAAGCAGCAACGAGGCTGTGCGCCGCATGCAGTAGGGGAATCCAAGCGGATGATCAGAAACGCCCTGGACTCGCCTACGGTTAAGGAACGGGACGCCAACATCAGGGAACTATTCCTTACCATGATCAAGCCTAATGAAGAGGTGACATATGGAATGAAGGAGTTTCAGGCTGGGAATCGAAATGTCGACTGGGCAGCGTGGTATACCAAGAAGGCATCTTCCAAACTTTGAGCTGTGTTGCTCGGTGTGAGATTGAGGTTAAGAACTACTCTTGCTCTTAGAAGTGGTAGTTAGAATTATTTCGTCAGTTGTATTGCGTCCATAACTCAACCCCAATTTCGAGCTCCGTTATCTCCCCCAAGTCGCTTACTCAACGTGGACCAGGATTTATCTTCAGGGATGGTCAATTCAAAATCACGATGAAGTTGAACCAGGCTTGTTGAGTTGTTTGGGCACTAATTAAGCAAAGTCGTTTATATTTCAGTGTCATTTGGCATTACATGGACTGTCTCCATTGTAGTACCCAATGCATTTTTTTGTCATCGTAGCTTGCTCTCTCTTCTTCGCCAGGGGGAGTAAATGATATAACAAGATTCCTTCATCTAATTCTAAAAGAGCATTCGCCATCCGAAGAAGAGACTCTACTATGCTGTCCCGGAGTCCTCGTTACCCTCTAGAATCTCACAAAGAATCGAACCCTCCGGAAGGATGTCTCCTTCTTTAACCTGCATGTTAACAATTCCCTCTGCAGAAGACGTTACCTGAATTTCCATCTTCATACTTTCGAGCACCAGCAACTTGTCTCCTACCTTAACCCAGGTGCCGTCCGTTGCAGTGACCTCCAGGATCTTGCTTGGCATTGGGCAGGTAGACACTCGCGAATCTAAGAAGAAAACGTATGTGAGCTTCTAGCCGCTGGGGTGAAGAGAAAGTCGAGGAAAGAAATCTAGATCAGCCACTTACTTGCTTTCTGCGCCTCGCTCGCTTTCTCATCAAGCATGCCCGCCCATGCCAGCAGGCCTGACACGGTGTAGAGAATAGGGATCCCAGATCCAAACTCTTGGACATAAATGGTCTTCTTGAAGTCACCCTGAAAGTCCACGGCGAAATCGTACGTCGCAATTTGGCCGCCGAAAGACACCTTCAACTTGCCAGTAGACCAAGGAAGACGCGCTCCCACAGTGGATTCAAGAATAGAAACACTGCCGAACTTGGTCTCCCTTTTGGACCTGATGGCAGAGTAGTATCGTTTCACGAGCGGGCCGCCCTCCTTGTTGAAGTAGATATCCTCCTCTGCCGAATTTGGAGAGATCACAGGGTCCAGTCGGACAACCCGATAAGCTCCCATGTCATCCTTGCTCACCAGCATATCGATCTTCTCATCTTGTCCAGATTTTGTAATCTCGGTGGACACAAGGCCAGCAGCTGACATATTCTTGCCGGCCCTTTGGTTGCGAAAAGACATGGGGATGCTCTTGAACGCGGATCTTCTGTCAGTGGAAGCGGGTTTCAGGCGAGAGATTTCAAGAGCAGCGATGGCGGTGCTGCTTTCAACAGACGACGTGTCCAAAGGAGCAGTCAACTCGTCCATGTTTTGCGGGATCAAAGCCGTCGTGTAGCTGACGTCGTGGAAATGCGGCGAAGCCAGGATCCGCTGAAGAAAGACTTGGTTCGTGGTGAGCCCAAAGCAGATGGTGTTCTTGAGAGCGCGGATCATCTTCGCGATCGCCATGGCGCGGGTCGGTGCCCAGACAATGATCTTGGATATCATGGAGTCAAAATGCACCGTGATTGCTGAGCCGCGCTCGACTCCGAGTTCGTATCTGAGACCAGCACTATCCTCACCTTTGCTATCGATGGGTGTTTTCAACTGGCATATCGTGCCAGTGCAGGGGCAAAAGTCGCGGAAGGGATCCTCAGCGCACAGCCGAACCTCGATGGAATGTCCGGTCTGTTTGATGTCCTGAAGCTGTAGCAGAGCTTGGAGCTTGCCGCCACCAGCGACGTGGATTTGAAGGGCGATCAGATCGATGCCGACAACTTCTTCTGTGATTGGATGCTCGACCTGGATTCTGGTGTTGACTTCCAAGAAATAGTAACGCTTGTTCTTGATATCCTGCAAGATCTCGTTAGAGCTTACTTTCTATGACAAGGACGGGGCTGGCTTACCACTATGAACTCGACTGTCCCTGCAGACTCGTATTTCAAGAGTCTCGCAATCTCCAGGGCCGAGTTTGACATGTCCTGCCTCATCTCCGCACTCAGCCAGGGACACGGGCTCTCCTCGATGATCTTCTGGTTGCGGCGCTGTACTGAACACTCGCGATCAAGGAAACTGACAGCAGTTTCACCATCGCCAAATATCTGCATCTCCACATGCTTGCCGGCTTCGATGTACTTTTCGATGAGACAGTGAGCTGAACCGAATAGACGTCCAGCCTCGGAAGTGCAGCGCTGCAGCGACTCTCGGAAACTGATGTGCCGTCAGCGTCAACATGTCATTATTGAGCAGCCACATGGAGTCAACTTACTCCTCCTTTGAGTACACAATTCTCATACCTTTTCCACCTCCGCCAGCAGACGCCTTGATCATGACAGGATACCCAATCCGGTCAGCTTCCTGCTCCAGAAGCTCCGGGTCTTGATCTAGTCCGCCATATCCTGGCACCAAGGGAACCGAGGATCTCGCCGCCAAAAACTCTTTGGCCTCGCGCTACACTCATAAGCATCACTGATCAAAAACGCAGTTGCAATACATACCTTGTCTCCAAGAGCAGCGATCGTCTGAGGTGACGGCCCGAGAAAGACGAGCCCAGCCGAGCCAACGGCGGCTGCGAAATCGGCATTCTCCGACAAGTAGCCGTACCCTTAGGTGGTCAAGTCAGCACCAAATTTGGCATTGAGGCCGAAATCTAACGTACCAGGATGAATGGCATCAGCTCCAAACCTCTTAGCTATCTCGATGATGAGCTCTCCATTCTGATAAGGCTGGCTCTCAGGGTCGCCAAGATAGTGAGCCTTGTCGGCAAGCTTAACGAATGGTGCATTTTTATCTCTAGGGAGTCTCTCAGTCAACCGTGCGGGCACGATGAAACAAAAAGATGGATTGCTTACGCATCGGTAAAGACTACAAATGTCGTAACACCCAGCTTCTTGCAGGTAGTAATGACTCTACAGGCAATCTCGCCGCGGTTCGCAATCAGGACACTTGATATCTTGAGCTTGCCATTTGTGTAGACTGGGGGCGCAATGAACAGGTCAGGTTGGCGAATCATGACTGGTGGACGGACGATAGTCGATGAAGATGCTGAGTACCTACTGGCAGGCTGGGGACTGACTTTTTTAGGAAACATACATGTCGTATTAGTCCCGCGGCGGGTTCAACAATCCCGAGCCTAGGTCATGTTGCAGGCTTGGTGAACTTTTGCCGTGGAAGTGACCAGCCAAGATCTGCGTTGAAGGCCTGTCCCTGTGGCAGCCCCTGTTTGCCATGGGTTGAGAGGCTCCGGATTGAACCCGCCAATCACAGTGACTACCGCGGATCCAAGCCTCCAGGTGCTTTTATGGGCAACTAATGACGAGTAGGACCGAGGTGGCCTTGTACGCCCATTTAGGACAAGTACACAAAACGAGGATCAATGCACAGGCACTGGCACAAAAATGGTGTGTAATTATTTCTACAGGGTAACGACCATTGGAAGTAATGTATACCTACATCAAGCACCAAGTGAGATGATTAAGAAATAGTCTATTGAATCGTTGAGGAGGGGATACTTCTTATCATGGCTGAATCAAAACATCTTTTAACATTGTTTATCCTGAGACGCTATAACCACCTTCTAGCTGCTGTGGAGTGAATTGAGCATGAGTACTGTGTGAGCTAGCGAAACTTGGAGAGGTTGTCAACTCGGCATATTCTAGATTTCTCATACCACAGCTGTTTTTCATGTCTCTATTTGTGCCACAGTACTTTGATTTTTTGCGGCATTTGATGCTGTTGTTAAAAGAGTGAGGCCTAACTCTGTTACTACTTTGCCTCACTTTGGATCATCTCGAGTCAAGATTTGACTGAGCGTCCGTCACTTCTGATTTGGTGCATGCCTGCTTCCCGTGAATGAATGAATTGCTTTCGCCTTGGACCTTTAGCTCAAACAAGTCTAGTCGGCCGTGACCACTACAATCTAGAGACTCCCCTATAACCCTCAAGACCCTTGTAAGGCGAGTTCTCGCACACCTCCAAACACATGCCGAGAACATCACGCGTATCCCTCGGATCAATGATTCCGTCGTCCAGGCACCATGCTGAGGTGTAGTACGCCTTGCTCTCAGTTTCAATCTGCTCCGTCGTCTTGGCAGTGCTGGCCGCCAACTTGGCTTCATCCATGCCCCTCCCGGACCGCTCAGCTGCCTGCCGAGCAATGATCTCCATGACACCCGAAAGTTGCTCTGGGCCCATGACGGCGCATCTACTGTGAGGCCACGAGAAGAGAAACCTGGGCGAGTACGATCGGCCGCACATGGCATAGTTGCCAGCTCCATAGGATGATCCGCAGACGATGGAGATCTGAGGCACAGAGGATCGGGACACGGCGTCGATGAGCAACGAGCCGGCCTTGATCATGCCCTCAGACTCACTCTTCTTCCCGACCATGAACCCAGTGACATTGTGTAGATAGACGATTGGTGTTCCGTAAGCGTTGTTGAGGTGAATGAACTGTGTGGCCTTGCGGGCTTCGTTGACAAAGATGACGGACGACATGTTGCCGATGATGCCGACGAGACGGCCGTGAATGCGTGCCCAGCAACATAACATGCCAGTCCCGTACAGAGGTTTGAAAGGCTCAAAGCGACTGCCGTCAACGATGCGAGCAATGACTTCGGGCATGTTGAGCGGCATCCTGACATTCTCAGGAATGAGACCAAGGATGCTGTCGGGGCTATAGAGAGGAGCCTCGACGTGATCCAGTGTGCGGTCAATATGGAGGTTCTCCCTGTTGATGCTCTGAACCCAGCTTCGAGCCAGACGACAGGCGTCAAACTCATCTGCCGCAAGCGCATCGCCCACGCCGCTGATGGTGGTGTGCATTTCTGCCCCTCCGAGCTCTTCGGCGCTGCTGATCTCGCTTGTTGCCATCTGCACCAATGGCGGGCCTCCCAGGAACATCTGTGCCTGGCTCTTAACAAGGATGCTAAACTCGGACACACCAGGCTCGTATGCTCCTCCAGCGGTGCTGCTACCAAAGACAATGGTGCATGTCGGAGAGCCAGCGTCGGAACGTCGGATGATATCCCGGAACAGCTTCCCGCTCTGGTGGAAGACGCGGAACTGCTGGGGCAGATTTGCTCCCGCGCACTGATTCAGGAAGATGATTGGCAGATGGTTCTCAAGGCTGATCTCGGAAGCTCGATGTTGCTTGCGGACCGTGAGCTCGTTCAGAGCGCCACCGACGATGGTGGGTATGTTGGCAATCAGCATGACCTTGATTCCACTGTAGACGGTCAGAAATACGATGCATGGTAGGGTCATCTTGTAGGTGAACTAACCATACAAGGCCTATTCCTACGATGAGACTTGCGGCAGGGCTGGATTCCTTGACCCCGATACCGGCAAACGGCATCAGCTCCAGGAAAGGTGATCCCTCGTCGAGAAGCATGGCGATTCTATCTCGGGCTAGTAACCTGTCAGTACACCCTCGTGTATGGAAATGCAGTCAGGAAGCTAGTAGGGTAGTACCAGATAGCATCCCACGAGCGTGGTGTCTCCTGACAAACAGCATTAGCATTGCATCTCATAAAACCCGTCCTCCACTTACTCAATGTGACGTGCTTCACCCTCCCCACCAGCCCATGCTGCCTTTTCCTCAAACTGTTGCAAAATCCCCTTCCAGTCTTCAACATTCTGAAAATAGTCTTTGTCGTTCTGGTTTACTGTTGACCTGTATTCTGGGAATACGGACGGTAACGGTATCTTGGTCGTCGTCATGCTGGGTACACGGTATGCCATTCACTCTCTTTGGATAAAATCTAATCTAGGTAAGAATGCAGCACCAATAAGGTACCTATTTAGAGGTAGTATTCGTCTCTAGTGGCTTGTCCCCCAAGATACCCCAAGCCGCGGCAGAGAGCTGGTGCCGAGCCGCGGTAAGCACCAGCACAGCCAATAGGATGTCGCGATGGTGCCAGAAAGTAGATACATCCCACATGCATGTAATTGTTTATCTTGTCCTTGTTAAACTCGGCTGTCTGGCTGATTAGACCGTTTCTATTCCACGATTTTCTTTCGTTTTGCTATCACATTCTTCCTCATCCAGCTTGCTTTGAAGATGCCACCAGTTCGTATCGGCTGCTACGGGTATGTTGCTCCAAGTCGGCTATCCGGCCCGTGAAGTTGACCTGATCCCATAGTGCTTTTTGGGGAGATTCACCATGGGCGATCAACCAGTTCATCAAGGGGCCTGATAAGCAGGTTGACTACCTTGTCGCTGACTATCTCGCTGGTACGTTGGAATTGCATAGGGGACTCTTCATACACTAACAGGCACAACCAAGAGGTCACCATGGGTCTGCTTGCCCGCTCTGCACGTTCCAATCAAAGTTCCCAGAAGAAGCGCCCGGCCGCCGGATTTATCTCCGAGTTTGCAGACTTGGCTCTCTTACCGAACTTGGATGCCATACTCGAAAAGGGTATCAAGTTGGTCACGAACGCTGGAGGTCTTGATCCTGTTGGGCTCAAAGAATACATCGAGTCAAAGCTCGCGGAGCGTGGTTTATCGCACAAGCTTAAAGTCGCTGCAGTCCACGGCGATGACATTATAAGCCAAAAAGAGACACTCTTAGAAGAGGGCCGATTCCATCACTTTGAGCCGGTAGTAGGCAGCGCTGACACCCGGGAGGAGAGCATCAACACGGCAACAGGATGCTTGAGTTTGAATGCCTACCTGGGAGCGCAGCCCATTGCTGTAGCCTTGGAACAAGGCGCTGATATCGTCATTACGGGCAGGTGCGTGGATAGTGCTCTGGTTCTAGGACCTCTTGCCCACCAGTTTGGGTGGAACTTTAGCACCAGTCCCGACGATCTTGATCGACTAGCCAGCGCTTCACTGGCTGGGCACATCATAGAATGCGGTGCTCAGGCGACAGGCGGGAATTACACAGATTGGGAGCAGTCAGCTTTCAGCCCCCATGGAGGCTGGTCGAACATGGGCTACCCCGTCTTGACCTTCTTTCCGGACAACAGCTTTACCATCTCGAAACCCCCGCGCACTGGTGGTGTCGTCAGTACACGAAGTGTCTGCGAGCAAATGCTGTACGAGGTTCTCGATACCGAAAACTACATCCTCCCAGACGTTATCCTCGATCTTAGTCGGGTGACTATCAGTCAGGACTCACCGGACAGTGTTCTCGTTCGAGGTGCCAGGGGTAAGCCGCCTACGCCATGGCTCAAGTGCACAGCTGTGCGGCAACAAGGCTACAGGATATCTGTCGACATGCTTGTATCTGGGGAACAGGCCGAGAGGAAGGCCAGGATCCTGGGAAGGGCCATTGTTGAGCGAACCAACGCCCTCGCTGCCGCAAACCATGCAGACCCAATCTCGAATGACGACCACGAGATCATCGTTATTGGCGCTGAGCAGCATCTTGGTCTTCGAGGTAACTCTGGTAATCGCAGGGAGGTAGTGCTGAGGGTTGCAGCCCGACATGAGAAGCGTTCTGTGCTGGATATAATGGGAAAGGAGGCGGCGTCTTTCCTCACAAACAGCGCACCGGGAATATGCATGCTAACTAGCGGACGGCCAAAGACGAGCCCAAATTTTGTCGGAAGCAGTGCCCTTGTTCGTCGGGACTCGCTTCACCCCGTCGTCTTCGTTGGCAGTCAATCGCCCATCAATGTGCCATTCACTCTCGACGGCTGCTTGAGCGGCAAGCCATCAGCTCGTCTGGACTCTGAGACTGCTGTGAGCGGCGTTTCCCCATCGCCGGCGCAGCCTCCTCAGGGTATCACATGGTGCGCCAAGCTGCACGAGGTGGCAACTGGACGCTCTGGCGACAAGGGAGACAGTGCCAATGTTGCCATCATCGCCAGAGATGCCGCATTCTACGAGCACATTTTGCAACAGGTCACACCGCAGGTAGTATTCTCTGCACTACAGCACCTGATAGCCCCCGGCGGGACAGTGACAAGGTTCACAGTGCCCGGCGTGCATGCAGTCAACTTTGTCGTCACAAAGGCTCTTGGAGGCGGAGGCCTTTCGAGCCTGAGACTGGACCGGTACGTGTTGAGGTATTCATCATGTCCACGACTAACTATGTTTGTGAGTATAGGCAGGCCAAAAGCTATGCTCAACTACTGCTGTCGCTGATAGACGTCGACATTCCAACGGATGTTGCCCATGCAGCACATCTGTGATGAGGGTTGAGGAAGAGAAGGTGGCAGAAGGGTACACGTGACATAGGTACATAGGCTGGTCATAAGTACCTGCTAAAGATCAATTGGCAGAGCATACTGTAGATATTTCACGCTTGATGGCACGGCTGTTCGGTAAGAGATCGGTATGGAGGCGGCGTGAGGGGCGATTACCCCGCGAATACCCCGCAAATCCCCCAGGATGCCAGAGCCCCACCCGGGTATCGGACGGGTCTGTATAACCGATGTCAGTCACTGCACATGATATCTTCCCTTATTGTCAGTATCACAAGAAAGGCTCTTCCATACAACAATTCGGTTTCTTATAGTGTTTTATCCAGTGAGCCGCATAAACTACGACACCCGACATGGCTCAAACTACGTTCCGAATCATGGCCCCGGCGACATTTCCTCTCAGCCCGGTGGCAGCCCCTCGGCGCGCCCGGTTGAGGGCGCCGATAGCATGCCAGTACTGTCGCGGTCGCAAGGTCCGCTGTGATCTTAACAAGCGAGGTTCGCGGTGCACCAACTGTGAGCTTGACGATGTCCACTGCAAGGTCGCAAACACCCGCAGACGCAGGTGAGTCGAACCCAGGCCTCCTTGTATGCCGTGCCTGACCCACAATACAGAAGCACCGTGGTTCCCTCCACCATCTCTAGCAGTGTCAACACAACCACAGTCGACGTGCCAAACATCCATGAGCGCACTGTCTCGCCAGGCTATATTGTGCACTCCCCAACGGACGACAACCTTGCCTCTGAAACAGTCACCCTCTTGATATCCATGAACGGAGATTCAGAAGCCCGAGCCCCTCCCCAACCGCGAGCCGATAGCACTCAAGAAGATAATGGTTCGTCTAAGCTGGCTTGTTTCTCTCTCTTGGCAAAGGAAATGAACTGACGAGCATGCCAGGCATGAGTCCAGGCATGATGGAAGATGGGCCTCCCGACACACCAAACCTCCCAGACCTTGACCTTATGCCCTGGAAACTTCCCGCGTTCATCAAACCAATCAACCAAGATACTTCTCAGTCTGCTCTCAACTATCTCTCTGCTGAGGGAGCCCTCTGGCTTCCAGAAGGAAAGCTGCGGCAGGCTCTGGTGGACGCCTGCTTCGAATTTGTGACCCCATACATGCCCTCACTTGATCGATCTGAACTTTTGGGCCACATCGACCTGTCTGTTGATCAGGCTCCAGAGCAGCCATGCCAGAAGACTATAGGTATTTTGTTATTTCAAGCCATTTTATTCGCCGGGAGCGCGGTAATTTCTACCACTCCTTCATCCCGGATAAAGCTAATCACAAAGGCTAGTTTGTGGACCGCGATGTGCTTCAGTGCCTAGGCTTTCCATCACAGCGCGAGGCCCGTCGCTCATTCTATCGGAGGGCTCGGCTGCTCTATGACTTTGATGTCGACACGTCCTCTGTCGAGGTTCTTCATGCTTTGTTGCTCATGTCGTTCTGGTACGAGGACCCAGATGACTGCAAGGCTGCCGCGTATTGGATTGGGGCTCATGTGTATCATGCCCAGCAATTTGGTGTCCAAGAAAAGGCTCTTGCCTTGCATCCAGGTCAGGGATTCTACAAGAGGCTTTGGTGGAGTGCATACATCCGGGACGCCCTCGTCTCAATGGGCTTGAGACTCCAGCCACGAATGCGATCCCTAATCCCAATGCTAACTCAAGACGACTTCCCACTGCGCAAGGCCAAGGGCGACTTTTTAACCCGCAGTGCGCTTGACCGTGCAACACTCTCCATACGAATGGCCGAGTTATGCGTCTGTATCAACCAGACCATGTCAGAAGACGAGTCTCCCCACCAACCGCCCCCCAAGAACCGTACGGAGATGCTTGATCTTCGGTTAGACGCTTGGCATAGGGCTTACTGCAGCGATTCTGCCACCCCATGTTCACGGGAACTGGAATATGATGTCTCCAGGGGTATCACCGTTGGTCGACTATTGATGATTATGACCTACTACACAGTAATTTCAACCCTCCATCTTCCCGAGATTTCCCAGAGCCTCGTTTCCCCCGCGCCAGGTAGTGTGAGGGGGCCAAAAACTCAGAAGAGTTACAACAAGGTCCAAACAGCCGTATACAAAGTCTCAGTATTGGCGGGTGTTGTTTTGAAGAAAGGGTTGATAAACTACATGTCAACCCAGGGGTACGTTCCGGCTGCTCTTTTAATATATGCTATCTCAAACTCACCCTGTCAACCAGAATCACATGCGTCCTGCCAGCTGCCTCGATTCTCTTATTGAATCTCAAGTCACCGTCACGACGTTTCCACGAACAGAGCATGGCCGGATTGCGCACCTGTATGCGCTTCCTTGAGCGCCTAGGTGAAAGATATTCTGCCAGCGAGGCAGTCCTAGGCAATCTCAAAGCAGCCATCGACAAGTCAAAGATCTCTTTGAGACCGGAGAATATGACGCCAAGGACAGATTCCGAATCGCCCAGTGTTGAGGACCAGGAGCGTTTACTCGGGCAAGGATCTGCTCAACAGCAAGTCACAAGCAACTGTGCCTGGCCGCATTACTCTGGTGACCAAGCCTCAGCTGAGGACAGTGGAGATTATGCGGTACACATGCCGTTGTTTACCGATGACATATCAGACCATGGCGAAGACACCATGCTATTAGATTTCCAAAAGGAGCCTCTGTTCCACCAGATGTCCAACTTTCTTGAGTTGGAATCTGAATTCTTTACTCAGCTAGCGACCTCGATGGATAACGCAAGTAGGGAAGAGGACAGTATGAGTTTTATTCATGACTTGGAGTTGGTTGGCTAGGGTTTAGTTGGAGGTTGAATAGATAGGTATCAAAGAATGAACACGACTTTGGTATGAGAGATAATCGCAGCCGCTAACGAATCCATCATTCCACGCCTCATAAGGGAAGACGGCAGTCGCCTGCAACTTTTCAATGTGGTAGCCAGAGATTCATTCGAGCTACAGAGTGACAGTAATTTAGCCAATCCTCTCGCGGCTTGCATCCTCACAATGGAAAGCTGAAACCGAAGGCTGATCCAATGCTGAGTGGTAATTGGCTATCGGCGTCCTGAGTCTTGGCCCTCGGCTACAAATGAATCCTACTTTGGGCAGCACAGCCCAACCATTCGAACCAAATACGCATCATGCCAGCACTGCCACCCTGACTGTGTAGCGGTGTACACAACAAGCGCTTACGTGGTATTTAACTATTCTCTATATCTGTCTCAAGTAGGGGCGTTCTGTCAAGTTTTGTTCACCCTTCAAACCTCCAAGCATCCTCGGTTTCCAAATTTGAGAGTGGCATTGACACAACTCGATTCGTCAGCAATTATCCTCTGCAGGTATGGACGACTCTCCTCCACACGCGGCACCATCGCCACCATCACGGCCTGCGTCGACAGGAGGCAAACCACCAGTTAAGATCAGATTCTGGATGGTGACTGAAGAGGTCCCCTCCCACGACGGCACACTCTGTTGCTCAGTCTGGGAAGCCCAGGAAGCCTGAGACAGCCCAGAACCCATCAAGCGACCAAAATGGAGTCTCCAGATATACGACACACGATCCAAAAGCGGAAAAAGCGTGAAGCAGCTCAAGAAGCTGGCACTCAAGATATACGAGGACACGTGGGACGAGCGAAGCGCCATGGGCCGCGAGACGCTTGATCGAATCGACCTCTACGGCCTGGCCATGCCCGAAGGGACCTCGCCAGCTGAGCGTGCAGAAAAGTGCAGGATACATAACGTCAAAGAAATCGCTGCGAGAAACGCGACAGGAAAAGGAGACTTTTATATCCCCAAGATGGATTGCGGGTTTCCTGAGTTAGGTCAGCGCTCTATATTGGTAATTGATAGGCCGGATGACAAATGGGACGAGCCTGATGAAGGTGGCTTCCTGCACGTTCAGTGGGATCCAGAGGTCGGGGAGGACAAGACGGAGTCCGATGTGGACAGCACTGAGTCTTCACTGACGGAAAGACGGGAGGACGATATCAGCTTTTACCGCTACGAATATACGAATCAAGTGCCGGGAGTCATGCAGAGCATGAGGGATGGAGTTGAGTGGTTCGACATGAACTACGTTGATTCTGGTCTCTTGGACGAAGAGTTGAGACAGGCTGTCGAGAAGGCCTCTGCGAAGTGAAGGAGCAGACTGGCAGTTTAACGTCCGTTTGCGCTTCATAGATCGCGTATATTCTCCGGTTTCTTAACTCTACCCATTCGGAAATCAATACTCTAGTATCTGCCATTGTCGACTTTGCACATGACCATGCCCCTTGGTTCCGTCATGACCTGGCTTCTCTCTCCCAAAAGGTGTTCTACAGTCGGCACTCGCGCCATCTACCGTGAATTTAGGTTCAAAGGGTAAAATTATAGTAAATAATACCAGTTGAACAGCTTTGAAATTTACCATCTTTTCCTACGACGATGCAAAAAAGCGTTGCCTAATAATAGCTCAGCCAGTCAAGACGACCTTGAGGAAAGATCGTCGTCTCACTGACCACCCTCCATGATCAACACATTCGAGCCGTGCCGATGAGCCAATGAGTACCACATGTGAAAAAGGGCCCTCAAATTAACCCAATCTTCCAACAAATGAGAAAAGCCAGATCAATGACCTGCAACGCTGAGCCCATTTCGCCCACTGCCTAGTTACCAAAGCTCAATCCTCCGTGCTGTGAATGGTGCGACCGCCGTCGATCTTCGCCGCCACTAAGCAACCGATGCTCCTAGCGTCTGACAGGATGATTACCTCTGACGTCTTGTCCCATTTATCATCCATTTCCTTGTTGTCTTCTTGCTCCACCTTGTTTGTTCCATCTTTCCTTTTTGCCCACTTCATCTTGCAGACATGGCGAAACTCGAACCTGCGACCGACATCGATCCCAATGTCTGGTATCATATGACAGAGGAGAATGTGGACGATTACGATGGAGACTTCAAGTCGATGCTACAGACGTGGGAGGATGGGGATTTCAGGGTATTCCCCGTGGCCAAAAGGAAGACATACTGGCAATTTGTGAGCTCATCACCCAGCACGATGCTCGACTACTTTTGCTAACCCAGTGCACCCAGCAACCGATAGGCAAGATACCGGGTCGATACGCCCTCCGATGTTCCGAAACCACGACACAAAAGCAGTTTGCCGTCTGCTACCGCCCAAGCGAGTCCGTCGAGAACCGACGCACACGCGCTTGCCTACGAAACAGTGACGGTAGCGACGGACAGCAATGGGATGTAGCACTATGGGGGAAGAACGACACATACCGGTTCATCAACGTACACAACGGCAGTAAATATCACCTCGACGTCATCCCAAGTGGTCCGGTGTACATGAGCCCCAACCTTGATGGCTATCAGAGGAGACAGCGGTGGCTTATGACGAGCGTGAGCAACGTCGACGACGCGGCATATAGCACCGTCTTTTCGAACGCAAGTCGAACCTATCGTCTTAACCATCGATCGCTAACCATACTCAGGCTCCCGAGTCAACTGCCGATTCAGCAACGACAACAGGTGACTCCGGCAACCAAACGGGCCAACCTGACACGGATTCTGGCGGCTCTGACAACAGTAGCCTTTCAGGCGGTGCCATCGCGGGTATCGTCATTGGAGCAGTGCTTGGTGTTCTCGCGATTGCGCTTGTAGCATTCTTCCTCTGGAGACGGAGAAAACGGCAGGCTGAGGGAGCTTCCGCGTCTGCCCAAGCTCCACCGTACCCTCAGTCACCCGATGGTTATAAGCCAGAAACGTCGTCACAGACGCCAGTTTACGAGTTACCGAACAACCAAAACCCGGCTGAACTGCCCGCAAGTCATTGATCAGAGGTCAGATAGTGGTGGAATATGGGGAATGTGGGCGGAAGGAAGACTGTTGTTCACATACACTTGACGGCCTTTCGGACTTAGGAAATTAATTCATTCTTCCCAGATTCTTGGCTTGAACGATTCTTCAACGCATTGTGATAATGAGTGTTGAACATATTTATAACCGCCTACCTGGCGGGTGTAAAAAGAAGTTGGAGGGGAAGCATGCCTTTGATGCGAGCAGAGAAATGTGCCTCTTTTAAAACTTTGCAATCTACCTCCTTCAGCTTTTTATGTTCTATCAATGCCAAGAAGCGGATTCAACTCTAAGCAGCCAAGGCCGTGACTTGCCCCTCATTGGTTCCTGGCTAGTAGAAGTCTGCATGGATCGAGCAACGCCCGTGTCAAGTGATGGCGTTCCGCATGATCAGGCTACAACTGCATGCAGACTGAGCTTGCGGTTTTCGTGTTTCATCCAATCACAGGAGCCGACAACGGACGCTAGGTAGATCAAAGGCAGGAAACAGGAGGAGATAAGTTATGGAGAGAGGGGCATGAAAGCTCGGTTGCCGAACCCCATGGGGCTCTCTCTCGTTCTTTGTCTAGCCCTGCAAGTGGCAACTTTACCACTCAGTTCTATCCAGCTAATAGAGAGAGCACTCGAGGCCTCGATCTGCTTCACGAAACATGCTTCAATGACGGGCAAAAGGGTCGGGGGAAGCTGGCAATCCTCCTCTCACTTAAGAAATCCTACCGATGGAACTTGAGCGCCATGACAAAGGACCACCCAAACAGCCGCACAGTCATTCTTCGACCATAGAAGAAGCACTGATATGGCCGCAGCTAGCCATCAATGTCGTATCGGCGGCATTTCTAAGTGCTACGTTGATCAATCGAACTCACACACCAACGTTGGATGAATTTTGTCGGTTTCACAAGGAGAGGCCATCGTTGACTCGAAACATAAATCCAAACGCCCTCGACAGACTCCTGACGGGGAAGGAGAAAATGAATGAGGGGCCGCTTTAAGAGGAGGGGTTGGGCGCTGAAGATCTCGAGTTGGGGCGCGCCAAGGAACAAAGGGGGAGTATGGCAAAGCAGGAACTGGAAGCGGCCCTGGTGGAGTTTTCATTCGCGAGTTGCTTGACAATGGCGACTCGTGATGGATAGGCGACGTGCCTTGGAACATTGTCCCGTTTCTTGCCTATTTGTTCCTGTAATATTGCAATGCTTCTCGGCCAGTCGGTACCCACAGCTCCCAGGGTAGATGGGCTTGGCCTGTCATTATCTACCTGGGTATTATAGCCTAAATCAGAACTATGAAAGACCATCGCTGCTATTCCGGTATTGATAAACACAAGGTGGGTCATTAAAAATTCGCGAAATGCCAGTGCTTCTTCTCCTTGTCCTTAAATGGCATCAGCCTCTGAGCAACCCTTTTCGCACACTTACCTCGACACAACTCCACGAGTCTAAACGAGCATAAAAGTAACGCGCAACTTAATCTTGGTTATATTAGCCAACAGATCCAAGTCGCAAAATATCTCCTCTTTGCGTCATTTGAAACACGACGCCTCCCATGTTGACACTTCGGGGAACGGGTGCGCACGGTCAGCCTGAGATCTGACCTGCAGTCATAAGGCGTAAGGCTCGCAAAAATCACGGGTACCGTATCCGTCCTTTGCAATCACGGATGTCGGAAGCGAGGACCTTTGCAAGAGTACGCGCCGGCGGATCGGCCTGAGTGATGGGGCCAGGGTCTCATGTTATTCTGAGTGCCTCCTCAATTGGGCATATTATTCGCTGTTGTCCACCAATGGATGATGGAGATGGGCAAAGCGGCTTGGGGGCTGAATTGCATGGGGCTGAATGTCTTGTGCCAATGAACCCCTGAACCCTGCTGCTGTCATTCGAGATGGAGCCACGTCTTGCAGCTCAGAGAGAAAGGAGGAAATGTGAGGACATGAGAACATCAAGAACTTGAGTCTTTCAGAAACTTGGCTAGCCCCGATCTCATCGTTCCAAGAGTCTTGGAGCCTTGGCAAAGACCAGAAGCCGTGCCTGGCACAATAGCTCGACACACCAAGTCTTGCACTTCCACAGCCTGCTTCGGCAAAGCTCGTCTACGTTTCAAACTCATGCCATAAGCAGCCAAAAGTCAGCACTAGCGGCTTAATCCCTGCCTCTCGTCAGCCGTGCCGTGCCTTTCAGCCCCTGCAAGTCCAAAGCCCTGTCGGCGCAGGATGCTACGCTTTTTGTGCATCGCTCTGCCCAGCAGGGCGAAATTGGACCCTGTTCCTCAGAGCCCGTTTGCTTTTCTAGATTCTTGGGGCCTTTCCATTTTAACCTTAACATCATACTTTGGACTAGATCCTTTTTTGCGCGCCGTTTGTCAACATCCTTCCATCTTCCCCGCGCGCTGCCCGGATGGGAATCCCATCAAGCTGAGCAAGCCGTGGCCTCGGGTTTTGCTCCTCGACGTGTCCCTCCTTCGAATCAGATCATTCGCCGGACATGTCTCGGTCAATCGTTGCCTCGGCCTTGGGGCCGCTACTACTCCTCGCAAATACGGCCATGGGAATGACGGGTTGGTGGACATGGTCGGATTATTCTCTCACGCCTCACTTTGCATTCCAAGATCCTGGGTCTGGCGATCTTGTGCACACCGCTTGCAACAGTAATGGCTCGGCCGTATTTCCGACAGACAAGATGCACAAGTTTCCAATCAAGGCCAAGCCGAAGGCAGCGACACCACTCGCAGTGGTCGGATGGTATGATAGTGAGATGGGAACGAGCGTCGTGAGTAACCCTATCCGCTATTCCTCGCCCCTGTGAGCCAGGAATTGACGCGAAGCGATGTGCTAGGCTTCAGTTTTCTTTCAGGCACGCGACGGTTCGTTAGTCAACGCCGACATGACATGCAACTGGAAGACGGGCGACTACGAACTACAAAAGGGTGGAGAGTACAAGGTCAGCGAGGACGCGGGGGCACCATCTATACACGAGGATACAGGGCTAGCGGTGGTGGAGCTTGGCGAGTCCGGCGGGAACCGGGTCTTCTACCACGACGAGGATGGAAAGGTCAATGTCCTAGCATACGACGACGATACCGACTGGGTTTACATCGGACCTGTATCCCAACTCCAACCAGAGGGCAAGGCGTTGGGGGCAGCGAGGAGGACTGGGACCAACATGTCGGTGATCTTTCCATACGATGGGGACAACTTTGCCGTTGCTGGATACAAAGAGGAGAACAAGGACAAGTGGAGTCTGAGTATGTTTGACCATCCTCCCGACCTCGACGCGATGACGCTTCAAGGAGAAGACATGCGATTATATGGACACTAACTTGGAACACAACAGGCTCCCTCCCACTAGGCTTCAAGAGCCCGGCACCGACAAACAAAACCGCAACATCGAAGTATGCCTTTGACTGGTCAAAGGACGTACCATTCATTCTTCCAGAAATCGACATGACGACAGTCAGCCTGGCATTGGCATCCAACGAAGAGTCCCTAACCAACATATTCTACATCGGTACAGACTCAAAGCTTCATCAGATCACCAACGGCAAAGACGGATGGGAAATTGCCAAGGATCCGGGGGAGAAGAAGTGGCCCAAGGCCGGTGACAAGTCGGCTCGAATGGCACTAGTTGCCGCCCCTGAATCTGAAGACCTCTGGATCTTTTATCGAAAGGGAAAGGATGTTATGGAACTACACTTGGACGATTATGGAACGTGGGCGGATGCGAAGAAGGTTGCAACCGTGAACGAAAATGCGCCAACGTCCGACGATGACGATGAGGACGATAATGAGGAGGAGGAGGAGGAGGGTTCAACTGGATCGTCAAACTCGAACCACGGTCACGACGGCGAAACATCCGAACCATCAAGTGGTCTATCTACAGGAGCCAAGGCGGGTATTGGTGTTGGCATCAGTCTTGGCGCCTTGGCTGCAGCAGGCGCCATCTTCATGGTCATCCGCCGAAGAAGAAGATCCTCAAACACTGACACACAGCAAGACCCCATGAGTCCAGAGCAGATGCACCAAGAAGGATACCGCGCTGTAGGCAGCGACAAGCCGGCAGAACTACCCATTGACCAAGGACCACACGAGCTGCCGACGAATGAGCCCGAGTATGAGCTACTCGGCGATACTGAGCAACGTCAGCCGGGGAGTAGGCCGGGGAGTGGGCGGAGTGAAGGTGGACGGGACGAAACCGGGCACGGTGACAGAGCAAGCGACAACAGAGACGGGGGAGCTAATGTCTGAATTGGCGAGACGAGATGAGATATGATAGAGCAGGTCTTGTGAGACTGCCCGATATGGGGATACGCATTGGCATTATTGGTTTAGATACCCAATTTGCAAAGCTTGGAAAATTAGCGTTTTATTTCATGTATTTATATGACTTGTCAAGACCATTCAAGCTAATTTCTTCCGTTCCATTCTTCAAATCCCTAGCCAGCGATGATCCCGTACGGGGTATACGACTCGCATCCTCAGGTCTTGACCTTGTCATCTATCCTAGTCACCCTATACCTCCTCATGTTGGACTTTTCTTAGTACCGTGATGCTTGGCATGGTTAATGGGTTTACGATCTCTTTTTACCTCCAACTACTAAGCGGCTCTGGGCCCTGGTCAAGTTCACATCAGGTCCTGCGTTAGTGCTGCAACCTTAGCTTGGCAGATAGGGTTTGTCGCTACCTGGTTGCTTTGAGTGTGTGCCGCTGACGAAGCAAACAAGGATCTAAAATTGGCTGGTCTGGAGAGCTATGATGAGGTTTCTCAGGCCGTGAATACAAACATTTGCGATTCTACCTTCCTTAAGGCGTGAATAAAGAATAAATGTAGAACAACAAACCGGCAATGACGATCTGTCGCGGGGCCACAAAATGCGTGACGACAGAAAACGGGTCCCTGGTCCGCCGGTGACCGGAGATAGTGGGGATGAAGCTATCGCGACATATCGAATCAGTTTAATGCTTTGGAAGACCACTTCTGTCAACCGCCGAGCAGTGCTTACGTTAAGTACAAGGGGCAGACCAGATTGAACATAACCATGCATTTGTAACCAGGTAAGGATCCCTCGTGGCGGATAGGTCAGCCGGTATAAGAATCATAACAAAAAGGACTCATAACAAGAGCGCTTTCTACATAATGAATCGGCCGTCAAACTGCCCGAAAGTGCAAGGTCTTCTCCGAACGGAAAAGCGCACTTGGTGCTGGTCCGGACCTCCTTACTGCTTCCAAGCTCCCCTACAACATAGACAAGTCAGGAATGAGCTGACCAATTCCTGTCATAATAGTATTCGCCATGTCGGCCCTCGCGGTGTATAGCTCTTGCCGCCTCATCTTGATACCATGGAGCTTTTCATCGCCTGCGAGGCACGCGTTGTACATCACCTCCGCCGCCTTCAAGGTCCGCACACCGTTCAGCCAAAACTCCACGAAACCCAGGAGCACCGCTTGGGACAGCGTAGCTTCCGGGTCCCTGATCATATCACCATCCAGAAGTGCTATGATCGATCCGATGTTGTTTCGCAGATGCTTCAGCTCTTTCTTGACGTCATTCCACTCCCCTGACGCGGTTGTGTGTTTCTTCTTTGGTGCGATGTAGGAGTGCTCGATTTCGAGGCGACCGAGGCCGAGCTTGAGGTCTTCGAGCAGCCGCTTGGCCTCTGAGCATCGCACGACGGGTGCCGCGTTTGGATTGTCCCGCAGTTGCGTCAGGCACTTCTCTAGGCCGCTGGCGAGGTTGGTGAGCTGTGAGACGTCTGACTCAGTTGTGACCTGCTGGGCTACAGGCGTGAGAGCTTGAGAGGTCATGTTGAGAAAAATCGATTTACGCGCTGAGTCACTGGAACTAAAGTACTGTGATGAAGTGTGAAGGTGTGTCTTTGTGCCTGTGTTGGTGTCGAGGTCCTCCTGACTCTGGATTATCCTAAGAAAAGTGATAACGGCTACGTCGCAGTGAGGTTGCTGCTCTATTTTATAGGTCGAGTTGTGCATTGATCGATGCCCCCGATGTCTTCGCTTTATAGCTACCCCGCTTGGCTGCCTCAGGCTACGAGGAGGTCTGGTCAAAGTCCAAACGGCCACCTGGCTACCCTCCCTCAAGGCATGTGGGTGTGCGATACTTGTAACTTGTGGCTCGAAAAGGTAGTCGACAAGGTCTAGGCTCCGTTCCACAGAGCGTGATCCACAACACCAAGAGCTGTCAGGCTGTAATAACAACAGAATGATCCTCCCAGGTCCAGTGTGTTATCAGGATGCACGTCTTGGGCAACACGAAGAAGGTTATTTGATCACCAACTACCGCCCAGGCCCCCCTCTAAACGCAGCACAGCTGATTACGCGCCCCGCAACCCCCTAGTAAGCCACCAAAGCAACCCGTAGTTCAGACGGCAAAGTGCATGACTGTTTTGGTATTGCTGCAGGTTTAGCCACAGGCAGTAATAGGTCAATGCATTTTCGGCCACGTTAGTTGAGAAAATACCGCACCTTGCCGGTTTTATCTGCCTTGGCTACTACGGGTAGACAAACAACTCATGGTTCTTCGTATCGTATGAGGCAGGACAGGAAGCTCGGTTATAACCAGCACCTACAACGCAGCAGCAAGATTTTTACTTTGAGGGCGACTAAACAACATCGACCATCTAGTAGGCTCTAAGCGATCAGCACGGGGCGGGCCGGTGTGCCCTCCCACGGTTTGATTTAACAAGATGTGTGGGGTAAGCGATGGCTTTAGTTACAGTACAGTATAGGGTGTAAGGGTGTGTAATGGTATTCCCCGCTAACTACCACGTACCTCTACCTCTGACATGACTCTGCTGCATACCTAGGGATCATCAGATCCGAAAGGTCTGAGTACAAGAAGGCCATCAAATGGCAACTTTCCGACTTACACCTCCTTGAATCATCTTGCACGCAAGAGAGCTGTTGACCCATCAGATCACAGGTTGCGAAACAACTTACCTTTCAACATTGCAGTGCCACCTTGAACTGAGGCAAGATAACGACGAGCCGGTGATTTCGAATCTGGTCGCACTTGCGGCTGAGCCTGACAGTTTCTCCCCTCACTGCCCGCCCGCCGATCAAGCGTCACCGAAGTCCGGTACCCATCTGTTCCCGCCACGACTTGATCAGCTGCCTGTAATTAGGCACCTGTCCGGCGTGTGCTCATGTCCGCCCTGCTTGCACATAGTAAGATTCGACCACTGCGACAGGACTGTTGTGGCTGCAGCTGTTAAACAAGCTGACAATGGGGTCTGTTTGGTGGATTGTTGCTGGGGTATTAGTCGGGGAAATGAAAATCCGCAGAGGCTTTGGCTGCGCGAAGGCTCCTAACGCGCACCGTACATGTTATGCTTCAGGCTACCTTTGGCGCTCTGTATGATAGCTGATATAAGCCGCGCGGTAAGTTATAGCTGGATAGCTGATCTAAGCCGCGCGGTAAGGCGTCACTGGCTGATGCGAGCATTCCAACCCTCCTTGTCATTTAACCTCACCACTCTCCACCACGACCTCTGCTTCTCCAACTCACAGACATCATCATGGCGGTAACAAAGCCCATCCTCATCTCAGGCTCCGGCCTCGCATCTCTTCTTCTCGCCCAATCTCTTCGCCTGTCCAAGATTCCATTCCGTATCTTTGAGCGGGATGAGTCGTTTATCTTTCGCGCCCAAGGCTATCGCCTCCGTCTCTCTACGGAGGGTCTCGACGCCATCGAGTCAGTCCTTGATGCCAAGACGTGGGAGCACTTCTGGGAAAAGTGCGGCAAGACTGGAGGAAGTGGCTTCTCCGCCTTTGATGCCGTGACTGGTGAGCAGACAGAGCATGTTGTACCTGAGAAGCTGGTATCGCGGGGTGGAAAGGTTGTTGGCATTGCGCGAGGAGATATGCGCAGGATTTTTGCTGAGGGCTGTGAAGATCACATTGAGTGGTCTAGGAATGTCACAGGCTATGAGCTGACCGATGATGGTGTCCGGGCCATTTTCTCCGATGGTACCAAGTCCATTGAGGGCTCAATGCTCGTCGGTGGTGAAGGTATCTACTCCAAGGTCGCCAAGCAGGTCTCAGGCGGAAAACTCAAGGTCTACGACACCGGCGCCAGAGGTATCCACGGCCAGGCACCGACCACTGCATTCAAGGGACTCGGCGAAGGTGTATTCCGACTGCGAGACGCCACATGCTCAGACGGTGCTGTTTTCATCATTACCAACGTCCGCCCTGGTGAGCTGGACGACCCGAATGTCGAGTTCGGCTGGACCATGGGAGGAGAACCGGGTGTCATTCGAGCTCCCAACGACGATTACACCATTGTGGGCAAGCAGGCCGCAGACATTGCCAAGTCGATTTCGAAAGACTGGCACCCGCGCTTCAAGCCGCTCTTTGACGAGATGAACGAGTCTGAAGCCGCGTTCTGGAAAATCACCTGCTCAACCCCATCAGGCGTCCCAGAATGGCCCAACGAGCCTCGTGTGACTGTCATTGGAGATGCTGTCCACTCCATGACCCCTGCTGGAGGTATCGGTGCCAACACCGCTGTGCGAGACTCGGCGCTGTTGGGAAGATTGTTGCGCGAGGCTGGAGGATACAAGCCTGGTGTCACAGCTGCTTATGAGAAGGAAATGAGGGTTTACGCGAGCGAGGCTGTTAATGAGAGTTATACCGGTGCTTCGGGTGCGTTTGGGATCAAGATTGATGAGGAGACCAGTCCTGTTGTATAGATTATCGCAAGTAGCTAGATCAACCACAGAATGCTTGGAATTACGTATCTAGTCTGATATGTGCCAAACAGCTAGTCATTCTATTTATATGACTACAGGATTGCGTGAGATGATAGAACAGCTTCAACGAAGCCCGAAAGGTTAATGAAATCAAGTATGCTGGCCGGGGAGCACCTATGCAAGAGCTTGGCATTCTAACTTCTATCTCACCAAGACATACGTTTATGTACTGTGTTTATTCATCTCTTTGTCTATGTGCGTTTCCTTTTGACTCGACATTCCAGATCCGAAAAAATTGTGACTGGCACCCAAGTCTTGGTTTAAGAGCTCTTGGGCAGATACTTGATGCCAGAATCAGGGCAGCTGCTCTTGCTTCCATCAGGATCCGAAGGAACAAAAGTACCCTCCTGAAGCGATCCCTGAACATTGAAGTGATACCAAACCTCATTGAGGTTCTTGCCGCTGCAGCCGATAGTCACTTGCGCACCATGCTGTTCCTCAAGAGCGTCTTGGATCTCGCTGGCAGTGTAAGTCTCAGACTCGGACGGCTCAATACCAGCTTCGGAGAGCCACTGGTACGTGGGAAGAGTCTTGAACAGTGAAACAGTCCTCTTGACGTAATCTGCTGCCTCAGCACCGGTTCTGTAGCCGGTGTAGCAATCAGGGTTCAGGGTGCTGATGCAAGTGCCGTGCTTGTCCCACTCATGCTGCCACAGAGACTCATCGTCGCCGTTGTCACTGACCCAGTACTTGTTCATGTAGGACAGGGTCGAATTGCCGAGGAACTGGGACACGATGCCTCTGATGTCATCGTATTCACGGCTAGTATCGCAGAACTGCGGGTATGTGCCGTCACAGTAGTCGGGCCAGAGACCATGGATTGTCCAGGAGTCTGTACACCGTCAGAAACAGGACCCTCTCAATGCCGAGGCGACTTACCAGATGGGCCTGCAGCCGGGTTGGCGTCCCAGAACTGCGTTTGAAGAAGCTGACCAGCAGGGATAAAGCAGCATGTATCAGCGACGGCAGTGGTGTTGTGGCATGAAAGAGGAAGGTCGCGAGGACAAGATTTGCTCGAGGCAGCAGAAGCGCCCGACATAAGAGCCAGAGGGACCAAAAGTCGTGTATAAGCCATATTGATGGGTTGAGTTGAAAGGGGCTATGTTGTGGCTTTCGCTGAGGAGGGAGGAAAAGCCAAGACTGGGCACGCGGGAACTAAATAGTTCAGTTGATCCTTAACAATGTAGGACCAAATGTAAATCGCTCGGTCTAGCAAGCGGGAAAGATCCGAATCTAGTACTCCCAGTCCGACGGAGCAAAGTCACCAAAACAGCAGGTGTTTCGAAGAATCCTAGCCAATGCCGTCCGATAAGGACTCTACACAAACCCCACGTGCTATCATGGCAACGTATTAGCAGGACTTTTGGTTCAAGGACCCGCAGCCAATGAGGGGACGAGGTAACGCGACGGCAGGTCATGATCGACACAGGGGGGGACTTTTGATTCATGGAAAAGGATTTGAGGTGCCAATCAGCGTGTATGGAAGAGCTGCGTTGAATTAATAGCTGTATGAGGTTTGAAACATTAAAAAGGAATCCAATCTGCTTTGAGAAGCTGTCAACACGTTGTATTGAAACGTGGTGATGGTTATCAACAAGGTCCACCTAGTGAAGCATCCCTGTAGATTCATGCCGAGTTATCCGTCCGTCACATGCAGTTTCACCGGTTGTTTCAACAATTGAGCATAGCCTGGGCACTATGAGCATTTAATCTTGCATGATTAGGTTTATTGTGTTGAGTTTGGATGAAGTACGTCGGCTGTTGAACCCTGAACGGGAAAGTGTTTGGTTAATGACGTCATGCCCTCGCGGAACTTCCAGATGATTAGCACTGGTTATCGCAATGAATTCTATCACGTGAAGAGCAAAGACTCTGTTAGCAATATTGAAAGCCAGGTGAGTGAACGGGTAACGGCTTCTCAAGGCAATTGCCTGCAGCTGAGGCAACCAGCCAATGGCGCCTGATCGTCGGCAACAATCTCTGAGACCAGAACCTGTCTTCGCGGATATCTCTTGAATCTAGGTTGAATTTACATACTGAGTTCTTGCCGCTGTTCCCTCCTGTTGACGGCTCTCAACTATCAAACATACTCGTCTATATTACAGGGATAGAAGATAATTGTCCTTCCCCCAATTAAACAGGCTTCTCTGCCAATGTGTCTCAGGCTCCTCAATCAAAACTCCCAGTCCTACGGTATCGACCAGTCTAGAGCTTCGACAGTGGCAGAATCTGGAGGTCATCTCTGCCCAGATCATGAATACTCTTCTTGCCACAATTTCCCAAACTGTTGTCCATATCCGCCAACAAACATTTGAGAACATGCTCCACGCCCTTCTGCCCTCCAGCAGCCAATCCATACACATAAGGACGACCGATACACACAGCCTTTGCGCCAAGAGCCAGTGCCTTGAGCACATCCGATCCAGTTCGAACACCGCTGTCGAAGAGAAGAGTCAAGTTGGAGGCCTTGACCTTTTCGTCTGCCGCAATCTCGGCGAGGGCGTCCAGGGATGCTATCGCTCCGTCTAGTTGTCGGCCGCCGTGGTTAGAGACAATGATGCCATCCATGCCATACTCGATGGCCTTTTGTGCGTCTTGGACTGTTTGTATCCCTTTGAGGACAATCGGGCCGTCCCAGAGTTTCTTCAGCACTTTGAGATCTTCCCATTCTCGGTAGGTGCCAGAGTTCATGACATCGATCCAAGCTTTGGACTTTTGCAAGACATTGACATTGCCAAGTACCTTTGCAGCACCTTTGAAGGTGCCAGGTCGTCTGATGATGGCCCACAACTCGGCCAGCTTCTCGCCAACGCTCCGCGGGTCATTCTTCTGTATCTCCTCAAAAAGCTTGTTGAAAGCCGGGTCTGAGAGTCCAATCTGGCACCCTTCACCCCAGATGAAGGGCAGGTAGGCGGTATCGAGATCTGAGGGTCTCCATCCAAGGAGGAACGTGTCCAAAGTGACGACGAGGACTTTGTACCCTGCATTCTTTGCCCGGCTCAGAAGGCTCGCGGTGATTTCTTCACATTGCGGCTTGGGCCAGTAGAGCTGATACCAGCGGTCCCCATCCGCGTTTGCCTCAGCAATCTGCTCTATCGTTCGCGTCGCAGCGCTTGACAGGATCATTGGGATTCTGGCATTATGACAAGCTCTGGCCGTGGCCTCTTCGGCGTCTGAGTGCATGATATTTTGAACGCCAATTGGAGCAACCAATAACGGGCTGTTGTACTTTGTGCCAAACAGCTCCACCCCAACATCTCGTCTGGTAGCGTTCACCAAACAGCTCGGCCGGAGGCGGTAACGAGAAAAGGCTTGAACATTGGCGTCAGTCGTGGCCGATGTGCCTGCGGAGCCATGAACATAGTCAAAGTTAGCGGGAGGGACTTTGGCCCGGGCCAATGCCTCCCATTCTGAGGGTTTAGTTGAGAAGAGAGGGGGTCGAAAGGCTTGGTAGATGTCGCGCTGGAAGGACGAGTAGTTGCTTGAATCGGGATCTGTAAATGATGCAGTCGACGATTTTGGGTCTGTTTTATTGGCCATGATGGTTTATAGTATGATATATCGCGGATATTCGATGTTTGGCGTGATTTGATGTTGACAAAGTCTTACAGCAAGGCCAGGTTGAATCCTCGGTCAGCGTTGAGGTGCCACGTGCACACCGACTCCCCCGCTTCTGCGAACCGAACCTCGGCAGGCATTCTTGATCCCTGCAACTCACGTAAGCTTTCTTAATATGTTCAAGAGATGAGATAAAGATCCATAGTTGGGATGGTTGAAGAAGCTCGAGATGATGTTCTGTGCTCTTCACTTCATGGTTCCTGCGAAATGAGGGCTTGTTTGGGTGAGTGAGATGAAGAAAGCCACCCATGAGATGAGAAAGACCTCCAGCAAGGCACAGGCTCAATACTACGTCACTTATCCCGTCAAAACAACATTAGCCTAAGAATCTCTTGATTCAACCATTCACATACACTGATCATGTTTCGACTGACCGTCGACTCCGGGGATAACGGAGCCGGCCTCGTGAATCCCCTCACTGAATGCAACCCTAACACAAACACCCCGGGCCATCGGGGATGACGGAGCCGATAGCGTCAACTTTAAGCTTCTTCCATTCCGTTTCCATCCCAAAAGGCGGGGAAGTTAATGCGGGGGTGGACAGAGTGCCATCTGATAAACACGCTACTTTTCCTTTACGGGGTGCATCGGGGTATCTCCTCCGAGCTTGTTCATTGGTACGCATAGTCAGCGTTGTATAGTATAGCGGGAGACTTGCCGAAAACTATCATTCTGCTTGACCTTGTGATGTGTGGAAACGCGGCTTCCAGTTGACCAGGCCACTACGTCCCCTTGCTACTTTGAGGCCAAGACTGGTCAGGCACTCGTATGACCGTCGATCTCAGGGTGGATACGGTATAGGTCCATGAATTAAGTCAAGTAAACAACTTCTATAAATGCGCGAAATGTTTCCACGATGTAACTACCGTTCTCGTTCCTCCCAACTCCCTCCCAATTGTCGAGTCACTTTGACTACACCATGCATCTTTCAAGGTCTCTGGCCTTCTTTGGCCTCTGCTCGGCCCCTGTGCTAGCTGCCTGGCCAAATGGACCCTTCACTACATCTGGTCGATGGATCAAGAACGCTGCTGGCAACACTGTCACTCTTGCCGGTGCCAACTGGCCCGGTCACGGTGAAGTGATGGTCCCCGAAGGCCTTCAGTATCAATCGATCCAGGAAGTCATTGCGGATCTCAAGTCGATCGGTATGAATGCCATTCGACTGACCTTTGCCACGGAACTGGTTAACCAGATCTACGACAACAACGGCGAGGATGTTGACATTCAAACGGCTTTTGAAGAAGGACTGGGCAAGGAGAATGGAACTATTGTCTTGAAGAAGGTCCTGGAGAACAACCCATCTTTCACACCTCAGACGAAGCGATTGGAGGTATGTATCAGTCAACAAGCGCCATGTCATAAACAACACAGCTCACATAATCTTTAGGTGTATGATGCTATTGCCGCTGAATGCCTCAAGCAGCATGTCTACATCAACCTTGACAACCACATCTCTACTGGAAAATGGTGCTGCGGCGGCACAGACGGCAACACCTGGTGGGGAGACACCGAGTTTGACGCTGACAAATGGGCCCGTGGCAATGCCTACATGGCAGCTCACGTAAGTGAAATCCTCGACGATTCAACATGTTTGGCCATTTCTTGACGATGAGCGAAAAATTCTAACTCTCCCCAGAGCCGAAGCTGGCCTGCCAAGATCTCTCAGTCTCTCCGCAATGAGCCCCGACCTCCTACCAACAACGAAGATCTCCGCAGCAAGTCATACAACTGGAGAGATTTGTACAAGTTCATGCGCCAAGGCGCCGATGCCGTTCACCAGGCCGACCCTGATAGTCTCATCATTATCTCTGGCCTGAACTACGACACTTTTGTCACACCCCTCTTCACGGGAGCCGCGTTGGACCCAAGCACCCAAAAGTTCAGTCGGGATGATTTTGCTGGGTATGGTGAGAAGCTTGTCTTGGAGATTCACAACTACGAGAACAGCATTGGAAGCTGCAGCTCACTTCGATACAACCTCTACACCAAGGGATTCCAGGCTATGAACGCATCGGATCCCGCCACTAAGAATGTCTTCCCTGTCATGCTCACAGAGTTTGGACACTCGATGGAGGGCGACAACTACAACAAGGCCAAGACATACATGAGCTGCCTTTCGGAGTATCTGCCCGAGGCTCAAGCAAGCTGGTTCATCTGGGTTATTGTTGGTCGATACTACACCAGGCAGGGCATTCAAGAATTTGATGATTCTTGGGGAATCAAGAAGCCCGACTGGTCTGGATGGAGAAACGATCAGTACATTAAGGACTACCTTGTCCCGCAGGTTAAGGGAACCGTTGCAGGGAACAAGGACTAGGTCTTTTAGGGGCATAGTCCTTGGACATAGCATCGCTCGGAATGCCAATGTTAACCTCTCACTGAACGACGTCTCCGTTCAAAATATAGTAAATTTGATTTGAGTCATCTTGGAGAATTTTTGAGCCGTTGACGGAACGCGATCTTCCGCGTTTCTAGTTATACACCAAAGCTTTTCAGTCCATGTTATTCAAAACAGCCCGAGCCTTACAGAAACTTAGATGTACTCTATAAGTATTTCCTGCAACCTAGGGAAATTGCAGAACTGGCTTTCAGTTACCAATCCCGGTTCAATCCATTGGGCGGGAGTCGGTACACCCCACATGCTCAAACTCTGGGATCAAATTCTTCGCCCTTAACAGGAAGATACATGGGCAATTAGGTTATGGGTTCGATGACTATATATGTAAGTGTTGTGATTATTGTGCTTTCTTTGCTTTTCATCCTTTGCCCCTTTTGTCTTCATACGCGCACGGATGAAGTTGTACCCTTTTCTTCCTATTTTTTTACCTTTCGAGTTCTAGGGAGGAGTTCGGACTCTAGTTTCATCTATTTTGCTAATCTATATTGGTAGATTACCATTGACCTTATATTGTTTGGTACTATGTTTCCAATACTTGCGAGAGAATATGTTACTACTTGAGGCTCCAAAACTTCAAGGTTCTAGGTTCGTTCCATGCTGCCATTGTCCCTCTTCGCCAAGGAACGTGGGATGACTGTAGGAACCCAGGGACGGTCCTTAACCTTGTATTGAACCAATCCTAAAAAAAAGGAAGAAATTTCCTCGGTTTTTTTTTTTATCAAATACAGAAAAAACATTTGCTTTGTGACCAGCATGAACGCGTCTTCCTACCCTAGAATCTCGGCAATTGCCAACTCTCCGAAATGCATGGTCCCGCCATGATCGCCGCTAAACAACCCCTGTACAGGACTTTGTCGGCAGCTGTGCCTTGTTTTTACCTGAATGACGCCATAAGCCCGTAAGCACGCATGTCAAGGTTTTGGTCTCTTTGCTAACAGTCAAAATTCCAGATTGTCTCGGGCTGAGCGGAGTAACAATAAACATTACGATGGATGCCAAACCCACCATAAATGCAACTGTTTTAACCTTAACCTGCTCTTACGCAACTGGTAATTCGTCCTGCATGTTTATTCCAAGTTACGGTGAGGGCTGTGCATCAGATCAGCGCCCTCAACCAACCACCCCATTGCCCACGTACTCATAACCCACTAACACTCCGCAGTGGGCAGACCCCTGCTCCCTCGATAAGCTGCTACCATGCAAGACCGGGGTTTGGTGACATCCGAGGCATCCGAACAACGCATTTTTCGGACTCCGAGAGACGAATCAAGAAGCCTGCTCGAGCGCCGTCAGCTTGCACCGCCCGCGTGACATGCCTTTGTTTCGGAGGAGAGGATATAACTTGGGACCTTGCATCAACGTTTTCATAGCACGGCGCCATCTTGTTTCTACGTACCTGAGCTAAGCGAGCAACTGTTTGAAATGGCACGTTTCTCATTCTCTTCGCTCCTGAAGGGCTTTTACCATGCCTGGCAGTTCATCTTCACCGTCATCCTCATATCCATCTGGATCGTGGCCTGGCTCGTGCAGGCGGGGTCCATCGACATGCCCGAGTGGACAAAGGACCTGCGCGACCAAGACGAGGAGGACTGGAAGGTGTACGCCGCCATCCTGATAGTGTGTCCTTGCCTGTGTCTCGGATTGTGCATCGCCGTGGGGATCGTTCTATTGAGGTCTGAGAGTAGAGGATATCGAGGTTGAAAGTCAGGCCATCGTGAGTTGGCCACCCCACTGGCGAGTTCCTGACTGCTTACTGACCGAGAATCAGGCTCTGTATTCTTGGTATTAAGAGCTAGTTTTTGATAATTTTAATGACGGAATGGTAAGGATTCAAATTTTTCTCAACATTTACAGGAAGTCTGTTGTTTGCGACTGGGGCTACTATTGAAAAACGAAACTCGTTGGACAAGCACTGATGAACCCCAGATCATGCTACCGCGACATACACCACGCTCCACGTCACGGATATTTCCTGGCCAGACAGAACTTACGCCTAAGTTGGAGTGATACTCAACTATACGCCGCCAATTTCCAACGCCATGAGCTCCGAGAAACACGACACATGGCATATCAAGAAATCGATTGGTGATCTCCCCTCTCAGGGAGAGGAGAGCTGGCATTTAGTATTGCAAGGCACATCCTCCTCGCTTTGACGTTGTAAAGGTTACGGTGTTTTATGGGTGTTAAGTTTCGATGCCGTCATGTATTGATGACTGCACCCTGCCATTGTGGATGATGGCCTCTTTTGGAGGCGTCATTGACGATAGCAACAGGTGAAGGCGTTGTTTCTCGTTTTCTAGTTTATTTGGTCTTTTATCATATTATACCCAGGGAAGTCAAGGAAGGAGGAGTCTCGGATTTTATATCTAATGTGTCATGAAGGGAGGGGAAAGGCAACGCCGCGGAAGGAGTTTTTACCTGGACGTTTATGCCCGATATAGTAGGTGGCAGAGAGCTCTATGATTCACTGTACGAAGACCGAAGTTTTACGATATCAAGTTTATGTGGTCGAGCAGTATATGTGGCGGATTGAAATGTATGATATCCATTGTTGACCAAATCTTTCTCATCCAGATCTAGTGGCATACACGGAAGCCAAAACACACTTATCAACACAATGTGGACAGAAAAAGCTGGCAGTATCGCACGACACAGAGCACAAAAACTGTCACGTTAGGCACCTGGGGCGGAGTTATGCATGCGTAAGTGGCCGAGCCACGCAACTTAGTTACATAGGTCGTTCAGAGTTTGGCCTAGACTAGGTATTCCGGCATCTACGGCCCCACTGAGCGTACGGGCTCGGGGTAAATGGCGAATCCCGTCCAGGGATCAGGATTGTAATGCTGGTCTCCGATCTCGTCCATGATGGACCCGGTCTCGGAGCGGAGAATCTGGAGAAAACAGCCGCGCCGACTTCCAGCTGATCATGTTTCGCAACAGACATTCCCTCGGCTATCTGAGATTTTGGTATGCACATGTCGGTCAGCATGTTTGGTTGACTCATGAGTGTTTCACTGTCAAGGCCTCTTGACTCGTGTAGATCGATCTTGATGCCTGTCATCTTCCATAGCCAAGGGGTCCTATTAGATCCAACCAGTGTCAAAGTAGCGGCGGTTCTGATTTATGATTCGGTAATACTACTCTTATCTATCGACATAACTAAGTCCCGTCTCCTAAGTATTGATAGCTGGGGAAGCAACACAGAGAATTAAGTTGAGAAATCGACATCTGATTCGCGTTTTCCGGACTTTGAGTTTGATGAAAAAGGTAAAAAAAACTGGATTTTTACTTGCTTGTAATAATCCCAGAATACTGGGGCGATTCTCGGGAGCTCGCTTTCCGACACAACGATTCACTGCTTCGTAGTGCGCTGATGCTTGGTCACACGGCCCGCCATCGGCGTGATTATATGGATCAATTGGTTGTGGGTGGGGGATAGGTCAAGCGTCATCACTGTTCCCCAGTGAAACAAGCGATGGGGCTGATAACTGAGTAGCCGATATTGCGAAGACCTTCGAGAGGAATAACAGGGTGATAGGAGGTGAAGCAGTTATGGTGTAGAACTTCTAGAGCAGCTTTTTTTTTTTTTTTTTTTTTTTTTAAAAAAAAAGTATGAGGGCATTCAGACTTTGCGGGAGTTGGAAGGGTTCTCGTTGTTCATCCTTGTGATTGCCATAGCGAGAAGGACCTTTTCTTAATTCATCTAGGAGGCTATGAATCGGTAAATGGCTCCATCGAGCAGTGGACCTGGTGGTATTGGTATCGGGAGAAGGTAGATCTAGGCGAATGTTTCGCGTTCAGCACCGAATAGATACTGAAGTAGTGTATATATTACGAAATGTCTTTGATATGATGGTCCACTAGTTGCCATTCCTTCCCTTAGGCCGTACGTCTCACGCTGAGTTGCATCTTTATCTCGACGATCCCTCTTCGGGAATACACCTGGCTTTATTATCCTGTGCACTTAATGCGGGATTTATGACTGCAATTGTCTCTTCATCTTATATCCATGTACTTGTATACGGTTATCGGTTTCATTAGAATGGTCTATCCCAGGGATCTGGATCCGATGCTCTGCGCGATTGTGCACCCCCACTTGCCTTGTCTCAATATGCGGTCATTTACACGGTGCTCTGCTCAGCTTCAATATGAATTCGGCCCGGGAACGTAATCCTAAAGCACGTAAAATTTCTTTTGTCATTGAGTCACTACAAATAACTCAGTTCCGGTCTGGGAGGCATATCTCGTTGTCATGAGACCAGCAAGAAGCCTCTCTTGTCATTTTTATCTCCCTTCCTCCTCTTCGCATTACCTATTTACTTGAAATATGCTTCATTGACTCACAAAACGTACACAACGCATGAAGATGTAGCCTCATGCTTTTACGAGCCCTAGTAGCGCTTTTGGACCGCTGTTGGCTTCCTCGGCCGTTGGTCGACCAATAGAGTATTTATTACTCGGCTCAGTATACCTGTGCATCTTTGGGTATCACACAAGACGCAGCTTACGAGTCTACTGAAGTACGTCGGGAAAACAGACATCACTGATGCTGACGCTGCATATCCTATCCGCGTCCTTCGAGCTGGTTAGATACTATGCACAAGCTATTAATGAAGACGTCTTACCTGATGTCCTTGACACAGCCGCCTGCTTCGTTCACTCCGCTACAACTCTCGGTCTAGCGAATCAACTACTCAGAGGCGACCAAACAACGCGGGCGTCGTACCAAGCTCCGGGATTGATGCGACCTTTCGTCGCAGTAGTTGCACTACTCTATCAGAGCGTCTTCGTCCATCGGGCAGCCGTCAAACTTTTAAATGCTTTCCTTTATACTCGACTTGTCATTTTCTTTGCCAAGAGGTTCAAAATGAACAAGATACACCCGTTTGCTACGATTTACGCCCATGGGGTGTTTCTTGGGGCTGTGGTTGCCATTTATGACTCCGGTCTTCCAGCCAGGGTTCTTGTGTACATCGGAATGGTTGGCGCCATGATGGTACTTAACCGATATGTTGCAGACTCTTGTACAGAGTAAGTGCACAAAGATGAGACTTTCCATCTCTGAAATCATGCTGATTCTTCACATTACTGGACTGGCGACAGGCAAAACCTCCATCCCGGGAGGCCGCAGAGCATTGTTACACACTCTCCTGTGGGCTGGACTGGTAGATCTTGAGCTCATCAAGAAGCAGGGCAATATTAAGAAGGAATCTCCCCTGAAAAAGGGTCAATACGCTCGTGAAGGAGAGAATGAAGATTGGATTTGAGTGGGAACGCTTTGAATAGAGTTTGACGAACCAGCGAATAGAATCGTCCGGAGATGTTCTAGGCTTACAACAAGTATCTCGAACCGGCTGTTTTCTCAGTTCTTCGACAAATATAGAATATACTAGGAAGGGAGACACTCTAGTAGATAGACTCCACAATAACATAGTTTCCGAAGGAGGAGCTCCCGGTGCCACAATTACTATGGCAACACGTTGCACAGATGCCAGGTGAGAATACATCCATACCACAAGCCAGCCATTGCGGCAAAGTCTGACCGGATGCAGCTAGCGGCAGAGCATGATCGTCGACCAAGACACCCGTGCCTGAGGCATCTTCCTCTCCCTTCACACGGCGATGACGACACGACCACATCACCCCGCTATAACATCATTCACCTTTCACACTCCAATTCTGCAAAAACACATACAATATTCAACTAAATTGAACAAGCAGAATACCTCACTTGAAAGCATCATGGCTTCCAGAATCCCCATGTCCAACTTTGTCATCGAATCTGCCGTCATCGAGGCTCCCTTCAGTGACGTCTGGCACCTCATCAAGCTCCAGGACTTTGCCAAGTTCTACTCGGCCCTTGAGAAGAGTGAATGGGTCAAGGGTACATCTCCCGACACGGACATCGTCCGATGGACTTTTAAGGATGGCACAGTGCTTGAGGTCAAGCAGGAGGAGCACTCTGTAAGTTGGTCACCCACTTGAGATGCAGTACTGATTGGCATATTGTAGACCATTGAGCACTACATCACGTACAGCATCATCTCATCTCAGCCTGCTCTCACCTATACATCGGCTGTGAGCACCGTCAGACTCTATGCCGTCACGTCGGGCGAGCACGCGGGCCAGACATTCATCACCTGGACCGGCAACTTTTCGAGCGATGCCGATGCTGGTAGGACAATGATTCATGGACTGGTGCGCAATACTGACGAAAATTACAGATGCAATTGAGGATGCCAAGTTCAAGCGCCGCGAAGCTCTTGCTGATCTCGCAAAGGCTGTCGCCAAGAAGTAAACTTAGAGGGAGAAAAGGTCAGACGCGAGGCGACCAAAGGGATGATTGATACGCTGGTGCTAAATGAGTATTTAATAACGGCGTTTTGAAGACTGAATAGTCTCAATTGAAAAGAATGCAATTGTTGGGTACCTCAAGTCCCTTCCTGAACACAACTGTTGTGTTCAAGCTTTCGTTTGATACATGACTTCTCATCTTACGGAGCGATCCGATGCTCAACCTTCACCTCCTATCCTCGACCTCATCTACAAGCGCGGCATTCTTTGCATCAAGGTCGATTTCGCCAAGGCGTTCGGTGGCCAAAGTATCGCCAAACAGTTCCGCAATTTCTTCGAGAGTTTTACCACCCTTGAATGCTGAATTAGCAACGTCTCTAGAAGAGAGTAGGAGATGCTCACAGTTTCCGGGAGAAAGAAGTAGTAGAGAACACCAGCGGTGGTGTTGGTCGCGATGAACAGTGCGTAGTACCTGTTGTTCTTGGTTAAACTAGGTAAGGGAAGGGTAATAGTTGGGTGTCACTAACCTCCAGGAAATGTTTGCCAAAGCAACTGGAGTAATCTGTGACAGAACGATGGCCACAACGCTTTTCATAAAGACAGCAAACGCCAGACCCTTGGACCGGAGGAACATGGGGAATAACTCCGAGGGCACGACCCAAATCATGGCGTTGAAGAACATGGCAAAGAGGGCTGAGTAGATGAAGATGAAGGCGATCGACGCTCGCGCACCATCCATATTGGTTTCAGCGGAAGCATTGCCAAACTTGGCGCTTAGAGCCATGCAAAGAGAGATGTTGACGGCGAGAAGCAGGGATCCAGACCACAGAGTGCGTGCGCGAGGCCACTTATCGGCAACAATGGCGAGGTAGACGCCGGTACCGATGATGCCCATCATGCCATACACACCGCTAATGAGCAGAGAAGTCTTGCCAGTGAAACCGACTTGAGCGTAAAAGATGTTTTGGTAGTTCTGGATCACCGGTGCACCTGAGAGCTGAGCTTGAACAACGATGAAGGCAGCTGTTGCGGTGCGTCGAACATAGCGTCGCGAGAACATGGCACCAAGGGCGACTCCCCAGCCGGTTCCAGACTCTTCTTGCTCTCGCTTGAGTTGCTCCTGGATCTGGACAAGTTCCTGGGCCACGAGCTCGTTGCCAGTCATGCTGCCGCCGTGAAGTCGGAAAAGAACTGAAACGTGTGAGTCTCAACAAGATAATGGGTAGGATGGCTAACCTTGCTTCGCTTCCTCAATACGATCCTGCTTGATCACTGCACAGTTTCTTTTAGCTTCCGCCATTGGATGAATAGAGAAAGCGGGAACTCACGCCATCGAGGAGAGAAAGGCACAAACAAAACCGCGACCATAAGAATAAGCGGGATCGGAATCTGCATGGCAAGGGGCACACGCCAAGTTGCAGATCCTGCAGCAAAAGAGCCAGCATAGCCAACCCAGTTCGCAAGACCAAATCCAATAGCTACCATCATGCCCTGCAAGCCGACCAAGAAACCTCGATTCTCAGCTGGAGCGACTTCAGCGATGTAGATGGGAACAACAGCAAGCATTTGACCACAGGCAACACCTGCGACGAGTCGGCCTGCAATCATCATTCCCACATGTGTGGCACCGGTTTGGAGTGCTGCCCCGATGATGGAGATGAGAGCTGCTAGTGAGATGGTGTACTTCCGACTGAATCTATCGGCTAGATAACCGACTGATAAACCTCCAAGGGACTGTCCGACGTTGTAGAGGGACACGATGGCACCTGTTAGAGACGGGTTGGCCTGTGAAGGCCCATACATGGTTATGCGAAAACTCTCATGGCCAAAGGTTGTCGCTATGATGCCTGTGATGTATTGATTAACGTGGATTTCATAGACTTGGAAGAATCATCACCCACCAGAGTCAAAGCCAAACACCAGACCGCCTAATGCGGTGACGAGAGCGATGATGTGGATGATCAATCGCATGGTTGAGGACGTAAGAAATGATGTTGCTGCAATGCTATCTTGATGGCGTCTTGAGGCAGTCTTCTGATGACTCACTGCATGACTGGGTTCTCCCTTATTAACGAATCTTTCTTGACGATTTATTATATCGTGATGTCTGAAGAAACTTCAATTGCCGTTGTCACTTGCCGAGTCTATTTCCCCTTGTCCACAATCAGTAACTGAGGCCAAGCGAATCCGGGGTATGTGGGGCTCGGCCAAACACCCACCGAGAACGACACGGGGAAGCAAACCCGGATGAGCTTATCCTCACATCAATGATTGGTCGCTTCGTATATTCAGGATCAAGCCTTTTCATCCTTCGCTCAGTTCTCGTCTTGTATAAACCCGAGCCAGCTCCCCTAATGCCTTGATCGTCTGTCATCTCGCCCCTCACTTTGGTCTTGGTGTCAGGAGCTCGTGGGACTACGTGGGACGTCGTGGGACTTCGTGGAGGCATGCACCGAGTCTGGGGACCCCGGATGATCATTGAGCAGAGGAAAGAGACTAGGGAATAAACGAGACAAGTGTCGATAGTCTGCTGATGTTTTAAGCTTGAGTTGCATCACCCATTCGACCGATCTGGACAACACAACTTCAAGCCACAAACCAAGATGTCGACTACGGAGCTTTTGGGGCTTACCAAGCCCATCTTTGAACACCACCCTGACGGCTTCGGTGTCAGTTCTCGCCGACCACGTCTCTCGTGGAAGGTCGCTGACCCCCAGGACGTTCGAGACTGGGTCCAGACGGCATACGAGATTGAGCTGACATCGACTGAAACCGGCGCCTCAGAACTGTTCAGGGTGGCCAGTGAAGAATCCGTCTTGGTTCCTTGGCCAGGCCAGGAGTTGCACTCGCGTCAGCGCGTATCGATCAGAGTGCGGTGTTGGGGCAAGTCTATCTCTCCAGCCAACGAGAACGACCTCCAGGATGGTGTCCCAACTGCCTGGTCCCCAGTAGCGACAGCCGAAACAGCTTTACTTGATCAAGATGAATGGGCCGCCTCTTTCATCACCTCATCAACCAAATTCGGCTCTGAGTGGCCCCTTCACCCGCTACGCTTTCGCCGCCAATTCGATTTGCCTCCGTCTAGAACAGCTTTCACAACCTGTCGGTTATACATCACGGCTCTAGGAGTGTTTGAAGCCTATCTCAACGGCAATGTCATAAGCGATGAATGCATGGCCCCAGGCTGGACCAGCTACAACCATCGCCTCACATATCGCGTCATCGATGTCGCTCCGTATCTCAGCACCACAGGCAGCAACATACTTTCAATCGAGGCAGCAGAGGGCTGGTACGCCACCAAGCTCGGATTTCGTGGAGGCTCTAGGTTCGTCTATGGAGGCAAGGACATTGCCGTCATGGCACAACTTGAGGTTGTCTCGTCGTCAGGGACCTGGACTTTGGTCACCGATGAATCATGGGTTTGCAGACCCAGTGCCATTACTTCGAGCGAGCTATACAACGGGGAGGTATATGACATGCGACTGGAAGATCCCGAGTGGAAGACCCCTAGCAAGAACACGAGTGATTCAGCCAAGAGCTGGGTGCCTGCAAAAACAATCCCTCGACCACAACAGACGAGCCTCGTTACGACGAACAGTCCCCCCGTTCGAATCATAGAAACCAGGAGGCCAAAGGAAATCATCAGATCTCCAGGCGGAAAGACGATAGTGGACTTTGGGCAAAACCTGGTGGGAAAAGTCAGAGTGGACTCAATCTTCTTGCCCACGGACGCTCGACTCGTCTTTCGACATGCCGAAGTCCTTGAGTTTGGAGAACTTGGGACGCGGCCGCTATGCGACGCAAACTGCGAAGACACAATCATTGGCTCTGGTACTACTGTAAAAGGTTGGACCCCCAAGTTCACCTTTCACGGTTTTCGGTACGTCCAGGTTGATGGTTGGCCAGGCTCTGACGACGACCTCGTCCAAAACCTTTCAGCACTGGTGATGCACAGTGACATGAAGCGAAGAGGATACTTTGGGTCATCAAATGAGTCACTCAACAAGCTTCATTCCAACATCGTCTGGTCGATGAAGGGAAACTTCTTGTCAATCCCCACCGATTGCCCACAGCGTGATGAGAGACTGGGCTGGACGGGAGATATCCAGATCTTTTGTCCCACAGCGAGTTTCCTATACGATACTGTGGGATTCCTTGAGAACTGGCTCCAAGACCTCTCTGCGGAGCAATTAGAGGAAGATCGAGGCGGAATACCTGGTTTTGTGTGTCCTGACGTACCGTTGCCGGACTGGCCACGGATTCCCCAAGCCATCTGGCACGACGTTACAGTGTTGACACCCTACGACCTATATAATTTCAGCGGCGATAAGGCTCTTCTGGAACGGCAGTTTAGCAGTATGCAAGCTTGGGTTGACCAAGGCGTGGATAGAGGCGAGGATGGGCTCTGGGACTTTTACCGGTGGCAGTTTGGTGACTGGCTGGACCCGAACGCGCCACCTCAAAGTCCGGCTCTTGCTCTCACGGACAAGGTTCTTGTCGCAGATGCATATCTTGTACATGTCACGGAAGTGTTTGCTGCAGCATGCAAGGTTCTCGGCAAGTCAAATCTTGCAGAAAAGTATACAGCTGATGCCGCGACTTTGAAGTGTCTCTTTCAGGACAAGTACATCTCACCAGTTGGCAACCTCATATCAAACACACACACCGGCATCGCTCTGGCAGTACAATTTGGTCTTTACAAAAATAATAAACAACTCCGCAACGCAGCTCAGAACCTGTCGAAGCTCGTGCGCAACGGTCGTTTTCGCATCGCGACCGGCTTCGCGGGCACACCGGCCATCACGCCCGCCTTGACAGCGACATGCCAGCCACAACTAGCATATCGACTCTTACTTGAACAGTCATGTCCAAGTTGGCTTTACCCGGTGACTATGGGCGCGACTACCATGTGGGAGCGATGGGATAGTATGTTGCCTGATGGACGCATCAATCCTGGACGGATGACGAGCTTCAACCACTATGCTCTTGGTGCTGTCGCTGACTGGCTTCACTCATCGGTTGGTGGAATCAGTCCGTTGGATCCTGGATGGAAGAGGATACGAGTACGGCCGGTTCCAGGAGGCAATCTTACACACGCCAAGGTAGAATTTGACGGGCCGTACGGACTGGTCAAGTGTTGGTGGAGGTTAAACCAAGAGGCGCCAGAGAAGGAAAAGTTCAAGATGGAGCTAGTGGTACCACCCAACTCCCACGCCGTCGTCACATTGCCTTGCGACTTGAGGTTTGATGTAGAGTCTGAGACGGAGGAGCCACACCAAATGTTTGGGTCTGGGGTGCATTTGTTTACATGTGGCTTTGGACCGGGAGAGTGGCCACCGAAGCCGCTTCTGCCGCCAAACTTGAGATATACGCCGGATATGGATGAAGTAGCGACTTGAGCTGTTCATGAAGGCAGATTGGCAAATGAGTAGACTGGACGATGAAATGATATGATAGACATAGAAGAGCTCGTTGGTTTTAGAATTGAGACATATCTTCATAGAGTACCTATTCTGGCGAGGCGATAAGATTCCATTGTCAGAGGAAAGGATCGGCCAGACCGTAATGCGAGCTGAACTTAATTGCCAGAGAGCTCTAGTCGACCCTAAGTTGTGTTCCGTTCCAGATCCAGATAAACATTAACACCTGTCACTGGGGCAACCTTAACACAGTAGGTCGTCATGGTCGGCTTTGCCATTAGCGAGGGCGACGAAGGAATGCTTAGGTCTCTGAATTTTTAGTCAGAGGCAAACGGCTTCGGTATAATACCAGCCGAGCATAGGTAGACAGACAGAAGAGCTCAAGGATGGTCTGGTGGTGATGGTTGATACCTGTTGATTCATGTGGGGCTGGGGCGGTTGTGTTCTCCCCACATGACCCCACACGGGTTCTGGGGTGTGGCTGAGGCGCTCTGTGGCTCTCAAGCAGTGGCTGCAACTGAATCACTGTCACTGTCAAGCTGCGGAATCTTTATAACCAAGTTCAATCCTTACTCTTCCACCCCCCAAAAAAGCACAAAGTGCTCGGCGCCTGGTCAAGTGGTCAAAAACCACAAACAAACCAAAAAAAAACCCAAACTCTCTTCCCTGCCCGTTTGGCTCATGCGGGGCCACGGGCCTCCAAGGAGCAAAACTCCAAAGAGGCCCACATGAGCCAACGGGCGGATGAACCGACCACCGCTGACCAGGCGCCATAAAAAAACAAAATAAAAATAAAAATAAAAAAAGTTATGACCCAACTTTTTGATATTTCACCTTACTTACAGGTACCCTTTCTTTTTACTGAGATTGCACTTCTCGGATGGGATAGAGTTTGGTAGCCAATGGTTAGGATGAATGAAGACACATCTTTCGTGATGTCCGCACAGCAGCTTCTGAAGGCGTCACCAAATTCACAACTGGGAATGTCTGCTAATGGATAACTCTCTATAGATCTATCATCATATGTATCTAATTGCGCTCAGACTTTCAATCCAGAGCCACCACTGACGTCGGTGGAGTTTGATGATCAAGACGCCATCTATATACTAACCTATACCATTCGAGGATTTCTCGAATCTCCATCTTCACTCTCCGTTCCTCTCTACCTCTCTGGGAACATTATTCTCTTTTAGATTTCGGTCACAACCTCTATTTACCATGATGAGCGATGTGCTGGAAATTTCCAATGGCAAATGCGTGACTGCACTCGGAGGAGCACTTCTCCCTTCGTCCACTCCATCGTTCTCTACTGATGAGTTGACCACAGCTCAAGCCTCCACACAACTGGACAAACGACTACCGCGACATGGGCTACGACAGAATATGGGGCCCAGATGGTGAAGTAGCTGAGCTGGTCTTTCAACACGGCATTCAAGGTTTTGTCAGACCTCTCTTCTCTGAGCCTGGGTATAGGAGACCCCGTATGTCTGTGTTTCAGATTTTGGGCCGCAAGTTCTACCTCTACAAGGAACCTCACAAGACACTGTTAGAGATCACTAGTCATACTGATCTTCAGTCCATCATCTCTACTATTGATGATGAGAATAAGGGTCTGCGGGATCTGGAGACCAAGCCGGTTTAAGTAGCAAGGCAGTAGGACCTCTGGTGTGATCCATGAGGCTAAGAGACTCAGCTAAATATGGGTTGAAAGAAAGAAATGCACATATTTTATTCCACCTCTCTTGTACGTACTCCTGCTCTGTACTTCGCGAGGCCATCGAAAGGGGTCAAAGTAGCCTCCTCAATATCTACCCCCATTCCATTCATGGTTGGCATAACGTAAAGAGGAAACATAGAGTAAGAATATGCATCACGTACATGTTGAGTCAAAATACCCAGAAACTGTTTTAACAGCCTTGCGGCTCCCAGCTCTCTGTCTGAAGCACCTCTCCGTTGGGGTCAAATCCTGGAGCAACTAAAAATGTCAATTTCAGCTTCTGGGGTATACACCATGTTTGCTTCCTCTTACCTGTAGTGCCAACAAGTGTCCACTTGCCCAAACTGCGAGCTCTCTGCCACTCTCCCTCTTCAACCACAACTTGCGGCCTCTGTCCCTTGAAGATATCCGGTCCCATCAGGTTCCTCCTGACACAGCTTCCATCATCGTGAGACTGGTAGAGCTCGAGAGGTGCTCCGGCATAATAGTGCCAAACCTCTGCAGCGTCCAACTTGTGCCAAAGAGAGAAGCCTGATTTTCCTTCAAGCAGGTAGTAGATAGCGGTGCTGGCAGAGCGATTGTTGGCTGTGACTGCTGTGTCTCGGAAGGTTTCGACAAAGTAGCCCTTTTCGGCCGAGGGTTGCATATCCAGTAACTTGATGACTTTTTTCGCTGAATGACATTCGGCGAGATTGACGCTGCTTTCTGTCCGTGGCTGGATGTTCTCGGGGACCGCAAAGGCCAAGCAAAGAGGCAGGCCAGACAATGCCAGTGACAAGCGCATGATTATATGAATTCTTGCTCACAGTAGCTATAAGTGAAGAAATAACAATATGGAAGCGCAGGAAAGTCACTGAAATAAAAACCTTTGAGACAAGCGCGGGGCTAGAAGTAGAGATCATCTCTCTTCAATGATGACGATGACAAATGTCAGCACAATGACGTATTGCAGCAATTAGCTGGAGATTACGACGCGACATGGCTGCAGAAAGCGAAACTCTCACCATCGTCAGCGTGTCAGCACCGGCTGCGCCGGATCTGTTTAGTAAGGAGGATTTGGTTTAGTGCAAAGCGATGCTGACCATAGGGGCCATTGCAGAATATGTGTTTATGTGTATTGACTTGGTGTACAACTGTGTGTATAGCGATATACGACAGCGAAAGAGTGAGATATTCTGTACGCTTAACATCATACGCGCTAGGAGGTGCTCTAATACTGTCTACTTGGTCAACATGAAGGCGCCGAAGATAGTATACTCAACAATTAAGGACACAGATCGATATAGTACCTGCCTTCATTCACTGCTTGATTATTGTAAATCAGACTTGAATGCAACGCACTAATTCTCGTATACATCATTCCACGCTCAATAGCACAAATACCTAATTAAAGATACGACGCGTTCCACTATGGCAAATATCACAACAATTGCTAGATTCTTGTCCTTTATTCATGCGCATCTTGGTGAAGTGTTTTTGCTTGTCCTACAGGCCTCCCGAGAGTACAAAAGAAGTCACAGGAATGGCCGCTCAAGGATCAATAGGAATTGAATCAACAGGCAAGAGGTTACTTCCCAGTATCAGATCTCTCTTCCTACACCAGGAATGTAACAACGCCTTAAACTAAGCTCTTCATCTACTCAGCATGCTGGTACCTCCTCTCCATTTCCCAAACATGCTCGTCCTCAGAGTATCGTCATCGATCGCAACGCTCAACATACTGTGCCCTTGTGACCATTGCTAATAAACACATTAAGTTTACTACTGGGTTTTCAAAACCTAGAAGGAACCCCAATAATGCTTTTCGTAGTCACCATTAGGCTTCCAGAGAGCAGCCGGTGTATACACAGGAATAGGTACATCAGCTATGATGTTGTTAGCGTTCTCCCGTAAAAGTACTTATGGCCGACTCACTTCCGTATCCTGTGCTTGCTGCAGCCCAAGTGGGAAATGATGGAGCAGTCCAACCTGAAGGCTTTGCTGTGACCGTGTAGGTACTAGTATAGGGCGTAGGTGACTGGCCAGAAGCAAGCGACTTAACCCTATCTGCTTCTCCATATGAGTCATCACCATGACCATAAACGTTGCTGATCTTATTAACAACAGAGGTTCCAGATTCAGTCCAAATGGTGAAGTCCTCAACTGTTACGTTGGTGGCAAAGGACAAATCATTGGCACTCAAAAATAGGGGAGGCCGTTTTGCTCCATCAGCGACAGATCCTGGTGGGCAGTTAATAGTCAGCTTACAACCCTTTTGACAGTTTTGTGGCATCAAATACCGGAAAAGTTTTTGAAGACAAGATTGCTCAACGCCACAGCTCCTGTATCGGGCTCAAAGGTATTCTGCCAATGCTGGTTAATATCCAGGCCATAAAGTGACGCCTTGGATCGGAAGTTCTCAAAGGTTATGTTGGTGACATGACCAGAGCCTCCTGGATAGGTCTTGATGAAAGCTATGTTATTGCCCTGAATGATGTTGATGTTCCGCGCGTGCTACGACAGTAAGACAATATTCGACAACATACCAGGCCAGAAATTGCTTACTATGTTGGCGATAGATGCAGACACGTTAAGACTGCCAATAGAGATACCAGAACCAGCTTGGTTACAAACCAGGTTCTCAATGAGTGCATGGTTGGAAGGGCTCTTGACAGATACACACTCGTCTCGGTTGGTAACCTATCTTGATAAGCGCCCTGAATTTTTTGTCTCCGCGAAGAAATACTCACTTCAATGTCGTGGACCCAGTAGTTTGTACCAACAACGTCAACCCCGTCGTAAGAGCCCAAGTTAGCCCCTCGGATTGTCAGATGGTACACCTCGAGATTCTCGGCAAAGTCAAAGACGATGTGAAACTTGGGACTGTCAACGAGGATGATGTCGTGGACAGCAGTGTTGATGGATGAAATGAGTCTGACGAGTCTTGGGCGGAACGTGCTTGAGCAGATGTGAGTTTCAGGCTTCGGAGTCGATAAGGGTGACATACTCTGCTAGGTTTCGATAGATATATCCCTGGCCTTGAATGGCGCCCTTTCCATTACTGGAGTAGAATTCAAAGTCGGTGGCTAGTAAGACTGGTTAGAAGGCGTAGTATAAAGAACGAAGATCAGGTACTTACGATTGATAATAGTGAGTCCATTCTGCAAGAACTGGCCGTCACCTTCACCATTGATGGTTGCGTTCAGCGGCCCAACTCCCGCATGTCCTTGCAGCACCAACTCACGGTCGACAGTCCAATTACCCCCATACGCAAGCGTAATAAGGCCATCAAGCTGGAATGCCCAATTTGTGCCATTCGAAAGCACGACAGAGCGCTTGATCAAGTACCTTCCGTCTGGCACAATGAGACGGCTTCCGGGATGAGGAAGAACACAAGTCTTGAAAGCCTTCTCAATAGAGTCTGCCACATCAGTCGAGTTGTCGTTGACAGCTCCATAGTCTAGAATGCTGCACTCGCGTGTCTTCTGTGACAAGGCTGTTGTTGGACCGACGGGACCAATCAGTTGGGCGTTTGCCCAAAGGGCTGAGAGCAAAGAGGTAATGAGAAACGCTTTCATATTCAAGACGAAAATTGAGGTTGCATTTAAATTATCATTCTGAGCCACGGTTTCAATTATATAGCCATCTCGACATTTCCACCTACCTCTCTTCGTATTAACCTGACTGTCCACGTCCTTTCCTTGAGGAACCACGATTGACAAGTTCACGATGATCACGACATGCGCTTGTTTGCCTACTCCCTTTCGACATGATAAGGACTTGCCGATATTGCCGGTGAGAATTCCTTTTTGGGAATGTCTTTGGGTTACTACTGGATGCCGACAAGGATCCTTTGATAGCGTCTAAACGCCACAGCAAACAGCAATGATGCCATCTCGGGCCCTCGCACTCGGCCGACACTAGATCCTGCTGCTAGCACCCTGTTACCCTCCATAACCACGACCCGGCAGCGTAGGAAGGAGGGATGATGTATCGGTACATGAACTGAAGTTACGGAGTCTCTCTTAGGCCTCTCACTAATGCACACTTCCATCCTGGCGATGACAGGGTCCAACGCTCGGACTGAAATTTCCATTGTGTTATTTCTATTAACTTGTTCTGAATCCCCTGCCCCCTGGTCTCGCGAAGCCGTTCTCACCAAGAAACGCCAGCCTCGGTTACAGCCGTGTTATCTCCAATTATACTAAGGATGTCGCAATCCTCATCTTCCCTCCTACTGGTGCGCTTCGTCGATAGCTGCCGACAGGCCGGTTCCGCTCCCAGTACAAGTTGGAGTGACATACACGAATAGTTACGAGTTGAAGCGAGATTCATAATCACGGATATCCGGCACGTTGAAACGTGGATTGCGCATCGCATCAATATTTGTCTAAAAGGCGAACTAGGACACTCTCCTGTGGCGACATATTCTTGTTTGTCACGCAATCACTAACGACAGGCCGATCTGCGCATCAAGACCGAGTTTCTGAGCCCAGTCATGAGTTTCTAGGAGAAAATCTTGCTTGCTCCTCACAACAGTCCAACTCCCAAAGTTGATCGTCAGCATCTGGTCTCCATTACTCAATATGGTGGCAAAGAATGTCCTGCTGCTGGTTGCTGACGACCTCGGCAAACAGCTGGGCTGCTACGGAAATCCCTACACCAAGACCCCAAACATCGACAAGCTTGCCTCCGAGGGTGTCAGGTTCGACAACGCCTTTGCCAGCACTGCTTCGTGCAGCGGAAGCCGCTCCACCATCTACACTGGGCTGCACACTCACCAAAACGGGCAATATGGGCTCAACAGTGGAAAGCACCATTTCATGACTTTTGATCACATCGAGTCTGGTTCTGCTCTTTTAGCCAAAAACGGAGTCAGAACTGGTATCATTGGCAAAGTTCATGTGGGACCCGATGCTGTTTATCCATGGGAATGGCGAGCTGAGAGTCTGACGAGGGATGTTTGGTGGTCTGCTCAGCGAGCGAAGGAATTCTTTGAGGCTTCCCAGAAAGATGGCAGACCATTTGTGTTGACCGTCGGATATCACGATCCTCATCGAGATCGCACTCGTGGGGGCTTTGGCAACGATGAGCCTGTCGATGGTCGGATCCAAAGCGTCAAGTACCGGCCTGAGGATATCGTTGTTCCTGAGTTTCTATCGGATACCCCTGGAGCTAGACAGGAGCTGGCAGAATACGCCGAGGCTATTAGCCGCTTGGATCAGGGAGTCGGCTTTATACTCAAGGAACTGGAAATTGCTGGGTTCTCGAAGGATACACTTGTCATCTTTATGAGTGACAACGGACCTCCGTTTATGAACTCAAAGACGACTTTGTACGACGCAGGAGTTCGATTGCCACTTATCATACGGCAGCCAGGCTCGAAGTCTTCTGTCAACACAAACCTGGTGTCATATGTGGATATCCTGCCTACCATCTTGGACTGGACTTTGGGCCAAGCTTCACAAGAAGCCAAGAAGCAGCTATCTGGCCGCTCGTTTCTTCAGGTCCTCCATGAAGCCAAGGATCTTGCGGATTGGGACCACGTCTTTGGATCTCACACCTTTCATGAATCAACCAACTACTGGCCTACTCGTTTCATCCGAACCCGTCGATACAAGTACCACCGCAACATTGCATGGAGATTGGACTTTCCATTCGCCAACGATATTTATGGATCTTTGACTTGGGAAGATATTCGAAACGCAGAAGAGAGTCCAAAGAAGATTGGGCAGAGAAAGCTCAAAGACTACTTTTTCCGCCCACCCGAAGAGCTTTACGACTTGGACAATGACCCTCAAGAAGTTGCGAACCTAGTCAAGAGTCCTGACCACCAAGAGGTATTGGAAGAGCTAAGGGGAAGGCTGGAAGATTGGCAACGAAGGACAAATGATCCTTGGCTTTACCGGGACGGAATCTCTATTTTGCTGAACAAGCATCATCTTGATGCCGGTTTGGAAGTCCCAGATAAGTGGGATCTGGACATCGAGCATCCTGAGACAAACAGAGGTGATGCACCAAAGTACAAGAACTTGCCCTTTGGCATAGCCGGAGCTAGAGATTAGCTATACCTTCATTTATCAAACTACTGAACATGATGATAATGAGCATCGCTAAAGGGTGCCCCATCTTGGAAACCCGTATTGGAGATACTCAATCGCGTTCTTGGCATGACCGTTAACGTTAGGTAACTGTATTGAAGATTGAGGACCTATACCGTACGATACAACGCGCCTATGTTGCCTCTATGTAAAATCTCTCTCATCGTGGAGTAAAAGACATCTTGTACAAAATCAAGACACATTGGCGTTTTCTTTTAACCATCCTGTCACATGGAGAGTCAACCATGGGTAGTCATGCAACCAGCACAATAACCATGAGCATGTAGAAAGATAACCAATTTTCCTCAACCATTCAATGGCGCTGCGTACGGGACTCGGCCATCGGGGAGTCGGGGTTTGAGTTCTACCCTGGTGAAAATCATGGATCTGAGTTCACCAGCTCAGGCTCAGTTCACGGCGAATACTACCTATCTCCGATACGTCCCTAACAAGAAGAACGGTACGGTGAGATCTCATTGGTGGAATATTTCAGTTCTAAACGCGGAAAGGTGCTTGATCATCAGAATGGCGAAATTTATGCTTTTAGATACGTGCAAGCCTGGTGTATACCCAAATGAGCCATCCCAGAAAGGACCCAAAAGGTTCCCAGAAATCTGTATCTCTACAACAGCCCTAAATCCGAAGGTTGACTCCGCAGAGGCACGTATCCGGAGCGTCATTCCAGATGCGGAAGTGAGCGTTGGGGGTAGCTAGCTACCTAGTGGGACCTCATCCACCCCCATGATGTCGTGATAGCTTTTCGGATCATCGGTGCCGAGCACTAAGAAAGAACAACCTTGAATTGGTGGCTTTCATTTAGCCTAGGGACCGGCTGAAGATTGACAGCGGTAGTAGCACCACTTAGAGTGGTCACATCATCTGTACGTAGTAGCACGTTGAAGTGAGGCTCTTTATCTTTGCAGAGGAGGTTGAGCAACATGTGTAAGTCGATTCGCTCAGGTGGCTAAAAAGACGTATATAAAAAAATGGATGGTTGCTTTTTAAGATAACTAACAGCAAGCTCATTCCTCTCTTCAATCAACTTTCGAGTTCACATTACAGCCATCAGAGGCTTCTTGTCCACAATGAGTGACCCAAATCATGTTACTGAGGTCTCCAAGACGCCATCTTTCCAAGTCGATGCCTCCAAAGATGCATGGACCGATCTAGCGGAACCTCAAGACACCAGCAGAAACATCGGCTTCTGGGAGGCGCTGACTCGCCACAACAAACCTGCCGACCTCGACGCCATCGCCACCGAGCGAAGCGTTTTTGACGATCCCGACCTCGCACAGTTTTATCAGCCGCCTCCCGAGTATGAGAACTATCATCGCTTCGACCCAAGCGAGAGATGGACATATCGCGAGGAACAATCTGTCCGGCGAAAGACGGACCTCAAGATTTTTGTCTGGATTCTTATCATGTTCTTTGGTCTCAACATCGACCGAGGCAATCTCGGCAATGCTGCTGCTGATAATCTGCTTGACGATCTCAACATCAACACCAACGACTACAACAACGCGCAGAACATGTACCGCATTGGCTTTCTTATTGCGGAAATTCCATCTCAGATGATCGGCAAGCGCCTTGGCCCAGATCGCTGGATCCCTGTTCAGATAATCCTCTGGAGTCTTGCTTCTGGTGGACAGTTCTTTATGCACAACCGCGCTGGCTTTTTCGCCTGTCGATTCTTTATTGGACTCTTCATGGGTGGTTTCATTCCTGATTCCATTCTGTACCTTTCTTACTTTTACAAGAAGACCGAGATGCCCATTCGCCTTGCTTTGTTCTGGTTTGTCGACTCTATGTCTGGAGTCGTTGCCTCGTTCATGGCCTATGGCATCCTGCACATGCGTGGTGTTACTGGCAGAGCAGGTTGGCGATGGCTGTTTCTCTTGGAAGCCCTGATCAGTCTGGTCATCGGTGTCTTGAGCTTCCTCTTCCTCGTTCCCGGACCTACACAAACCAAGACGTGGTGGAACCCTGCGGGCTACTATACCGAACGCGAAGAGAAGATCATCGTTAATCGCGTCCTCCGTGATGATCCATCCAAGTCCGGCATGCACAACCGAGAGCCAATTACAGCTGGCATGCTTTGGAAGAGTCTCAAGGACTACGATCTCTGGCCGGTCTATGCCATTGGTATTCTGTTCGAGATTCCTACTTCGCCTCCAAAGACCTACCTCACTCTATCCCTGAAGGCTCTCGGTTTTAGCACTTTCAATACGACTCTTCTCACCATCCCTGCAACCGTCTTTGCGGCTATCAACATGCTCTGGATCACATTCCTCACCGAAAAGTTCCACCAAATCGCTCTGTTTGGCCTTCTTGCTCAACTCTGGGTCCTGCCTCTGCTCATCGTCGAGTACACCTCGGTTCAGAGCCTGTCACACTGGGCTCAATACGCCCTGGCATTCCTAATCATTGGTCAACCATCGGTCCACGCAGCTCAAGTCGGCTGGTGCTCTAGACTTTCCAACTCTGTCCGAACTCGAGCAATCAGCGCTGCTTTGTACAACATCACGATCCAGTTGTCCGGAATTGCATCTTCCAACATTTATCGTGAGGACGATAAGCCTCTCTATCACCGCGGAAACAAAAACTTGGTAGCCATCACTGTCGGAACGATCCTCGCGTATGCCTTTGCTAAGGGATACTACACTTACCGCAACAAGTCCAAGAGGAGCAAGTGGAATAGCCTGTCGACGCAGGAGAAGGCAAACTATCTCAACAATACTAATGATCAAGGCAATAAGCGCTTAGACTTTTTCTTTGATAGGTGAGTCAACTGTCTCCTCCACGCCTCTGACTGCCGCGATACACTTGCGACATGATTATCCCATCCTATCTGATCAAAGGCTAAAACACAATAGTTAAGTTGGGTCATTAGTCGGTCTGATGGCTTTACTAGAATGCTTGTGGATAGGGGGGCCTTGACAGCTTTCCGCTCTTGTAGGGCCTTCTTTGGTCGCTACCTGGTTTTTGGGTCCTAGAAGTAGAAGAATTAAGTAGTCAAAGAATAATTAGGGCTAAGGATTTTGTCTTGTTTTAAGACCCGAAAGACTTTCCTGATACTTGCTTTCGTAGACGGCATTACGTGACACTATTCTATTCCATGGGAATATGTGGTTGCTGATTGCCCTGCAGTCCATGAGTTGACCCCTGAGCCTCGATACAAAGCGCAACCGCGGCAGACATGCCCTGTATCGCTCGGAGTAGCACATACACTCGCCCAGCCAGTAGTATCCTCCTTAGCCATTCAGTGACGCGAGACACAAGACGAGACAAAGACGTGCACATGTTGCTACATAATTGGTGGCTGATCTCATATTATGAAACTGACAACGGGCCCTGCCGTTTTCACTCGATAGATGGAACGTAGCTGGCCAACCCCTTCTAAAAGGATGTCTCATAGCCTCACCATGATCTTGTCTCTACGATCATATCCAAGTACCGGGTCCTAGGGGCTTAGGACAGATACATTCTATCTTCGAGATCTACCAGGCTCGCTCAGTCTTGTGTTCGGGTTCCTGACGCCCTTCGCCCACTCCCAATTCTTTTCAGTCTCAAGAGGGGAAGTTGCACGTAAACACGGCAACGGGGATCCCCTGTGCTACCACGCTGTACTCTGTACCACTTACACAAGGCGCCACCCGTTTCTCGTGGTTGGTATGTGAATGACCACAAGGGACACACCGAGATGCGAAGCATCGGAACATCGGGACGGCAGTTTCGGATCTTGAAAGTCCAGCTCACTGTTGCATCGAATTGATGTGAAGCAGATGCCGATCCATGAGTGAAGCTGTCATCGTGCTACCTTGTCGCAGGGGCTGCCACACCTTCAAACCGCCGTAACACAAGAGATTGAAGAGTCATGATGTCGCCCTAGACTCCTGTACTCCGATGAGGGGAGGCGGGATGTTTGCCGAGGTACAGTGCATCTTTTGTCTCTTGCAATGCCCTGGTGACCTGGCGGCTTGCGATACCTTGATGTGAGACATGTGGCTCGCTATGTTTTTGCCTTAGAGACAATGAAGAACACAGGAATAGAGCTAACTTCAGCCCCCAGTCCAGTAAACTGACCCTGACTCAGTTTCAGATTTGTGATTTCGGTTCAAGAAAATCAGGAACAACCTGCCCTTAACCATACTCACTGATGAACATCAACAAGGGTAGGTTGTAGAAATTGAGTGTTCTAATTCAAAGTTACGAAAAACGGCGACTTGCAGTTGTCTTTGTGCTACATCTGCCAGGCTACCGCACAGCATGCTATGCCCGCCACATGTGGACAACCTCCCTCCATCCTGTTCGAGGGAATGTCTTTCTGCTACTTCCTTCTTTGTACGTCTACCTCGAACTTGTGATAGAGAACAGCAGTCGAGCTGCACTGCGGGGTCGGATACACACCTCGGTCCGAATGTCTTCGGGCTCTTGCCTATTCGTCTTGCTCAAGGATGCCGATCATAGATACAATCATCAGTCTAACGGAACGACGGTCCCGAGACATTGAACGGCATGATCTATTTCACGAGCCTTGGTAGTATATATAGTCATCTCCGCCAGTCCTCCAAGTCTTCACTCTTCACTCTTCACAGTCCACAGCCCCATTGTCTCATCAAGCAAACAACTTGCCCACCAACCTCAATCATCATGAAGTTCTCCACTGCTGCTATTCTCAGCCTCGCCACCGGCGCCATTGCCATGCCGTGGTCTACCCAACCTCGAAACTCTCATGGCGAGATCACGTTAGTCGCTCACCTTCTCTTCCCCGTGGTCATGTCACCACTCTGCCGACGGGCTTTCTCCAAGACTTGTTTATATGACTTTTGAATCTGTTCCAGAGCTAACAGACTCGTTTAGCCTCAAAGTCAAGGTCGGCGAGTCGCCTGCAAAGGCCCGACAGGCAAACGCTGATATTTGCTGGCTTATTTGCGCCTCGGATGAGATTCAATGCCCCGAGGGATGGGTATGGCAACCTATGACTACTTCTATTAGGTTACTGCTAACAAGCATGTAGTATTCCAGCAAGCAGGGTGGATGTTGGACTTGCTGCCGAGATACCGGGGACCTCGGCCTGTGAGGTGATGCTCTTTGTGCTTGCGCGGATGCGCTCGGTAGCTCTTCTCACTGGGAACAGAGAGAAGCGGCAGTTTTATCATGGCTTTGTCCCTCATTTTTGCTCTAGCCATGGGTATAGGAAATCACAGGAGTTGGACACTGCTAGTACATCAATGTCCCTCCTCAGCATGTGGTAGGAATAGGTCCTCTTCTCTGCAAGTGACCATCACTTGATAGCTATTAAACCACACGCTCATTAAAATTTTGGGGGCGACGTGAAAGAAGTGCGTTTATTTTGATACATGGGCATGGGCACTCCTGTGATTGAGACCTATGGACAGCACAATGCATACACTGCTGCAATTAACCACAGCAGTCTCTAGGGCAAGTGAACAACCGCTTATTGAGAACAGGGAGAACATCAAGTCATCGTTCCGCAAGCCTGAATACCGCGGTCGCAATCGTCTCTACTACCACAGTCGGTTCAATTAATGGAATTATAATGTAAATAGCTACGTTCTAAGACGAGAAACAAGAGACAGAAAGAGTGCCCAGAAGTCGAAAGAAGAAGAAGGCTTTCAGTTGCACGGTCCCCATAACTTTCACTCCGCTCATTCGTACATCCTCATGTAGGGAACATGAACCATGGGGTAATGAGTGTCATGGGGTCCGAAGGGGCACTTCCAGTAGAACCGGTGAGAGTTGGACCACTTGCTCAGGCCTGAGTTCCTGTACGGAGTCTTGGTGATCTTTGTGCAGGGCATGTCCATGTGGAGAGTCGTCCATCGCTGGTAAGGCGTGGTGCCAGTCTCCATTCTCCAGCGGCCATTTGTAAGAGTAAAGTCCTCAAGTTGATAGTTGACAGCCCGGATAAGCCAGAAGTAGACCTTGACAGCCTCGGCTAGGGCCTCGTTGAGGTTGCCCTGGATGGAGATGAGCCCGTTGCGCACATAGACGCCGTATTGATCGTTGCCAAACTCTTCCTGGTGGTCCTTCTCCCAGTCAATCTTCAACATACCGGTGATAAGATCATGAAGGTTCTCTGATTCCGCAAGATATTGGTTGACAAACGACTTCAAAGGGCCAAGCTCAGTAGTCACCTTCTTAGCAGTGGTTGGCATTCCCTGCACGACGGGCATGAACTTGAAAACGTCCTTGGCAACTTTTATCTCGTTGTTCTTGATCCTGTTGACCATCTCGTTGGCTGTTGGGACCTTGGCCCAGTTTGACCTGAGTGTGTTGACGTCGCCCAATAGACTAGTGACCTTGGCGTTGTGGGCAGCAAGGGGCTGACTGGCCTGGATGAGACTGTAGGTCATGCTCATCACATTGTCGACATTTCCCATGAACTTGTTGATATGGAAACGATTGCCCTCACAGTAGTTGAGCTCGCCGCAAATGTAGTGTCTGTAGTTGTTGAGGGTGGACTGGATGTCGTAGAAGGCTTTATTGACGTTGTCTGTCTGGTCCAGAACGTAACCAGTGGACTTTTCCAGCAGACCGAGATTATCTCTCCAGCGGTTCAGAACAGGGATGATGGGGCCGAGGAGGATTCGGTATGTGGCGATGAGGTAGTTGTTGAAGACGGCGTAAATCAAGTTAGAGTCGCAGACGCCCGTGATGCGGCAGGGATGGATCACGGCAATCATGGCCCGGAAAGTCGGAAGCTCCAGCTGGACTACTGTTAGCGATCTAACATCCTAGATGAGGGGTAGAGATGCATACATCAGCGCCAAGGGCGATAACCCAGCCGTTCGCCTTGAGTTTGTTGACGGTGGACACCCTGTTGTGCCCATACTTGAGACCTCCATTGGTGTTACACTAGACTAAATCAGCAAGAAAGTATTGGAGAAGGAGAAAGAACCATACCTTTTGTAAATCCTGGGCCTGGTCGAGGTAGTAGTTGTTGGCCAAATCAAAGTTACCCGCCGAAGAAGACGTAAACTTGCCCTGACTGTTCAAGGTGCGCAGCTTGCTGAAGCAGTTGCAAATGGGATCTCTAGCCTTGAGGAACTTGTCGCCGAGGGTCTTGCCGAGGACTTGACGGATCTTGTTGCAGACGTTGATCTTGACGTAGGTGATTTGGAGGCTCGTAGGGACGTTCTTGTAGTAGACATCCACGCCTACAAGCGTGAGCTTGCGGTTGCTAATGTGGTTGGAGAAGCCTTACCCTTTACGCATACTTGTTTTTTACATGTCCTTTTGGGGTTTGCCTTGGTGGGACATTTGACGGTGACCGTTTTCTTGGTCTTGCACGGGTTTTTCTGTCCTTGGGCGTTAGTAGACACTCCTCGTATCATTTATGCCCCGCTACGTTGGAAGACATACCTTCTCAAACCTCTTCTTCGTCGTAATGACCTTGAAGCCGTTGGGTACCGTGATAGTTGCCTTGCAGCCCGAGTTGGCGCTACCAGTGCAGATGTCGTTCAAACTGCTCTGCGCGGAGACGACATCCCCGAGCAGCATCAAGGGCATCAAAACAAGTGAAAACTTCATCTTGCCGGTATCTGTCTGAAGACGTTGAGAACTTGCTGTACCACTTTGCAAAAAGTCTCAGGGACAACTCAAGTCTTATCCCCAAGCGAGGTAACCACCAGATCCAGCGAGCTGAACATCGTGGCGCGTCTAGCACGCCGCCACGATAAGCACAGAATCAATAGTCTCCCAATGGCTGACCAGCCCCGTAAGGCGGAATACAGCCACAAGGGGGAACATCAAGCGAAGCGAGGGCTGCTAGAGATTAATGGCGTTTTAACCCGCCAGTCTAGACACAGGTTCCTGGCCCCTGGACACCGCCACAGTTGCTTTTGGTCCCCGAGAGGCCAGAAAAGGGAGCAAAAACGTTGGTCATGCTTCAGTGAACAAGAGCTTGGCAGCGTCAAATGCCAAGACGGCTGAGGGTCTATCCAGGGCCGAGACCACAACTACCGTGCCGTCGAGGCCCTCATTCAGCTGGCCATGCTCCCTTTAAACACAGAAATCACCGCGTGATGCGCATAGTTAAAAACTCTGAAGCGATAATAAGCATAATAAGCTTAAAAACATACCCATGACACACGGCGGAATCGACTCGCCCTCCGCTTTTTTCTCCCCCTTTGCTAGGGCAAGCCACATGCTTCGTGGCTGAACCGGACTTTGTCAAGCGCCTAACCGAGGATGAAGATAATTTCCGATTTTTTCTGGTCTCCTGTTTCACGATGTGTCTCTCGGCCGATGAACAAATAAACTTCATGTGTTGGTTTGCGCCAGTTTGAAGGTTACTGGGTGTGTGGAAAGTGCACATCTGGCATATGTGCCCCTGTCGATTGGCTGCGGCGTGTGCCTGCGTTGCTGTCAATGGGCAGACTCCATTATCTGTACGAGTCGCCGGATTGGGTATTCTTCTCATGGTGGTGTGCTGCGTACTGCGCAGCAAGTGATGGGAAGCTGCAGCAATAGAGCAGCCCTTCAGAGGGTTGTTGTGTTGACTAACCTCATTTATCTTGCTGACCTGCCCTCGTAAACCACCCTGTGAAGGGTATCGGGCAGAGTGAATGAGGAAAAGTAAGCCACAGCGCAGCGTTATGGGTGTCTCACTTTCTGAGTGAGATGACTCAGGGAAGTCGATGTTGCATGGACTGGAATGCCACTTGCGCGAAACCGTACCCAGATGGTGGAGTGAAAATAGCTTCTCCCTCAAGGGCAAGCCAGCAGCTGAACGCTTGATCCTCGGCGCTTCTCCACCACGCTCGGTGACAAGGCATACTTTGACCCTTTCTCGGATCAAATATGGGTAGTTCCAACCTTAATGTCCGTCTGATGGCGGACATTTGAATCGTTTCCGCTGACCCAGTCTCCACGGCATCCCTGCTGACAATGCTGTGTCTGGGGAGCAAAGATACGCTAGGATCCTCACTGGGGACTCTGCGCTAATCTCGGCACTCGGTTAGAGACTAGGGCAGTCTGGGCTCACAGCCAGAGTCGAGTGGATGGATCCGGTTCGGCCTTTTTCGTCCCCAGCTGGGAAGTCTTTGGGGATGTTAATCGCTTCTTAATTCATGACTGAGGGGGCTACAAGACTCGAGACTGTAGTATGTACCTCCTAAACACTAACATTAACCATTCAGCTCAGACAGTTATTGGAAACTCTACCACCATGCTTCTTACTCTTCCCTCAGTCACAAGAGTCGAGAGTCGTCCTCAGGTACTTTTTGCCCTGCTCCCTGTTGCACCCAAGTTTGCTGGTATGATCGACTTTCAGCTCTATAGTGACAGATCCCCACAATTTACTCCTGTATGTGCTCTTCCTGGAGAAGCCTGCCTGTATGGTCCCCATGTCTTTGAAGCTGTCGCTGTATTGGTTAAAATGCCTGTCGATTGTCCAACGGGGCATGTCTATGACGTTGAAGCACTCAACCCTGTTGGTTATTGGGTCTCCGTACTCTGTCGGTAAGGGTAGCGGCTTGCCCCCACCACTGCCTGAGGGCGTCGGCTTGTTTGGCAACGGGGACGAGCTGCTCGCGGTGTAACGGGGACAGGGGACAAGGTCATCCTTGATGCCCAGAAGATCCGCAATACTTAGAGGGTTAGCGTCCCCGTCATCAAGAAACAGGTTGATATGGAGAGGGTCGTAGTGGTTTTTCGAGAAATGGCCGGCCAAATGAAAGATCTTGCACTGTTACAGGCACTCCTTGAGTTTTTCCTTCTTCCGAACGGATTCTACAGTTGTCAGTTTTATTTTCCCGTAGATCCTGCGGAGCTCTGCTACTTCTTATTTAAGACACCAGTATATACAATTTCATGTCATGACTCTCTCTTAAGGTAGACAATCACCTTATTTCCACCTACTCCAGAACGTTAAAAGTTCTCAACCATCAATAACGCTACCAGACACAAATACGATTAGAACTGTAGCATACCTATGTTGGGACGAATCAGCAACATTCCAACATTACTATTAATGCTTGATAAAAGGCATAACTTACGTCGTGCCTGCAACAATCAACTCGACAGTCCTCGTATTTGTCAATTCAGCAAGAATTGCAAGATACGAAATCGTGGACAATATGACAACCAGTATTCTCCCGGCATTGGTGCCTACAAGGTTGCATATGACGATTGGCATCATAAGCAGTAGCGTGATGAGAAGCAGCATCAGCCCCCTGGCAATCCTCTTGATCAATCACCCTGAATAGATGTGCACATGAGGATCTGATGAAGCACTTCGATATCTGCTCTGCCTTACTGTCAGCTTTTCCATGGCATAACAAACTAGGAGATTATTAGTACCTGCCGAAAACGCTGTGAGAAGCGGATGAGCTTATCCTCAACCCAAACCTCAAATTTGATCATTGCGTTGTCATTTGTGAGGGCAAGAGATGACAACTCGTTGCGATGTTCCGGAAAACGGATTTCTTGTCTATCCACGCACCCGGTGCCCCTCAGCCAGTTCTGTAGGCTATCTACATCTCTCTGCTCGGCGGTGTTTAAACTCAGAGCTTTTTGAGTTCTTTCTACTAATTGGTCTATTCAACGTGAGCACGGGAAGCAATCGGACATCGTGCATACGAACCATACTCGGCAAGACGAGCGTCAATATCTTTGAGGACAGATTTTCGACTATCATTGTTGTCGATTCGGGCTTTCCCAAGGAAAAGTGGACAGGGTTCCGACTCGTCAATCTTGTTCAGCTTTTCCTCGAGGACTGAGATTTGGTCTTGTTTCAACAGCAGTAGTCGTGATCGGAGCATATCAAATCGGCGGCAAATGAAGAAGCGATCATAGGATGAGATCAGGGCGGTGAGACGAGGGTATCCGCGTTCGTAATCCTCAACTGCATCTTGTTAACGCTTCTCTTTGACGGCGGTATAGACTCCCAGTACTTTGAGGTCCGGCCACCTGGGCTTTGCCAGAGGACGATGCGTCCCAAATAGGCAGAATAGGTAGGCATGATTGGGAAGGCATCATGGCTTCTCTACTTTTGACATAGATGCCTAAGTAGCGCAACAAAGATGGTAGATTCCTGTCTCACAATACCGGTACCGGGAGCTGTTTTGAGTCAGTGCATATTCAGCACTGCCCATCGGGTTGAAAGTGAGGCGTTCTTATTTACCCATTAAAACCCGATGAGATCCCGCCACGAACTGCATGCGCTGTTTTCTAGATGCAGATGTAGATGCATGTTGGTGGCTGGATGGCTCAGCCTGGTTGCCTTGTTGCCTCTGGTTATTGGCAGGGCGCCTTGGAGTACTTAAGGCACTCGCCAGCCTGCCGACACCCATCCACGCGTCAATACCGCATTAGAAAATAATTTCAATTACTCCTCACTCTACAATGAGGGACTCTAGCGCTGTAGAGTAGGTCTCACCAGAAGTCACCCAGGCTCGCCCGTTTGTGAGCGTTCTAACTGTACTTCTTTAAGCTGTTCGCCAAACCCCGGATTTAACGCTCCGGACTATCAAAACAATGTGTGGGTTGGGAGATATGATGTATGTATTCCCATTGACCGGCCGTATGAGTTTCGCTAACCTGAGCGTCTGAGCAGCCGAATGACCTTCACGTCGGAGACAAAGTGTATGTTCGCAACTCCGAAGGAACCTTGTTTGGGCCATATTACATCGCCACGCGTCCATCGCCGGCAAAGTGCACGCTGAGCTCGATGAATGGACAGTCAGTGGGGAACGGTGAAGAGATCGACATCAAGTATGTCCAACTTGTGGATCGTCCTGAGGAGGCGACGATAAGATTTTATCAGTCATGATTGTCTGTCGTGGCTCGTCCAAAGTGGACCAGTTCGCAGCGCAAGCCCAGCTAGCCGAGGCATAACAGTGTAGGTTGTAAATCCAAGTCTTGTATTTTCATCTGCCTATCAATGCCCAGCCACAGGCCTCTACTCTACGGCAACAAACACGTTGGTTTCTTTAAAGACTTGAAGTAGAACTAGATACGATTGTGGTGTACAGGTTAGCAGTCGGGCATTCGTGAGTTCAACCAATAGTGCGACCGGATTTAGATGCTCAATTGCCCAAGATAACCTCGTCACTTGACCCGAGCCTCAAGCATGATGAAATCTAGCGCGCCATGTGGCCTTGTTAGTCGCCGATCCGGGTACTAAACCCGCGACAATCGGATAAATGCAGTCAAAAGGTCCAGGCAACGTGATTGATGTCGCCGTCAGCTTAGAATCAGCGCGGCAGCTTACAGTGACCGCGTGCGCGTTCGCGTTGCGCGTCTGTAAGACGACTCACCAAGTCCCAAAAAGTCCCCGAGACGTATTAATCGTCAGCCGATAGAGCTTGCATTACGCCAAAATAACAGAACCCTGGCCAAATGTCGTAGGGCATTGAACGAATGACGACTATTGATCAATACGGGATTCGCACCTCGGTAATCCGTAGAGTCCGTGCCACGCACGAGTGATTAGCAAGCAACAGCCCAGGCTAAACGTTAGAGATATGGATAGCATCAAGTTCGAAACAGCTTGGATTTCGTTAGCGCAAGTCTTTTAATGCTTATCTAGATTCCTCCTCATGTTAGTGACTCATGTAGCAATCTCCGGTTATCACCAGGCCGAGAATGCGGACATTCGCAATCGCATAGACCTCGGACAACTGATTCGTAATAACTGGCCCATTTCATTACGAAGAGCCTGCAGAATGCATCGCACTCGGGTAACTCTCACTAAAAGCGAGCTGTTGGTTGTTGGTCGGTGCCCGGAGTTTAGTCCAACAAACCGGGTCTCGGCCTTCGGACACGCGTCCCGGGACCGAGAGACCCTCAAAGTCGGAGCACGGCCATATGAACGGAGAGAAAAACGGAAACTTATCTTATCAATTCAAGATCTAGTCCTGAAACCGTCCAATGACGTCGTCGCAAAAAGATCGTTCTCGCTCCCTCGCGACTCGGCCTTACCAGGAACACCGAAGGGGGCAAGCTGAGGTCCATTGTAATCACGCCAACGGACCAATGAATGAATTTCGCAAAGAGCCTGCTTGGTCCCTTTTACGGGCCATGAGCCCAGGAAAGGTTCCGCTCCCCGGAAAATGGCCTGACGTTTGTTTTATTCTTAAGCTCCCTCTTCCCATTATTTGGTTCATGGTTGAGAAAAGTCAGGTTATTCCCGGTCGGCCGCTCCCTGACTCCTTTTACTGGCAAACAACTACAGTACATCTGCAGCAGCCATGTCCGACAACACTATCCGGCAGTCCTCCCCTGAGCCGACACTACACGACGACTTGGGCATGTCGAGTCCTGCAAGACAGGGCATCAACGCGCCAGAATGGCGTCAGAAAAGGGTCGTGGCCGTCAAGGTCCTTTTGGGCGTCATGGTGGCCATCCTCGTTGTCTTCCTTGCCGACCTCTCATACCTTTTCGGTGCATCCTTCAAAGTCAACGATCGAGTATCGGCACTTAACATTCTCGTTGTTGATTACGATGGTGGCCCTATTGGAGAGTCAGTCTCAACTGCCTACCAGGGTCTGCAAAGCCGCAAATTCCCATCCCTCGACTTTCAGTCATCCTCCGACTACCCCGACCCTGAAGATGTGAAGCACAGCGTGTGCAAGGCCGATTACTGGGGAGCCGTCTTCATCCACAAGGGCGCATCTGACCGTCTTGCTGCTGCCATCGAAGGCGGCTCTGCAGCCCAGAACTACGACCCCACAGACAGTGTGACATTCATCTACAACAGCGCCAGATACCCAACCACAGCATCTGGATACCTCGTCTCCAACTTCCAATCCCTCCTCGGCGCCATGCGAGGTGGCTACTACGGAACAAAGGAAGGCCAAGCCGCCTTTGGCAAGGTCAACAGCAGCGATCCCGCCGCCATCCAAGCCTACCTCAACCCCATTCAGGGAGCCCCCGACGTGATCCGTCCTACGAACCAAGCCGCGAGAAACCTCTACAACACTATCAACATCGTCATGGCTATTCTGGGCCAGTTCTTCTACGTTCTCGCCATGAACGGCATCTTTGACAGCTTCGGCATCCACAAGAGCATGCGCATCAGCCACGTCTACGTGATGCGATTCATCACCGGCAAGATCTTTTCGATGCTGTTCGCCATCGTTGTTACTGGATATATCTGGGCTTTCCGTGAGGATTGGGGTGTCAACGGTGGACACTGGGCTCTCACATGGTTGACGTTCTGGCTGTTTATGGATACCAACTTCCAAGTGCTGGAATCGACTATAAACAGTTTTGTACCGATGCCACTTACACCATTTTTCCTGCTGACCTGGTTCATGGTCAACGTCTCAGCCTGCATCTTCCCCTTCGAGCTCATGGCTGGATTCTACCGCATCGGATACGCATTCCCAGCTCACGCTCTTTGGATCGTTTTGATCGAAGTTTGGTCCGGATGCGGCAACTACCTGCACATCGGTCTTCCCGTTCTGTTTGCTTGGTGGGTGGTGGGACACGTCACAGCCGTGTTCAGCATCAGGAAGAGATGCCTGGCGCAGGCGGCGGCACCACAAGCTGCTGCTGCCACTGAGGGCAAGGAGGAGTAAGGGAAAAAGGGAACCTAATAGACATATACCCCATTGATGCGCCAACATGGCAAACTTATAGACACGATAGAGCATTACGCGAGCATTGCTGCATTTTTACTTCCTGTAACACACTAATAGAACATCACTACTCGAGTCATTCTGAATCTTCATCTTTTAACTCGATCCTTCTTGAAGTGTAAAATTGTTTAAGCTCATTTCTCAACCGCGACCTATATGGCATCGAAAAACCGCCAAAAGTAGGTGGCATCTGTCAGCACTAAGACGTATAGATGAAGCTGATGTCTAGCTTAATCGAACTGCCTCAGCTTGACGTTGTAAGGCATTCCCTTGCTATATAGATAAGTTACTATATCGCAGGTAATGAATCAAGATAATCTACTAGCTTAACTCAAATAGTATCCGACTAGTATTCTTCGGGCCTTCGGTGCGAGCTTAAGCTCTGTCTTGACAATGACGTAGTTGCTGCATATGAGATGCGATACCCGACCTGTAAGCTGACAGATCCATTTGTCAGACGTGTCTAACCCTGCCCTGACAGTCAGTCATAATGGTACTAAGAATGGAGTCCAGTGGGATAATAGAGTGGGTTGCTGGCGGCATTGCCTTGTCCGAGGGCGTGACAGATGCCACCATCATCCTGAGGACTCGATGCGGACATCACAAGGCCAAGATGGGGCTCTATTCCAGCCGATGACTATTGACCACGATATCCGTATCTCTATATACTACCTCAAAGGCCTTGGCAGGCAAGATGATCATCTCTCAGGCTGTCTCGGCCGGGGTCGAGGTTCAATCTGGTGGGGTCATGCAGCCCCGGGCCGGCCCGCTCGGAAGAAACCCAATTACGAGATTAGATTTCGTATTCCCGACGACACTCGTCGGCTTGTAAACTATTTTAAGCATAAATGAGGGGAGAAAATGTCCTTAATCTTATTAATCCTCTATAATGGGCATATTTCTGCGTGTGTTTCGGCCGTTGACACCTTCTACCACATAGAGATATTGCCTCGGGCCATTAACTCAACCGCCAGATACGAACGAAAATGACATCTCAGCCCCAGTTCAGTTGACGGACCATTCCATTTAGAACCCAGTTTCACGCCCTAATGTATGATTCTAAGACCATCAGTGTTGCGCTACAACGGCGATATATGTTTCGTGCCTCCATGTTCCCGGTATTGGGTCCGAATGTGTGAGACGTAGGCCGTAAGGTGAGTTCACAGGAATATACTAAAGAGTTTTGCGCGTGCATAATGTATTGAAATAATAAGTACAGGTCAATCTGAAGGTCACAGTCCAGCTATAGACAAGAAAGATCCCAATTCCATCTCCTCCACTATTTTCCCTCACAGATGAAGCTCTCAGCTCCAAACTTCATCACTGCATTTAGCCACTGTTGAAGCCGTCAACAAGGTCGTTGCGAGCGCGGTCCAGGTTAGCCTTGAAACTCCCGTCCTTGATGCCAACGTTCGCCTCGCCAAAGTCGTGGTTCATGAGCTTGTCGCGGATCTCACCGCTGGGGAAGCCCTCCCAATTAACCAGAGGTCCAACAAACCAGTATCCCTTGTGGTTCTCGATCGCATCGTCCTTTTCACTAGCGAAACGGAAGGCGTGAGTTGAGCCGCCGTCCTTGTGGTAGACAATCTTGGCGTGTGTGCCCTCGTGGAAGCGAACATCGCCAGCCTTCTTAGTGTCGTAGTCACCGTGAGCGGAGGCGGCGACGACTTGAGCGCCCTCATTGTCCTTGGTGAAGACGGCAATGTGCTCCCAGTCGTGTCGGTGGCCGCCGCTGATGACACCCTGAACGGACTGATCACGCTCAAAGTAGTAGTCGTACAAGTAACCACACCAGTGGTTGTTACAGCGAGTGCGCACGTAGACGTTGTTGTTATCAAGGTCTTCAATGTCGCGGCACTTGTCAGACCACGAATATTGGTAATCGACCGTGTCGCCAGTAGCGATGTTGCCGTCCTTGTTGATGGCCGGCACATTGTAGCAGCTGTCCTTGTCACTGTCTCAAAGTCAGCATCAGCCGCGATTGTGTTACCGTTCAGCTTACAAGTCCAAGGCAGGCTGCCACTTCTTTTCCTCTTCAGAGCAGTGCTCGTCGAGGGCACGTGGAGGCTCATCACGCTTGAGGAGCTCGCGGTAGAGGTTCTCAATGGGGTTTGCAAAAGCGGTGGTGGCAAAGAGGAGCACCAGGCCCTTGGCAGCCAGGCCAGAGTTCTTTGTCATGTTGAATAGAATGGGTAGGATTGAAATTGATGATGAGTATAAATCTCTTGAGGAGATGACAGTGTGTTGTTGTTGGCTGATGAAGCTATTGAAAGGCAAGTTGTCCCTTCCTCTTTATACCTGAAGTCTCTACCACTCGACTCTGATCATTTCCATCATCAGGCCTTCATCTCACGACTGAAAGTCTTGTGAGACGCGCCCTGCCTCGGACGAGCTGAGCATGAGTGACGTCTTCTAGACACTCAGTCCACACCGAGATTGCGCCTCGTGGGGCCTCATCCTTCACTCTGCTGCTTCACACAACTCCACGACATGGAGGATCATCAAGTTCCTGGGTGTGATAGGCAAGTCACTTTCTAGATGCAACTGCCGACGGTGAGGATCGTATTCCTTTGTCGGAGGCGGCTTACATGTCCGACCCGCGCGAGGCTCAGCCACCAAACAATGTATTATGTTTATTGAGATTAACCTTAAGAGCTTACTGGGGGTAAGAAACAAAGACTACTGCGTAATATTCGAGGGGTTGGACAAATGTGCAGCTGAGAGCGGTTGGCTAAGGCAGTGAGTCCTGATACCAGTCTCAATTGGACGCCCAACGCCTTGCAAGGCACCTTGCCGTGTTAAGGCAGGCTGTATGCACCTGCCGCAGATCAAGACAAGGTACCTCATACGAAAATTCGGGAGATTTTGACCATCGGCGGCGGCACTGCAAGGGGGACTCTCAGGTGGCCCCAGCATGAGGCAGGGATAGGCGCTCGAGGCTTGTAGGATCCGATCCTCCACAGATAACCCCGGGCCCCAGCGTATCGTGTCTATGCCTACGTCACCCGATCATCTTGTTTGAAACGGTGGCTTGCGTCTTAATTTGATAAAAGGAACACTCGCAATGTTTTCGCACTCGTTGCTGAATTAGTCGTTGCACACCCGGGCTGTCAGTGTCACGACCGGGGGGGCTTTGTTGTTGGTTATGGATTATGTTCTGTTTGACACATTACCGTTAACGTACTTGATAAGCAAGTGTCTCAGACAAGCAAGTGTCTCAAGCATACTGTGCACTAAAAGGAGAGATTTCTAAGCTTAATAAAAAAAGGTATAAAATAGCTAAAAACTTAAAAAGATTTATTTTAGGTATTTAGCTAACGTACATAATAAGCGAGCGTGACAGACAAGCGAGCGTGACAAAAATCCCTTAACCTATATCATCTCTATTTAATTAATTAATCCTTTATAATTTAATATATCTTAATCAAATATTAAAGCTAGATTACTTCTTATACTCTAAGCCCTTTAAAATAACCTAAAATTAAGCCTCTAATATATTATAGAGATCTATGATATTAATTATATAATGCTATGGCGCTGGCAAAAAGGTATTTTTTTTATGTGAGATATTATTATAAAATTATATAAATTATTTAATCTAGAGGAATAGATCCTTATTTACTTTATTCTTAACCTAGATTCATGAGGATTCCCCCCCTAGCTATATAGTACAAAAGATATAGCTAATTAATTACTTATCGACCGCGATGCATTACTAGTTAGTATATATTAGGCTTTAAACTTTATTAGGTAATACTTAGAGCTTAAGATATATTTCTTTTAGAAATATAATTACTAAAGAGCTAAGTATAAAGATTTAATTATTATTTATAATTAGTTTTAGCTTATAATAAATATAATTATAAAATATAATATCTAATTAAATAATCTCTATAACTTTAATAAGATTAGCTTTCTTATAAGTATAATTATAAGTAGAATAGTTATTATAGGTTTAAAAAGGTATTTAAAGCTAAAATTAATATAGCCTAGAAATTAAAAATAGATTATAATTATCTAGGTAATTAATATAAAAAGCTAGGTAATCTAGCTATTTATTATTAGCATAGGTTAATATTACCTTATTAATTAGTATTAAGAAAGTAACCTCTTAAGTAATTAAGTTATTATAATAACCTAAAATAACTAAATTAATAATAAGACTAGTCTTAAGTAGCTAAAGTATTTTAACTAATATATAACTAAGTAAATAAATAATTATTATTATTTTTTAATTTTTAATAATTATAAAAGTTATTACTTTATTAAATTTAAAAAATATTATAAAAAAAAAATTATCTAGCTTTATATATTATTTTATTTCTCTTACTTACTTTAGCCCCTTAATATTAAGTACTTTAGGCTACTTAAGAAAGCCTATAGCTAAGAAATAAAATATTTAATTAGATACTTTATTACTTATATTTCTAAGACTAAGTTCTTTCTAGCTTTTTATATTATATATAAGGCCACTATAATAAAAAGAAATATTAAGGGGGCTTTTAAAGGAGGTAGTCTTATTCCCCTTGACCTAGAAGCTATAGTCTTAAAGCTTAATATATAACTATAGACTTTAATGCCTGCCAAGGAGGGGGCTAAACCCTCTACCCCTTGGGTCTTAAGGACCCTAAAGACTATACTTAAGGCTAGATCTTAGTCTAAATACCTTAAAAGATAGATTAGAAGGTATTAAAGTAGCTCCCTAGAGTTAATCCTTAAAGCTCTATAGTCCCTTATAAAAAAAATAAAGGCTATTATATATAAGGTTACCTTATTAATAGCTAAGGTTAAAGACCTTTAAGAGATAAATAAGATATTAAGTTAGTACTAGAGGGCAAAAAGGATTAAATTATAAAAAAGAGGGGTTATAATAATAAAAGAAGGAAAGTAAGTAATTAATTAAATAGATATAAATATATAAGTAGTAATAGAATTATTAAAAAGTAATAGTTAAGAAAGGTTAATTAGACTAGGGGTTTAGCGCTATAGTATTTATAGTAAGCCTAGGTATAATATAAGGATTTATTAAGTAATTATTAAGATATCTAGGGAAAAATATAATAAGTAATTTTAATTAATATATATAATAAGTGAGTGTAATAGTTATGCGAGTATAATAAAAATCCTAACCTCTAAGCTAGAGATTATAATAAAAATATAATAAACTATTTAATTAATTAAAACTACTTATTATACTCTTCCTTAGATATCTTAATTACTACCTAATAAGTCCTTGTATTATACCTAGGCTTATTATAAATATTATTATTAAAAAGTAGGGCTCTGCCTTAATTATCTATATTATATTGCCCTTATAGCTTATTGACTCAGGGGCTGCCATAAGAGATACTTTTAAGTTCCAAGGCTTCACTAAGGTTTTATTAATAATATGCTAGATCTAACTAATCTCATATAACATATATGCATACCAAGTGGCCCAGTCAACCGAGTGGCCTAAAAATCCCTCAACCTATATCATCTCTATTTAATTAATTAATTCTTAATCGCCTAGTATATCACAGACTAATTATAAAGCTAGGATACTTCTTACTCTTTAGGCCCTTTAAAATAACCTAAAATTAAGTCTTTAATATACTATAGAGATATATAAAGTTAATTATAAAACCCTATATCGCCGCTAGTAAGGCATCTAGTCTTAATATAATACCTTTAATTAATCACGTTAACTATTAGATCTAGAGGAATAAATCCTTAAGTACTTTATTCTTAACCTAGATTCATAAGGATTTCCCCCCTAGCTTTATGGTATTAAAGAAATAACTAATTAATTATTTACTAACTGCGATATATTACTTATTAATATATATTAGGCTTATAACTTTATTAAGTAATACTTAGAGCTTAAGATATATTTTTTTTAAAAATATAACTACTAGAGAGCTAAGTATAAAGATCTAGCTATTATCTATAAGTAGTTTATGCTTATAGTAAATATAATTATAAAGTATAATATCTAATTAAATAATTTATATAACTTTAATAAGACTAGTTTTCTTATAGGCATAATTATAAGCAGAATAGTTATTATAGGTTTAAAAAGGTATTTAAAGCTAAAATTAATATAGCCTAGAAACTAAGAATAGATTATAATAATCTAGGTAATTAATATAAAAGGCTAATTAATCCTATTATTTATTATTAATATAGGCTAATATTACCTCGCTAATTAATACTAAGAGAGTAACCTCCTAGGTGATTAGGCTATTATAATGACCTAAAATAGCTAGATTAATAATAAGATTAGTCTTAAGTAGCTTAAGCACTTTGACTAATATATAGCTAAGTAATTAAATAATCACTATTATCTTTTAATCCTTAATAGCTATAAAAGTCACTATTTTATTAAATTCAAGAGATATTATAAGGAAAAGAAGATTATCTAGCTTTATATACTACCTTATTTCTCTTATTTACTCTAGCCCCTTAATATTAGGTGCTTTAAGCTACTAAAAAAGGCCTATAGTTAAGAAATAAAGTATCTAATTAAATGCTTTATTACTTATATTTTAAAGACTAAGTTCTTTCTAGCCTTTTATATTATATATAAGGCTATTATAATAAAAAGAAATATTAGGGGGGCTTTTAAAGGAGCTAGCCTTACTCCCCTTAACCTAGAAAGTATAGTCTTAAAGCTTAATATATAGCTATAAATGCTAATACTAGTTAAGGAGGTATCTAATTAATTAACCTCTTAGGCTTTAAGGACCCTAAGGATTATACTTAAGGCCTAATCTTAGTCTAAATACCTTAAAAGATAGATTAAAAGGCACTAAAGTAGCTCTCTAGAGTTAATTCTTAAAGTATTAAAGTCTCTTATAAAGAGAATAAAGGTAATTATATATAAGATAGCTCTTATAAGGGCAAAGATCTAAGACCTTTAATAGGTAAATAAGATATTAAGCTAGTATTAGAGGGCAAAATAGACTAGATTATAGAAAAAAGAGGTTATAATAGTAAAGAAAGAAAGGTAAGTAATTAATTAAATAAATGCTAATATATAAGTAATAGCTAAATTATTATAGAGTAGTAATTAAGGGAGGTTAATATAACTAGGTATTTAATATTATAGTATTTATAATAAGCCTAGCTATAATATAAGGACCTATTAGGTAGTAATTAAGATATCTAGGGAAGAATATAGTAAATAGTTTTAATTAATTAAATAATTTATTATATTTTTATTATAATTATAAGAAAAAGAGCTAAGATTTTTAAGCTACTTAATTAATTAAGCTACTTAATATATATATATATTATTATTTCTTTAATATATCTCTTTAGCATAAAGGCATAGGCTTTATATTATAAATATTTCTTTTACCTTTTTTTTTACTTATATTTCTTATTTATTAGTTTTATTATATATTTAATAATCTTTCTTAAAATAATTACCTTATTTTTACCTTTTTATTTATAATAAATAAAATATTTTTATTATTTATTTTAATTATTTAATAAATATAGCCTTATAATTAATATAAGTAACTTATTATTAATACTTTATTAAGTTATTAATACTTAATAATAATAATTAATAATAGCTTTAAATATAATATATTACCTTTTATAATTAGCCTTTTAAAAATTCTTTATAATAATCTTTTTATTTTTATTTTCCTCTAATATCTTTATTTTTAGCTTTATTAGCCCTTTATTAAATTTTTATTAATTTAATTACCTTATTTTTCTTTTTTATTTTAATCTCTTATACTTATTAGCATTTATTTATCTTTTATTATTATTTTACTAAGCCTTTATATTATATCTTATCTCGCTATTTTTATAGAGGTCTTAAAGGTCTTTTCTTATAATCCCTATAAGACCTAGATTAGTTATAACCCTAGGAAGGCCCCTTATTTTTATTATATTTAATATATTTCTTATTATCTCTTTCTTTAATATATTAATAATACCTCGCTAAATTATTATATTATATATACTATAGATAAAAAGAAGTATAGCGCTATAAGTTCTTTTCTCTCTTGCCTTATATTTATTACTAACTTTTATAGATCCCTCGCGAGCTTCTTAATACTACTTAGGCATATTAGGAGGCTCTTAATAATATCTCTAATTACTTAGCTATTACTACTACCCCCCTTGCTAATAATTCGCCTACTATTCCTTAGATTTACTAATAAATTTACTAGGCTAATATAATTATTATAAAGGCGGGGAGCGCTTAGTGATATATTATTAAAAAGATAAGGAATCTTATTATTAATAGGTTAATTAATCTTATTATTATTATTTATTAATAAGAGTTAGCCTCTTATTATAAGCTTTTAGCTCTATAGTGCCTTTAATTTATATATATTTTAATATTTTAATAAGTTTTTTATTAATATTTATCTAGGCTAGTGCCTAATACTCTCTAGCTAAGATAACTTCCTGTATTACTGCTATTACCCCTCTATATACCCGTGATGACTTACTGGCCGCTCGCCTAAAGATAGCTATTTTGGCCCTATATACCTATGAGGATATGCCGCTGGAGACCGAAGGTTCGGCGATATATCTCCCTAAGGAGTTTAATGAGCCTAACCATACTGCCCTAAAGGCCCTGCTTAACCGCTGCACTTCTAACCTAGCGCCTATTTGCCCTGTAGACTTTATGGGTAATACGCCTATGAGCTAAGTCGCCACTAAGTCTATGCTAAAGAAGCGCTCTACTCCTAATGGCGGTCAAGCTAATAAGCGCCGCAAGGCTCCTGCTCTTCCTTCTGCCACTCCTTAGTTAGTCCTTCGGCGATCCTCTGGCTTTTATATATATTTATAGGCTAGTATTATATATATATAGATTTCTTTATGCCTCTGGTTTTAAGAGGTTTTAATATTTATATAAGTAATTTAATTATTAATTCTTTACTTAAATCTTAGTAAGTTTTTAGCTTTTACTTATTATCCCTTTATAGTGCTTATGCCTCTAGTTATTTATCCTTTTTATTCTCTTTATTTTACTTAAGCTTTACTAAGATATTAGTGAGATATAGCTATTTTATAAACTTTTAAAATACCTTATTACTTAGACTCTTTATAAAGCTATTAGCGAGAAATTAGGCTAAGGGGGTATATATAATATCTACCTTTCTATAGGTAATTTCTTATTATAGCTAATAGTTATAGATATCTATATATCTAAGCTTAGTATATAGTTAAATAAGCTCTTTCTTTACTAGGTATATTATTTACTTATTATTATATTAAATAACTACTTTTATAGGCATAGTATATCTTTATTAAGGCTTTAATAAAGATAGGTTAACTTATAAGGATAAAATTAATTTATTAATAAATATTACTTTTTTTATTACTTATAATAAGGCTAGTAATTTAGCCTTTATTATTAATATTATAATAGTATCTTACTTATTAGCCCTCTAGGAGGTAATATTATTAAATAATCTTATTATAAAGGCTTATAAGCTTTAATAGTCCCGCGAGTTATTAATAAAGCTTATATCTAAGGCCACTTATAATATATTATCTTTTCTTCTAGGGATTAACTTATATTATAAGAAAAAACCTTAAGTTTTTAATAAGTATTAAAGCACTTTATTAATAACTTAGTAATATTCTAGGCCTAGGTTCTAATTAAACCTTACTAGTCTACTTAAAGCAAAGGTAATATCTAGCTAAGTTATCACTAAAGCATATATAATTATATTAACCTTCTATTAATAGGTTTATATACTTTTCTTACTCATAAGTCCTTAATATAGGAGTAATTCCTCTTATGCTATTAAGATCTAGGCTTAATATATCAGTGAGTCTTTAGTAAGTAATTATCTTATTTTTTTAATATATATTAACTATAATAGCTAGAGATATTAATTCTTTCTATCCCTAATAACTTTAATACTAAGGAATTACTATAAGGGCTTTTTACCTTTTATATAATAAAGGTTTTATAGGCTCTTTATTTACTTATAGGCCTTTCTTTTAGTAGACTTTAAAAAGCAAAGAATATAATTATTTATATAGAAGAAAAAAATAATCTTCTTTTAAGTCTAGTAATAGTCTTTACTAGGGATTTAATAAAACCCTATTTATAGTAAGTCTTTCTTAAAGTACTTCTATTAGAGTAATAATAATCTTTATAGGTTATAAAGCGCCTTATATAGCTTAAGGATAATACTAGGCTTTTAGTAACCTCTTAGTATTTCTATATAGATATTTTTATCTAGGGTAATATATATAAAGGTATTAATTATATTATATTATAATATCTTATAATTAAATTTATTTATTATTATTATTAGTATTTTAAATAATATTCTTATAAGGGTTATTATATAGGTCTCTTAGTTATCCTTTACTTATTAATCGCTATAGACTATAAGGCATACCTTAATCTTAATAAACTAGCTATATTTATTTAATTAATAAATATAAACCTAGTAATATCTAAGTATTTAATAACCTTTTATTAATTCTTTAATAATTTTAAACTATAATTATAAGTACTTATAACTTTATAAATATGCCTTCTTAGCTTTTATAATTATATCTTAGTATAAATAACTTTTAATATTAATATATAAGCTAGGGAGTTACTCTAAGAGCTTCTAGTATATATTAACCCTAGGCTCTATTACCTCGCCGAGTATAAAGCTTATTTTATTTACTTTAGCATCTTATTTTCTTATACTTAGTTAGTATTAAGGGGATTATAGACTCCCTCCCTTTAGTAATCCTTTAGGGCTAACTAGGCCTTATTAAATCTAATAATTAATCCTAGTCTTTTATTAGGTATTTTTATAGGTTTTATATATATTTACTAAGAATACTATATTAAATAATATTTTATTTATCTCTAAGCCTTTAATAAGCCTTTTTTAGCTTATTAGCTTTTTATTTTATTTTTTATTTTCTTTTTTTTACCCCTTTATGCCTAGGCTATTAGCCAGGGCATAAAAGAAAGCTACTAGCGGGGAGTCTAGCGGTATTAATAGTAGCTTAAACTTCGCCTATATATACTTACCTAAAGCTTCGCTAATAGTTATTAAATACTCTTTGCTCCCCTAGGGAAGATCCCTAGGGTTATTAGAGATCTTATTTAGCTTTTTATTAAGTAGCTATAATGCCTATTATTATAATAGCTCCTATGCTATTATTAGCTTATTAATGCACTTTTATATTACTTCTAGGTCTTTTTTTAATAAGTTATCTTAAAGACTCTTTAATCTTTTATTAAAGTATTACCTTTTATTAAAGGTTATATCTCTTATAATAAATATTTCTTTATATAGGGGGTTTTAAATTTAAAAAGAGTTACTTAATATATAGTCTATAAGAAACCTTATCTATGCCTTAAGTGCCTACCTTTAGAGCCTATTCCTTTATAATTAAGTATCTATTATAAAGGCAAAGGCTTTATACTTATATAACTATAAGTATAATAGATTAGGCTTTATTAAGGCTTTAGCTTAGAAATACTTATAAAAGAGTTTATAAGGGGTCTTTTATCCTTAGTAAATTACTAGCATATAGTTATAAAGGTATATTATAGCCTTTATTATCTCTAGCTAGAGGTATTTTAGTAACTTTACCCTTATCTTTATAGCTTTACTCTTTTATATAATAATAGCTACTACTCTCTTTACCCCTTTATTTTATATTTATATATTTAGGGCAAATAGTTTATAATATATCTCTTTTTCCTCTAGTTTAATAACTACTTATAAATATATTATTATAATTTTATTATTATACTTAATAACTTTAACTTAAATAAAATATTATATCTTTAGTATCTTAATAAAACTATTAATTACTAAGAGTATTAAAAAATAAAGTAATTAATTATATAATAATCCTATAAATAGCTTATTACTTTATTAATAAATATCTATATAAAGATATAGCCTATATAACCCTAAGTTATTAAGTAGAAGTCTAAGGCTATTTTTTTACCTAGGCTTACCTCTATTATTATTTCTTATAAAGCTCTTTTAATTATTTAATAAGCTTTTATTACTTTATATATATTATAGTTTATTATAATAATATATTAAGTGCCTTAAGATATCTCTCTCTTTAGCCTTACTTCTTAGGTAATTAATATAAAATATCTAAGGGATTTAGGGCCTAAATGCCTTAATTATTTATGCTAAGTATATATATCTCTTAGTAATAGGTATTATATTATTTATATAATATAAGCCTTTTTTTAATGACTTTTTAATTAAGCTTTAAGTATAAAAGTTACTTTTTTTAAAGTCTAAGTTCTTAAGGGCTCTTAATACTTAAGGACTTATTACCCTTAAATCTCTAATACCTCACTAAGATAACTCTTATTTACTCTTTTAAGGTAATTTCTTCCTAGCCTTATATCCCACTATAGCCCTCTCTTTTATAATTAGGTAAAGAATACTAGGTTACTTATTAAGGTTAGGCATAATACTATATTATATAGCATAAGAATTATTAGTAATTTATTAACTAATTTTAACCTAATTATTACCTTTTTATACTTATTAATTAAGACCTAATCTATGCCTAACTAAAAGAAGTCTCTTAGAGGGGCTACTTTAAGGTTTCTTATTTTAATTATATCTCTAAATAGGTATAAGGTAGCCCCTAAGTCTAAGAGGACGCTATTATATAATAGGTAGGTTCTAGTAATTATTAGGCTAGCCTTTAGTATTATTATACTTATTACTTATAGTTATATTAAACCTTTTAGCTTAATCTTCTTAATTTAATTTATTATATTATTTTTATTTTAGGCGATATATCTTTAAGCCTTTTTTATAATAATTTTAATAAGCCTAAATCTAAGGAAGGCTTTATTAAGGAATATATAAAAGCATATTAATAGCTAATATATTATATTATATACTTTATACCTTCCTACCTTATCCTTACTAAAGCTTTAATAAGGGCGCTTTTTATTATTATTTTTTACCCTTAGGGTTACCTTAGGCTTTTACTAGGTTTAGGGCTCTTCTTCTTTTACCCCTTCCGCTAATAAGAAGGCTCTATAAGAGACCCTTGCTCTTCTTTATTCCGGCTAGTTAACTAGAGTGAGGCTAATATTTGCTAATACTTTAGCGACTATTAAGCTATTTATTTATACCTAGCTAACTTTAGTGACCCTATAGGTATTAATCTATGACTCTAGCGGGGATGCCCTTAGGGCACCCTCTAGGTTAGTATATTATTAATCTACTTCTTTTGCCTCTTATAGGCCTATATCTCTAGCCTTATTTATAGCGGCTCTCTATTAAGTTAGCTACTCTTTAGTGGCTTTATATATATTAAGTTAATATTAATAGGGTTTTATTAATAACTTATGGTATATTTAATAAGCTTTTTATTTTTATTTATTTTTTATAAAAGAAAATTCTATATAAAGAGATTAAATCTATATATTAAGAGTAATATCTTTATTAAAGTAATAATAAGCTATTAGCTTACTTATAGTATTTATAACCTAGTTCTAGATAATAGCTACTTGCTACTTAAATTCCTTATAGCTCTTTAAGAGGTATTTATATAAGGTCTACCTTGCGGTAAGCCCTTATTATTCCTTCTCTAATAAGGTAGAGAAGTTCTTAGATTATGCTTTATAGTTATATAGTAGTATAGAGGGGTTTATAGGGACTTCTATTATAGGCTTATTTATAATAGTCCCTAGGGTACTTTGCTAGGAGGTTATCCCTAATTATTAAGAAGTTAAAGCTACTTGGCGAGTTATTAGTGAAGTTATCTCTAAAACTAGGGCGATATCTAGGTATATAGGGGGTTTTAGATTAAGGGATGGTTTATCTTTCTTAGTTAGGTTAATATAGTCTTATAGGTCTTTATTCTTAGCTTTAATCTTAAGGATCTTAAACTAGGTAATCTAATTATTATTATAGATAAGTTTAACTATGGTTTAGGCTAATATATCTTTAGTAAACCCTTAGTAATCCATCGCGGTTAACTATGGGATATAAATTAATAATTCTCTTAGTAAATAAGACTCTTAATTATTAAAAAGTAAGGCTTTGTCTTAATTATTTATATTATATTGCCCCTATAGCTTATTAACTCAGGGGCTGCCATAAGAGACACTTCTAAGTTCTGAGGCTTCGCCGAGGTTTTATCAACGATGTGCCGGATCTGACTAATCTCGTGTATATAGTCTTATCTAATAATTATAACGCCGAATACCTAGTCGCACTAACCTCCCTTAACTACCACTCTGCGATAATTTAGCCACTATCTATGCATTAGTATCTATTTAATTAATTACTTACCTTTCTTTTTTTATTATTATAACCTCTCTTTTTTATAGCTAGGTCCTTTTTGCCCTTTAGCACTGGCTAAGTATCTTATTTACCTCCTAAAGGTTTTTATTATTAATAGCTAATAAGATAACTTAATATATAACTACTTTTATCTCCTTCTTAAGAGACCTTAGGGCTTTAAGAATTAACTCTAGGGAGCTACTTTAATGCCTTTTAATTTATCTCTTAAGGTATTTAGACTAAGATTAGGCCTTAAGTATAATCTTTGGGGTCCTTAAAGCCTAAGAGGCTAATTAATTAGATACCTCCTTAACTAGCGTTAGCATCTATAGCTATATATTAAGCTTTAAGATTATACTTTCTAGATTAAGAGGAATAAGCCTAGCCCCTTTAAATAATATCTTAATATTTTTTTTTATTATAATAGCCTAAAATATAGCATAGAAGACTAAAAAGAACTTAGTCTTTAAAATATATATAATAGACCTTTTAATTAAATACTTTATTTCTTAATTATAGGCCCTTTTAAGTATGCTAAAATATATAATATTAAGGGGCTAAAGTAAATAAGATAAATAAGGTAGTATATAAAGCTAGATAATCTTATTATTATTATAATATCTTTTAAATTTAATAAAATAATAACTTTTATAGCTATTAAGAATTAAAAGATAATAAGAATTAATTAATTAATTAGTTATATATTAATTAAAGTACTTAAGCTACTTAAGACCTATCTTATTATTAATCTAGCTATTTTAGGTTATTATAATAGCCTAATTGCCTAGGAGGTTATTTTCTTAATACTAGTTAGCGAGGTAATATTAGCTTATATTAATAATAAATAATAAGATTAATTAGCCTTTTATATTAATTACTTAGATTATTATAATTTATTTTTAGTTTCTAGGCTATATTAATTTTAGCTTTAAATACCTTTCTAAGCCTATAATAACTATTTTATTTATAATTATGCCTATAAGGAAGCTAGTCTTATTAAAGTTATAAATATCCCTTATATTAATATTATACTTTATGATTATATTTATTATAAGCTAAAACTAATTATAAATAATAATTAAATCTTTATACTTAGCTCTCTAGTAGTTATATTTTTAAAAAAATATATCTTAAGCTCTAGGTATTACTTAATAAAGTTATAAGCCTAATATATATTAATAAGTAATATATCGCAATTAATAAGTAATTAATTAGTTATTTCTTTTATATTATAAAGCTAGGGGGGAAATCCTCGTAAATCTAGGTTAAGAATAAAGTAAATAAGAATCTATTCCTCTAGATTAGAGAGCCAATATAACTATGGGATAGTATCGCGTTAAGACTGGATGCCTTGCTGTCGGCGATATAAGGTCTAATAATAGACCTTATAGATAGTTGCCGCTCATTAGAGGCTTAACTCAGGGCTATTTTGCATTGCCTAAAGGGTAAGAAGGATTCTAGACTTAATAAAGCCTTGTGATATATTAGGTGGTTAAGAATTAATTAATTAAATAGAGATAATATAGCGTGAGGGATTTTTATTACACTTGTATAACTATTGCACTCGCTTATTATATATATTAATTAAATAATTTATAGTATTTTTATTATAGTTTTAGTCCTAGAGGTTAAGATTTTTATTATACTTACTTATTTATTATTATTATAACTAATATATTTACCTAGTATATAACTAAGGACTACCTTATTATATTAATTAATTAATATTAAATTAGACTAGATTATATTAAGCCGCTATAATCTAGCTATAATCCCTTAAGGGATTATAACTAGATTATAGCTAATATTTAATAAGCTAATATAATCTAGGCTAATTACCTTAAGTATATAGATATACTTATTAGCACTTTCTTATATATAAGCTACCTTAGCTATTAATATAACTTAGTTATACTTAATACCTTTAAGTATATTATTAGATATAACTTATACTATATTTAAGACTATGCGCCTAATCCCTTACTAATATAAACCTAATATAGCCTAGTTTATCCCTTAGGAATATATCTAATTATTATATATTAATAGCTCTTATTTAGTAGATTACTTATATTACCTTAAATAATATTAAATATAATAATTACCTAGGCTACCCCTATAAATAACTACTAATAGGTTTTACTTATTAATTACCTACTTATTAGTACTAATTCTTATTAATTAAGATAAAGAAATAAATAATATAAATAGTTTTAATAATAAAGAAAAATAACTCTAAGCCTAGATTATTATTATAAGCATTAAGATAAATATAATATATAAACTTATTAAAAGAATAAATAAAACTTAGCGTATTTAAAATATATAATATCTAAATAGCATCTAGGACCTTAATAGCTTAGTTATTATAACCTAGAGAGATAAGGATATAAGAGAAATCCTAAAGCTAAACCTACTAAAGATATTTAATAAGACTATATATAAATTACTAATATTCCTTATATAGCTATGCGTATTTATAACTTATTACCCTACCTAGTTTACCCTAGTAGCTAATAAAGTTTAATATGCTATAAGAAGACTTAAGGGCTATGCCACTATATAATTTAAACTAATCATAAGGGAATACTATATAATCCTATTTACTAAACTTTCCTAGCGAATTAATAACCTCTACTTAGATTATATAGCTTTTAAAGTAGTATTTTAATAGGCTTTTAGTATTATAGATAAAAAAGCCTAAGCTAAAAGAGAAATTAAGAGTCTCTAATAAACCTACTTAGCCTTAAAATATAATATAAAATACTTTTAACTCGCCTTAAAACTTAACTAGGACTAAGCGGCCTTAATATTATTTTTTTTAATAGACTTAAGAGGGAGGTCTAAATAGAACTCTATAAAGAAGATTAACCTAATAACCTTATTAATTATATTAATAAAGTAATTAAGATTAATAACTAATAATTCTTATAGAAGAAACTATAAAACCCTAAATTTAATAATAATAAGGCTAATAACCCTTAGTTTAATACTAATTAAGGGAGGAAGAGAAATACTAATATATCTTATAGTATTAAGACTAGTCTTATAATACTTAGAGCTATATAAAAAGGCAAATAAGACTACTATAGCCTAGAATACTAATATTACTATAAGATAAACTATATTAAGAAGGTTTATTATAAAAAATAATAAGATATTAAAGAAAGGCGCTACTAGCTAAACTAATAATAAACCCTCCTAGAAGGTAAGAAATATATAAATATAGCATAATAAGCCTAATAGAAAGATAAAGGACCTTAAACTATAATTTAAATAACTAGACTTATTGCTATATCACGAAGTAAATATAATATATTAATAAAAAAAAACTAAGATAAGTATAAATAAAAATAAGGCAATAAGGTAATTTATAGTTAGGTAAGATAAGTAAAGAAATAACCTAAGGAGACCTAAGATATATAATAATAACCACTCCCTAAGCTAATAAAGTAAGAAAACCCTATGCTAGATACTATGAATAGCAAAAGGATTACTATCGCGGTCATATAGAAGCTTTAATAACTAAAGATAGCATAAATAGGGCAAAAGTAATAGACTCCCCTAATACTAGCTAAATAAGTAAACTTCTAAGAAGCTATGGCGAAAGGATTTAATTATAAGAAATAGATTATAAGATATAATAAGGATAAATAGTTCTTAATGCCCTTTATAGTCTATTAAAGGGATTATAAATAAAATAACCCTATGTGATATAACTATACCCTATGCCCTTAATACTAAGTTAAAGTATCCTAGGAATATAATAAGGTCTATAAATACTAATAAGTAAACTAATATAGCAGATTACTAAGGCGCTTAGACCTAAGTATAAAGGAAAATAGCATTAGTATTAATTAAACTAAGTTTAAGTATAATACTAGGAAACTATAAAAGGAATTATATAAGGAATATATTTAATAATAAAAGCCCTAAAAGAGTAATAAAGAACTATAAATAAAAGAATACTACCTATAGCTATATAATAAAAATAGTAATTAATATTAGAATAACCTATAGAAATAATATATCTAAATAGCATAAGAATATATAGATATTAAATATAAGTAAGAAATCTATATCTAAGCCTATTATAAGGAATTAGCTAAAAACCCGCGATACTAAGAAGTACCCTTTAACCTATAAGATAATATATAGATATACCTAATATATAAGGAGCATATTAGTATCTCCTAGATATCTTATTAATATTATTAATATAAAGAATATTAAGAAGAGAAATAAGAGTAAGATTATTTCCTTATTGCCTTATTAATATAACTAAATAATAAGCCTTATATATAATATAAAATAAAAGGATATTAAGTATTTTATTAATATAATGCTATTAGTATTATATATGCTAGATATAAGGAAGAGCTTTATAGAGCTATCTAGAAACATAAGTAAACTATCTATAAGGTCAAAGACTAGTAAAAATAAATTAATTAAAAAAAATAAAAAGAACTAAGTATTATATCTTAGCCTAATAAAGATAAAATAATAAATAAGAGCTACTAAGAATAGTAAAATAGCTTAAGGGATAACTATAACTATAAAGCCTATATAAATAGTAAGTATAAATATAATTATATTAGCTATATATTATTAAAAAACTAGGAAGCTTACCTATAAAAAAGCTATAGGCAAAAGAATAATTAATAATACTATAAAAGGCCTTATATATTATAAAAAGAGGTATTAAACTAAGATATTTTTAAATACTAATATAAGTCAAGGGAAAATAACTAAGCGCTTTAGTAAATAATAAAGCTAAGTAAAACCTTTTTGACCTAAGGATAGCAAATAGGCTTAAGCTATTATAGAGGTATAAGGCAAAGCCCTATATAATAATTAACCTTAAAGGGAAATAATTTAATTATAATAATAAAGTTATTAATAATAAAATTAATTACCTTAAAGTTTTTATTAAAAGAAAAAACTAAGGAATCTTATTTAATATTATATCTATAAAAGGCTATAACCTAATACTTAGGTATCTATAGTTATATTAATTTAACTCTTATTTTAACTAGAGGACTAGCTAAGTACTTTCTTTTAATAATAAAGTACCCTCTATATTAAATAATAACTTAAAAAATAATATAAGATCTTAAACTTTTATTAAAGATACTAGAGAAGTTAAGTAAAGGTAAATATAAGATACCTCTCTACCTAAAGGGATATAATATAAATATTATAATAAATAGAAATAATAATAATAAAGAATAATTATATATATTATATAGTAATTCTATTAATTAAAAAAAAAACCTTAAGTAAGTTAAGAAGATATTAAAAAATAAATAACTTAAGAATATCTTATTATAATACTATATCTATAAGAAACTCTTTGCGGAAGAACTAGAGATAAGTCTACTTAAATATATATATTATAACTTAGAAATTAAATTTATTAATAAAAAGTAACCTAGCTTTAATAAACTCTACTTACTTAATAAAGTATAACTATTAGTATTAAAGGAATATATTAAAGAAATACTATAGAAAGGATATATTAAGGAAAGTAAGTTATTTATTAGATATCTTATTATATTTATCCCTAAGAAAATAAAAAGCTTTACTTTTATATTAATTTCTAGATACTTAATATTATTATAATTAAGGATTATATATCGCTACCTCTTATTAATAAGCTAAAGGATTAACTTTTTAAAATAAAGTATTTTATAATACTTGACCTTAAGGGGGCTTATAACCTTATTTAAATTAAGAAAAGATATAAATAAAAAACTGCTTTTTATATTAAATATAAATTATTTAAGTATCTTATTATGCCTTTTAGACTTATAAATATACCTATAGTATTTTAATAAATAATTAATAATATATTATAAAAATATCTAAATATATTTATTATATATTACCTAGATAATATCTTAATCTTCTTTAAAATAAAAGAAGAATATATAAAATATATCTATAAGGTATTATAAATACTATAAGATACTAATTTATTAATAAAACCTAAGAAGAGTAAGTTCTATGCCTTAGAAGTAGAATTCCTTAGATATATTATCTCGCATAATAAAATATATATAGACCTAAAGAAGGTCTTAGTAATTAAGGATTAAAAAAGCTAACTAATATTAAGGAAGTATAAGCCTTTCTTAGTTTTACTAATTATTACTATAGATTCCTTAAATAATTTAAGAAGATTATAGTATTATTAATTAACCTTATAAAGAAAAATAAGATATTTATATTTAGAAATAAAAAATAAAAAGCTTTTTATATAATTAAGGAACTTATCTTAAGTAAATTAATACTTAAGATATTTAACTTATCTTAATTAATAAAACTTAAAATAAATATATTAGACTTCGCACTAAGAGCCTAGATTAGATAATAAGATAATAAAAGACTCTTATACTTAGTCGTATTTTACTCTTATAAGCTATATAAAATAAAACTTAATTACCTTATCTATAATAAAGAATTCCTCGTGATTATTAATGCCTTTAAGGAGTTTTAATATTACCTCCTTAGAAGTATATATTAGATTAAGGTATATATAGACTATAAGAATATTACTTATTTCATAAAAATATAAGAACTTAGTAGATAATAACTATAATATACTAAATACCTCTTAGAATTTAACTATATTATTATCTATATTAAAGGAATAAAGAATAGTAAGGCTAATGCTATTAGCTAATAACCTAACCTAGATATTAGAAAGATTAAGACTAAGGAATAACTACTATACTTTATGCCTAAAGGGTATCTTAAATAAAAATATATTAAAAGAATATATAAGTTAATACCCCTATTAAAATACCTTGTACTTATTAAAAAATATAGATAATAACTTATAGACTTTATTAATTATATATAAGGATATTAATAAAGGGAAGATAGATTATAGATATATAAAAGGAAGCTCTTTATCCCTAATAAAGTATTTTAAACTATCTTTAACTATTACTATTACTAAGCTATATAATATAGCGACTTAAGAATAATAATTAAAGCTATATAATAATATTATAATAACTACTCTTTATAGCATAAAAGTATAAGAAAGGATATATTATTATAAGAAGTATTAAAAATAAATTAATTAAGTAATAAATAAATAAACCTACCTCTTAAAAGAAGAATATAAGGAATAATTAATTACTTTCTTTTATAATAAAAACTATAGAACCCCTAAGAGACTAATAGCATATATTAATAACTTCTTTAAAGGTAACTTTATAAAAGAATATAAGAAATAAATAAAAGACTATGCCTTATATAGAATTAAATAAAAATAATAAAAAAACTATAAAATTACTTATAAATAGTTAAGAATTATAAGAATATTATTTAAAGTCACTAAAGTAACCTATATAATAAAGTAAGGTAACTTATTATTATAATAGATTTAGGAATAACGTATATGTATAGCGAGCGACGCAGTTATGCGAGCGACGCACTTTAATATTTCTTAGTATTTATACCTTATTAAAAAAATACTTAAAATAAATCTAGAAAATTTAGTTTAAGTTTAAAATAAGTAAAAATAAAAAGTTAACTTAATTATGTAATATATAATAAATACTAATTTTTATAGATTTTTAAAAAATTACCTTATAAGGTAGTTTAAAAAAAGCATATTCGCACTATATAAATAGCTATTTTACTATAAAGGGATTTTTCTAAAAATCTATAAAAATTATATATAGCTTATTTATAAGTTAAATAGCTAAAAATATTCTTTTTAAGCTTCTAGCTATTTTATTTAAGTTTTTATTAAAGTTTAAAAATCCTAGTTTTAGTGCACAGTTTAGGTGCGTCGCTTGCTTGACTGCGTCACTCGGTTATTAAGTACGTTATAATTAGTAATTACTAGATAATAAGAAAATAAATAAATAATAGGTATTAAAGGAATTATAATATAACCTTATATATAAAATATATAGCTACTAGCTATATAAATACTAAGGAATTAATAAAACCCTAGAATAAATTAAAATAATATTTATTTTTCTTAAAATAAAAAAGGTTATATTAATAATTATTAATTAATATAATATATATATATAGTGAGTTAAATAAGTAAGTAAGTTATATAAAAATCCCTTATATAATATTTTCTCTATTTAATTAATTAATTCTTAACCACCTAGTATATTATAATCTAATTATAAGGCTAGAATGCTTCTAGCCCTTTAGGCTTATTAAAATTAACTAAAACTTAGTCTCTAGCGCGCTACAAAGATCTATTAAGTTAATTATAATACTCTCCTTAACCGCTATAAAGGCATATAAGCCTAGGCTAATACTATCCTGAAATTACGCTGACTATTTAATCTAGAGGAACAGACCTTTATTTAGTTTATTCTTAACCTAGATTCGCGAGGATTTCCCCCCTAGCTTTATAGTATAAAGGAAATAGCTAATTAATTACTTACCAACTATAACGCGCCACCTATTAGCATATATTAGGCTTTAAACTTTATTAGGTAATATTAAGAGCTTAAGATATGTTTTTTTTAAAAATATAATTACTAGAGAGCTAAGTATAAAGATCTAATTATTATCTATAATTAGTTTTAGCTTATAATAAATATAGTCGCGAAGTATAATATTAGATTAAATAATATCTATAACTTTAATAAGACTAGCTTCCTTATAGGCATAATTATAAATAAAATAGTTATTATAAGCTTAGAAAGGCATTTAAAGCTAAAATTAATATAGCCTAGAAATTAAAAATAAATTATAATAATCTAAGTAATTAATATAAAAGGCTAATTAATCCTATTATTTATTATTAATGCGGGCTAATATTACCTTATTAATTAATACTAAGAAAGTAACCTCTTAGGTAATTAAGCTATTATAATAACCTAAAATAGCTAGATTAATAATAAGACTAGTCTTAAGTAGCTTAAGTACTTTAACTAATATATAGCTAATTAATTAATTAGTTTTTATTACTTCTTAATCTTTAATAGCTATAAAAGTTATTACTTTATTAAATTTAAGAGATATTATAAAGAAAATAAGATTATCTAGCTTTATATATTACCTTATTTATCTTATCTATTCTAGCCCCTTAATATTAGGTACTTTAATATACTTAAAAAGGTATATAAAAAAGAGATAAAGTATTTAATTAGATACTTTATAACTTATATTTTAAAGACTAAGTTTCTCCTAGCCTTTTATGCCGCATTTTAAGCTATTATAATAAAGAAAAATATTAAAGTATCTTTTAAAGGGGCTAGGCTTATTTCTCTTAATCTAGAAAGTATAATCTCAAAGCTTAATATATAGCTATAGATGCTAATGCCGGTTAAGGAAGTAACTAAACTATTAACCCCTTGGGCTTTAAAAACCCTAAAGATTATGCTTAAGGCCTAATTTTAATCTAAATACCTTAAAGGATAGATTAAAAGGCATTAAAGTAGCTCTCTAGAGTTAATTCTTAAAGTATTAAAGTCTCTTATAAAGGAAATAAAGGCAGTTATATATAAGATAGCTCTTATAAGGATAGAGATCTAAGACCTTTAGGAGGCAAATAAGATATTAAGCTAGCGCTAGAGGGCAAAATAGACCTAGCTATAAAAAAGAGAGGTAATAATAATAGAAGAAGGAAGGTAAGTAATTAATTAAATAAATACTAATGCGTAGGTAGTGGTTAAATTATCGCGGAGTAGTAGTTAAGGAAGGTTAGCGTGACTAAGGGTTTAGCGTTATAGTATTTATAATAAGCCTAGGTATAATATAAGGATTTATTAAGTAGTAATTAAGATATCTAGAGAAAAATATAATAAATAGTTTTAATTAATTAAATAGTTTATAGTATTTTTATTATGATTTTTATTAAGAAGGTTAAGAAAAATATATAACTTACTTGCTTATCTAACTTATTATATATATATATTAACTTTTATATAAAAACTAAGGCATAATACTATAAGCTATATAGGAAACTATAACTACTCCTAGTTATAAAATTATTATAAGACTTAATTATTATAGATTTTATTATTAAACTACCCTTATTAAAAGAATTAATTATTAAAAACTTTTATAATAATATTTTTATTATTATAAATAGACTTATAAAATTTTCTTATTTTATACCTTATAAAGAAGTAATAATAGCTAAAAAATTTACTTATTTTTTTTACTTTTATATTACTAAGATATATAATATATTACTTAAAATTATTATAAATTAAGAATTATTATTTACTTTAAAATTTTAATAAAGCCTTATAAGATACTTAAGAATTAATTATAAGCTCTTTATAATATATTATAAAGAAATAAATAAATAAATTAAATATATAAATTAAATACTAAAATAATACCTTTAATACTATATTAACTATAAATAAATTAACTAGGTTAAAAAGCTATTAGCTACTTAGTTAGCCTATAATATAGCTATAATATACTTAATAAGCAAGTGTCTTAGATAAGTAAGTATCTTAAAAATCCCTCAACCTATATTATTCCTACTTAATTAATTAATTTATAACCACCTAGCATATTATAAATAAATTATAAGGCTAGAATGCTTCTTGCCTTTTAGGCCCTTTAGAATAACCCAAGGTTAAGTCTCTAATGCGCCGTATTAATATATATAGTCTCTTAAAAGACCCTAGGTCACCGACAAAAGGGCATTCTTTCTATATAAGAAACTACTACGAAATTATATAAGCTATTAGATCTAGAGGAATAAATCCTTATTTACTTTATTCTTAACCTAGATTCGCGAGGATTTCCCCCCTAGCTTTATAGTATTAAAGAAATAGCTAATTAATTACTTATTAACTGCGATATGCTACTAGTTAGCATACACTAGGCTTATAACTTTATTAAGTAATACCTAGAGCTTAAGATATATTTTTTTTTAGAAATATAATTACTAGAGAGCTAAGTATAAAGATCTAATAATTATCTATAACTAGTTTTGCCTCATAAGAAATATAATCTTAAAGTATAATATCTAATTAGATAATCTCTATAACTTTAATAAGACTAGCTTTCTTATAGGTATAATTATAAGCGGAATAGTTATTATAGGTTTAAAAAGACATTTAAAGCTAAAATTAGTATAGCCTAGAAACTAGAAATAGATTATAGTAATCTAAGTAATTAATATAAAAGGCTAGGTAATCTAGCTATTTATTATTAATATAGGCTAATATTACCTCGCTAATTAGTATTAAAATAATAACCTCCCGGGCGATTAGGTAATTATAATAACTTAAAATAGCTAGATTAATAATAAGATTAGTCTTAAGTAGCTAAAGTACTTTAATTAATATATAGCTAAGTAATTAAATAATTACTATTATCTTTTAATCCTTAATAATTATAAAAGTTATTACTTTATTAAATTTAAAAGATATTATAAAAAGAAAAAAATTATCTAGCTTTATATACTATCTTATTCCTCTTATCTACTTTAGCCCCTTAATATTAGGTGCTTTAGGCCACTAAAAAAGGCCTATGGTTAAGAAATAAAGTATCTAATTAAATACTTTATTATTTATATTTTAAAGACTAAGTTTTTTCTAGCCTTTTATATAATATATAAGGCTATTATAATAGAAAGAAATATTAGGGGGGCTTTTAAAGGAGCTAGCCTTATTCCTCTTAACCTAGAAACTATAGTCTTAAAGCTTAATATATAGCTATAGACTCTAATACCTGCCGAGGAGGGGGCTAAACCCTTTACCTCTTAGGTCTTAAGGACCTTAAAGACTATACTTAAGGCTAGATCTTAGTTTAAATATCTTAAAAGATAAATTAAAAGGCATAAAAATAGCTCCCTAGAGTTAATTATAGAGGCTATAAAGTCTTTTATAAAAATAATAAAGGGAAATATATATTAAATAATATTATTATGGGCTAAGATTAAAGACCTTTAAGAAGTAAATAAGATATTAAGCTAGCGCTAGAGGGCAAAAAGGATTAAATTATAAAAAAAAGGTATTATAATAATAAAAGAGGGAAGGTAAGTAATTAATTAAATAGATATAGATGTATAGGTAATAGCTAAATTATTAAGGAGTAGTGGTTAAGGAAGGTTAATTAAACTAGGTATTTAGTATTATAGTATTTATAGCTAGCCTAGTTATAATATAAGGACTTATTAGGTAGTAATTAAGATATCTAAGGAAGAATATAATAAGTAGTTTTAATTAATTAAATAATTAATAGTGGTTTTTTAATAATTTTTATTATAAGGGTTAAGATTTCTTAAGATACTTACTTATCTAAGATACTTGCTTATTAAGTATATTAAATAAAAATATAAAAATTATATTAGCCTATATTAACTTTAGATTTATACCTAATATATATTAATAAACCTAAGATATTATTATTAACCCTAAGGTAATCCTTATAAATAATTAATTATATAACCTATATAAAGAAATATAAATAAAACTTAAATTTATTAAAAATAAAATAATAATTTATATAAATAAAAAAAGAATTAAGGGATTAATTTTCTTAAAGAGAAATATAATTTATTTTATAATAAAAAATATTAAAATAAAATAATAAAATAAAAAACTTAATTATAAATATATTAGACCTTATAAAATTAAGTAAAAAATCTTAAAATATAATTATAAATTAGACTTATTATAAAAAATTAAGCTTTATTTAATCTTTTATATTTTATTACTTAAATTAATATAAGATATTATTTAAATTAAAATAAGAAATAAACTAAAAATAAAAGTTAATAAATTAAAAAAATATATTATAAAAGCTATTTTTAATATAAATAAAATTAATAATAAAATAATATATTTTATTAAATAAAAAAATTACCTTAACTTTAAAAATATATAAAAACCCCTAAAATACCTTATTAATATATAATACCTCTTAAGGAACTTTTATTATTAATATTAATAAGAGAAAAAAGCTTAAGATTAATAGTATTTTAATTAATAATATTTATTAATATATATATATAATAAGTTAAATAATTAAGTAAGTTAGATACTTTTCTTAATCTCTTTAATAAAAATCATAATAAAAATACTATAAATTATTTAATTAATTAAAATTACTTATTATATTCTTCCCTAGATATCTTAATTATTACTTAATAAGTCCTTATATTATAGCTAGGCTTACTATAAATATTATAATATTAAATACCTAGTTATATTAACCTCCCTTAATTACTACTTTATAATAATTTAGCCACTATTTATATATTAATATCTATTTAATTAATTACTTACCTTTCTTTTTTTATTATTATTATCCCTCTATTTTATAGCTAAGTCCTTTTTGCCCTCTAGCGCTAGCTTAGTATCTTATTTACCTATTAAAGGTCTTAGACCTCTACCCTTATGAGAGCTATCTTATATATAACTACCTTTATTCCCTTTATAAGAAACTTTAATACTTTAAGAATTAATTCTAGAGAGCTACTTTAATGCCTTTTAATTTATTTTTTAAGATATTTAAACTAAGATTAGGCCTTAAGTATAATCCTTAGGGTCCTTAAAGCCTAAAAGGTTAATTAATTAGATACCTCTTTAACTAATATTAATATTTATAACTATATATTAAGCTTTAAGATTATACTTTCTAAGTTAAGGGAAGTAAGGCTAGCTCCTTTAAAAGCCCCCTTAATATTTCTTTTTATTATAATAGCCTTATATATAGCATAGAAGGCTAGAAAGAACTTAGTCTTTAAAATATAAATAATAAAGTATCTAATTAAATACTTTATTTCTTAACCATAGGCCTTTTTTAATGGCCTAAAGTACCTAATATTAAGGGGCTAGAGTAGATAAGAGGAATAAGATAGTATATAAAGCTAGATAATTTTCTTTTCTTTATAATATCTCTTAAATTTAATAAAATAGTAATTTTTATAGCTATTAAGAATTAAAAGATAATAGCAACTATTTAATTACTTAGCTATATATTAGTTAAAGTACTTAAGCCACTTAAGACTAATCTTATTATTAGTCTAGCTATTTTAGGTCATTATAATAGCCTAATCGCCCAAGAGGTTACTCTCTTAGTATTAATTAGTAAGGTAATATTAGCCCGCGCTAATAATAAATAGCTAGATTACCTAGCCTTTTATATTAATTACCTAGATAATTATAATCTATTCTTAGTTTCTAGGCTATATTAATTTTAGCTTTAAATGCCTTTCTAAGCCTATAATAACTATTCTGCTTATAATTATGCCTATAAGGAAGCTAGTCTTATTAAAGTTATATAAATTATCTAATTAGATATTATACTTTATGATTATATTTGCTATAAGCTAAAACTAATTATAGATAATAATTAGATCTTTATACTTAGCTCTTTAGTAGTTATATTTCTAAAAAAAATATATCTTAAGCTCTTAATATTACCTAATAAAGTTATAAGCCTAATGCATGCTAATAAGTAGCGCATTATAATTAATAAGTAATTAATTAGCTATTTCTTTAATACTATAAAGCTAAGAGGGAAATCCTCGTAAATCTAGGTTAAGAATAAAGTAATAAAAAATCTCTTCTTTTAATTTAGATAACTAATGTGATTTTAGGATAGAATCTGCTTAGGCTTAGGTGCTAGTATATTGGTTATAGAGTATATTATAGCTGACTTTATAGATCTTTGCGGCGCGTCGGAGACTAAGATTTGGCTGATTTTAATAAGCTTAAAGTGCTAGAAGAATTCTAGCTTTAGTATTTAATTAAGGCATTATAAAGGGTTAAGAATTAATTAATTAAATAAAGAAGATATAAGTTAAGGGATTTTTATCTAACTTACTTAACTATTTAACTTACTATATATATATATTATACTTATAAATTATATTATAAGCATAGCCTCTAACTTTATTTACTTTATTACCTCTAGCTTATCTAGTAATTAAAAACCCTAGGAAGCTATCTTTATGCCCTTAGTATATAGCTAATACTTTTATTAATAAAGCCAGGTTAAATAGGTAAGAACTTTATTTATTCTTACTTAAGTCTTTTAAGCCTCTTATTAAAGATAAAAGAAATCCTCTTTAGTATACTTCTTTTTATTATTAAGATAATCTAACTCTTAGATAATTTAGGTTACTAAGGGCCTAAGTAAGTAAAAAACTAAGAAATAATAAGAAAGATATATATAGGTACTAGATATATCTCGCGATATATTATATAAGTAATTATAGTAGGTATACTTATTATAATAATCTAATTTCTTAGGCAAGGCTATATAATAAAGGCCCTATAAGTAATAAAATAAATATAATATAATTTTAAAACCTAAATAATTAATAATATTACTTAGTTTAATAATAGCTAGATATTTCTTAAAAAAAGATAATTAAATATAATTAATAAAAGAATAATTATAGGTTTAAGTTAAAATATATTAATAATAAGACTAAGGTTATAGGTATAGCCTTAAGAATAAGATTAATAAAAGGGAGATATTATATTATAATTAATATATTTACTTAATATATAACTAGGGATTACTTTATTATATTAATTAATTAATATTAAATTAGATTAAATTAGATTAAGTTATTATAATCTAGCTATAATCCCTTAAGGGATTATAACTAGATTATAGCTAATATTTAATAAGCTAATATAATCTAGGCTAATTACCTTAAGTATATAGATATACTTATTAATACTTTCTTATATATAAGCTATCTTAGCTATTAATATAACTTAGTTATACTTAATACCTTTAAGTATATTACTAGATATAACTTATACTATATTTAAGACTATGCGCCTAATCCCTTGCTAATATAAACCTAGTATAGCCTGGTTTATCCCTTGGGAATATACCTAACTATTATAATTATACTTGCTTATTATATATATTAATATATTAGCTATATATAATTTAATTAGATTTTTAAAAAATTTCCTTATAAAGAAATAGCTATTTATATAATATAAATAGACTTTTTAAATACTAGCTTATTAAAATTATTTAAAAAAATATATAAAAATTAAAATTAATAATATATATAATAAGCAAGTATTATAAATAAGCAAGTATTATAAAAATCCCTTAATTTATAATATATTTACTTTATTAATTAATTCTTAATTACTTAATATATTTAAGTTTAATAATAAAGCTAATATTATTCTTATATTTTATACCTTTTATAATAACTTAAAATTATCTCTTTAATACGCCACAAAGATTTATAAAGTTAATCCTATAAAACTATAGCGCTGCCATAAGGGCATATAGTCTTAATATAATATTACCCCTAAATTATAGAAATTATTTAACTTAGAAGAAAAGACTATAATTTAATTTATTTTTAACCTAGATTCACGAGGATTTTCCCTATAACTATATAGTATAAAAGAAATAGCTAATTAACTACTTATTAACTATGACGCACTACCTATTAGTAAGCGCTAGGCTTTTAACTTTATTAAGTAATACTAAGAGCTTAAGATATACTTTTTTTAAAGATATAATTACTAGAAGGCTAAATATAAAGATCTAATAATTATTTATAATTAGTTTTAGCTTATAAAGAATATAATTACTAAGTATAATATTAACCTAGCTAATATCTATAACTTTAATAAGGTTAGCTTTATAATAGGTATTATTATAAGTAGAATAGTTATTATAGGCATAGAAAGGCATAAAAGACTTAAATTAGTCTAGCCTAGAAACTAAGAATAGATTATTATTATCTAGGTAATTAATATAGGAGGCTAGGCAATCCTGCTATTTATTATAGGTGCGGGCTAGTATTACCTCGCTAACTAGTACTAAGATAATACCCTCTTAGATAACTAGGCTATTATAATATCTCTTAATAACTAGATTAATAATAAGATAAGCCTTAAATAACTAAAGCACTTTAATAAGTATATAAAGATATAATTAATTAATTATTATTATCTTTTAATTCTTAATAGCTATAAAAATTATTAGTCTCTTAATTTTAAGAAATATTACTAGGTAAATAAGATTATTATACTTTATATACTAGCTTATTTATCTTACTTATTTTAGCCTCTTAATATTAGGTACTTTAGCCTACTTAAGAAGATATATAATAAAGAAATTAAGTATTTAATATAATACTTTATAACTTATATTTCTAAGACTAAGTTCTTCTTAGCTTATTATACTATATTTTAAGCTATTATAATAAAAAAAAATATTAAAATAGCTTTTAAAAGGGCTAAGCTTATTCCCCTTAACCTAGAAAGTATTATTTTAAAGCTTAATATATAGCTATAGATATTAATGCTAGTTAAGGAAGTAACTAGGTTATTTACTACTTAGGTTTCTAAGATATTAAAGATTATCCTTAAGGCTAAATCTTAATCTAAATACCTTAATAAATAAATCAAAAGGCATAAAAGTAGCTCTCTAGAGTTAATTCTAGAGGCATTAAAGTCTCTTTCTAAGAGAACTAAGGCAATAATATATAAGAATGCCTTATTAAAGATAAAGAATCGCGACCTTTAATAGGCAAATGACCTACTAAGTCGGCACTAAAGGGCAAAAAGAAGCCACTTATAGAAAGGAGGAGTAATAAGAGTAAGGGAAGTAAGGGAAGTAATTAGCCAGATGAATATAGATAGGCAAGTAGAGGGGGAATTATTAAAAAGTGGTAATTAAGGAAGGTCAAGGCGATAAAAGGAAAGGTAATATAGAGAATATAAAAAGATAAGATATAATATAAGGATATATTAAATAGTTATTATAATATCTAAAGAAAAGTATAATAATTAGATTTAATTAATTAGATAATTTAATATATTTTTATAATAATTCTTATCTTAAAGGTTAGGATTTTTATAATACTTACTTATTTATAATACTTGCTTATTATATATATTATATTATTATATAATATATATAAACTTTAAATATTAGCTATTTTAGGCCTAGTATGATTTTCTTAGAATTTTTTAAACCAATCTTATATTTGGTATAAATCCCTCTATAGGGGAAATTGGGACACTCGCTTGTCTGAGACACTTGCTTATCAAGTACGTTACATTCTAGGCAAATTAACAAAGTTCCAAGGCTATAGATCATGCACAAAACCCCAAATTGCCGCGTCATAACGTTCTGTATCCGGTACCGAGCCCCGAACTTGGGATGATGGTGATGCTCGAGTTGCAGATTGCCAAGCCTCGGTCGGGCCGCATCTTGACGGAAGTATCATGCAGTATTTCTTCTAAGCATACTTTGGCTTTTTAACTTGAACAGGCCTGTCGGCGCAAACTGCCCCCGCTCGCTACAGATGCCGCGAAAAAGTTCCTAGGACAAGGTGTGCTGCTCCCCAGTATGCGGAGGGTGGCAGTGAAGTAGCAGAATCTGCATCAAGATCCTTGATTTTACTTGAGCCATGCCACACATTGTCAAACTATGGCATGATCCCCAATGTCCTTGGCAATGTCAAGTGAGCCAACTTGTTTCATTGTGCAGTCCATGAAGCCCAAATATCGTTATCAATTCATCAAAACTGCTGACAAAGTTGGAGGATCGAGTTCTCGAACGGTACATTCATCATACTTGTCGCCACCTCCGGAGGATTCAGCTCCTTGATAAATTGCTGCATATACGCGCTGGGGTTGCGACTACACTACCATCAACAACCAACACCCGAAAGCTATCGGCCCTTTGGGCTCTATGTTATATACAAGTTTGTTAGCTGTAGTTGAAGATTCGATCGTCTATTGAGCCACAGTTTCCTTCAAGCATTTATTCCACTTACTCTACTTCAAGTCTCACTTTGAAGCTGGTTGGCCTCATTCCCCAAATCTGTTTCTACAGTACTCAGTAAACATCGACGTTGATAGAAATCTGCCTTTTCTCAACACTGTTCTTACAAGGTAGATTGTCGAGAAACAATATGGAACTTCCCGAGGTTATTCAAGTGGCATGGCAGGGGGTCTTTGCAGTGCGGAGGCAACTATCCTGTTTGATAATAAACCACTCTGGGCGGCGTTCCCACCCATGGTTACTTACAGGGACTGAAGCATGCTAATTGCCAATCAGTCAGGCTGCCATGCGCCGTAACAAACGGAGAAGTCAGGTATCTTTGGAAGGGGGGCGGGTGTTTGTTCTCAAACGACAACCTTGCGAAGAGCGAAACGCGAAACAGCGATTGGACCAGCCAGTCTTTGTGCAGCAAGGTTCTCAACCACAGCATATTCAAATCAGATCATGTCAGTTGACGGCCTTTCACTATTTATAGAGCGGAATGAGCCCCGCAAAGGTAAATTTTCACAAAACGCAATTATCATCGTATCTGCGGCAGCAACACGTAGGGCGAGTGATAATTCAGGACCAGCAATGGTAGCTCTGACAAAGGGCCTTGATATAATTGGGTTCCGCGCTTTGTCCTCAAAGGCTCATCCAGTTAGCCTTTCAATCCCGTTATTTTCGTAATCTATACCGAGATAGAACTAACACTGAATTTAGATACATGATTTATGTCTACCGCTTCTTGTACTTTGTAGTTCAAGACGTAGATAAGATGTCCTTGTACTTCATATGTATAGAATCAAGACTGGCGTTCGTGCCTGGACAAGAAACGAACTGAAAAGGGCATGTAAATCATATCTCTTGAGCAGTCATGCTCAGTGAAGGTTCTCATTCTGCTTTCATTTTACAATACACTCTTGGCGAAACAAATCACATCCCCAACCTTCCCCTTACAGTCTCGAAGAGCGCTGGTATTCGCCAGGAGCAGGGTTGGCGCCAAGGATGCCAAGCTCGTTCAAGACCTGATCCGCAGCAAGAGCACCCTGCTCCATCGCACCCTCGATAAATGATCTCCATCCGTTGGCCCAGTCGGCGTTGGCCATGAAGACATTTCCGTGACGGCTCTGGAGCTCGGCAAGGTACTTGGTGAGGAAACCAGCGGGATACCAGGCAGCACCAGCCTTGGCGTAAGGGTCAGAGACCCAGTCGTGGAAGACGACCTTCTTGATGTCCATGGGGTGGAATCGCTTCAGGGCGGTTTCAAGACGCTCGGGCTCCTTGAGGGGATCAAGCTTGCCACGATTATCGCCAGCGAACGAGGTGATACGGGTCGTCTTGCCGCCAGCGCAGAAGCCATCGCCGTAAACATACAGCATATCACCCGGCCAAGTGCATCCTCGGAGACCTCGGAGATCTCCCTCAACTTCAGCATGAATCTTGGTCAAATAGTCCACCTGGCCAATCTTGATTGCTTCCTGGCGGAGAGGCGACAAAGGAGGGTCGAAGTGGATATCGGGGAGGACGGCGATGGGAATGGTGTTGACAACGCGCTTGGCACGGAAGATCTTGCCTTCAGGGGTGTGCAGGGACACAATCCCTTCCCTCTCGACGATGGACTTGATGGGGGCCTTGAATGAGTACTGAAGTCCAAGCCGAACAGCGTCGTCGAAGATGCGGCGGGCGAGGGTAGACTGACCCTCGCGGATCTTGTATAGTGTCCAAACCTCCTCAAAAGTGGCGATATCGTAACCTTGAAGAGCTTGGGCGCGGAGCATCTCAAGGAATCCAAAATTCTCAACGGAGCCACCTCCGATGTGCGGAACCAGCGACTCAAGAAGAGCAAGCTCATCGGCGCTCAGCTGGTCCTTGATCTGGTCGATGCGGTCACGGCATGAGAGCTGATCGACAGCCTTGACTTGATTGGCACTAACACGCGAGTTGCCAAGAGTCGAGTAAGGCAGAGGGCAGATGTCGCGACCGTTGTTGCCATCAATGTTAATAAAGATGCCCCAGGCTCTGGCGGTCATCTCACCAGCCTCCTTGTGGGTGAACTTTCGGGAACCGGAACCAGTGTCGAGGGTGAAGTAATCGCAACCGCCGTTCTCTGTGCGTGTCATGGAGACGTCGTCCTTGAGACCGTAGCGCACCATCTCACCAAATACGCGACCGTGGACGTGTGAGATCCAGGTGCCACCCATCTCATATGTCGTGCCATCAAGCTCAGCGCTCCAGGTTCGGCCACCAACGCGATCTCGGGCCTCAATGAGGAGAGTCTTCTTGCCTGCAAAGTGTCAATGGCATATTTCCTCACGTTTCCTCATTCACTACTCACCAGCCTTGACAAGGTCACGGGCGGCAATCAGACCGGCATAGCCGGAGCCAATGACAATGGCCTCCCAGACATTGCCGTCGCCGACTTGTCGAATCTTGCGCTCTGGCTGCACGACGCCGTAGGTGCGGAGACCAGCGACCAAGCCTTCCTGCTTGGTGTAGGTGTGCCCCTCATTAGAGAGATTGGCGCGGTAGGGGGACATTGTGAGGGGGAGTTTTGGAAGGGAAATGTGAAGCAAAGGACTATTGAAGCGGCTGCAATTGAGACGATCCGATCAATCCACTTCAACACCGATGCAGCTAAGAAAAGATATCAAGAAGAAGAGAGGTGCAAAGTCAAGCTTAAGAATGAAAGCGAATGCTGACCCTTGAAGCTCCTGAGCTCCAAACTTTGGAACATGCGGGGGGCGCGAAGTTCGAGATATTTCCCAATCAAGAGCTAGCTTCAACGACACGCTTTACTCAACACAGCATCGATCTGCAGCGCGGATGCTTACTTAATGGAGAACTCTTGACGTTGATACGGTGATGTCTGTTAGCGTTGGAAATTGCTGAAAAGGGTATTAACTCGAACACCGCCAACCTTGAATTTCTGCTGTGCCCAAGACCGCGTCATGATCTCGGGTCGAGTTATCGCAACAGAGTTGGCCGCTTGTAACGCATTAAGGGTGACCCCGCTTTCTGTCAAGCATCCCCATGGGGGTCTAGATTTGCCAAGGCGCGGAATCAGTCGACAATTATCCTGTGTTCGACAGTGGGACCGGGTTTGGTTTGTCTCTATTGTCGTGAACTACCACAATGATGCCTACGGATTTCGTCACGGTCAGATAGAGCGGCAAGCCCCAATTGTCCACAAATCATTGTATTCGTCAGTCCCAGTGTAGTCTTCAGCAGCCAACGGCTGCATGGTGGAGAGAAACCTCCCTCTAGACAGGGTCGATATGAGATATCTCATTGTTCGGGTTGTGATCCAGGCTAAGATAGCTCTCTAACTCTGCAAATGTTCACGGCTGGGAGTACTACTTGGTTAGGTAAAGCTTCATCACGCCGCCCTTCTAGCACCCAATGGGCTGCAAGCTGCCGCATCCGAGGTTCCGGCGACGCTTTTCCATGTTAGCAAGATAATAGATAATAAAATATCTTATCTTGATAAGGCCTTGTCTGTTATCGCCAATTATCCATCAAATGGTGTAGGTTTAACATGCCCTTGCGGCCAAAAGATGACATTTTCTTTTCAGATTTTCTAATCAATGCTCGCACAGGTATGCTCGTAATATGATGGTATTGGTGGCTAGGGGCGGCGTTATTAATGGTTGAGAGCATGTAAGCGGTTAAGGGAAACCTGGAAGGGCTGCCTGCTGAAGCAGAACAAACCACAAACCATGCCCATTCTAATTAGGGTAGATTAGACTTCATCGCGGTTTATCTGAGTCTCTAATGGGGGCTATACTAGAAGCTATAAGTAAATATTGTCCTAAGACTATTAATTTCCTGATCTGTTTTATATCTGAGTTATTCAGCTTCGCTGAAACTCCATTTTCCCTCTAATTATTTCTGTGATTAAATCCTGGGCCTCATCATAGTCCCTTAGTACGGTCATGGCAGCCTCATACGCTCTAAACAAACATGAAAACTCCTCCAATCTCTCTCCCACTAGATACTTCTTGGCCACCCCTAAAGGCGATAACCCACTCTCATTCTCCGCCCACGCAGGCGCCCCATTGGCCAACAAGACCCTCGCAATCTTGATCCTTCCATATCGGCAGGCAAAATGCAGCATGCTCCACAGACCTGCGGTGCTTAGATGGGCGTTCTTTGGATTGATATCTACAAGCGCCTGGGTAAGCTTTGCATCATCACCGTCTTGGATGGTCTTGGTGAGTATCCTCGCGGAGAGAGCTTCCTTGGAGCTAGAGTGCATGTATTCCAGGAGAAATGGAAAGGCTGCGCCTGCTGCCAGTCCTGAGGAGCATAGCTCCGCGAGGAGTTCGGGGAGTAGGCGATGGACTGTTTTCTTTACTGCTTTTGGGCGTTCTTGTTTGAGGCGGGTGAAGACGGTGGTGATGACGTTTTGGTTCCCACCGATGCACGAGGTGAAGATAATGTTCTGGGACAGCAGAGCATCCCAGTCCACCGATGACTTTTGGAAAAGCTCGGTAAAGGTATCAGGGGGTGCTTTTGGGTGTAAAAGAGCCATGGCCAGGGGCGTCATACCTTGGTGATTACTGCAATTTGGGTCGGCGCCGGCCTGGAGCAGCCGTGAGACAGACTTCCATGCACCACCCGAAGCAGCAGCGTGCAGAGGAGTATTTCCTCCGCCGCATCTTGCGTCGACATTGAACCCTGAGGCGATCAAAATGTCTATGCAACTGACATGGTCGTGACGAGCAGAAAGATGCAATGGGTGCAGATGCACAGCCTCTCCAATCTCATGCCGACTTCCCTGGTCCAACAGCCATTGAACTGCATCAGTATGGCCCCGCTCACACGCAATCCCGAGGGGGCTCTCTCCAGCCTTATTTGTCTTGTCAAGATCTTCTCTCGAAGTGACGAGCAGCTCCAAGACCTGGACCGAACCGTTGTAAGCACCCAGGTGAACCGCCGTATTTCTCTCCTTGTCCCTGTGATGGGCATTACATTCGCACAATAACTCCTTCACAACATCTGAAGCACCATGGAGAGCTGCGATGTGAAGACTTGTACGGCCCTGTATGTCTTCACGGTTTGGGTCCCAGCCATATTCCAAGAAGAGCTTAACCAACTCAACGTCATTCTGGTAGACAGCAACTTCCAATGCACGCCAGCCATGGGGTCTGAAGCAGAACTTTTGTACCATATCCAGAGACGAGGACCCGCTCAGGAGAGTCCGAGTCCCAGATAAAAACCTGTGTTGTGAGCAGGCGACAAGGAGATGGGTGCGTGACTGGTCGTCAAGATTGCCTGCTCTATGGCCGATTTCCAGCAAGGCAGCGGCGACATTGAGAAGTTCCAAGGATAGCCAAAGTTCAACGGTGGGCATTAGATCCGAGGATTCATTTCCCGTGTCACCCTCATTGGCTTGGCGGGATCGTAGATGTCGCAGAATGAAGTAAAGCAATTCCCAATCACAAGGCTTGATATCCTCCGAGCCATGGAGAAGATGCAGACACTGCTCCGTAATCGGTAGACCCTGCTTTTGAAGACACTCCACAATAGGCATGCTTCTCTGTTTTATTGCTTGTTCCATTAGGTCTCTTTTCCCGGCCTTGAGGTCAAGACCATGCAAAAGAAGAAGCTCGATGGATTCCAAGCGACCGTTCTGACAAGCCCAATAAGCGGCTGTCTCGCCTCTCTCATCGAGCGTGTTCACTGGCACTCCTTCTGACAATATGAGCTCGAGGATTTCCAGCTGGCCCTCCTGGGCGGCTAGATGGAGGAGCGGACGACCAGCTCCCACTCTGTGGAACACACTAGCACCGGCTTCGATCAAGATCCGAGCATTGTCGGGTTTTGCTCCGAAGACAGTAGCATACAGGGGTGTACCCCCATGTCCGTAGTCGATGGCGTCAACGGTGGCGCTGTGTTTGATGAGGTACTTGAGAGTATCTGTGTTGCCTTTCTGTGCTGCGACATGTAAGGCTGTTGCACCCACACCGTCCACAGAATTGACGTCAAAGCCCGCCGCTACAAGGCTTTCGACAGGGGCCATTTCCCCCGTGGACCTGAGTACGACATGGAGAGTCGTTGCGCCTGTTTTGGGGTCCCTATCTAGGAGACTATGCCCTTGTCGCAAGAAGACGTCAGTCAACATGCTTTTGCAGTTCACGATGGTGAAGCAAAAAGCATAAAACAACGCCGCCTGGTGTTCTATTGGCCCGTTCCTCTTCTGGACGAGGAGTTCGAGGATGCTGTTGTCTGTGGAGCGGCCATCCAGCAACCACAACATGGCCAGGTCGACAGGCGAAATGCCGTCTTTGTCCGTTGCGTGAAGGTTGGCGCCGGCGGCGATGAGAAGTTCGCACATTGCGAGGCTATTGAAATATACCGCGACGTGAAGCGGAGTCCGGCCGTCGTCATTAGGAAGATTTATGAGCGCTCCGTTCTCAAGAAGTTGAGATACCAAGGGAGTTGCGTGCTTAAAGACGGCCCAATGCAATAAAGTATCTCCATGAGCGTTGTTGCAGGCGACTTTCCCCATTATTTCAGCGTCAACAACGAGATCTCGACTTTTGGACATGCTGAAAGTCATCAGTAAATGCACATCTACTCACGTCGTTGGTGGTGGCGGTGTATCGTTACGCGGTCGTGCTGCTGGGTAGGTATCTCTGGAGTTTCAGGCACTCATTCAGGCGCCCACAGCCTTGCGGCTGAAAGAGCTCCTACAACCCCGCTTCCTTTTTCATGTCCATAGCCTATCGGAACTCACCAGTTGCGGGGCTCAAGCCAACCGGAGCACTGATTAAACGCCGCTTTTTATGGTTGCCTGCGTGGTATCAGATTGTGGGTGTCAGAAAACAGGCCCTCCCCCATCGTCTGTCCCATTGTGGCAAATCGTTTCCACCACACTCAATTTCGCCTTCATTTTCTCCGGGTATCTCATGTTAAAAGAGGCAGAAAATAGGGTCAGCAACATGGCTTCTAGATCGTCTCGCAACTATCGCGAGCGTACCCACACTCGTGACCCCGTCATCATCCAAGACTATGGTCAGTTCCTCAACTCGGCAACTGCAAGTTTGTTATTGCCAACGGACAGAAGGAGAGAAACCGAGTTCAGTCGTGTTCAAGTGACGTATGAACTCTTCCAAGCCGTGGTCGTGGCAAAGTACGTCGGGGATACGCCCGGCTCCCCTTTGAGCGGTGACTTCTCTACCTTTGGAGGCACTTCTCTTGCGCGGGGCGGGTTCTTCCAGACTCGCCGCTGTCCTGGCAAGGGGATTGCAAAATATCCCCTGATCCCCGATGACACTGGAATTCTTCCCAAGAGCGCCTACGTGTCCCTCTTGAAGGAGCTACAAATCCTAAGCCACGCTCCGCTTAAGGAACACGACAATATCGTCCGGCTAATCTCCGTTCAATGGGCCCGGATTGATCCAGTTGCGCACTCGTGGATTCCGGTTCTTCTCTTGGAGGAGGCTCAACATGGTTCTCTTCAGCAGTACGTCGCATCGGAGAAGCCCGATATCGAGACCTATTTACAACTCAGCCAAGAGATCGGGAGTGGTCTACAGGCTCTTCACGCCAGCGGGATCATCCATGGAGATCTAAAATTCCAAAATATTCTCGTCTTCTCTCTGGAAGATGGGCGAGTGAGGGCCAAACTGTCCGATTTTGGCAGTTCCGTCATCAGAAACCAGGATGACTTGACGGTTACCTTCACTGCGGGCACTCCTCCGTGGACCTCACCAGAGTACGGCGAGCCGGTCCAGAGCGATCTGGCGTGTGGCACAGATACGTATTCGTACGGCCTTCTTGTGTGGAGGCTCTGTCTCCGAGGTCAAAGCCCGTTTGACGGCCAGGACAGTCAAGATATCTGGCGGCGGAAGAAAAGCGACCTGATCCTCGGTGAAGCGGCCGTGTCCCTTGAAGAAGGCTACCAGAAGACTATGCTCCTTTCAGGCCACGCAGCCAGCGGTACTCGCTTTCAGTTGTACGAGCTGGCCGTGTCGATACCTCGACGATGCCTCCAATACTGCCTTTCCGTTTCAATAGAGAACAGAGACCTCGATAAGGCGGTGGAGGCACTGCACTATGGCTCACACACGTATGTTGACTTTCGCCGTGTTCTGCCAACCTCAAGAAAGGTTCCATTACGCAAATTACTAACAAACATCAGGTTTTTGGGGGGGCTTCCCAACCCGAAGAAGAATGGTGGTGGTGAAGGCAAACAATCGTTCGCAGGAGGCCAGGTAGGTGGTCCCCAAACTCTGCATACGGAACCTCATCTCATGTTATATCTAGTTGGTGGTTAGCCACATACGGCTGTTCAATGTGCACAGGAGTGTGAGGGCCATGTTTCATCAGTGTGTCACCGAGATTACCGAAAATCCTAATATAGTGGACCGGATCACGGCGATGGGGTGTTTGTTCGAGCTTAGTCTCCAAACCTTTGATGCTTTTGGGCAGACAAAACGCAGCATGGCTTCCGCAGTGTCCTTGATGCGAGATGCCGCCATGGCAGGCGAACCCGCCGCTCAAGTGATGATGGGGCAATTCTACGAAGCCTCCGGGGTGGTAATGGATGCTGCGATAAGAAGCGAGTACGAGACGCTACTGGCTCGCGGGGTCGAAAATGGCTCGCTCATAGGAAGAATATGGCTACGTCGTTATAACCACGAAGCGCTGCGGAAGGCTGAACAATTTCAGGCCTATGAAGTAGCTGGTGTGCCACTGGGGAAAGGTATGGACTCTAGGTCCCCCCCCGGAGACGTGATCGACAAGGCATTTGGGGAAGACAGCTTCGCCTCGATCAGCCGACTTTTGGGAGATGGGAGGACAGAGAATCTGTGGTTAAGCCAACGGAAGAACTCACATTTGCATACCGGGGCTGCTTTTGGGATAAATCCCGATAGGTTTCGGGCATTCCTTGGATTGCTGCGTGGATTTATCGACTGCAAAGACAAGGACGGTAACACGGCGCTGCTGCTTGCAGTTCGGTTTGCTCGTATCGAAATTGCCAAGATTTTGCTTGAGAACGGAGCAGATCCTTCGTTGGCGAACAACCAAGGAGAAACCCCATGGCATTGGCTTGTTGCCATTCAGAATTTGGAAGACATCATCGACCTGGCCAAGTTATTACAACGGGGTGGAAAGAGTGTCCTTGACGCCACAGCAGAGTGTTCAAACAGTTGGACCGACATGTTCGGCATCAGTGATGGAGGCACAGCCCTGCACTGGGCCGTACAGCTGGGGATGACTGGACTTGCAAGAACACTTGTCTCATGCGGGGCAGATATTCAACATGCCTTCAAGGGGATAAGACCGGTGGATATTGCCATTCGGAGGAACAAACCCGAGATCCTCCGCGTATTCTTTGAGGAGTTACGTCGAAGAGGCGAAACCCTGGCTCCGCCGGTTCTCCCTTTTATGCTCAGCCGGACTGGGAAGAGCATCTCTGTTAGCACATGGCCCCAAAATTATATTGTCCAGGCCATAGATTCTTATCCATTTCATCAACGACTGGCACATGGAGGCAAAGGCTGGGTTGACGCCTTGAAACACACTTTGTTTATCCTTCGCGAGTTTGACTTGGTTCCAAAAGTCCCAATATCGGCACTTCCTCAGCTCCTAACGTCAACGGGGGACGACACCATCATCTTGAAAATCCTTTCTGAAGGAAATTTTCTGGAGACTGGGAGTGACCAGGCAAAGTTCTGGGCCGATGTCGCCGAGATTATCATCCAGAGCGCTGACACCTCAAATGTCTTGTACGCCATGAAGCGTGCCAAGACATACTCTGCTGACGGCCGGATTCCGAACGCGGAGGACCTTCTGGAACTCTGCACAGAGGGTGACGCATGTGACGGAATTCTAGTGGATGTGATTGCCAGCGAGGGCATCAGAGTGGATTTCCCTACGCAGCTTTCCCGGACACCCCTGATGGGAGCCATCTTGTACCGGAATTTTGAGATTGCTTCTGCCCTCATCCGGCACGGGGCTGACGTCAACGCCATGTGGAAGCCGATCTATGCCATTCAGGCAGACGTAGAGCATCCCGATGTGAACATTCTATATGAGCATCTCACAAGCAACTCAGACACAGCCTTGGCACCGCTAAGATACCTCCTCGAGCCGTTGCACTCACAGAAGGACCTGGTTCCTTCCTTCATTGTCATACCTAGCGAGAAGAAGACGGCGTTACACCTGGCTTGTGCAGACGGAAATCCCCTAATCGTGGGCTATCTACTCAGCAAGTTCAACACCCCATATCACCTAGATTTCGTCGACAACCAAGGTCTCACAGCATTGCACTTTGCGGCTTCTTTCGGCCACGTCGACATTGCAAGAAAGCTCTGTGAGAAAGGCGCGCGAGTCGACATCCTCTCAGGGGACCGAGGCAATGCCCTCGACTGCTGCTATTCCCAGCTCAGCCCAGATATGAGTGATCTGCAAGAGTTTCACGGCATAGTTCAAGATCTTGAGGATGTCTTCCTGGGCCGCTTAGAAATCTCAAAAATTCTGGTACGCGAGCGTCAGGCTGTTCGCACAGCTGACTTGGAGGACGATTGTTGCATGGTTTGGTCCTTCGAACTGTGTTACTACGCGGTATGGAGAGATATGAGCCGTCTCCTAAAAGCTGCACTACAAGACCTTAGAAACGATCCCGAGTCTAGCATACCCTGGCAAGATGCATTGGACAGGCTTCTCTCTTTCGCTGCGCTCAGAAGCCGAGCTGACAGCGCAAAACTTCTTTTAGACTATAGCGCCAATGTGAACAAAGTGGTCTGCATTCATGAGAACCTCACTCTTCTTCACCGAGTTGTTGCAAATGGGGATGCGGAAATGGCCTACCTACTTTTGCAGGCTGGTGCCGAGGTGAATGCCGTCGATAAGACAGGCGAGACGCCCCTTACGTATGGGTTGATGTGCCAGGATCTGCCTACATGTCAAGTGCTGTGTCATTTCGGTGGGATTACCACGCTTGACGAAAGTTGCATCGCTCGACTTGCGGCGAACATGAACTGGTGTCTTAATGACGGTGACACCAAGAGCGAGGATGATGAAGAAGACGGGGAGGATTGGGACACAAGTGAGGACGAAGAATGATGGCGCTCCCTGTTTGTAGCATTTATACACCCTCAACACAGAGCAGCAGCTTCGCAACAACATCTTCTACAAACACCAAGGCCATCCCCCCTCCCCTGAGAACGCTTGCTTCATCCCACCTGAAGTCATCATCCAAGCATGCCATCATCGCATCACGATACGTCGTACCCATTCTATGGGCGACAACCCCCGAGTGATTCAGCACATACGTCTGGAGATCCCCATGCCTGTCAAAGCTCGGCAGGTCCTGCCACATCGCAATCTCGAAGAGCATCAATCCGAGAGAGTAAATATCGTATTTTGGTTGAAACCGCACATGTGGGCTACCACGTAGATCTGGATGTTGCCACAAGCGGAGCGGAGAGTCGAGATCGCGCGTGTCAATAGTGATCTCCTCTGGCTTTTCGTGGCGCGAGACACCAAAACCGACGATGAGAGGTCGACTGAAGTCGATGGCGCCCTGGCGGGTGCGGGATCGGAAGAGGAGAATGTTCCAGCTGCAGAGGCTTTTATGGACCCAAGTGACGCCCAGCAGAGAGAGGACACCATCTGCCAGGGCGTGAGCTAGACGGTAGCGCTCCTCGAGGGTTGGTAGAGTGTTGCGGCTGATGCGTTTGGTCATGCCAGCTGTTTCAAGATTGCGTCGGCTTGTGGTGGGGAGAAGGGAGTAGAGCGAGATGGGCTCGCGACTTGGATCTGCCGAGTCGGGGAGAGAATAGACTAAACCAAACTTTGTATGGCTGTAGCGGATGTAGCCGTGGCAACTGGGGAGTGACTTGAAGTAGGGATGGCCTGCGAGCTTGAGAAGCAGTGCGAGAGTGGCGATCCGCTCGTTGAGTACCTTGATGTCGGCGTCAGGGAGGGAATCCGGATATCGCGCTCCTTCTAACAAAACTGTAGAACCGTCTGATTGCAGCTTGCATAGAGTGCGAGTTGATTTGGCTTGACTTGGTCCTTGGAGTCCGAATAGCATATTCATCTCAAGGACCACTCGTTCCAGCTCCGACGGTGATACGCCCCCCTCAAGTCTCCTGGCCTTAATCATAGCAGCGGTGTGGATGGCCTGGTATAAATCGGCGTGGCCGGCCCGCGTCGCCATTGCCTCTCCAATGCTTCGCAATTCAGTCGGCTCCGTTGCAACTGACAGTATTTTCAAACTAACAAGTCGCTTGGTCACCTCGACTCCATTTTCACTCCGACTGGATGAGGGAAAAATCGATTCTAGGTGGTCATTAAGATCCTTCAACGTCTTCAAGGCCTCTTCGAGCTTCACTCTATCGCTCACGTCGTTAGAAAGCGACCAGCCGAAGTTGACCTTGCGGAAGAAGCTCACGGCTCGGCTACGCTCCTGTCGAATGGTAGTATCTCGAGACAGCGTCTCAATTACCCGCGGGATAGAAAAGAGAGTATCAGCACTGCGTAGTCCAGTTGACGCGGGAGTCGAGGCCGGCGACGGGGCGGTGCCTGGCAAAACCTGCCCAGAAGGAGTCGAGGATGACAACAATCCAGAGGTGAGATCCATGGCGTACTTTCCCCTCAGCTTGTTGAGTCTCTCAAGACATCTGTACACCTCAGAAAGAATCCCAAGAATTGTCTCTTCCACAATCCTATAGTCCAGGGTGGCCCAGTTGGCGTCGGCAGCGAGGAGGATGCATCGCCGCAGCGAGTCATCGTGGACTATGGGCTCCCCAGATGCGGGGTCCTTGGTGACGAGCCCGCTTGCTTGCACCCAGCTTTCGAAGCGAAAGTATTCAACCGCGATTAGAGCGGACAGGGCTCCTGAGAGGCACTCAAGCGTTAGCTAAACCTCCCATTCATTTTCACCCGTGGTGCTCACCAGCGGTGTCTGAGAAGTTTCGTGATGACGAGATATGGCGATAAAGATGAAAGACCTGTTGGAAGAGGGATGCCGAATTTGAGACAAAGTCCATACTTTCTGCCGTGTTCGCGATCGCGATGCGTTCACTTCCTCACGCATCCGCCTAGTCCAGGTCATGCCCAGATAAGTATCGCTGTATCAGTCAGTCTACACCAGCCGAGGAGGGGAATTGTAACTACAATCACCAATTTATTGGAATTTGTCACTCGTGCCTCGTTGGAAGGCAGACCGCCCCCGCCTGTAGGCAGAATGACATGGTTTCAGTCTCATGTGCAAGATGGCGTGGCAGAGCGCTGCCTCGTGGTTCGGCAGCATTGTAGCCAATCGAGTTAGAGGCGCAGCACTGTTTATTGAATACGGAATGGGCTCAGCCTCAGGCTAAGACGCGAAAAGCAAGGCATATCCCGTACTGCAGCTATTGTTCACACCGCCACATTCTCACACCACCATGATGAGGCTGACTCATGTTAAACCGGTTCCACAAGATTAGCAAGAATCAAGGTGCGCTGCAATCTTTCATTTCTCAGGCCACTCCTTGACAAACTACCACAGACTTCTCGATATTCGCCTGCCTCTGTACGACGGGAAAATGTAATCCTTTACCCGTTGCCCCAAGAGGAGATTAAAAAATAGAGTCACGAGACTGGACTGACCAGAGGTTACTGGGAGGACTTGTATACGCAACATGAGGACCCATGCCAGTTGACCGGGTTGCTTACCCTGCAGCCCGCAGCTTTGGCTCCGAGATATCACTCAGGCTGATATCTCAAGTAGATGCCATCTCACAGATGGTTATGATAACATCTTAGTCATTTTAATGAATGTATATGAAGGGTTAATCTTCTACCTATTCCGTCATGTGATCATGCCATAGCAGGTTGCAACAAAGCTATCAACTCCATTGCGTAGGCATTTAATAATGTACAGACTCCCAAACGTGCAAAATATCTATAGCAACATATATTAACTTCCAAATTGATCCTTGAGTGGCTCACAGATATTGACAAGGTGGTGACGACACGTTGGCTTTGTCCTCCTGTTTCCAGCTGCTAGACGCGATTTCAGCCCTTACAAGCTGACAACAGCCTTAACGTTAGCCCCTGATAAGAGGTTGACTAGTCCAACTCGTGATTGGGCATACAAGCTTCCCCTGTCCGGGGCAAGCGGCCTCTGACGTCAACTACCCCAAGCGAGGAGAGATCGTCGATTCAGAGGACCTGGCTTGGGCTAACAAGAAACTATTGAAAAGGTCCACATATTCGCACCAGATTCAAATCGCGGATTGGTTGCACAAGCTGTTTAATATGAGTTGGCACACCTTCCTCCAAGTTTGTCGCCGCGTTAATAACGATCAGCAAGGCAACGATCCCTGTGTTCCTGGGCTAAAGATGCATATTGGGCAATAGCTCTTGCTAGCTGTGTTGTCGAGGCTTGCTGACGCCAGCTAAGAACGGCGTCAGGGGAGATTTATAGGAGACTATCGGCTGTCGTCCTTTTCTCAGCAGCTCTCACCTCTCGTTCTCCACTGCAAACAGCACCTGTCACTCGTTACTATGGTATCCTCCAAGCTGTTTACTGGCGTTCTTGCCTTGCTGTCGGTTGGCGCCGCCAACGGCAAAGTGTGCTATCCAACTCGTTCCACTACGTTGTCAACAACGGCTGAGGCTACCACCTCGACTGCCGAGTCTTCGACGGCTACCGAGTCATCAACGGTCGAAACTACCACATCTTCATCGATTGAAATCAGCACATCTTCTACCACCGAGTCCTCAAACGTCGAAACTACCACTGCTTCAACTACTGAAACAACCACATCCTCCGCTACCGAATCCACTACGGCTACATCGACTGTCAGCACTGATGCGACAACCACTGCGACAACCTCGTCAGCTGAAGCATCTTCAACCTACATCACCATCACTTCCACCACGGCAAGCTCGACCGAGACCGAGACCGCAAGCACATCCACTTCGACCTTCTTCCCTGCTGGCCTATTCCCATGCCAAAATGATGCGGACTGCGACCTGCGTGGCGGCGTGTGCGATCCCATGCGCTGCGGCTGCATCAACCTCATGTGCTACCTCAAGACGACGACGATGGCGACAATGACCACCACCGCCTTGCCCGAGTTTGCATGTGGTAGTGATACCCAATGCGTGGGTGCTTCGTTCTGTCTGGATCAGGGAGCCAATATCTGCGCCTGCGTCAACGCTCTTTGCATCGTGACGGTGCTCCCTTTGCCATAATTGAGGCAGTTGAAATTGGTGTCGTCGGCTGTAATGAGAGAGTCTGCAAGACAAACTGGTGAGGCTATGTATATAGTCATATGAGAAAGGTTGCAAAAAGCTGTATTGTATATGAGAATGAGCTATAGTTCAGACGTGCTTGTGAAACTATTCAAACCGCGTTGACAGAGCCCGGCCTACATAGGGAGCGGTAGAACCGAAGTTATTCCGCACTGGCTCTTGGCATTTGAAATGCAGTCAAGTTACGTGATGCATATGCTTGGCTCATGCAACTCGCTGTATTTGTCAGCTTGGATGGGCTCGCTTATGAGGAGATCAGATCATGCGGTTGCCGACAAAGTTGGTGGCCCTTCAACAGCTTCAATTGCCTCCCAAAAATCGAGGAACGCCATTCGATTGCCTTCAAGTCACAAACATGAGCTTCGCGGATACGTTTGAAGCCGCATTTGCGGACCCCAAGAACACGACCATCACTACTCCGGATGCGGATGTGAATGCCATCATCAGCAACAACTACACTGTCGATGAGCCATTTACTTATACCAAGTCCCTGCTCTGGGATATGGAAGTGAAGAAGGCGCTGGGTCCAGACAAATACATCAGCCACGTCATCCGCCCCGGGAGCTTGAAGGTAGTGGACCATATTAAGGAGGGGCCTCTTGAGTACTTTATACGCATCACGGACCAAAGGGTGTGGAAGGATCCCGATCAGTACACAACAGTTATCGAGCACATTTGTCTCGATCATGTCAACCAAAAGGCATTCTTCCTTGGAGTGGTAGAGACAGCCCTTCCCGATGGCACCAAAATCACGAGAGGGGAAAAGCAGCCGTTGTTTCATGTTGAACACTGCGCGGTTGGGAGCGAGGAGAACCCTGTCAACACTTGGCGTATCGTGCATCTCACTGAAGGTCGGGATGAAGATCTCGTCAAGGCTTTTGACGGCATGATGCGTAATCCATATCTGAGACAGTTTAATGAGGTTTATATACGGGAGGATTTGGGAAGGCAGCTGGTTCGAAAGGATATTACTACTTGAAGTTTATACTCTCTAGCTACATTGCACCCGAGAGCCCAGCTGTCTGGCATCTCAAGGGCCAGTTGCCAGCTTCTAGGATAGGTACACTAGGATACACCGAATATTCAGAACCTTTTATACGGCCGCAGGCTGAACATTAGTCGTGGTGTAAGTCGCACACGTGTTTCCAGCAGCATCAACCGTCATCTGCGCCAGATCATCGTGACCGCTAGCACAAGCGCCTCCAGAAGCCCTCAACTCGCCGTTGCTGAAAGTAACAAGCTCAATACCCTGCGCATTGCAGTCTTCAGCGCGGAAATGCGTTCCATTGAATCCGACGCAAGCCTGAACGTCAACGAGGTCAGGCCTGAAACCCGCGGTGAATGTTCGCTGGACGCGGAGTGCGTTGGCACCATTGACCGCGGATGGAGTGAGTTGACGGTCGGCGGCTTCGTTGACGCATGCGGCGTCGACGATTTCGCCGTTGTTGCGGAAGGTGAGGCATTCGTTGCCTGGCACGCCGCCGATCTCAGTGAAGACAACCGTCTGGCCGTTGGCTGCCTGATCACCGCCTCCATTGGTATTGTCGCCAGCTGTGCCATCATTGCCAGTGTTGCCGTCAGCTGCGCCGCCTCCGTTGGTGTTGTCGTCAGTTGCACCACCTCCGCTGGTAGCATCATCAGCTGCGCCGCCACCAGCTCCAGTGTTGTTGTTATCATTGCCAGCATTGTTGTTGTTGTTGCCGCCGTCGTTGTTTTGCGGAACACCCCCATTGGCATCACCGTTGGCATCACCATTGCCATTGGCGTCACCGTTGGCGTCACCATTGTCATTGCCATTTCCGTTGCCGTTACCATTTTGTGGGACATTAACGTTGCCGTTGCCGTTGCCGTTGTCGTTCTGCGGCACGTTGCCGTTAACTGGAGCAACGCCGTTGCCAAAGTTGCCGCCTCCGCCAAACCGTCCACGGAATCGTCCGCCGAATTGTCTCGGCTGGATAGACATGGCAGAGGCCACAGTGAGGAAATAAAGAATCGAAACAGCCTTCATGATGACGATCAAAGAGTGTAAGAGACCGGGCAAATAGGAGCGAATGAAGTGAGAGAGTACAAAAATGAAGGTGGGCCGGCCACAGAGAAGCGAAGAGGTAGTATAAACAGGAGAGATGAGAAAGAATGTGATGATCCAAACAAATTCAGAATACCTAGATACGGTGCCTCTTATAGTGACTGAATTCGAGTTTTCAAGATGCCCCTTCGCTTCCAAGTTGACAACTCTGACCCTGTTTCGCATTCGTCGCAACCACCCCTGCAACGTCACACTAGCATCTGCCGTCGCATCTCCAAGCCAAGCGATTATCTGAAACTGGGCGCCAATCTCAGACAACTATTTATGGATTAGAACAAGAGACTTTTCCAACCCTGGACATTTCACCGATGGGGTTAAACTCGGGGGCTGGTAGTGGTGGACTTGGCGACCTCCTGCTTTAGCCCGTATTGGACGTCTGGCACACTGAATCGAAAATCTGAGGCAATCTTTGCTTTACATTGTTCTATTCGCTTTAGGAACGCCCTTCTTCATTTTCTCTATACGAGCTGTCGCCTGCCCAGACTAGACACTGTCAGGGAGACTGACCTAGTTTTCAGGGCAGCCTCAAACGCCAACAGCATCACCATAAAGTCTCCTCTGAGACTATTCTAATTTTCCTCAAATTAGAAGACAGGTGAACTACGAGCAGCGAGCTATAAGCGCTAGGAGGACAAAACAAGCGCCCGGTGGAGGAAGCGACAGGGTCGAGTTGGTTGCTATTAGGAAATCTTGGCTTACTCTGGAAGAGCTAGCTTGTGTCCTCCTGTGACGATTACAACCTACAGGTTTTGGCACAGAACAGTGCCCTTGTAGTCATGGAGTTGCATGTTGGGGTGGTTTGTTTAGATGACCTGGAGGTGAGAGGCCTTCACCCAGGTCAACAGTCAATTTGCTGCTAGCATTCACACAGTAGCACCAAGAGGTCAACTACTATTCCGTCCCACAGTCCCAATGTTCATTCCTTCCTCTTGGAAGACACCGTCTGCACCCACCAACTGAGGCCCGGTAGCGACGCCATCAGACATCAACAACACCAAGGCGTAATTGGTTTAGTGGTAAAATTCTCCGTTGCCATTCGAGTAACGTCGGGTATTTTTAAAAATTAAATAATTATATATATAACATATATATAACCCGAGCGTCGTAGTTAACTAAGCATTATACTTTTTTTAATCTCTCTTTTAGAAATCATAATAAAAATACCATAAATTATTTAATTAATTAAAACTACTTACTATACTCTTCCCTAGATATCTTAATTACTACTTAATAGGTCCTTGTATTATAGCTAGGCTAACTATATATACTATAACGCCAAATACTTAATTATATTAACCTCCTTTAATTATTACTCCGCGATAATTTAGCCACTATCTGCGCATTAATATCTATTTAATTAATTACTTACCTTTCTTTCTCTATTATTATAACCCCTCTTTTTTATAGCTAGGTTTTTTTTGCCCTCTAGCGCTAACTAAGTATCTTATTTACTTATTAAAGGTCTTATATCTCTACCCTTATAAGAGCTATCTTATATATAATTGCCTTTATTCCCTTTATAAGAGACTTTAATACTTTAAGAATTAACTCTAGAGAGCTACTTTAGTGCCTTTTAATCTATCTTTTAAGATATTTAAACTAAGATTAGGCCTTAAGTATAATCCTTAGGGTTCTTAAAGCCTAAGAGGTTAATTAATTAGATATCTCCTTAACTAGTATTAGTATCTATAGTTATATATTAAGCTTTAAGATTATACTTTCTAGGTTAAAGGGAGTAAGATTAGCTCTTTTAAAAGCCCCCTTAATATTTTTTTTTATTATAATAGCCTTATATATAGCATAGAAGGTTAAAAAGAACTTAGTCTTTAAAATATAAGTAATAAAATATTTAATTAAATGTTTTATTTCTTAATTATAAGCCTTTTTTAATAGCTTAAAGTACCTAATATTAAGGGGCTAGAGTAGATAAGAGGAATAAAATAATATATAAAGCTAGATAATCTTCTTCTCTTTATAATATCTCTTAAATTTAATAAAGTAATAACTTTTATAATTATTAAGGATTAAAAGATAATAATAATTATTTATTTACTTAGCTATATATTAATTAAAATACTTTAGCTACTTAAGACTAGTCTTATTATTAATCTAGTTATTTTAGGTTATTATAATAGCCTAATTACCTAAGAGGTTATTATCTTAGTATTAATTAGCGAGGTAATATTAGCCTATATTAATAATAAATAGCTAGATCACCTAGCCTTTTATATTAATTACCTAGATAATTATAATTTATTTCTAGTTTCTAGGCTATATTAATTTTAGCTTTAAATACCTTTTTAAGCCTATAATAACTATTCTACTTATAATTATATCTATAAGAAAGCTAATCTTATTAAAGTTATAGATATTATTTAATTAGATATTATATCTTATAATTATATTTATTATAAGCTAAAACTAATTATAAATAATAATTAGATTTTTATACTTAGCTCTTTAGTAATTATATTTTTAAAAAAAACATATCTTAAGCTCTTAGTATTACCTAATAAAATTTAAAGTCTAATATATATTAATAAGTAATATATTATAATTAATAAGTAATTAATTAGCTAATTCTTTAATATTATAAAGCTAGGGGAGAAATCCTCGTAAATCTAGGTTAAGAATAAAGTACTTAAGGATATCTTTTTCTAGATTAGAGAGCCAACGCGATTAATTAAAGGTATTAAGTTAAGATTAAATGCCTTACTGGCGGCGGCGTAGGCGATGCTTAGAGACCTCATAGGATATTATAGCGCGTCGGATACTTAGCTTTGGGTTATTTTAAAGGGCCTAAAGGGCAAGAAGGGTTCTAGCTTTAATAGAAGGAGCTAATATTATTGGTTATTGAGAATTAATTGATTAAATGAAAAGTTAGGTATAGGAGGGAAAAGTGCGACGCTTGGTTGACTGCGACGCTCGGGTTATATATATGTTATATTTTTTTAAAGAAATAAAACAGTTTTTTATGTATAATTTATGGCATCACCGCTTCAGTGGGAATACCATAAAGAGCCCTGGGTTCGATTCCCAAATTACGAATAGCAGCGAGACGAGTGTCTCGAGTTTACATTTTTGGCCTGGTGCCTCTCTTTTTGCGTTGTGGAATGAAGTTGTGAAGACGAGTTTAAAGCCACAGGCTCCTACCCTCGACCTTCCCAAGACGAAATTCTGCCGGATCACTTATCTCACCGCCTGCCTAAAACAGGCAACTGGGCGCCACTCGCGCGTGAATCTGCCTTGGCTGCCTACGGCGCATCGTGAACAGACATGCTTTTTGACCCGTTAACTCGTCATCTATCGTCACTTGCACACTCCCTATTGAAGAGATTCTTCTCTGGAGTACGCCTCCTTGGTTTCAGACATGGCGGGACGAAAGCTGTCCGACCCAGGAGAGGGACCTGGACCTAGTAAGTGGGCGCATATGGATTGAGCATACACTCTGCTGACAACACAAAGAAAAACCCAAGACCCAGACAGAGATTGAAACCGTTGAAGCTCAAAATGAGCCAAGGACTCGGCTTGTGGGTTCTTGTGCTAGATGGTGCGAGATCGAGCCCAATGGATCATTCTCATGGGATGAGACCAAGATCAAGTCCTCACTGTCCCAGGAGGACCTCGAGAACTTCGATTGGATGCGTGATGCGATCGGAGGAAGAGTCCTCAGTGGGCGGGTGTGCCCTTTGGTCTTTGATATCTCTCAGCCAGACGCGCCAGACGCTGTCCGATTCCGCACCTTGTCATTCTTCTCAGAGCTGTTGGAGAATCCGCACAGCGCTTCCACATATCAGTCATTGACTCCAGACCAGCACAAAATCATCGCCGTTGGCACTCGCGACCTGTATATTGCAGAAGCAGCAGGCCTCTTGCAGCAGCCAGAGAAAGTCATCCTTCAAGGTATGATCGACTTGGTTGGCCAAGATCTTGGAGTGAGGAAGATCGGCGGACTCAACATCTCTTTCTACCCATCCAAGGAGTTCAGTATCGTAAAATTCATCGAAAATTTGGATGAAAAAATCGGAAAAGAGGCTTCAGAGCTGTACGCTCAAATGATGCCTACGCCCAAGTTGTTCGCCGTCTTTGTCAACCCGGCCGATCTCTCTTACCACAACTTCGAGAACATTATTCAATTGGACTCCTGGTTCGAGTCAAACATGTCATCAGTGAGGCCTGAGGAGGCCCTGTTCTTGGAGAATGCAACACAAACAACGCCCGGTCGCGAAGTATTTACCTGCGACTTGCAAGGCGACATGCTCGCCCCCTTGAAAGCTTTGTCTGAGCTCGACTTGTATGTTCCGCCGTTGAACAGGACAACACGCGGCGGAGACCGGCTCATCTTCCACTCCTCGATACTCAGTCAAGTGCTCACCGAAGCTTTACAATCGAGCGATGTTCTTGACAAGCTTTCCGGAGGTCAGCTCAAGTCATCGTTTGAGTTTGTCAACTATGTCTTCCGCTGTAACAGATTCAACACAGACGATTCACACTTCCAGAGCCACCTCGATACACCGTATTACGACAGCGCTCGGTCTCAGATCTCCAAATACACCATGCTCATCAACTTGACAGCGGGCCAAAGCGATCCTGCCCTGCGTATCGAAGATGTCTCATTCAATGACGTTCGAGAATTCACTTGTACCATCTTTGATCAAAAATACGAGCATGAAGGCTGGCCATTTTTGGATGGGCAGAAAGTCTTCATCCGCACCGAGCTTGTTTTCAGGGACGATCAACTGGAACACAACAACGAGATTGCTGGGCTGTTTACTGAGGCCTGTTACATGTCGTGGCAGAGCATGTTTGACCAGGGCCTGTCCTCCTATGCCAACGAGTGCTTTGAGAGGGCAAACTCGCTGCATTGGGCACTTGAAAAAGCTGCCACCCGGCCACCGGTTTACTTGTCGAAGCAGTTTCAGGGGGTACGGTTCCTTACAAATGGGTACAACTACTGGTTTTTGAAGAGTGGTGGAGTCACCCCGAAAGAATGTGCCCTGGTGGCTGTGCTCGACTATTTCAACTGCAAGATTGGGCAGAAATCGTTTCAGTCATTGGTGGCGTCGACAACGCTTGAAAGAAGATTCGAAAGCACTGATGAGATATGGACGTCATTGGCTGCTGGTGAAGTCAAGGGAAAGACAAGCATCAGACGCCTGACGAAAACCGATGTCGAATCACTCATCAAAACAGGACCCAGCAAGCCTCTGGAGTGGCAGTTAGAAGACTGGGATGGCGAGCCAGAGGAGCTTGAGGAATTTGACGAAGACGGTGACGGCTGCTGTCCTATGCATTCATTTCCCATGTTCAACCCCTGGAAGAACAACGAGATCATGGATGCATATGATGCGTGCTGTGAATATTCTCGGCAGAAGCTATTTGGGGCATCTCTTCTCATACTCGATCAAGAAATAGTTATCAACGAGGCAAACATTAAGATCGTCAACGACAAGGTCTTCTTTCTTCGTTCCAAGGATGGCAAACCTCTCCCTCGAATCAACTTTGCTGCCTGTTGGGCTGATGACACTCTCCCCTCTGAGTTTGTCTTGGTAGGAGAAGAAATCGAAGCGCCTGGAATCATAATCCCGCCTCTAACGTTTCACGAATTCGCTGAAGGATATCAGTTTAGTCTTGACTTTTTCCGCAATGGTTGGATGGTCAAGATCGACGAGCAGAGTATTCCTCTACCTGACGTATCTGAAAGACCAGAACCTGATGGCGAGTTTCGAATCAGAGTGGATGATCCCTCGGAAAAGATGCAGCAGCTTTTTGAATACCCTTTTGGAGAATAAACCGACTGTAATTATTTCATCGTTCGCTTAGTTTTTAGCTACCAAGCCCGGTCATGCCGTCCTCGGTATGACAGGTGATGCTGCTGGAAGTCGTGCTTGAGAACAGGCAATCGGAAATGGCTAGTAGTGCTGATGTTCAGGACGCTGGGTCATGTGCAAGGCCTGTTTTGACTGCAAGGGTGAATCGTGTTTCTGGCAATTGCAAGAGTTGTGGATCTGGCCAGAGATGGCAGAGCGAGGAGGCAGATATGAGGGGTATGTCAGAGGCTGAGTTCTTTCATTTGTCCAGTGAAATCGTGACATGATGTATCTTAATGACACCGCGGCGTGGCCTATACACTTGCGTTAGTTTCCGTACCCACTATACTCATATTGATACAGCCCCATGAACACAAGCCCCCGTTCTCGCCAATCCACAGTTCCAGGTCATGCTCAAGTGGAGAGAAGGCTTTACACTGTTCAGCTGACTGGGGGCGACTGTGCGACATCTATCCTGATTATGTGCTAATGAGTATCCCCCTTGCTTTTCGATGGAAGTGAGATTTGTCCATCTGACATTCCTTTCTCCAGTCCTGTCTAATTAAAGCTTTGTAGAGGACTTGTTGATATTCATGACCGCTGGGTCTTCGGACAATAAAGGGGTCGCCCTGTCGACTATTGGCTCTGTGGCTACCTCATTTAGCCTTAATTCGGGACTTCTGGTCTTTTGGCTAATATTTATTTCTCGCTGTGTCAGTGAATGAGATTTTTCACAGGTCTGGTTGTCAGCCGTCGACTTTTCCCCTACCACCCTAAGCAATTTGATTCGGCCCTCCTAGTCCTTTGCCAAGCTGGAGATTTCAACAAGGGAAATTCTATGAGATGAAACTCAAGCCGGTGAAAACAGGGAGTAGACTAAGAAATGATATTTCCCACTTAATTAGAGTCACGAGGGCGATGCCAGTCTGCAAAGACCTGCAGGACAAAGAAAATTTGGAGGAATAACTACCAGTTACAGACAAGGGCTGTGGCCTTTGTAATTGACCTCCTTGGGACTTTTTAAGAGACTTCATTTATGACAACAAGAAGAAAGAGCGAATGTCGCGTGCCCAGGTGAAAGCAGTGATATGAGAGTAGGTACGAGGGCTTTCATACAGGTAGATGAGGGATGCAATCGTGATTGGTGACATAATATCCTTAAATGAGGAGCGGCCATTGGCCAAGATGAAACAATAACGTTATGGGAAAGCAAGATGGCTCAGTGTTCGTAACGGGCTGTAGCCTTTGTGCTTCTGAGGCATAGGTAAGTCATGAGCAAAGAAGCGTCAGTCACCTGAGCAATAGAGACTATCTGGTGACGAAATTAGGATCCAAATCATCAAGAATGCCGCGTAAAGGAACCTCGATTAAGGTACCAAGAGTAAATATTTAAGGAGCTCAAATATTCTCATCTCTACTCCTCCCAGATGAAGCAACAAAAAAGCTACGACCACGAACAAACCACCACAGAGAAACAGCCGAGAAGAAGCCGCCACGTAAAGCCCACCGCGACAGAATCGCCACATAGAAGTCATCATGTGCATCGTATACCGAGACCTAGACCTCTGCATCAAGTGCGGCCACCAGATATGCTCCCGGGAGACAGAGGCGCTATGCGGATCAGACAAATGGGGCTGCAACAAGCACCTGCTTATGAGTACCCTCAAAGTGGATGAGTCCCAGTGTCCCAAGTGCGAGGAGGAAAGGGAAAGGAAGGAGAAGGAGAAGGGGAAGGAAAAGGAGGACAGCTGAGCTAGTCCCAAGCAAGTGAGAATTAGCCCTGGATATCACCAATGCACGGTTATGCTTGTCTAGGCCCACGTGAAGAGAAGACCTTCACTGCTAACATTGATTCATTGACCGTTGAGTGTGTGACAGTGGCTAGGTATGACTCTTTGATAGCAAAGGGTTAGAAAAAAAGGCCACTGTGTTAGCATCGGGATTATGATGCTATAATGTGTTAAAAATGTGTTCTTTATTATAGTTGAAGCCGGCCCTCGGTGGGTTAACTGAGCCTGAAGATCGAGTGTGTGACAGGATAAGAGAAGATAGCTTTGCCTGGGGGCGTCTCACTTCCACAAAACAGCGAGGGGCACGTTTGTCGGCAGATAATCAGTATGAATCTCGTACAATGACTCAAAGCTTTGTAGGTGACCCAGTGATATTCATCTTTGCGCTTCAAAGCAAAAGCTATGAATAAGCGATAGCAAAGACTATGAATACGGGTTAGAAGAGACTTTGAATAAGGGGCAGCAAAGGCTATGAATAAGGGGTCGTCATCGGGCGAATGAGCTCGCCTGATCATGTTTCTCGTCTTTGATTATCAGACCAGCTGCGCAAGGGAACTTTAACAAGGCACAAAGCCCACATACTTAAGGAGCTTACTTTGCCCCGTCTCTTTCCCCAGAAGCAGATAACCTTACCCAAACAAAGACCACCACAAAGAGATCGTCATATCCACGACGAAGAAATCGCCATGTGCATCACCTACGAGAACGAAGTCGTTTGCCGAAAGTGTGGTTTCGTGGTCAACTTTCAGATGAATGAAGTGAAATGCAAATTGGGCAGATCGGATTGTCCCAAGCGCACGATAAAGGGTCAAACCAAGGTGGATGAGTCGGGGTGTCTTAAGTGCCAGGAGGAGAGATATAAGAAGAAGCGGAAGAGAGGAGAATGACCTGGGGCAGGGCGAGGATGTGCAGCTAGGTAGTCATTTTCAGATAGCAAACAAATCATTACTATGAAGTAGTAAACTTGTCTATTCGTTCGTTCAAACATGTCCTGAGCTCACTGTTGAAATTTGAATGCACGAAAGCAACCACCTTGTAAGATCTGGGGATTTTAATGCTATCTGCCAGCTGAGCAGCGGCAAGAGACTCGGACGTATCCGTTGTTGGATTATGTGAATTACATGGCCCTGTCTCGGGCATTATAGTCTTGATATCTCATTTCATCATCACCTCGTAGCTGTATTAATTACTGTCTCACAAGCTCATCCTGAGATCCATGCGACCTCCGAGGCGTCATAGGCCTCTCTAGTGACTGCATCTCCAAATCGACCTGGACATAAATCTTTCGACTTGATGCCTCATCATCAAACCGATCCCTGTCTTCATCCCCCACCGTGCTAGAACCCATGCTCTTGTGGAAAGGCCGTGAGCCTGCTGAAGTGTTGGTCGTGATGGTTGCTCTGTTCGATCCTGCGTACGGCACGACTTGAGCGGCGGGAGGTTGCCCACTCGATGACTCGGTGTGGAATCGCCTCTTGAGAAGTCTTCCTAGAGACGGTAGTGAACTAGCGATGAGGCCTACTCCGGATTCCACTATTGACCAAATCACAATATTTGCGACGTTGTCTAGCCCATGTTTAGCCCAAGCCTGAAAACCATATTCGTTAACTCACATAAGTAGTCATCAGGTCGTGTGTAATACTTCACATCAGGGAACCTGATGATGGTCGCAATGGACGCACTATTCAGTCAGCATATGCCTCGAATGCGAGAAGCGAGAGTAAAGAGCGGGACCTACAGAACACCCAATCCCAGAATTATTGTAATTAATATCTTCACTGACGTCTTCATGTTCGTCTTGTAAAGCATGAATCCAGGCAAAATGGCACAAATCCAATCTGTCACAAGGGCGCCAGTTGAGACGAGATATCCGAGGCTCGCGATGACAACAGTCGGGGAGCATTTTCCAGGGTGGCCCCAAGCGGCGGATATCGGTCGGCAGATGACAAAAAGGCCAATAATGACGACGGTGGTGGAGAGGGTTGAGAATATCAGTGTCGCCCAGATGATGATGCGGTATGTTCGTCCGACGGCGATTCGGAGGAGCATGACGCAGATGGATCCCTTGATGAATAGTAAGGAGCAGCAATAGATGACCTGAAAGTAATAGAGAAACTGCCAATGGGTTGTCAGCAGGTCCTTTGTGATGTTGGACGCGACTCACTCTCCGGCCGTCACTCTGCATTTTGGCATTCAACTGTGCATCTCTCGTACCAATCCCCGCGAATACTCCACGGGCAACGACACCTGTAACGCCCATATATAGCATCTTGACCCTTGCCATTAGCCTTGGATATCCCAGGGAATGTGTGCGACCTACCCATCCAATTACCATGAGCCAATCATCCACACCAAACACTTTGTGCTTTAACCTGACCCAGCATCTCAAAACAATCACTATTATAACGGGAAACGGAAAGAATAACGTAAGACCGAGAAGGGTGCGTCCGAGGCCGGTAGGTACTACCGTTGTCGCGTTCGGATCGACTGCCATGGAGGATGTGGCGATAGCTTCACTTGGAGAAGAAGAGGTGAGAGGACGACAGCAATCTCTTTTTTTCTAGAACCTCGCCCCCTCGGGCCATTTAAAAACAACTTTATTGTTTGCTTGTGACCGCGATCTACAGTATCAAAGGTACTGTTCCCCGCGCGCCTCAACGACTCGCCCCCTCAACATCCAGACTCGACGCTAGTGGTTCCTAGCTCAGCCCATGGCACAACGTGTTTGGCTGGGTTTTATCGGGAACACCCTTTTGCTTGGGACCATGACTCGTAGCGCGGGGATGATGACGCTGATGTCGTCGATCCCGCTTGTTCTGTTTGGGTGAAAATGAGAAAAGATTGTGGGCTTCAGCTTTGCTTTGTTTGATGTGTCTCAGTCGCTTCACCGCTGTTTACAAAAACAAAAAAAGAGAAACTCCTTCATTTCATTCCCACGGGGAGGTTCAATTTCAGAAGTTGAGGCTGACCTTGGGTTGGATTGCGCTCTGACTTGCAACGTGGTTAGGTCTTACATATTGCCCGTGCAGTAGCACAGAACTCTGAAGACGTCACGAGCCAGGCCCCGAACTAATGTAACCTGGAGGCTCCCGGACATTGAGTAAGGAAAGTCTCCAGCATCGCTGATTCGTTGATTGCGTCGGAGACGTGTTCGCCGACCCGAGCACGCGGTAACGCACCCGATGAACCGACAAGTACTGAACCACCTGACTAGCAAGGGGAACGGACCAGGACCGGTATGAATCCTATTTCGACTGGAAGAATTATTAATCAAGGTGCTTCTCGTCTCATGAGGAAGCAGTGTCATGCGCATTAGTACAGAGCACGATTCGGTCGTCGAATACTCGAGTTGAGGCATTTAGACATGGGAATCATGTGAAACCCTACCCTACCCAACTGCCGATTAGGGTAAATTTACACGGCGCCACCACTTACAATTGCAGTAAGCGGTCTGGATGTGTTTAGCCGTTGTGGTCCACGAAGAGGATCTGAAACTTTTCTTTCCACAGTCAAGTTCAAAATAATTCCCCGCGGCGCCGGGTGGCTCCCGGAGCTAAGAAGCTGAGTGTTGACTTTCGTCCGCAGCAGAACAAGTTGTAGTCTCTCGTACAGTCTAACCTCAATACAGACGCTGGCCACCCTGGTTGAGGCTCTGTTGGGTGGCTAGCCTGCATTCAAGCATCCTCTAGTTCTCGTGAATCCTGTTTAGAAGGGGAGAAACTGTTAACTGATATCTTAGGCTTACCATGGAATCCTAAGCGTTACAAGACTCGAGAGTCACCCTACTGTACTATCTTGACCAACCTTATGACGGCACAGGGCGATGATCAGGTGAAGACGTCCCCTCACATGCCACAACCGTCCTGAGAGATTACAACGCGTTTTATTATCAACATAGCAATGGTAGTTATTAAGAGCAATTTCTATTCTACACGTACAACTCCAAACCCGATACCGAAATCCCCTCTTAACAGGCGCTCCCGCTGGGCAAGGTCAAGCCGCCAACTCCTGTGGAGCCTCACGTCCATCAATCTCCGATGCTTGCAAACGTTGAGCCGTTGTAGCTGACAACCCCCCCTTGCCTATATCCTGGATTTCTTGCGTAGGCGTGACAGGAGGGGTCTTCTCTCGTGTTCTGAGCCACAGAGTTGCCGCAAGACAAGCCATTCCGACAACACCAAAGGATACTCCAACACCAATGCCAGCCTTGGCGCCCGTAGTAAGCCCCTGGCCTGACTGATTGCTGTTTGGCACTGGGGTTCTAGCCGGGGTTGGGGTTGGGGTCGATTTTTGTGTCCCTGTGGACGTGCTACTCGTTGTCGAGCTTGTGGATTCCGTTCCGCTTTCTGATGAGCTGGTAGAACTCGTTGAGGATTTCGGCGTTGGCGTAGGCGTTCGTCTTGGGGTCGAGCTTGAAGTTGAAATTTCAGTTTCGCTCGAGGTTGAACTCGAGGTTGAACTTGAGGTTGTTGGTGTTGGGGTTCGTCTCGGCGTTGACCTCAAGGGGGTTAATCTCGGCGCCAGCTTTTGCATCGATATCATGGTGGTTGGTATTAAAGCCTTTTCAACCAGGGCTCGAGCCAAGATGTTGGGTACTTCCGCTTTTGAAGTCTGCACGGTAACGTCGCTTAACGCAATCGTCGATGAGGCAGAAACAACGACGGCAGTTGAAGCACCCTTCTCTACTAAAGACTTGACACTCTCCTGGTCCTTTTGCGTGCTAGGTACCCCGTCGCACTGATCTCTCCAAGCATTCTGAACTTTGTTGATCTCGTTGGCATCACACAACATGATGAGACAAGGTGCGATTGCAGGGCCGTGCTTTGTTCGGAAGTCGGGATCGCATAGACATGTAATGTGACGCAGGTCGCAGCCAGAGTTGGGTACATGTTCTTTGATGCAATTTACCTGGAAGAAGATGTGAGTAGCGGCTTCTGAGATTGGAATCGGGTTACGTACTGCACAATCTGGCATTTGGGCCGCCCCAAAACCTCCATTATCACTGCCGTTCTCCAATGCTAAGATCCCAGTCAGCGAAAACAGCACAAGCAATAGAGTCCGCATGTTGAGAGTAAAGATGAAGAATGTAGGTAACAATTATGGGGTTTTTGAGAGACAAGTAGGAGGCTTTGTTTATCGAGGGGAAGATTCCCCTAAAATCCCTGCATTTCTCTGCTGTCAGGCGTCCTGGCAGGCAGATTACAGGAGGCATGTGAGGAACGCCATGGGCCGCAAAGCGTAAGAAGACAGTTCTGGGCCCCGATTGTGGCAGGTCTAGTAATAAAGCCATTGACGCCCTACATAAGCATAAATCATGTCGTGACCGGTTATTAGCCCGCCTTCAATGCCAAGTCGCCGATAGGGTGAGTTTCCTTCGTGGCTTCACGATCAGGCTCCCAAGTCAAGGCCATGCACGAGGCTTTTTTATTGCCCTTGATCATTTTGCTTGTCCCGAGGCAACCGTTTGAATGAAAGTCGGGCAGATCACCGTTTCGGTTCTGGACTCGGGACGTGCCATGGTGTCTGTGCCAGTGGCAGAGTTGAAGAGAGGGCAGCCTGGCTGTTGATCTCGAGAAACGTAATTTGCGGGGAAATGGGCCGCTGATCTAATAGCATCGAACAATAGGAGTCCAAGCGCGCCATGAGACAAGATGGATGGGGCACACATCAAAATCATGGGCGCGTGGCTCACACCAAACGTGACTGGCGATGCTGGTCGTTGTCTCGAACCAGCAGCCTGAAGGGTCCAGGAGGCGCCGCCACTGATAATTTTAAATTGAGAGTTTCATAGAATGAGACAAAACACTTTCAGCTCAGCCTTGTTTGTTCAGCCTAGGAGACCTGTCACTTTCGCCCCACGGGGTGATCAGCCTCAGTTTCTGCATTTGCAATCCCCCCCTTTAACTTTTTCCTCCTGGAAATCATGGCTACAGCATATCAAAAGCCTTGACGGCAGCCTCGGCTGTGACATGGGCGCTCGCAGGGTTCGCACCTGTCACGATGTGACCATCGGTATGAGTGAAGGCATCCCAGGGACCTGGAGGAGATATGTCTAGGGGCTTGTTAGAAGATTATGGTAAGGCATTATCGCCAAGACTCACAAGTGGCACCAGCATCTGCCGCAGCAGCCTCGATGGTGGGTCTATGCCAGCTCTTGATGGTGTCCAGGACGCCTTCTTCCTCCTCGCCCTTGGTGGTGAAACCTGTCACTTTCTTGCCGGCGATGATGGACTTTCCAGTTCTAGGGTCAATGGTGTTGGGGAAGATGGCACCTCCGTGACAACTGGAATGGTCATTAGATATTGGATCACATAGCGTCAGGGGTAACCGTACACAGCGCATACAATGCCTCCATCCACGTAGATCTTGGATGCAATCGATTGAAGGCCCGAGGCATCCGGGTAGTCAATCAAAGATGCATGGCCAGCCGAGGCGAAGAATAAGCCGTACTAAGTCCATCAAGTCAGCATAAACAGATAAAGATACTTTGCAGAAATATTCACATCTTCAGCATGAATATCGCTGGGTCTCAACAATTTGTCAACCTTGGATCGGAACTCGCTATCGTGGTCCTCCCAAACCTCACGGTCCTTCTCCGGCAGCCAGTCTTTGGTGGTTGAGAGCCAGTCGGGTTGACAGGTGCCCGTTTCAGAGACCAGATCAGTCTCGAAGCCTGCTTCCTTGAAGACATTGAAGGGATGGAGGGCTTCGGTAATAAAGAGTCCTGTCTGCGGTCAGCGAGTGACGGCGGATGCTCGGAGAAGGGTTCTGCTACCTGTCTCTTTGCCTCCCTCGTACAGAGGGGCGTGAGCGGATGTGATGGCGATGAGAGCCTTCTTTGGAGGAGCCATATTGCGATTCTGGTGTTAAATAAGCTTATTTTGGATGAGAGTTGGTGAGGAATCATCTGGCATCCGGCCTGCCCGCGACCCTGGAGTTATACTTGCGCGAGCGGGGACGATCGGAACCAACCGTCTGATAAGCATGCGGAATTACGTTTGTGAAAGCCAATGAGCAGTCGAGAGTTTCCAGCTGAATAGAATAGCCTTCGACCTTCAGCTCAATCACAGGAGAGATTGGTTTCTCCAACTGCCGATCGACAGTAGTTGAAAGCTTGGTCCTGATTAGCTATCGCGCGGCATTCCCCAATGGGTATACCAGCCTGGTTCTGACATCACTTCCAAAGTTCCCACCGTGTGTTCCGGTGCCAGGTGCCGATAAGCGTGTCTTTCGCTGTTGTGGATGACGGCCTTGGTTGGAGACGTCATTGATGATACGAAGAAGGGCCACCAATATCACGTGTGCTCGTATCAATGATCCAATGTTTTATTACTTCTAGCGAATTCTCTATCTTATAATTATACACTAATTCTACCAAGAGAAAGACTCCTCGACATAGCGAACCTTCGCTCCATGCCGAGCCAAACCAGCACACGTATATCGAGCCTCGTCGCACATAGCATGAGGACCGCATACAACCACTATAGTTCCACCAGGAGTGTTCTCCAACTCGTCGGATAGCACCTGCCTGATGTTCATCCGCGTCCCGATCGCCACATGAGATTCGACATGGCCCCAGTTGGTTTCGTCACCCTTCTCTCCGTCTTTGGAATCGCCAACAATCATGCTCTTTACGGCATCTACCAGGCCTCTGTCCTTGATACCCCAGTACAGTTTGGTGGTTCCGAGGGGACGGGCGAACATGGACAAGGAACTGTTGAGAGCGGGAAGGATACCAGTGATTCCAACGCCGCCAGCGATGCAGAGAACGTTAGGACAGTCGGTGGTCGGGGTGAAGGCGTTGGTGCTTCCATGGCCATATGAGCCCTCGATAAGGACTGGGATTCCACCTTCAGTGTTGGCCCTGGCGGCAATCTTCTTGGTCAGGCCAGACTGAGCTCGGATGAAAAGGGTGATGCCAGGCCGAGGATGAACGGTACGGGTGGCAATGACATCCCTATTCGCAGTGATATTTCCGGTCCCCTTGGAGTCCGGGTCCATCACGATTTGACCTTCAGTCTCGGACTGCGACTGAGCGCTCGAGTTCGAATCAATGATGTTGTTGCTGAGTTGACCGACGCTGCAGTTGACAACGGAGAATGGGTGGTTCTCCCAGACGCGCCAGGTGAGAGTCGGGAAGTAGATGTAGCAGTGGCCATGGCAGTCGACTTCTGGGATATCAAGGCGGATGTACTGGTCGCCTTCGATGCGTGTAATGTGAGCCCGTTTGATGCCATGCCGGGAGATTCGGAGAACCCGCAAGAGTCTCTCGTATCCCCAAACAGCAATCGCGATCAGCAACCAGATCTCGAAACCGCTGGAGTCTTCATACAAGTACCAAATGTGATACCAAGACGCGACGATAGCCAGAACGGCAAGGCAAATGTGAGCGATGAGGAAGACTTCGTACAGAACCTTTCGCACGCAGAGAAGAGAGAACGGCCAAAAGAGACAGAAGGCGAGAGTGCCGACAATCCCCCAGTACCAGTAGGGGTATGTGACAGCTTCGGCATGGGAGTCAGACTCAACCATCATCTGAAGCCAAAGAAGCGAGTGGACTACAACCTGAATAATGGAAATCATAGCAATCCATCGATGAAGCAGAAGGAATGTCGAATGAGACCAGTTCGTCAGCCAGAGTAGTAAGCTGTTTCTTCCTGCAAAGAGGATGAGAAGTGGCATGTTGGCAAAGGCGATGACACCAGCACGGTTGCCAATCTGACGCATCAACTCATATCGACGATCCGGAAAGTAGCCATTGGGTTGGAAATTGGAGTATCCTTCGAATACGGCCAAGGTGTTGATGGCAATGATGTACATGATGAACAAAGCTTGGCCTCGCGTTGGGACGACTCCGAGACGCAGAATAGGAGCGCTGTGCTTCTTGCCAAAAGCTGGAGGGTCGATGAGGTAGGCGTACAACTTGCTTCGAAGATGTTCGGGGATTGGGACGAAGCGAAGAAAGGAGAACGCAATCGGGATGATGACGCACGAGAGGAACACCACAAGCCTGCCTCGGGTTAGCCAACGTTCGTCCCCCAAGAGCCAGTTCAAACCTACGAATACTTGGACTCATTCTTCCCGCTGGCCTGGTACGCCTTGACGGCATTCAAAAAGGCGATGTAAACGTCCTCTGTCGTCGCAATCGTCCGGTTGACGACAGTTTCGGTGAGATCAAGTGGCTGGGGAGGCTTCTTAGGGTCGATCTGTGCCAAGGCTTCTTCGTATGTATACCGAAGGACAACGCCGTCCTCAGCAATGAGCTTGGTCTCCCAAAAGTTGAAAATCTTGTAGGTCTCGATACTCTTGTCGCAGTAACTGTGAATGCACCAGGCAACCGTCGTCAGATAAGCCGTGTCGTTGGCCATGCAGGCTCCTGAGGGGAAAGCCAGGGCCATCTCTCCAGCACTTAGACCTTCGAATTCGGGACATTGTAGGGCGGTTGGGCCTGCAAATTGGCATGCTTGAGCGCATGGGACGGGGTATGGGTCTCTGCCGTAGCCTTCGAGGAGCGCAGTGGCGGTTGCACCAGGAAGCGACAGGATGGACAGCGCAACCGCCGCCGCCGCAGGAAGTGAATAATAGATCATCGTGGCTCCCAGACACTGATGATGTTTCAGGGCCAGATGAAAGAAAAAAGAAGTAGATGGAGGTGTATCCAGAAGCTGATCGACTCCCAGGTGTCCAGACGATCAGACGAGGGGAGCTATGTGCATCTTATATAAGGCCAGGCTTTAATCAGCCCGCCCAAGTGGGAGCAATCACCCACTCAAGGACAATCTATTACCCAGCGTTAAAAGTTCATCACCGCGACTGACCCTAACCTCCACCAACCCTGACTAGCCAGCCTTGAACCCCACGATGCATTGACAATAGAGTCCGTGGCCCGCTGATCCATAAAGGCTGGTCCGCATGAACCCCCATCTTGTAACTGCAGCGATCCAGGACAAGAAATCGAACGACTACCGGCCAAGACGGGTCGTTCGATTATGAAAAGCGAAAGAACGCCGATTCGCTGGCATCTCCTGTTTACTACCGTCGGCTGCGGCGGTGATCGGCATCTGCGGTATAGCTCCTTGGCTCTCGTTATCAATCTCATCTCTACAATCCACATTTTGCCTCGGCCTCCTACGTCTGCCACGCCTTGAACCCTGCATAGTTGAAAACTTTTTCATCAAGCTTAACCTTGATCCAACAGGAGCCCCGTAGCTCTAACCTAGGTACGGGCGACATCCGCATGGCCGTCTCATCCCCATGCCGAGACAGGAAGCTGGTGATGGTCATCTTCGTGGGATGGCGTAGCATTAGCAGTCGGGCTGCGTCACTTGGCATTACTCTCTGTTTCGTTGCGGCTCGGGCAGGGGGCGGGAGAGGTTAGTGTGCAGGAACTAGGGCGTCCAATCGCAAGGTTGGGAATGACAACATGTGCTGCGGTTTTATCCACTGTTATTTGTAATGCGCCTTTTCTCAATTTCATGGTCCTGAGATGGGGTTAAGGCGAGGAGACGCCAAGAGATCGCCGGGAGTTGTATGCCGAACAGGGATGTGCATGGAAGGAGATTCAGAGCACACCATCACAGAGAGCCACGAGCGTGGTGTTGGCTAGCTTGGCATATGGGCATATTATCAGTCAAATATTCACGAACGTCAAGGCATTCATGTATCTACTTACCTTGAGTATTAGACAGAGACGAAGGTCTCCAGCCTTTACAATGACAGCAAAAACCAACAGAAAGAGCGGAGAAAAGGAGAAAAGCTTTCTTCGCGATGTAACACCGTTAAACCTTACTGGGATTAAGGCAATAAGGTCCAGTCCCACCCAGGTCGTTGATCATCATGTTGGCGGTGATGGTGTTCCGCCAATCTGATCCGTCCCTTGCTATCTTATCGATCAGCAGCATCCACAAATCTAATCAATCCGGAGGCCGAGGGTCCCGCGGGATCCGTACAAAAGGTAAATAATTGGGACTGTGAAGATGTTGAGAGAGTAATACTGACTAATAACGATAGAAATAAAGAGATGATTTAATCTGAGTACTTTTCAGACCTATTACAGATCAATAATTCACAGCTCTTCAATGCTTCTCGTGAACATCCTTTGATCAGAACGCCAAGCCAAATTGTCGATCCTCTACAGCCAATTGCATGACCCGCCATCTTGGCCTAATAAGTAAAACGCTGTCAGACCATCCTAGAATCCGAGTTCGGATCAACGGACCTGTTGGTTATTATTTCCACGGTCATATTAGACACTTGGGGCCGGGTCCGTGAGTGGAGGCCTTCACCAACAACTGTGATTGAGAGGCAAAACCACGGTCATCCAAACGGGGAAATGATCAGCTAATGCTTGAAAATGCGGGATATCGGTTAGTATGACTTATTATTGCGCTTCGAAGGAGGCTGTGCAACGCGGGAAACGTGCTTCGTTAGATCCCCTGCCATGGGCCATGGAGAGCAGGGCTGCAGCCGAGTGCAACAGTGAAGCGTTGCAATCACAATGCCTCGGTATGGGCGATGTACAAACACAGGACGCATGGGCCACACGCTGGTACCGTTTTGAATGGCCATTCCGAGACTCGCCTCCTTGAAAATGTACCCAAGCACGGATGGTGATAAGAGCTGTTCCTGTTCAGATACAACGAGATGCCTACATCATCATCGGGATAATGGGTTGGGTAAAGCTTTCGAATTAAGTGAATACTATGACTCCCTCTCTAAATAAAGGCAGTGATAATGATATATTTATTATATTGTCTTCATCAAGACCACGTCGGTGAGCAGTATCTTTAGGGTAACAAGACACCAAGTACGGACATGAAGAACTACCCCAAGCCTTCTTGTCTCAATATTGGAGCTTGAACAGTCGAAATCCGTGTAGCTTTTTAGTGAGACACTAACATGGGCACTGTGTACATGAGTTTGCAGATCTATCATTCTCCATTTTGTAATTACACAAAAGAACACCTATTCTTCGATCTATAGCCATTGCTGGCGCACCATCTTTCCTCCCTGCCCGATCAGTATTGAACTTTTAAGAATCCTTTCCCCCATTCCAAGCCCAATAACTATCCCCTAATACATTGCCTAGGAAGTGTAGTTCTTATGCCTTGACCCTAAGCTTTGTGCCGTAAATCGACAAACGAATAGCAGCATAGCCGAACCCAGAAAGACAAGTAGGCACACCACCAAACGTCCACAAGTTGTGCCAATGCAAAGTGTTGCCATTGCCGCTTAGAATAGCTCCACCACTTGGGCCACTGATGAGAACACCCAGAGCAATGATGGCATAGCCCATACCGATTCGGGTTCCCAGTCTAGACTTGTCCTTGGTCAGGACCGCAAGACAAATTGGGGGAAGCCCAATAAGAGCGCCACTCATGAAGCCGGAGAGTATAGCCAGAACAATAACAGCGCCTTTGGAGTGAACGACCATCATACAGAGCATTAGGGCTCCAGAGACGCAAGAAAACGGCGCCAGAGGGTTGAAAGGGCCGACCTTGTCGGCAAGCTTGTTGGGTATAGTGCGGCCGAACACTGACGCAGCGTTAAAAATGGGGACGAGGTAAAATGCGAGAGAGTCGTCTGTGATGTGTTCTGCCACGGCGTAGTAGGACAGGTAAAAGAAGATGACAAAAAGTCCCATGTAGGCGAGCAGCGAGTTGAGGACAAAGGCAATGTAGCTGATGTCGGTGAAGGCGGTCATGTCGACCATGGCTCTGATCTTTAAAGGTTGGACTCGAAGTCTCATGGTAACAATGGGTATCAAGAGGGTACCCAAAACGATGAAGCCAATGACGCGAGTAGCCCAGGGGAACCCAATCTCGCCGATGAGTCGATAGAGAACGATGGGATAGATGACTCCACCCAGGGCGGATCCAGACGCAGCAATTCCCAAGGCAGTTCCCATCCTTGTGCTGAAGTATTGAGGTATGATGGCGACGCAGGGGACAAACAAACAGCCGGCCCCAATGCCTATGACGAAGCCTTGGGCCAGTAGAACTTGCCAGAGGGAATCGCAGAGACTGAGCATCATGTGGCCAAAGACGACCATGAAGCTGCCTACAAGAAGTAGAGTTCGCAGGTAGCCATGGTCGAAGACGGGACCAACGAATATTCCAACAAACAGCAGTAAAAAGGCAGCGAGCGATCCGACCCAGGATATCTCCGAGGAACTCGCATCGAAGAGCTCTCCATACTCGTAGTATGTTTGATAAGCTCCGAAGGTGTTGAGAATCCCCCAAGTGTTGAAGTAGAGCATGAAACTTCCAAGGACGTTCAACCAGGCTCTGGGGCCACCATTCGGAGGAGGACTAGGCACTCCAACAGGCTTGAGGGAGAGGCCATCGGAGTCTTGTGGGGCTGTATCTCGGGGCATTTTTTCTTCAGGCCCAGGAGATAGAATTGGAGAGTGGTTCGTCGTTAGATTGTTCATCATCTTGATTGTCGTTCGACTTGGATTTTCAGGAGCTTCTTGTGACGACTTTCGTGTGATCGATGGTATACTCATCTAGCCCATTTCTTTGGCGCCTTTCGTGTTCCTATATACACCAGAGCATCGGGGCTTTATCATGTCTTTCTCGGTTCTAGGCGGTGTTTTACTAACTAGCGTACTCTACAAGCATTCTCTCGCCGAGCCTTAAAGCCGGGACATATCCCGTCGTCTGTAGTAGATCTGCGCTCGGTTGACGGGATTTTAGCTCGGATCTCCGTCTCGCCACACGGTGAATTGTTGGTCGAGCCTGACAAGCCAATCAGCACTCAGCGATCTCCAACTCGGAGCATCGCCAAGCCAAGTGAAATGAAGACCAGTCCCGACACGGCCTCAGCGTATGAGAAGTATGATCCATTGAAGAGGTAGCGAAGCTGATGCCGTGATTCTTGGCGTATGGCATTTGCAAAAGATATGACGACTTTGCTGCATGGATATCGACTTGCCTACGAGGGATGGTCTGCCTTGCCGACCATGTGTCTCAGAGTTAGTATGCTAACAGGTTTAGATAGTTCAAGCAAAAAGAAAAGATGTGATTCTTTCTGAACCGTGATTCCGCCCGGGCTCGAACCGGGGACCTTCTCGGTGTTAACGAGATGCCATGACCAGCTAGACCACGGAACCGAGGCTATTTTGTTGGATGGAAACCCGCCGAGAGTATGGGGCTCATGTCCTGTGTGAATGGTCTTCCAAAATCGCCGTCGGAAATACTGCTCATCGTTACTATAAGCTCTAAGTGGCAATTCAGTAACGGATGTCTCACCAGAGCGTGAGCAAGTCAGTAGATGTGGGCTTCGAGTATGGCTTGTACTTGGCAGAGGTGTACTGTAAGAAAAAGGCCGGATCATTCGCCCTGTCAGAATAACTACTGCGTACCTAATAATACAGTAACTCGGCATCCAGAATGGAACATGATTAATTCTCATCATACTGTCGAACTTCGACCGTTCGGTAAATGCGGGTATCATCAATACTCGGCCGAAACCCTCCCGCGCTATCTCCAGTCGCACTATTACACTCAGAATTGTCCTCGCCTCCACGGACCTTGGTGGTGACGTAAGACTTTCCAGGTGGAATGAGGCCGTTCTCGTCGCTGTCCGTCTCGTCCTTGAAATGGCCACTCGTTGTGCGGGTATGGGTCGTATTGCGTGACTTTTTCTGCGAGCTCATCATCTCAAATTGTGACTTGGAGTTGGTCGAGTAGCCTGGTTTGTCTTTATGGAGGATGGATTTCCAAAGCATGGGCATAAAGGGGAAGCAGGCGCATACGACTCCGATGCCACACTCGGCGATGCTGAGATGTGTCAGTACCGAATATGCGGTCAGCAGAAGAGGCCACTCACCCTGTCAGGTTGATTTGCACAAAGACATAAGTCTGGTCAGCACTCTCCCCGTCTTTAATAATGAAAACCAGTCGCACAAGACCAAAGATGCAGGCGATCCCTCCCACTCCAAAGACGGCAGCAATCTTAAGTTTCGCCCAGATTCCCACTTGAAGCTTCTTTGTCAAAGGGCATGGCAGGAGCAGGACGACGATATCACTCAAAAGACTGATGACATTGTCAGTGAGGATGAGAACTCTCTGGTTGAAGCATTGGCCATCAGCGTCGGGATGCCAGAACTTGTGCACCGGTCGGCAGATGAGTGTCTTGAGAGCCATCATCACGATGTAGTAGATGGCCATGATACCGAGGAAGCCATAAATCCACTTGACGTAAGTCTTGTAAGGAGAAAAGATTCTGGCGAGGAAGAGGAGAATGGCGGCCTTGATGGCAAAAACTGTCGGGCCATAATTCACCATGGTGGCGTAGACGGTCTGCGTTGATGTCAACGGGGACTTGTGAATATCATCAAGCAGCCACATACCTGATTGTACTTGATCAACAACTCCTCAGGGACATCCCATTGATGCAAGCCGCCGCCATACTTCAGCACTACGAAAGGTTAGGTCTAGGGGTCCAAGTGCGAAGGCCAAGAGATGCTTACTCATTAGACAGATAATACAGTATCCCATGAACCCGATCTTGTCAATGTTAGAAACCACATCGCTCAAGGTACATGTAAGCAAAGACTCACGTATCCGATGATACAAGCAACTATAAACCAAGTCAGCATCTATATTAACCAACATCAGCGCGTCAGAGCGTACTGTCATCTGCCTGAAGTCTCATGGACAGCCTGTATCGGGCGAATAGCCGCAGAAAGACGAACATGGTGCATACGGGTATGGCGATCGAATTGGAGATGATGCAAATGTAATACATCTCTCGGTCGGGATTCTCAAAATTCGATTCGTGGCCCGGAGGCGGATCCATGGCCGCCTTCTCAGACATGGCTGCTGTCGATCGCTCTCAAGAATGAATTGCGAACTGAAGCTGACACACAGATAAAGAGCCAACAGATGAAGAATTAGAGAGGTAGAATTTACCAACTGGATGGGACATGTAAGAAGTGGTTTGTTGGTCCATGCCAGTCTGCACGGCTAGACTTGGCGTACCACGTTGATTCTTTGGTGACATATTTTTCACGTGGGTCATCACCCCTTTCACATCAGGATCTTCAGGCAACCGATTGCATGGTTCTAGGAACTTGTGAATATACCATCAATGTACATCAAACGAGACAGTGTGGAGTTTTGCAGCTGTGGATATGGGGGAAAGAGAGAACTGGCCAGGTCCCTGAGGCAGATGTTAGCTACAAGGATACGACGAGGATATGACTGACAAGCTGACTCATGGCACCATCTCGCCACTCCTTATGCAACCGAAAAATGACTTTCTGTTCTCGAGAGGAATCAAGTCCCGGCTTGGCTTCGGCCCATGTCTCTCTGTTGGACGCTTCTGGCGATATGCAGCATCTAGACAAGGGGAAGCGACCTCTCCACAACTGCCGTTACGAAAATCATCTACGAGTTACTCCGCTGCCTGTAAGGTTACACTCGTCCGCGGCAGAATTATTATCTGGCCACGGAAACCCCAGAGAACAAGGGAAAGCGAAAGGATTTACGCACTAATGCGGGATAGGGGGGATCGACTTCGCCAGGGAGCGAACTCACTGACCATCAAACTCCACCAGAGACAAAAGGCTTGCTGCAGACAACATCTCATCAAGCTGCTTTTACGTTTCTTCAGCAAGATCCCTGGACCCGGCTGAGCAGGGGGTTGTCTGGTTAGCGTGAGGACATTAATGAGGCCGCGTTGATCTTCGGCCCGAGGCACGATTGCCGTCAGTAGCTCCCTTTAATGGCGTGGCTTTTGGTCTGTGGGATTTTTGCGGGGGTCGCTTTAAGGATGGTTGTTGTGGTCTGGGGTCCAGTCGCGAATTCATGTGTTTGTGGATTTGGTGATGAATTTGGCATGTGATGGTTACTCGAATTTCTAAAGATGACTCCCGTTTTTGCTTTGGGTGGAATTTGCAGTATGCCTTGTTGTTTAGCATTACGCCCGTCAAGATACCACCGATATTACCTGCGCTCTGGGGTATGACAGATTTCAGATGATAACACCCCCAATTTTAGTACTCAAATTCCACGCCAATAAACATTGGGTAGGCATTCACTGACTTCTACGTGCTACGCATCCTAGCCCTACTCCAAAGACATTTCTAGCCATCGATCTATACTGTATTCATCTAGAAGATGGCCTGCGCATTAGGCGGCGAAGAGATCCCACCCTGCATGTTAAAAGGCGAAGAAGACACAAAGAAGGTCCAACGATTAAGTTGCTTGCATATCTCAGCTAGCCGCTCCAGATCAAATAGTTCACCTGCATCTCGTCAGCTTCTAGAAAGCAGCTTGATAGGTTAGGAACTTACCAATAGGCATTCCCCATCCTGCAAGCATGTACTCATGCATCAAGATGGTTCCTGGAGGTGGGGGATATACCTGTACGTTGGTCAGCTTCAGATCTGCCATCTTGCACTGTATGACGAACCTCCCAGCTGATGGCATCGCCGGCCACAGCTGCAAACCCCGTGTTCCACACCCACTTTAGCACGTCCAAGGTTCCCTCTACACCTGCATGCTGAGGGTTCATGGAGGATGCATATGCCTTCTTGGCTTCGACACCCATGTCCTGCTCCCACTCTTTGATGACGCCGGTGCGGACAAAGAGGATGTCGCCTCGTTGAAAAGTGATGTTGCACTCTTTGGCAATCTCGAGGATGTCGGTTAGCTTGATGGCGTGGAGGGAAAAGGTTGTGTATTCGATGCCCTTCTTTTCGGCCCAGGAGGCATAGTCAATGAGGACGCCACGGCCTGTGGTGGTCAGTATGTCTCACAGCAGTTGGCCAAAGACGTACCAACCTGTAATACCCTCATGAGCCCAGTGCTGGATACCAATACGGCCATTAGAACGATCAAGAATCTCTTCCTTCGTCGTTCCGCCATAAAACACACGCTCCAAGCTTCCCTCTTCAATGGGTGTAGAAAAGTGTCGTAGACCATCCCACTGGCTACTCTGCTCTATCGTATCATCAGCACCGCACAAGCCAAGTTCATACAGGTAAACAAACGAGGATTCATAACGTAGATGTCATCAAACGCAACGCCATCCAAGATCGGCACAACCTTGAACTCACATGGCTGTCGGTTGAAGCAAGCGTACTCCAACTTGTTCAGGTCCCAGCCAAGGTTTACTCGGATACCAGTCTTGATCTGCTTTGCAGCTGCAGCCACCCTCTCAGGCGTAAGAAGCACAAGTCTCCCGAGACCCTCCTCGCGGCTGCCGGGTTCTCCCACCCACACGCGCTTGGGATTTGGAAGCTCGTCCCAAGACTTTTCCATGTACGAAGGGTCCATATTGCGCAGATAATGAAAGATGAGTTTGAGGCTGATAAGTCCAGAGGGGCTTTCCTTCGTGGCGATTTACGAGGGCACTATGTAATATGCAGTCTCCTCAGTGGATACCACTTCAGGTCAAGCCATCCGTCATAACATACCCGCATGTCATCGTCTGACCCGCCTCCTAGTGAGACAAGCCCAGTCCTAAAGCCCCCTCTTCGGTTGTCACGGAACAGGTAGCTGCGTTGGTCGGCGAGGGAGGACTCGCGTGGGAGAAGGATCCATATAGACAGGCATGTGGGGGTGCGGCGGCAAAGCCAGGGGAGACGCATCTAATAACAGGCAGGATCTGCACAAGTATCTCTTTCCGCTTGATCGACCGATGACACCCCAGAAGAAACAGGTGGGCCTGAGCAAGGCCAGGGGTGAACCCAGCCAGCAACACAGGCGAGAGCAAGACAAGCAAAGTCAGTGCTCGCTGCCTTGCATCAAAGATTACTTCTTCACGCCCCGGGATTGCATTTTAATTACTACTGCTGTTCCTTTTTCAATTTCTCCATCAAATCTCATTCTCCTCTTCCTTGTCTGTGCTTTTCCCCCCTTACTGCCCGTCATATTGCGTCAATCATGCCCCGAACCGGGAACCAGACGAGTCTGTACAACAGGCTTGTCATTGCTTTTGTTGCTCTCGGAGGCACTGTAAGTTTGATGCTATTTCACGTGTCTTGCTTGACCTACTTGCTGGCGATGCTAAGACCAGCTTTTAGACGTACGGATATGCTGCTTCTATTATCGGCAGTACCATCGGTCAAAAGGGATGGTACAAATTCTTTGACCTGCCTGAAGTGGGCGAGCCTGGCTACGACACAATCACAACACCGGCTATCGCCACCGCCAATGGTCTCTTTGCAGCTGGAGGTGCCGTTTCCTGCCTCATTCTCATGTGGGCGTGCGATTACTTTGGCCGTCTACGAAGTATCCAGTTTGGCTGTGCTCTTGGTATTCTTGGTGGAGTGCTGCAAGCCGGTGCTCAAAGTCTAGCGTAAGATTCCATCCTATGATGAACGCACAGCGCTGACTGTGATACAGCATGTTCCAAGCAGGACGATGGATCATGGGAATGTGTGTAGGTCTCATGGCAACAGTAACCCCCATGTACCTATCCGAAATGTCAAGCCCCTATGCTCGCGGCTGGCTCGTCGGCCACCACGCCATCTTCCTCGTCTTTGGCTACATGCTCTCCTCGTGGATCGGCTTCGCCGTCTACTTTTCCGACAACCAAGACTTTGGATGGAGGTTTCCCCTGGCCGTCCAGGTGGCGCCACCCGTGGTGCTCCTCCTGGGTTCCCCGTGGGTTCCGCGATCTCCACGTTGGCTCATGTCCAAGGGGAACAAGGATGAGGCCTGGACCGTGCTTGCTCGTCTTCGAAAGTCGCCCAATGATCCTGAGGATCTCGTCGCTAGGAAAGAGTACTACCAGATTGAGAAGCAGCTCCAGCTTGATGCTGAGAAGCTTGCTGCTTACAGCGGTAGCCCGTGGAAGGCTGTGCTGCAGAAGAAGAGTTACCGCAAGCGCATGATTATCGGGTTTCTTACACAGTGGGGTGCTGAGTTTGGTGGCCCTCTCATCATCGTGAGTAGAAGCCTTTCAGTCAAAGACGTCTAGCTGACTTGAGACAGAACAACTATGCAGTCATTCTCTATACCAGCCTGGGCCAGACTGGCTACATGCCTCTGCTCCTCTCGGCCCTCTGGCTGACCACTGCCGGGCTCATCTATAACCCCGGCGGCGCCTGGCTCCACGACAAGGTCAACTCGCGCCGCAAGATGTACATGACTGGCTTCGTCGGCATCATCATCACCACATCCATCTACTGTGCCATGATCTCCCAGTACGCCGGCACTGGCAACAAGGCAGGTAATGCGATTGGTGTCTTGTTCATGTTCCTGTACCTCGCCTTCCAGGGAACCTTCTGCAACACGACCATGTACCTGTACGTGTCGGAGATTTTCCCGACTGAAATTCGTTCGATCGGCATCGGTTTCTCCCTATTCGGCCAATTCGCCGGTAAGCAAAACATCCAACAATGCAGTGGGACCCTGCTAACCATCCATCACAAGCCACCATCATCCTCCTTCAAACAGCACCCATTGGCTTTGCAGAAGTGGGTTGGAAGTACTTCCTCGTCGTCATCGTCTGGAGTGTTCTCTTCGTGCCTGCGATCTACTTCTTCTGGCCCGAAACCGCCCGGCTATCACTCGAGGAGATCGGAAAGCAGTTTGGCGACGAGGTTGCAGTGCATATCACCGATGCGACTGCTGAGGAGAGGGCGGCTGTGGATCAGCAGCTGACGCAGCACGAGATTGTCGAGACCAAGGACAACAAGGCGCTCGATACTACGGACACTGCAGAGGAGGTCTAGTCTAGTCGCAGCAGCGTTGCTGGGTCCAGGGCCTAAACGTTGCTCTTGTGGTCGACTGCTCAGGCATGTTATTAACAAGCGTTGATGCATTTACACATGTGTCGGACCAAACTCATCACCGACTAATGACTTGATATCCTATCTAGACACACAAACCAGCTACGGTACCATCAACTTAGATAGAATGAATGAAAGAATACGTACCAAGTTTGTCAAGATTTCAGTGGCATGCATTCATCTCCACAAATGGGTCCTCAGAGGATCATCTTGCATGCATATTTCGACGCTCGGCCAAATGGCCATCATCGATTGCCACAGAAGGACATCGAATCCTTCAAAGACTCCAACGTTGTATTCCTCCAGCTTCCTGCTAAGTCACTAACTTGATCCTCATCCTCATTCTCCGCGGCAGTGGCACAACGTGTCGTACGGGACAGCCGCAAACGTTGCAATGCTAATGTCATCCCGTCCAGGGCTGACCTCCACCTTCTACCGTCCCATCTCCACATATGCCTCATGATAATTCCCGTCTAGATCATTTGACGGCGGAAAGATTACAGGGGGTCCTTGTCCAGGTGGACAGCCCTTCATTCCTTCTTTGTTTCTCTGCGCCATATCACCGGCTCTCTTACGAATGAACGAGTTCGTTATATCCCCTGAGGATTGATTCTTGGCTCGCAGAAGCTGGGGTGAGCGAATGCGAGTTGGTTACGCAATGGCTTCTGTTTCTTAGCAACTGTTCAGGTCTCACCACAGCCATGTCCTTGTCGCCTCTGATCCAGATTTATGCACCACACACATCTGTGCACTGTACAGCAAAGCCCCTATGCACACCGGGAGGATCATAATCTTCAACCACGGGTTTCAAGATCCCTGTAAGCATAAGGGCGATCATGCCCTGTGGGTTGCCTCGGAAGTCGATCAGTCAATTCCCGCGAGGGTGGCTTCCGAGATGCACAGGATAGCACCTCTTGGCGACAGGGACCCTTACGTACCGCCCGGGACTTGGTTATAGCAACCAACGCGTTTGCTGAATTTCCATTACATTCTCGTATCGACTGTTGCTGCTTCAGTACACAAGACTTGTCATGCGAGTTTGAGACATTCCTACACACCGAGAAATACCGCCCCCTGAGTAGCACTGCGCATGCCGATGAATTGCCTTGTTTAGATGGCGTGGCCACCCGTCAACTTCGAGGTTGGTCCCAGTGATGGACGAGTTCTCGCTCGTTAGAAGACAAGGGCACGGTTCATGTCACGGATCTCCCCAGGGCACGTTATCCAGCGGCTTGCGTGATTTTCTTAGCTCTAATGACAAGTATCAAGCCTGTGATATTCCATGTACATGGAAATGGTGTTGATCCGCATGCTGTCTCGGCCGTGTTCTCCAGCGAGTCCCATCCCAGCCTGTTGCTAAACAGTGCGATTTTTCAGGGAGCATGTCTTTTTACTTCTCCATCCCGTTTCCTTTTTTTTTCTTTTTCTCCCCATTCCCCCGCCGGTCCTTTTGTCGATCGTAGTCCAAGTCTCCAAGATGCCTGCAAAGCGCGAAACTGACTCTTCTTTGCCTTATTGTGGAATCACTTTCACAGTGACGCGTTTGGTCGCAAGAGTAATGCGCGCCAACTGAGGCGAGATTGATCCTGGAACCCCAATACCTTGAGTTCTGGCCTCAGTTGCGGCCTCGTGAAGGATGCTCCTCATCAACCACTATGACCTTGTCCACAGCGACCCTCTAGTCGGCCGCCTTGGTCGCGTCCATGACATAGAAAGTTAAGGTGTCGGATATTTCTGCTGCTCTATCGCCCGCCTCCGACTCGATGTCGCAAATGAGGGTTGGCAAAGATACTTTCGCCAAAGCCCGACACCGCACCTTAAAGATCACTTCATCTCCGATTTGACCATCTATCATCCATCTGCCTCCCCGTGACAATTTCGTCTTTACCATGTAATGGCCCCACGATGTAGTAGTTGTTAGGTAAGAACGTCGTTGCCGTAGGGAGGGGCTGCTGGATCACAGTTGGCACAACTTCTTGCACAAGTGTCGTTATGCACACACAGTGTCAGTTGTCAAGTCATATTCTGCCTAGGGAAAAGGGAGGGGCTGGGTAACCCTCGGGCGGCCGCCTCCGAGACGTCAGGGGTCGAGAGGTCAATAGCTTACCTTGCTGCATATCTGACTGGCTCGACCGAGAAATCGCACGTGTACAACATACGATAATTCGAATTGCACTGCAATTTTAACCCAACTCAAGGGGCTCTCTCGGTCTGAGAGATAGGCCAATAGCTCGCAAGGATAAATTTGGGAGTGGATTACCTCGTTGCACTCAATCGGACTTGTGCAAGGGAAGAGTGGACAATGCCAGGCTGAGCCGAGGTCTCGGACCATATGACATTGCCACATATTCACCTACCCTAGATGCACCAAAGAGCGCAACTCGGAATGCGGTTTCCAAAGACGGACCATCTATTACAGCACACGGCCCTTCATAAAGACAAATTGTCTGCTCCAAGGATGCCAATCTCGTGGCATAAGAGCGCAGTTAAATACCCCATGAGAAGCTTAACCTTTCATGATGATGCAACTAGGTATGACTCTTGAACTATATGAAGCAGAAGGTTAATAAAGAAAAAGCCACTATATTAGCATCGGGAAATGATACTATGATGTATTGAAAATGTAGTCTTAATTATAGTTGGAACCCGGCCCTCGATGGGTTAACTGAGCCGGAAGATCATGGAAGCATCATAAAGTCAGTCCGATAGTTGATTATCACAAGCCAGCGAATGCCAACTAATAATATCTAGATATATAAGTTAAGATCAATAGATAAACAAAGTCTAGCTATTTTTACCAGATGTGCCTCTTATCTCTGCACATCAGTTAGTAGAGTGGGATGTGCCGATATGGTAATTTCATGACAGCAGTATAGCATTGCTTGTTGATGAAACAAGCAAGACGCCACGAGTCGTTTAGAGAAATGAACGTGACAATGAGGATTGCACTGTGTTGCCGGCTGAGCTGAGCAAGGAGCTTTATTTATGTCATATTCACGAATATATTATGGGAAAAGTTCAAACTAGTGGTAGCGGTGGTAATTCAGCCTGATGTTTTTGACATTCCACTCGCACGCCTGGAGAACACGGCCTCACTACGTGGAACTTCACTTGGCTGTAGTTTCTCTAAACTTGACATTTGATAAATGTTGCTTTGCAGGGTCATTATCAGTTATATTTCCTCGTTAATTTTCGTATGAATGGTACTCGGGCGAATGCCTTGACACTTGATGTTCATATTCTATCTGATTCTTTGGAAGCTCTGGGCTTCAGCCCTCTTCTTGAGGGCTTGGTTATTCTAATTAACACAAGTATAAATTTACATTAAGACATGCCTATTCAATAACATGGTCAGCGTGTCGCAGTTGGCCAAAGACATTCACTTGATTGAGTCACCATGGCGAACATTTTATTCGTGTTAGGATAGTCACTTAATGAATTCCCCCGGAAAGCCCGAATTATTTCTCGTGGTAGCGGTCTTTGTTTCGGAGTGAGGAGAGCGTGGTCACTTCGTCAAGTGAATGAAAAGTGCGTTGCTCGCGGCTTGTGACATATTCATATTGCGTCCACCTCAACCTTTTCCATGCCTGACATCAACAAGGACTATTCAATGCAAAACTGTGGCTGGATTGATCTCCCTAGTTATGTATTCAGATAAAAAAGTGAATGATATTTAGCTTGTGTCGTGAGCCCTCCATTGATTGTTCCCGGCCGACATGATAATTTGCACAGAAAGGCTGTTAGGGCACCACACTTTATGTGTCTATATTAATACTACGAACTCGATCAAAATAAACCGTCAGTCCTGGCAGATCAGCCTGAACTTGGCCTTGGATGAGCAGCGAGTGTTGATGCGTCCAGGTTGTTGCTACATTGTTAAAGATGCTGGCCCAACGTGACAGAACGAATGATGCTTTACAAAGACACGAGTTTGTTCACAATTATTAGACTCTTCTCAACGTCCGGTCCCTTTTGAGCCGCCGATTCCTATTCCAGGGCTTCTGAGATGGACACTTTGTGTGATCATCTTGCCAAATTCAAGTAATTCAGCCTCATAACATACCCAGAGGGCGGATCAAGGCAACTCAGCCAGAGAAATGCATTTTCCCGCGCAATCAATCCATCATGCCTAACACCTTTCAATGCAAGAGTCATTAATCATCATGTAGAATTAAAAAAGACATCTACCACCATAGCGAAGGGCACAATTATCGGTACATGTCGGCATTGGTTTTCAATCCCACAGAGCCTTGCAAGAAATAGCAGCTTTAATGCCTGAGATTCGAGATAATGTCTATGATACAACCAACTACTTGCTTTCCCGTATTAGCGAAGACCTCTGATGTCCCAGTTTCTAAGATACAGGATGTGCGATAATCTCGGTCTGATCTAGTCCAAGGGGGGCCTTCCTGTCTCTAGTACATCTTCCAAAGGTGCCAGCACACGATGCACATACTTTCCGCTTTTCACTCTTCTCTTGTCACAAATGTGCAGATCCAAAGATACCGAACTTCGTTATTCGGCTGCCTAACGCGCCCATGGTTGCATCTAAGCCAGCGCACAGGTAAACAAAACAAAACAAAAGGCCCCTTGTGGCTGTGTTAGACTGGCGGCCCCAGCACCAATGAACCAGCAACTGTTCGCTTAAAACAGGACGTCAAGCGCTGGTAATTACCCCATTGAACATTGCCATCCCCGGATTGGACTCGCATTGCATCCCTATTTGGGCCATGTGGGTATTGACAGGCGGGCGTTGATCCCGCTCACGAGTTGGCATTCTTTGGACATATTGCGAGTCAATACCTAACCGTTTCTAGAGGTTGTAAGGTCTATCACGAGGTGTCCCCCCCTCCCAAATGACTTGCGCCTCACCGCTATGATCTGTCTTGAATTCATGATCAATGGTCTGATTGATGAGAAAGAGTTCGAGAATTCGCATTGTAAAACTAGCTAGAGTTGGCAAGGCCTTCAATGCCCCCGTACTTCAATCGCCAAATATTGAAGAGTAGGATTACTTTTTAACTTGAGGTTAAATCTATGGGATGAGACTGTCCTGTTCGGTGTTGTGTTGGTGTTGTGTTGGTCGTGAGGTGATCCCAAACTGGTAATCGCCGAGCAATATTTCTGCACGCCAAGCTTAACGGGGAGTTGGGCACCCTGTCCTCTGAAATAAAGTGCTCACCAGATCTCTTGATGAGGGTCTCCTGCATGCATCTCAAGTCTGGAGCTGATTGAAGGTTTGCATTATGAGCAGAAGCTTTGACAAACGATGATGAAATAAAAACAAAGGCTTTTTTACGGCTGCCTTCCGAGGATTGGATTCTTGAGGTTCTTGACAGATGAGATAATTGTAAGACCACTCTGATTGACCGGAATACGAGAAATTAGACCCTGTCAATCCTTCGAGGCTGAGCTAACTGCTTTAAAGCGTCAAGCTGAGCACTAGGCTCCCGCATTATTGGTGCGCCCTACGGCTGCAACCGAGTTGACACACCCGACGACAGGGGCAGACAGCGATCAGGAGGATCTGTTTCGATTGCCCTGGTTTGCAGGTTCTAGATCTTTAGCTCGTATGTCGGATTACGCGTTGCTATGGGAACAGAATCCGCTGAGGCTGTGTGAGGCCCTTGTTTTTGCGGGTGCCTAGAATGAGGTTATTCAAGCCACATTCGCTTCTTCAGGCATCAACTATTTAATCTTGGGCAACGCTGCATGAGCCCATACTTCTATAGCATTCTCACACCATTTTTACCGCTCTATCTTATAAAACCTCAGCTTAATAGTTTCCGAACAACATCTCTTCAAAATGTTCACCAAGACCGCCTGTTCTCTCCTCGTCCTGGCCTCGGCCGCCCAGGGCTTCAAGTTTACCGGCCCCGAGGGCGACAGTCTCGACGTCACCAAAAACATCACCATCACCTGGAAGCAGGAGAACAAAACCACCGAGAAGGAGTTCGGTCTATTCTGGTACACCAAGCCCGATGACCTTCTGACGCTCAGCTACGAGATCGGCTACAAAATCAACATCTCCGCCGGGGAGTACATTTGGTCGCCGACCAACAACACACGCAGCGAGTTGGCAAAGTACAAGGATGCTCTCACCAAGAACAAGCTCTTCCGCTTCCAGGCCGAGTTCTATGACGGAGATGAAAAGGCCCAGGACGATGTTTTCAGCAGCAACTACACTCTCACTGGAGTGGAGGCTAATGCCGGATCGGAGATGATGCCTACTTGGGGATTGGTTGCTGGTGGACTTGCTGCGGCTGGATTGATCATGGCATAAGGGGATTAGTCCCGTCGCCCTTGCATCTGTGGGGATCAGGGGTGGTTGTTCAATGTCGGGGAGTCTCTCTCACACGACAATCCGGGACAAGCTCATGAGTCATTCATAGGAGTGCGATTGTTATACTGCTGGTCATCTGCATTTATTGAATCCGACGTTGATTGGGAAGTTCTTCTAGCCAAGCGGGCTTGTTTCTTGCATGAACTTTGATGGATTTATAGCCGAATCATGCATGTCTACAAACTAATAATGAATAATCATCGACACAAATTTAAGCCATGAGTGAAAGAGAAAAGATTTGAGAGATTTTGGTCTATAAATTACTCTATGAATTATCAGCTAATGAAATATAGCTGCCCTGTGACTAATAACAAAGAAAACTGTCTATGTGCGGACGATCTGCTGAACTGAAAAACGCTGTGAAAGAAAACCAACCAGTCTTAAACCAACGCCAACACCTCGCTACTTCAAACCACTCAATCCTTCTTCTTCTTTCCAATGTTCCACTTCTTGACGCGGAACAAGTAATAAGAAACAACAGCAACAAAGATATTAAACACAATGTACACCCACACAATGCCAAAGTTGCGCCAGCGTTCGCTGTTGTAGATGTTGCTGCCGGCCATGAACTGGTCGGCGTTTGTAAGCGAGCAGTAGCTGCAGTTCTCTCGGGCATCTGGGTTTTGAAGCTGTCCGGGTGCCATCTTGAGGTAGTCGGCAAGGTATTCACCACAGGTCTGGCTGTCGGGTGGGTTGAAGATGGATGTTTCGGCCGCGGAACAGGTGACGGCTCGGCCAGCTAGTTGCGTGGAAACAATGCCGGCAACCCAATAGGTAAAGGGACTGACTCGGTACATGAAGATCCAGAAACCGGGAAGGGCTGTTGGGGACTGCATGACACCGCAAAAGGTCAAGGAGAGGAGGACCAAGAGAGTGACGATTCCAGAAGCAGTGAGAGCGTCGGGAAGAGCGGCGATGGTCATTTGGGCGAAGGAGCTCGCATAGAGAAGGAGCTGGATCATGAATAGAAGGACAAGGCCTTGGCGGGCTGAACTCTGGATACCGACGATGGGGTAGTAGAATGTCGCAAAGATGAGGATACCGGTGAGAATCTGGTAGGGAATTTCGACGATGACGTTGGCGATCATGAAGGCTTTCCAGGAATAGGCCTTGCTGGGGCGCTCGCGGACTTCGTAGAGTGAGCGCTGGGTGACGAAATGAGGTTGGATCTAATGTTTGTTAGCATGGATCTAGAGAACGGCTGTTAAGGGACTTACCTGCTGAACAATGGTAGAGAAAATGGTTATGATCATGAAGACTGCAAACATAATGTTTTGCATACCAGCAAGAGTACCATCAGCCTTCCAGAAGGAAAAGCCGACAAAGAGACCAGCGATAGTTCCAAGCATAAGCTTCGACATGATATATGAAGGCATTCTCCAATATTGTTGGAACACTCGAACCGTCACCTCTCGGAGTTGATCAGCAAAAGGCATGGCAAACTCAGAGTGGCTATCCGCGGTGTCTTGGTTGGACGAAGGGTTCGGCTTTTCCATGTGGATTCGATCAACTTCAGCGTAGACGTCGGCTCGCTCTTGGCTTGCCTTCCACACGCTGTGCCAGTCCTGACCAGAAGAGTTGGTACCGTTGTTGACAATCTCGAGCATCCATTCAGCAGGGTTTTCTTCGTCTCCACAAGCCCGGGCGCCATTGTTTTGGAAGTAGGTGAGAAGCTTGCGGGAGTTGTCGCCAATGTCGCCAAAATAGACAGTCTTACCACCACGAGCCAAGAAGAGTAGACGATCGAATTGCTGAAAGAGGACAGCACTGGGCTGATGCACAGTGCAAAGAATAGCCTGGCCCGCATCCGCAAGCTTCCTCAAGAATGCGACAATCGCCCAAGAGCTCTGTGAGTCCAGACCACTTGTCGGCTCATCGAGGAACAGGAGGAGCTTTGGCTTGGCGGCAAGTTCGACGCCGATTGTCAGAAGCTTGCGTTGCTCCACGTTGAGGCCTTCACCGGGGACACCGACGACCGCGTTGGCGAAATCTCTCATGTTGAGCATGTCGATGACTTCTTCGACCCATTGGTGCTTTTCTTCGATGCTGACGGACTTGGGCTGGCGGAGCATGGCGCTGAACCGGAGACTCTCGCGGACGGTAGAGGTGTCGAGATGAAGATCTAGAATGATGATTAATATTGGATGAGAAAACAAGAGGAGATCTTTTTCTTACCCTGCTGCTGAACATAGCCAGTCTTTCGTTGGAAGCTGGCGTCCAGGGGCTGACCGTTGACGAACAGGTCACCAGTGATAACACCCATCGTGGTTCGTTGAGCGAGCACATCCAGAAGGGTAGTCTTTCCAGCGCCACTCACGCCCATCAGAGCAGTAAGAGTACCGGGCTTGACCCAGCCAGTAACGTTGTCCAAAAGCCTTCTGGGTTCGCCCTTGATCTCAATGTCGTAGACAAGATCCTTCCAGGTAAAGATATCAGTCTGCGGCTCCATGGCGGGAAGAGTCCCAGCATCCGAGCCTCGGGACACAGCAAGTTCCTCGTTGACGGCACTCCTGTCAACACCGCCCTGGAGGTGTGAGGGAACGTGGCCGCGCTGGAAGACGAGAACCTCGGCTTTGCTCGCAGTCTTGGAGTTGAGTTCAGTGGCGACAAAGTAGATGATCATGAAACCAATCAGGAAAGCGAAGAGGATGCCAAGGTTGCGCCAAACATGAGAATAGTAGTACTTGTAGTTGGTCTCGATGAAGGAGTCGCCGTTGACGGTGTACTCGCCAGCCACAGCGCCGACGGCGGAGCAGATCCAGGAGTCGCCAGAGAGGGGTGTGTATGCTGGTATGATGGACGAGCATGTGAAGTTTCGACCGTGGAATTCGTTGGCGATGAGGATCTCGAAGCCATAGAAAATCGGGTTGATCCACCTGTTGAAGATTAGCTACTGTCTTGATGTCAGACTTTGATTATCGCTCACCTGATCCAACTAAACCAGTCATGCATCTGGGGTACACGAATCATAAAGCCAGTGTAAATAACAAGAGCCAAGACCATGACTCCAGCAAGCAACATAGCCTGAGAAACCGTCTTTGTGATGGCGGCGAGAGTTCGGAAGATGGCCGACATGACAAATGTGCAGAGATATGTAATCAGGAAGTAGAGGAAGAACTGGCCAGGCTCCCGACGCAGTCCAGCCATGAAGTAGAGAATGATATTGAACACTGTTCCCGTGATGAACTTGATCGGTATATCTGCGACAATACCTGATATGGCTTCGGCGGCCGGATGATAGAATGCGTAAGAGGCGTGTTTCTCAACAATGGGTCGTTGCTCGTAGAGGTTGTTGATTTCGGAAATAGCCGTGAGAGCGTTCATGAGAATAGCCATGAAGAGGACGGCGCCCTTCGAGTAGAAGCCAACAGTTGCATCGGGGGTGTTGTAGAAGACAGAACCGATAATCAGGGCCATGATGAGGTTGGTGGAGACACTGGTTGCTGTGGCAGACAGGTCGTTCCAGATGCGCTGGTAAGCTCGTTTGGTGGTGAGCTTGATCTGAGTTGCCAGGCTAATGATGTAGGGAGACTTGGGGCGGACGTGCTTTGCTTGTCTGTGAAGTTATTAGTCGATCGTTGAAATAGTTCGAAGATGTCATGTACACACCGGAAGTTCTTTTGTTCTCTCAACTCTTGGATAGCACCAGACCTGGGATCGATGGGGAACTCCTGCTGATACAGCTCAATCTGCTCCTTCAGAGCTCTGTACTCGGGAGAGTTGAGCCAATACGTCTCAAACTCTTCAGGCGTGCGAGGCACCCGGTTCTCCATACCCGGTCGGATCTGGCGCTCCTGGGGGTTGGTGACAGATGTCAGGAAGTCACCCGTCGTCTGACGCTGAGGGCAGAGCCAGCCCATTCGCTCAAAGTAGTCCTTGGCCTCGCTTGCGGGACCAAAGTAGATCTGTCGGCCTTCGTACAAGACGACGGCCTTGTCGAACAGATCGTAGATGGCTTGACTAGCTTGGTAGATGGCCATGGCGTGGGCGCCGCCGGTATAGTCGGCAGCCAGCCGGATGGTCTGAGCAAACTTCAGGGCTGTCGCAGAGTCCAAACCACGTGTGCTGCAAAATGTGAGTAAAGAGATCAACATCCCAGGAATCTTACTAACCTGTTATCCCATGCCGCCAGGGGCGACTGCGCGAGGATCATCTCTGCGATACTCACACGCTTCCTCTCTCCTCCAGAGACTCCACGGATAAAGTCGTTGCCGACCTTGGTGTTGTAGGTATGACTGAGACCACAGACCGCCATGACGATCTTTGTGGCAACCGTGCAAGATTCCTCGCGGGACTGGCCGATGAGAAGGGCGCGGTTCGAAGGCATGCGGCAAGCAGTTGCGAATTCGAGGGTTTGGCCGACCGTGAGATGGGGGAAGTGCTTGTCGACCTATTTTGATGAAGTGTTAGTTGGAGTCTGGAATCGTGAATGCCGAGATACTTGCCTCTTGGTTGTATGTAGTCTCGCCCTTGAACTCTTTCATCATATCCTTTTGAGGGATTCCATTGTAATGGATAGTCGATGACTCTCCAATACCCAATCCCTCAAGTTCACCAGTCATGGTCTTCAACAGTGTGCTGCATCCCGAACCGGGTCGGCCCAGAACGATCAAAAGCTCGCCACCACGAAGAAGACCATCAAACTGGTTGAGAATCCGCTTAGGCTCCTTCTTTCCAAAGCTGAGATGCTCTCCAATGCGCATCGGGGCTTGGACAACGTCGCCGAGTGTTTGTTGAAGCTGAAGGGCAGCCCCAGTGCCTGAGACACTGAGATCCTTATAAGCGACTCCCGCAGACTTGAGGCTCACGCCCCCATCTTGGAGTTGTTGCATAAAATGAGGTAGCCATTGGGCAAGGTCGAAATCTTTGCTGGTAGGGTCCAAAGCAGGATCTTGCGCATCAGGAGTGAAATCGGGGATACCAGATGAAACAGCAGCCAAGCTCTGTCGTCGCTGTGAAATCGAAGTAGCGATTCTCTGAAGCTCCTGACGATCTCCCTCCTCGATCATCATCGTATCCCTCTGCGCGCTGTGAAGCCGCGTGGCCATACTCAGGGAGCCATCGCTCAGGGTTCTGGTTCTGACACCCGATCGGATAGGTGCAAATTCGATGTCGACAGTCGGACTGTCTGATGATCTTCGTTCGGTCATGGTGATTGGAATGACACTATCCCCGTCAAGGCTTGTAATTGAGGAAGTGTCTGTGGTTGAGTTATCCCATTAATCCAGGGGCTAGTACACATATAAATAATATTAATCTAGAGCTGATAAACTACACGTACGTCATCTTGTCAATCAATGGTCGGGGTATCGACGAACCCGACGAATTCTATGGAAGCGGGAAATTGTCAAGACCGTCGAGCAAAGCTTGTGTGAGCTTCAGGCCGCGGACACCGAGACTAGAGTCTGCACTGTCGGGGTGTTGGACGCACCCGAATCCGCCAACAGCATAGCGTTAAAGCTGGGGTCTTTCGCTCCCCCCAGAAGGGGTGACTCAGCGGAAAGCCATCGAAAACGGCTTGAAGAGAAACAAACACTGAGACAACGTCAACAAACCGGGTCCAAGGGAGCACAGCCACGTAGACGCTAATCTACGGCGACATCATGCGTCCGCAACCCGAGCCGTGCTGTCAATGCCATCCCTAGGGCTGACGGGACTTGGTTATGGTTCTGCCAGGGTCGGGGAGTCGGGGGTGCGAGGAATCCGAAAGAGATGACGGCAGATGTTAGCGCGATTCCGCATTCAGAATTCTCAACTGCCGCTTAGTCAGAGGAGGAATTGGCTGTTCGGGCTGATTGTGGGCCTGTTAGGAAGTACACATTTTTCTGCAATCGGCTCTTATGGATTCAAGTACTCCATAACTGTAAGGAAGATATCATCCTCTGGAACCCTCACGACATGCACCATGATGAGGTACTTGGAGAGAGCGGAAGAGCGGAAGGTGTTCATCTTTCCCCCTAGTAAGCTCTTTCATTCGTGTTGCCACACGCAAACGGCAGAATTGAAATCCCCGATTGACGTTCTTGGACCTGGCCTGAGCAGCTCAAGCATCAACAACGCTAAGACGCCAGGTGAAGAGACCAGGCAATCTGACCAAGAATTTAATCCAATGTTATGTCTCACACCAGCAGATTAGTCCTGCAGCATATGAACGCAACGGCATATGAGATGCACGTCCCTTTACTCGCGAACGGGCAAGACCCTTGACCCAACACTGTTCTAGACCTGGCCTTCAGCTTGGGACATTCGGCTCGACAAAGGCATTACCCTGTGCGGTTAGAAGCTGTCCCTGCAGGGCCACCAATAAGGATAATACGAGAAGAGGCTTCATTTGAGTTTGTTCGACGTGATCTGCATGCAATCACATTCTGGTATCTTGATTCAGACCAGTCACAAAGTTGTCGGCTAGATAGCAACAACACCATCACATCACACCATTTCTAGCTACTAGCAAAAGGGCGAGAGAGAGTTTGGCAATTTCAGCTAGAATCTTGGCACGGCATGTTTAGGGGCATCACTCCAATCTATGGATGGATTTGGATAGCATCCAGGCTAATTTTGACAAGATCCTCACTCTTGTTCACACTAGCAGAGCACAAGTCTTTAGACTAGCTTCAAGGTTAAGCTAATAGCGAAGGCATCCTCAAAATTATCATCCAGACAAAAGAACCAAGTGGGTTAGTTAAGGCGGATGATTCCGGCGGTTAATCTTGAAGCCAAAGGCAATACCATATGCAGCATAGATGGCTCGACCCAATGCCTCGCACTTTGCAATTTTTTGATTAAGCTATTAGGTAACAACCTTCAACTTCCTCTCTGAGGTTGTTTCGTTGTGTGGTTCCGATTTGCGCTTACATGGTGCATGGTGCTAGCCAGCCGGCCCAGCTCACAGCACCACCACTGGAGTAAATTCCCAAATCCACCTTCTACCATAGAGACAGAATATCTCTGTCTAAAGCAACAAGTTCCAAAGCTCTTTCAAAGCATACGATAGTGGTCGGTTGATTACGACGACTTGCACGTTTAGAAAAGACCGACTCGGTAAATTCAACTCGGACACGGGGATCGGTGATTTCGGCCGAGCAAAGGCAGGCTTACTCCAGCACGCCACCACAATACTCCGTCTTGGTGAGTCGGACGACTTACAATATAAATATCAATTAAAATTTCTCTAAAGTGATGATTCTCATAGTGTAGTCTTCTGTACTCGTTCACTCATCCGAGAAACCCGACTGGAAACCCCCATACTACAACGCAGCAATGGCATACGTACCATCACCTGTCCAGCCCGTCGCAAGGTCACCTTACTCGATGACAGATTCTCCATCCTCGATTTCAAAGAAATCAACCTTGCACAGTGTTTCCGAAACGGAAGAGTAGGCCATCCTTTCTTCATCTCATGTGCTGGTCCAAGTTCTCAACACATATCCCAGACTCAAAGGCACTTGCCCTGTTCACGGAGCCTCGCAAACACCCCATCTCGAGAAAATGCTACAAGCCCGACCAAGAGCCGAACTGGAACAGCTCACAGTTGCTCTCAATGACTTGGCCGATGAGAACAGATGTGCCAAATGCGCCGTACAAACCATAACAAACACCGTGATGGGATATGTCCAGGATGTTCGCTGGGCTAAGAAGAATGGCAAGGGGTCCAAAGAGGACAAGAAGGCGCTCAAGATGGAGATTAAGGGGTTGGCCAAGGGTGTCAAGGCAGACATCAAGAGCCGTAAAGCGGAGATGAAGAGCGAGATGAAGAGCCACTGATGCACCACTGAATAGAGTTCTTTGAATGGTCATGGCGAGTGGGCATGATGGGAAGGTTGTTCCTTTTATTCACCTATGTCCTTTTGACATGTTGACGTTTATTCAACATTCCTTGAACACTTCTTGTTTCCGGTGATGTGTGTGATATCGATCTTACTTTATTCTAGGGAAGTGGCGAAATTTAGCGATATTGACGGGGATTTTCCGGCACATAAAATCGAGAAACATTGTTTGGGCTTAAGGAGGTGTTGATGCTAAAGGACACGGCCGTAACCACAAGATAGTTTTCGTCTCAGTTGCATCTGGCTTTAGGGTAAACTGGTGAACACGAGATTAAGTCTCAGCGGCATTTATCTGACACTCCATTAGATCTAAATTCAATGGTGATGAAACTGAACGCGCATTATGAGTAGGGCATATATTTGAGACTGAAAAAAAACATCCTTTTTAGACTCTCACAACGTTGAGGTGAGCTCTTGTCCGCCTTCGCGGTGCTTGGGGAGTGATGCAATTCGATCGATCGAAGGCCAAAGTCGCGATTTGATTGGCTGGATGTCTCGGAATATTTGCTCCGCCAGATCCGATTGGTTCGAAAATTGTTATGTTAGGAAAGCGAGACCGAGCAACCAGCTTCCCTGCACTTGCCCTTCCACCTAAAACATGTGAGAAAAGCTTAGTCATTCATTTCCGTCAATCAGTGGAAGCTGAGATGCCTGTCCTCCTACGTCATGACAAGGTTTTGCAGGGATACCTCATCTTGACTGCAGAAACCGGTTCTTTCACACCCTGCCCGCGTATGGATGTCGGTATGACGCGCTCCTCGTCATCTCCGCCGTTGAGATCCTGTTTGTAGCATGTAGCCATAGAACAAAAGAACACTTCAGTCTCTTCAACTCTGTCCAGACTAGCCATCTTCTTTCAACTTCTCCCATATCCCCACAGCCACAACCATGCCTCCAGCCCCAACACAGGTAGCTAAAGTAACTCTAATCTAGGGGCCAGAGACTGACACAAAGCAGGACGTTGAGCAGCGCGACGGTCTGTCTGATGACAGCCAGGACACCGGCGCCAAATACGACGAGGAGGAGGCGCCTGTGAAGAAGGAGAAGACCCGCAAGAAGAGCAAGAAGAACAAGCTCGAACGACGCAAGAGGCGGTCCATGTTTACCGATGACGAAATGGACATGGGCATGACGCAGGGAAACTGGGGTATGCAGCAGCAGCAGCCACAACAACAACAAATGCAACAACAGCAGCAGCAGCAAGGCGGTGGTGGGAAGAGTGATGCGCTCAGTCTGCATCTTGAGTTGAACCTGGAGATTGAGATTCAGCTCAAGGCGAGGATCCATGGTGATCTTACTCTCACATTGCTGTAAGCTTTCGTGCAAGAATTGTCGTGCACCACAGCTGACATTCTCCCAGGAATTAGAGGGATTATGGGACGATGCATACAAAAATGGGCATCAGTACGGCTGGGAATATTCTTATATACCTTGATTGTCCAGGTCTGCGTTATCTGGCTACGATTTTCGCTTACGACAGATGGAGGAAGAGTCTACACCTCCAGGAATTTGCATTTGGTTTCATCATGTTGGCCTTGCAGGTTTATTTAGTTTCATTTAATCTTCAATTTCACCTACGGCACATTTAGTTTTCGGACAAATCTGAGTCTATTAAATGTCTATCTATCTACTTTTTCGCAGCTCATGAGCTGCGGTTGATCCCTATTGTTTCCTTCAGGCTGCAGCTCGTCAGCTGCAGCCGGGGTAGTTTATTAACTACCCAAGTTTCCCCATTGTCCCTTTTTTTGTGTTTTCTGGATTTTCTCTCGTTTCTTTTGTGCTTTTCTTGATTTCATTATTGCTGGACTCAGTTAGCTCCCCATTCGTCTAGGTACTCACCAGTGGTGGTCCCCCATCATCCCCATCGGAGTAGATCCTTCATCTACTTCTTCTTGCTCTTGGTGGTGGTGTACAAGTTATCATCGTTAGCTGCCTGCTCCTGGAAGTAGTCGTCACAGACGAAGTCAGAGTAGCTCGTTGACGAGCTCTGACCCTGGCATCGTCTGCCGTTGCGGACACCCTGGCCCTGGGCTCGACTCTGCTCCTGGAGGAACTGGGTGCGGTCGCAGTGCACGCAGTGAGAAGCGGTGTAAGAAATGTCTCCAGGTGGAAAGTGATAATTCTCTTGTTTCTCGTACGGAGGTTAGAGCAACCAAATAACGTGGGGACCCTAGCTTTGGCCACCACCCCCCTCTGGCCAGTGGAAATTGCCTCAACACCAAAATGCACACATCACGTAAATCAGCTATTTCTCAACGAAAAATAATGCAATCAATTCAGTTGAACCTGGAATACACTCTGCAGACCTTGCTCTTTCTTCTCTGCTGCTTTGATGGAATTCTCTTGTAATTTAGGCGCCTCACAGTCGCGGTATTTCGTAGGTGCCTTCGCCGCCTCATAATGAGCGTACGCAATTTCCTCGATGCGCGCAAACCTCTCGTTAGGGTCATAATCAACGGCCTTCCTGCCGGTGGGCCTCTGCGACTCCAGCTTATCCTCTAGGAACTCAATTCTCTGCTTCTGGCTGGCGATAATGCTGTTTAAATGAGTGATCTGCTTGCCGTTCTGGTTAATCAGATGTCGGGCTTCACAATTGACGCCGCCATCGCCATACCGGGCCTAATCTAGCCGTCTTTTGATATCCCTCTCGTTCTTTGGCGTATGAAGATTATTACGAGCTAGCGGCTTCTGCTTTTTTGGTGTTGATGGTGTCAAATCCAGCGGGGGAGGGCGCTTGGTATTAACAATCTGCTTCATTGGCTTCTCAATGTCGATAGGATAGATTTCTAAGCCCCGAAATGAGTGTCAGATGTTCCTCTCGGTTAGGGCTTTCTTTCGAGCTACTTCATAAGAGTATATAAAGTATCGTTTTTGAATAGGAGACCTGGCTGCGAAGGTTGCGTACTTCTCAGTCTCCTGGTGAAAAAATCGCTTAAGAACCACAAAGATCCCAACGTCGAGAGGTTGTGTGGTATGAGACGAGTGTGGCGGTAAGTAAAGAAGCTATACCTTATTTAACCAAGCCAGGAACATTATCTCTATTGTTATATGAGAGGTATGGCCGTCGAGAATAAGGAGTCGCCATTTCCCGGGAGCAGGCTCTGTTTCCGGCAGAAACACCTCGACGAACCATTTCCTGAAGATCAGGCTATTCGACCAGCCTGTAGATGTGCAGTCGTACTTCCAATCCGGCCACGGAGGGTCAAACCACTGGCCCTGAAGGTTCTGACCGGTGAAAATCACCACCGGCGTCGTACTGGTGCCACAAGCTGAAATACACTCGATTATCGAGACCCAGGTACGAGAATCGCTCGCTGATATGGTTGCGAAGGATGTAAAGGAAGTCCCTATGACTCTTCCGGCCTCAGTCTCCCCTTCAGCAACTCCATGTTCATCGATATTGTGCAACGTGGTCCAGTCGATATCCTTATCCTCGATTTGGTGCTCCAGGAGTCGAAAAAAGCGCTGTAACTGCTCCTCCGTAGTCTCATTCGCTCGTACGGCGTCTGTAGGTCGTGATGGCTTCATTTTGATGTCTTTATGGCGCGCAATAAAGCGGTTGACCCAGTTATGGCCGACGTGTTCGTCTCGTCCATCGTGCTTGAGTATGAGGTCTGCAAACTTGCGTATATTTGCCTTGCTTTGGCCGCGGCCAGCAGCTTCTTCGTTCAAAATCCAACTGACTAGATTCTTCTCTTGGTCCGGATTCAACTTTTGAGCCGGAATTTGAGCATCACGAGCGTTGGTGCCGCCTTTTTTGCGGTTGCGAAGACTCCCGCGTGAGATGGCGTGCGTAGAAGCAACTTGCACGAGCGGAGCGTGTTTAAGGTCTTTGAGAGCGCAAGAAATTCGATATTCACGTTCTTTGTCTATTTCTGATTATAATAATATAATTTTGAGCTTCATGCGACATAAAATGATAATTCTGTGGCCGACTTAATTATTCGCATCGCCAAGGACGAAGTCTATGATGATGTGGCTAAAGGGGGGTGCTGGCCAAAGGTAGGGTCTCCACGTTACCCCATGAGAGGTTTAACCTTTCATGATGATATAGCTCTTCTACTGCGGGTAATAAAATATTAAAAAAAAGGGCTACTATATTAGTATTAGGATATAATGCTATGATAGTTTAATAATGTATTCTTTATTATAGTTAAAGCCCGGCCTTTGATCGGTTAACTAAGCCTAAGATCATAAATGTATTGGAAAGTGACGGATAGCTCTGGGGACACGCGTGTTGTCAACTTCTTGGGGTTGTATTGGCCAACTAAAAGTGCTATGTTAATTGAACACGCAACGACAACCCAAACCCGATCCTGTCCATCACCTGATTCACCTCTATGGCTCCTTCAAGGCCCCTTTGCGCGCAAATTCCCGCACTTCCTTGCATGCTGAAACATTACCATGAACAGGGCTAGCTGAGAATGCACAGATAATGTTTTCAACGGTGGGGAGCGAAAGTAAAAATTCTGCCTTCTCGCCCTAAAAATCAAGCCTGATGGTCGTCATTACATGATGAAGCGGCGTCTTTCTATCTTGCGTCACATCAGGTGTCCATGTTAGTGTCGGATCTGCTTCAAGTAAGACCTTGAGCACCTCCACTTCCACCTGGTAGTTTTTGCTTGCCGATGAAGAAAGCGTTCGCTTGAAGCTATAGCCCAAAACCAAGTTCATCCATGATTGTTACAGCTCGTTCGATGGGCAAGTGCTTTGCAAATCTCCGCACCTCCCGACATGCTTCATTGTTGCCATAGCCGAGAAAGCGCGGAGGATGACTTCCACTTCGTCAAGACAGAGTAACAACGTTGCCTTCCAGGCTTGGATTGTGCTAGTGCTTGCCGCCCTCATTGCGTAATGGAGCGGCGTTTGGCGGTCTTCTGTATCGTCTGCCGTCCATGCGAGTGTTGGATCTATCTTAAGCAGACTATCCAGCGTCTTCGCATCTATCCAGTATGTTCCGGCTGCTACTGAGAAAATCGTTTGGCCTCGGTGGTTTCTGATGGAAGAATCCAAGCGACAGGCCTCGACAATAACGCTGATAGCATCATCGATTTTTGACTGACGATCTCTCAGATTCACCTCTTCAGGGTCTTGGTGATTGAGGTTGTCGGTGTGTAGGAAAAAAACTTGGACAACCCATTTTGGAACAAGGGGGGGTTGCTAGCGCTATGTGAATCGGCAGGGAGCCGTCCTTGTTCGGAGTGTTCACAGACACGCCGCCATCAATTTCAATAACCCGTCGCGCGATGATTGCACAGTTCTTGCAATCCCCGCGGTTGCATCCAAGTCTCGCAAGCATATGTATTGGTCGGTTCCCTCCATAAGCTGTAACCTGCAAGTCGTCTTCATCCACGAAGTCTAGTATAAACATGGAAAGTGGATGACACTTTGATCCCAAGACCCAGTGTAGGAATGGTCCGTGATTGGATTGTAGGAGAGCTTTGCAAGCGCGGTATTCTGCAGAACCAGGATCCTTGATGAGAGACCTTGCACCAGAGGTTGGGATGTTGTCGCGATATAGATTCAGATATGCTCGCCGAAAACACGCGTACACCAAGGAAGAATCCGCAGGGGGGTTCCTAGGCCAATGTTTAATGTCCGAGGTCGACGCTAATAACTCTTGGGCAAGTTGCTCAACAGTTACCGCATGGTCGAGAAGGCTTTGCCACCCTAGAAGAAGTTCCAAGGTATCCCGATGATCAGCTAGGGTGGCTACAGCAAGATAACGTGGAAAATAGGTGATGTCGGCTTCGTATCCTGCATGCAAAAAGAGTTCAACAATTGGTGCGTTCGCTCTGCGGATGGCCTCGAGCATCGATGACCATATTCTTCGCCTGTAGTTCCACTCCTCGAAAGGATTGATGCCTTGGTCAATGATATACTTGCAAACATCGGCATGCCCAGCTTGTGTGGCAATATATAGCGGCGTGACATAGCTCTCTGTCCCCCCAGAGCTCCCTCTTCCCTCGTTTTCGTTGAGTTCAGCTCCCGAAAGATGGAATCGCCTGACTTCTTCAAGGCTGCCTCTTCGGCAGGCGTCGAAAATATTTTTTGCTCTAGTCTTTTTGGTGGATGGAAAGGTGACCGCTAAGTTGGGAGAATCCCGATGAAAAGCGTTGTGATGTGCTTCAAGACGCTCGCGGGACTCGCAACCAACGTCGTGGAGAAAACAATCACTGTGGGTGCACCTGTACGGTCGCTCATGCCTGTTAAGGTGCTCGTCACGAGTGTTCTGGCTTCGAAATCCGGCCGAGAATTTGGAGCAGTAGAGCCTAGGGCATTTGAATCTCAGGGGACCGGAGAGATCCAGGTACGCACCCTCATTGGAAAGGTTGCGATGTTGTGACTCTCCTGCTGCTCGAACGACCACCACGCGAGATTGCACTAGCGCGTCGATATTCTCTGTGCGTAGCGTGTTTGCTACTGTTTGAGGGCAAGCCTCCACCTCGAGGATCGATTGATTTGAAGGGTTGTCAGAATAAGCTGTGAGCAAGCCCACCACAGACGACACAACGTCCGCTGGGGGACGAGATGCGTACTTCTGTGCTTCTTCAAGATGATAACAATAGTTAACAGAGGCATAGTCGAGGAATCCAAAATAACCAGACTGAAGAGCGTTTTGGGTGCGTCACTTTCTGGGTCTTGGAGAAAGGGCCGAGAAGAAAGGTAACGACAACAGAAGAGAGCCAAGCCGGCATGTTCCTGGAGAACATCGATGGTGCCTCTCTGGACAAGGTATCTGGCCAAGATTATCAGTCTCTGTAAGCACCTGAGAAGCAACCTTGATTTGAGCATGAGCATACCTGCTAGCTGTCTCGTGGACCATTTGTATGATCTGCTCGGACTGCAGACTCCCGAACATTTCACAGATCATGACGTCTACCAACGAGCTGCAGATGTCCTTGCAGTTGTCGAGGCGGCGACGCTTGGGGTTGCAGGCTCCCTTTTCAGCATCAATGCAGAACCTCGACTGTATCTCGCGCCATCGAAGAGGCCTCTGGGAGCAAATGACCCAGCCCAATATCTTCTTGACAGACTTCTGCCGTGATGGCTTGGAATTTTCCAGCACCCTTTGAACAATTCGCTCGTAACTGACTTAATTAGAAATACTCATGTGTATCCAAGTGTCTTGCTCACGCTTTGTCTAAGTCTTGGGGGAACCTGTCGCTCTGCATCTCATCTTCAAACTCATCGATCGAGTCCATGGACAAAAAAATTGACATGACAACCTTGGTATACAAGAACATGCCTAGGGAGTTAGAAGCCGGAAGATGGGCTGCATGAGTCGAGAAAAATACCTTGTCATGTCCGTGCCACTCTGGTGGCAAGCTCCTCTTCTTGTTCAGATGTCTGAGAAAACCTCGCACATATCTCGGCGGCTCGAGATTTCGAGTAGTCTTCAATGTCCCTATGGTGAGAATCAACCGTGTCCAGCCTGATCTGTGGCTGCGCTGACAACAGTTGGTCAAGTCGCCCGTCTCTCTGCCCGCAGATGAGCAACTTGAGATGACAACCTCGAGAAGCTGCGAAGGGAAGAACCTTGTCTAAAAACCAGGTAATGATGGCACCAGGCTCGTTCTCGGAACACTCGTCCAGACCATCAAGCACTACGCAGACGGTGCGGTGGCTGGTTAAGCAGTCGCGGCTTAGGTCTTGAAGAGTTGTGAGACTAGAGAGCTCGAGATTGCTGCTCATGGGAGCAGTCTTCTCATACAAGTATCGCATGATGGTTTCGTCTTGTCGACTCAACTGAGCTAGGATCGCACGGAGCATCGGCTTGGCGGATCTTCGATCGTCATCGTCGTGCTTGAAGAGAAAGTAAACTGTACTGCCGGAGGAACGGTCCTTGCCCGTTAGGTGACGAATGACTTTTATCGCCAAAGTCGTTTTGCCTTGAGAATTTTAGTTAGCAGGAAAAAGTGACAAAAATCTGATCGAAAGACATGCCAGCACCAGGTGAGCCGTTCAAGAATAAAACACTTCCTTGAGGCGATGTTCCCCTTTCCCACGCCTGGAAATCAGGATGATGGAAGATCCAGTCCCCAGCAGATGGACAGCTCGGTTCCGGCGAATCAAGTCGACTGCGAAGTCCAAAATTTGAAATGTTGAGCTTGTCCTCCACAAAATCCTTCATTTCTTGGTCCTTAGCTGAAGTCTGGCGTCTGAGGCATTCGGAGGCCAAGTCCTCCTGATCTTATCGAGATCCTCTTCAAGCTTATCAAACCGGTCGTCAGCATGTCCTCGAAAGTCCTGAACTCCTTGATGGATGGCATGCGACTGCAGCCTCTCGTGAGATAGCTTCTCCTGTCGAAGCTGGAGAGCTCGGATGATCGGTTCGATCTGACGCCGGAAGCTTCCCCATGCCGCCTTAAAGAACGTTTTCCAATCTTGATATGGTTAGTAGTTTATATATTGGCAGAGCTGGGTGAAACGAACTAGGTCGGGAAAACACGCCTAGAACGCAGTGATGAAAGCGAAGAACGTCGGAAAAGTAGTCCTCCAAGGCTCGCTTGAGGCGTTCTGCGCCGTTGCTCTTGATGAGCGTGTGAAAGAAAGCGAGGTTGCTCAGCGCTTCACCAATCTCCTCGTAAGTATCCAGAAGTTGTTTGATGGAGTCGGTCCAAACTGTGGCAGCCATGAGAGCGAGCTTGATGGGTCCCTAGTCCAACGATTTTGTGAGTGAGCGGAAGTGGTGCACCAGCATCGCGGCCTTACCCAAACGAATGCCACAACCTCATGAACGTTGAGGAAGATGGAGACCAGTTGTTCAATGTGTTTCATCCCGTCGAGGAACTTTTCGATTCTTTCAAAGTTGCAGAGCCTCTTGTCGCGGCCGAGTCTGGCCAGCATCTGCTGAATCGTTGCATTGAGATCTTGGAGATTGGCGTTGCTGAATTCCCGTTTTTCATCTTTGGAAAGATGACTACGAAACTGGTCTAGTGACCGTTCGAAGCTCGTACTGCTGGTAGATGCCATTGTGCCTTTGAGAGTAAACGGCTGAATGATTATGGAGAGCGACGGGCAGGGTGACTGAGAATTAAAAGGGTATGCTGCAGCCTACATTGCAGCCTTGAAACTTGATGGGGTGCATGGCCGCCAATTAAAGACCGTCTGTTACGGTGCCACATATGCAGTCGAGACGACAGTCATGTTGCTTATTGGTGTTTATGACAGCTGAGCCTCGGTGAGTCTGCCTGAGCGGCAAGAAACTGTAGCGGGTTGGTGCACATTTCGTCTCAACCATGGCGGGGCTGTGCCAACCCCTGACTGCCAAGAAGTTGTCGCCTACAAGGCGTTCTCAGGCTCAACTCATCACTTGGCCGTTTTCCTCATCGCCCCAGCTTCATTGCTTTCCTTATGATCCATCGATGGGCGGATCGCTAGCCTTATTACAGCAACTCATCATGTCGCGGCCCGGTAAGCGGCATCGAAGTGGTGACAATGGCCTCAATAATGAGGCTCCTCCTAAAAGAATTTCACGGCTCGCTTCTGGTATTTGCGAAATAGGCACTCAGCCTGCCGGCTTGGGCATGGATTTGGATATGCCAGACGCGACACCAGAAATAATAGACTTGACGGGGCTAGCTGCGACCCAGGAAATAATAGATTTAACCGAGCGAGAAACAATTTGTTACGGAGCGGCAAGTCCTCTTCCCCTCATTGACACGAGCTGAGTTGACTGGAAATAGTTGTGCGAAGCTCAAGCACTGATGGCCCCCTGGACACCTAACCAGACCTCCCCTTGGACTCGATTTTGCTTGTTCCCCATCGAGGTCAACGAGGATGGGTGCTTCCTGTCAACTGACGATGGGCTCGGCACGGAACAGGAGAATGTTCTTGACTGCCGCACCTGCTCAATATTATGTTTGGTCGCCAATCAATTCAAGCGCGTGTCGTTCGTGGCCGTTATTGCGATTGGTCGCTTGACGCCAAACGTGGAAAGCCAACTCGCAAACCTTCACCTGTCGGAGTTACAGTCAACGTCTACGGCTCAAGGCGCTTGATAAACAAGGTTGGCCGGGCCATGACGAATGTCGACGTTGTTCTTCAGCATCCAGTCTTTCTGGACTCAGAAACCCGCTATATGAACCCCCATTACTCCTATCCAGAACGTAAGAGGACTGACTTGAGACATCTGATTGGGCCGTTATACAATGAATCCAAGTCAGCTGTATCTCAGGCCATTGGTGATGCTTTGGATTCTGCAAATGACTGGGGTGACGGGGTCACGTCAACAGTCTGCGACAGGAACGACTTGGAAAGGTAGGCAGCCACCTGTTGGATCCACATTGATCATTCCTTGCTGACCATTTATAGACGATTCCGACCACAAACTCTGAGGACAGCAATTTTCCACGGCAACAGGCGGGCCAAGGAGGGACAATTACTTCTCGAGAGTGATGTCGTGTTGACTACGTACCACACACTGGAAAACGACAGCAGCAGGGCCAAGATACTACAGTCCGTCAAGTGGACCCGCGTGGTTCTGGACGAAGGTACCTGGCTCTGGCTCCCATAGCAATCCTTGCTCAGTAAAGCTAACCACATGATACAGCTCATCAGATACGAAACCCATCCACCAAGTTCTTCAAGTCTGCGGAAGCTCTCGAAAGCGAGTCACGGTGGTGTCTCACCGGCACACCGATCCAGAACAGCCTCGACGACCTCAGGTCACTGCTCAAGTTTCTGCGGTTCGAGCCCTTCTGCCAACCTAAGGTGCTGGAAGAGCACATCGTAAGGCCTATGAGGAAAGATCCCGAACCTGGATCCCGCACAGGACGGAACCTGAGGGTTCTTCTCAAGGCTTGTTGTCTTCGAAGAACCCAAACTCTGCTTGACCTTCCGAGCGTGACGGCAAGAGAAGTCTTGGTGAAACCTACGGTGGCAGAGAAGGCCCGCTTTGCGCAGATCTTGGAGCAGTGCCGTGCAGAGTTCGACTTGATGGCCAGCCAAGACACTTGCCGGAAGACGCCCAATGTTCTGTTTTCAGCAGTCGTCAAGCTTCGGCAGGTTTGTAATCACGGCATCACTCAAACCAACGAGGCCAGCACCAGGGGGATGGATCGGCTCACTGTGCCAAGGATGCCTAAAACAAACTCCCGGTCCCCGAGTGCAGACCTAACTTGCGATTTTTGCTGCGCCCAGGATGAGGAAGACGACATTTTACTGAGTGCTCTTGACTGCTGTCCATTGTGTGGTCGGGTTCAACCTGAGAGGAACGATACAAGCTCACCTTCTACACCATCTCTCCGCCAGTCCTCGCCATTTACCTTTGAGGAAGTGTCACTTAACCAAATGAATTCAACAAGCTCTGCCTCAGAAATACCGAGTTACTTACCCCTGGATAGTGAGTTGGCAGGCCAGTCCTCTAAACTTGCAGCAGTGGTCGACAACATCAAGTCATCCAGTTTAGAAACGGATTCAAAGAGGTAATATCTACCTGTACAGAGTTCAAGACACAAGCTCTTGAGCTAACCAATGAACAGCGTCGTTTTCACTAGTTGGAAGACGACACTTGATATGCTCGCTAGCATACTCTCTAGAAACGGGATTGGCTTTATCCAAGTCGATGGACGAAACCCAGTCATGGACCGAACCGCCTTGCTTTCACGGTACTGTAAGGTTCCAGATATCTGAGTGCTCTTGATATCTATCAATACTGGCGCGGTTGGGTACGTTGTACACAAAAGACGACAAGGAAGATCTTCCTGACATGACGCAGGCTCACCTTGACGAGGGCAAATATAGTGCATATCGTTGAGCCACAGTGGAACCCAGCGACAGAGGAGCAGGCTATCACAAGGGTAGTCAGAATGGGACAGACCCGACCCGTGACAGTTTTCAAGTACATCATGGCCGAGTCTGTGGAGCAGGTAACATCTTCTTCAGCTACTTGAGCGTGATAATGGCTGGCCTCTTGCTGTAGGGCGTTGTGAAGCTGCAGCAGAGAAAGACTCGTATCATCAAGCTGTCCATGCAAGACAGGGATCAATCTGACGCTGATTTCACCCTGGATGTAAGTGAAAATTACTTGAAAATATCTGAGCCTCTGACGCTTACTGCAAGATAGACTTTCAAGTTTGCACTTGACCCCAACGAATGGAACTGAAGAGAAATCCGTATTGCTGAATAGAGAAACATGAGAAGTGTTGGGTATTTTAGCTAGGCTTCGGGACTAATATTGTAGAAATGTTTTATACATATCAAGTATAGATCATTGTCTAACACTCTAACTAAGAGAGTGTAAAACTTCCTTCCTGTCTCTTGGGAAAAGTTGATGCATGCTGATTCTTGTTTACAGTCTCGACAGTCTCTCTTGTGGGCGGTCGAATTTAGAAATCGGAGCTGACTGGCTGATCATCCAACAAATGCCCCCACGAAGATCGCTATCCCAGGCGTCGTTGGCTAGCGCATCAGGGAATCTGCGGAAATAGTGGGCATATCCTGGATAAACATTTAGCTTTACCGGGACACTATGGTAACATGAAGGTCAGCTGGGGTCCTATCATTGTGGAGTCTGGGGCATCTTATTACCCCAAACGTTGCAGCTTCTCCTTGAATAGCATGCCATGATCACGCAGCGGGTCATCGCCACAGACCATAACATGTGTGGGTGGTAGTTTGTCGATAGATCTCACATCAAAGAGAAGTGGATTAATGACTGGACTATCACGACAGGATTCAGGAGGATCCATCATGCGGGCGTATTACACAACCCATGAATAAGAGAGTAGCGCCGCATTCTGGCACTGCATCGGAGAAGCCTTGTTGTCTTGGATCTGTTCGTAAGGGAACTTGTCGGGCAAGCAGAGCCACGGAGCGTCCAAACATTGACCTTTGATGACAGACTCTCCCAACTAGGTTGAAGAGATCATCATTAATTGATAGACAACACGAGAGCAGTTGTCTGCATTGACTCACCATCCTCTCTCGAATAACGATACTTGCTGCTAGACAGGCACTAGCACTGATCCCCATGACATATAGACCAAATTCCGGTGGCATCCCAATGCTGGCTGCGTGCTGTATGACCCAGAATCGGGCATCCCAAGCATCTTGGAAAGGCGCTGGAGTTGTCCACTCTGGAGTCAACCGACAACCAACCCACACTGGCAACAGTGACGCCGCAATTCAGGGCTAAGCTGGTGCAGGTGGCATCCTCGGTAGACAAAGAGCCGGAGAAGAAACCACCTCCGTGAAAGTAAAGGAGGATCGAGGCACCATAGTTGCGAGGCAAATAGAGTCGTATCGGTATTTCAACATAGTCCTCGCCAACAATCAGCAAGGTTTTGGTCTTGACGCCGTGGTCACCCATCCCCTTTAACTCGTCGCTGCTAACAGTAAAACGCTGTGAGTTGATTCGACGACGAATGCTTTTTATATCCGGGTCGCTTGTTGGGTCAGGAGTCGGAGGCAGTGATTGTTGCTGGAGGAAAGAAGTCCATTCTACAGAGGGGCGGGCAAGGTAGCTGAAATCTGCCATTGTGAAGTGTTTTTTATATGAAACTTGTCTGATAGAAAAACCCGAATCTGATGCCACATATTTCTACACTTCTTCGTGGATATTTATACTTGAGTGATCACCCCGATCTCTGATGAGCTGGAATGATGTCGGTGTTCTCAAGGCCCGCGATCTTCGGTGCGATTCATGACATGTGACCATGTGACCAGGTCTATCGATGCGTTGCTGATCGCTAGCTCGAAGCCTGTAGTAGATGCTCCGGGTGGATATTCGGTAGTGGAGGATGATCGTCGCGCTGCTTAGAAAACATGGTAAGCAGCGGCCAGCGAAACTGGCGTGCACCGACACTGTTACAACCCCAACCCCGGTTCAATATCATTGGAAGATCTGGCAAAGGAAATAGGCCTCGCGTTTTCAAGACTGAGGATATCTGCGGTAACTCCGGCTGTGTCAACTCATGCGTGACCGATATGTACCCAGCTAATGATCACAGCCGATATTTTAGAGTCAACGGAAGGTCAGCTTGTAACGTGGACCGGCTCTCGGCACGATTGAGACTATATCCGTTGTTGATGTGCGCGGGGCGGCAGATAAATAACCTCCGCGGGATGTCCGCCCCGGCTTGACTGTCTTCGGCGAGATTTTAGACCGCGAAACAGGAAGTGAGCGTGTCTGATTCTGACCTAAAAGAATAATAGGTATTTTTAGAAGTGTTAAGGTGCGATAAAAGGAGGACAGGTTCTAGTACATGGATTAAGGGGCAACTTCAGATTGAACAGGTACATATGAGAGATAGACAGTGAGTCTCAGCCCGGGGATGCCCAGGGAATCTCACAAAGTAGTTATTATTGCCACAAAGCTCACTCATGGTTCCATTGGAGAACATCCTTATAAGCCCCCTGATGCCTAGGGCGTTTGATAGAGATCTTGAGTGGTTAGTTAGTTTACTTCCTCGTTCGTTGCCCATATCAACGAAGGTCTGTGTCAGGGGTACAATGGTGATTTTCAAAAGCATAAGCCACTGGTTAGGTAAAACTCTTGATCGTAAACTGCCACATGTTACCTAAAAATCCGAGTAAAGTGACACTAACTCGGGACTCTAGCGAGGGTGAGAGATGGTGAGATGACATCTCTGCCTGCCCCGGTACTTGATGACTTGACCCCATAGACCAACGAAAACCCTCCAAGAGTCTGGCCATCGAGCTCGCCTAATTATTACCGGCAACCAGCACTTCGCCGAGCATTATTCTCATTGCTTATCTCGTTCTTTGGTACTGTAATCCATGCCAAGAACGGGCCAGATGTTAACTCCGATCCGCCAGCCAATAACAACACCAAGAATCCGAGGTCTGCATGAGACCCTAGACAAAATGCCTGAACTTCAATGTCATCATCAAGAAGGATTCAGCTTTTCTCAGATCAGCCGGGTTATCGGTAATTATGAGGGACCCGAGAATGAATTGAGTCTAATGGCGATAAAGGTATATAAACGTAGATTCGTTCGACTGTTTGTTTCTACTAGACCTCAATATCACTATTCCGGGCGCGTCTTCATCTTTCTTACAGCCTGCAAACATGGGCGGATCCTTTTCAAGTACCTGGACACAATCGTTCCCTCCTAAGCCCATCTTTACCGAAAAAGATGTCCCTGATCTCAAAGAAAAGGTGAGTGATAATACCCCCTTGCGGCATTTCCAGTATTCACATTGCAGGTCTACATCGTCACTGGCTCCAACACCGGCGTCGGCAAGGAGCTAGCTTGCATGCTCTATTCCAAAAACGCCAAAGTTTACATCGCCGCCAGGTCCGAAGAGAAGGCTAAGACTGCTATAGCCGACATTAAGAAGGCGTCACCCGACTCTTCGGGCTCAATGGACTTTCTTCGTCTTGACTTGGCAGATCTCACTACTATCAAAGCATCTGCCGATAACTTCCTATCCAAGGAAAAGAAGCTTCACGTGCTCTTCAACAACGCAGGTATTCAGAGCTCCGACCCTGGGGTGACCGCCCAGGGGTACGAGGCTCATCTTGGCGTCAACTCTCTTGGGACCTTCATGTTTACAAAGCTTCTGACGCCAAAACTCGTCGAGACGGCCAAGAGTGAGCCGGCTGCCACGGTACGAGTCATCTGGGTGTCGTCTTCAGGGGCTGAGATCTTGGGTGAAAAGTCTGTCGGCATTGATCTAGATAACCTTGATTATCACATCGACAAGTCTGAGATGTACAAGTATGCCATCAGCAAAGTTGGAAACTACTTGCACGGCGTCGAGTATGCGAAGAAACACCGATCCGATGGTGTCGTCAGCATTCCTCTGAACCCAGGAAACCTCCAATCAGATCTGTACAGGGACCGGACTTCGTTCTTGTTCAGGTTCATGATTAGGTATATGATGTACCCTCCTATAATGGGGGCTTACACCGAGCTCTACGCCGGATTATCCCCCGATATCACTCTGGATAAAACTGGCAGTTGGGGTGAGTTCACAATGCTCAAAATCTGCAATTAGTCTAACATGATGGATAGTAATTCCCTTTGGCCGTATTCACCCGATCAGAAAGGATCTCACTGAGGCCACGAGAACGGAGAGCGAGGGAGGCAACGGAACCGGTCTCAAGTTTTGGCAGTGGAGCGAGACGGAAGTGAATAGGTACCTCTAGGCATGGAGCGTAGTGTTGAGTAAGAGCTTTGGCTGGCAATATAAATTTGATTTAGACGGACTATGGTCACTGCATGCAGTGCATGGAGATTATCGATTTGCGGGCGGTTTTCATGAAGTTTTGTAAGACATTTCTTGATGTATAAAGTAATATGAAATGGAAAGTGTCCGTCATTATAAGAAGAGTTTAGGCATTTAAATTAAGAGTGTGATATACACTATCAAGAAGTACAAAGCCAATCCTCCTCATCAGCCATTACCATATCCATCATACCTCCTTCCATAAGAGTCTCATACCAGTACATCGTACGTACCGCCGGTCGCTTAGTAAAGACCAATCATGGCCAGGGCGGCAACGGTAACGGCGGTAGCGAGACCGAAGTGCTTGGCACCGGCGTTAACAATGACCGTGGTGGGTGCGGGGGTGCCCTAAGAAAAAGAGACATACGTTAACTACTGGAGGAGCAGGAGGAACCATGCAAGACATACAGTGACACCGATGGTGCCGATCTCGTCGACCGAGGTCTTGGTGCCAGCGGAGCCGGCGTCGGTGGACTCTGCAGCGGGGGTGGCGGCAGTGGTCAGGGTGGTGCCGGCAGAGGGCTGGGAAGCACCAGAGGTCTCCTCAGAGGCAGCATCAGTCTCAGAGGCCTTGGTGGTCTCGGAAGAGTCATCAGTCTCCTCGGGGGCGGCACCAGTGGTGGTAGCCTCAGGGGTGGAGTCGTCAGTCTCCTCAGAAGCAGCAGTAGTAGAAGGCTGGCCAGCCTCAGTGGTCTGCTCCTCCTCCTCATCGGCCTCGGTGGTCACGGGGTTCTGGGCCTGGGTGGTGGAGGGCTGAGCCGCAGCAGTGGATGAGGGCTCCTCCTCCTCGGCAGTAGAGGCGGGAGCCTCAGAGCCAGAGGGGCTGGGAGTGGGCGAGAGACCGCACTCCTCAGCAGCGCTGGTGACGCCATTGCGGTAGTACTGCCAGATGTTGTAGGTGTTGGCGCAGGTCATGCAACGTCCGTAGCGCTCGTTCCACTCGTCGTTGTCACAGTAGCCCTCGGTGCGGCCAAGAGTGATCAAGAGACCTGGGGAAGGTTAGATACAATCACATGCAAGCGTATGTGTCATTGCAACATACCGCAGTCTTCGTGGCAGGCATACTGAGGGGTACCAGGGGCCTGACGCTTGAGAAGAGCAGGAACAGTGTCGGGGAACTCGAATCGGGGGTCGATGGCAGCCACCAGAGAGGCCGAAGCCAAAAGAGTGTAGGTAACGAACGAATGCATCTTGAAGGTGAGAGATGAGATAATCTGACCGCCAAATTGCTAGATGACTGGATTATTTGTCTTGGTCGAGTGCTAAGGATGAAAGAAAAGACTCCAATCGAGAGCTTGCGAAGCTCTCTTATATATCCGGAATGACTCGTCTCTGGAGTTAATGTCCAAACCCCTTGATCAAGAAGGGAAAGGCTCCAGGTCCAGGGCGGTTCCTGCAGGGCTCATCATGGCCTGCAGAGCTAATTGCAACGGTACCCAGCTCTCGCCCCTCCGGTAAAGCCGAGAGTGCGGCCGGAGCTCCTACTCCCCACGGATGCAACTCGTGGCCTGATGCCAAGTCTAATCACGCGCTGATGGAGTAGCACCGGCATCCCAAACAAGAATCTTGATCCGAAAAGAGGTGCCGATATCGTTCTTGGGAAGGATTTCCCTCAAAAGAACTCCCCCGAGGAGCAGGGGTCCTTGACAGGCGCCCAGACCTCGCCAAGTCTTGGAAAATTGTGGGCGAAAAGGCCAAAACCGGTGTAGCGATGCATCCAAAATCTTATCTGATCATCTGATAAGCAAGGGTCCAGCTCGGGTCAGACCCAGTGACCGGCAAATAACTCGGGCTAAAAGAAGCCGTTCACGAGTACGTATTGAACTTGTGTTTCTTGGCTAAATGCTGGACCCCCACCACATGCAAGTAGTAGTTTCTCGGCGACCGACAAGTCCGTGGGAGGTTGGTCTTTCTATTGGAATATGTAGTAGTATATCAGGAGGATGAATGCCCCTTGTTTACCGCCAGTTCCTCAACCCTCATTTCCCGTGCATGTTCCGCCGCGTCATCCTATCGCCCACAATGCTCAAGAACCTTCTCCTTCTTGGTCTGGCGACTTTTGTCGTTGGTCAGTCTGAGGACGATGACATCCCTACCGGTGCCAGCGTCACCGACAAAGAGATGGGCCCGGCGGCCTTCATGTGGCCGGCTGACAGAGTCTGGGCCGGCGATGTGGACAATAAGGCTCCTTGTGGTTCCCGCGCTTCAGCTGGAAACAGAACCGAGTTTCCTCTGAGTTTGTTTCACCTTTGGGTCAACTAGCTGTGCAAGTTACTAACACAAGTTTAGAGGGCGGTGCTGTTTCACTTGTTGCTCAGGATGACTACTACGATGCGAAGATCAGCATCTCTTACTCGGACGGTTTGTACCCATCTTCCTTCCGTTCATCTCGATAGCATTCCTGACAGCAACAGACCCTTCCTCCAACGATGACTTTGAAACCTTGGTTCAGGAAAAGTCCATCGCCGATCTGAACCCAGGCCATACCTGCGTCCAGCTGCCCGACGCGCCATCCAGGGTCTCAGCCGGCGACAACGCTACGCTGCAAATCATCTACCGCGCCGACTGGGATGCTCCTCACAACCAGACCTTCTACGCCTGCGCGGATATCACCTTTGTGTCGGAGGCCGACTTCACCTTTGAGATCCCCTGCTTCAACGCCACCGAGCCCGGCGACGATGATAAGGAGGCTGGCGCTACTGCTTCTGGCAGCCCAACTGCCACTCACCAGTCGACCAAGGAGACTTCCGAGGCTTCTGAAAATGATAAGGACGAGAAGTCGTCTGGTGGTTCCAAGGGACTCAGCGGCGGTGCCATTGCGGGTATCGTCGTCGGTTCAGTTGTTGGTGCCTTGGCCATCCTCGGCGCGGGTCTGTTCCTCTGGCGCCGAAAGCAGCAGCAGGAGAGAAACGAGCGCATTGCTCGCATGGAGGATAACGCTCGTAAGCACCAGTTGGCGACGGACAGCATCCGCTCCTCCCAGGCTTAACTGTGCTACGAAAAGCGCATCGATGATTATTCTACGGTGATGGCTTTATGATACCTGTATGAAGGAATGTGATACCTGGTAGTGATGGAAACGTGTAGATAGTTCATGTCTAATAGAACGATATTTGGTCTTAACAACTGCGCACCTCAACTCGATGCTGTGTTCTCCTGATCTTCGGTGCATATATCGCGAGCAAATAGCCTTCAGCGTCTATCACATCTCCGTTCATGCGCAAACACTACCGTTAGAGCTGAACTGCAGCCATCGCTTATCCGGCATTTTCCGGGCGATCTCATTTCCGCTGTCTACGCTACCGACGCACGCCCTGAGGCTACGCCATGATCTTTCAGCTCGATCAAACAGATTCCCGGATTTCAAGATTCCTCTGGGCGAGACAGGGCTAGGGAGCCTCCCAGTACCTGTAATTTTCCCCCACGGCTGCACCCTACTCACGTTTCCCGATATCGGCCTTCGGTGATACCATCTCCAACACCCCTTGACGACCCCTCGAGGTTTTATTCCTTCCACCGTTTCCCAGTCACCCCAGAATCAAAATCACACCGACGGTCGATAAAGACTTGATTTACGTACGCTAGACTAGTTCCCACGTGGTGATTGGCGCCCCAGTTGAAGAATCACGCAATAGGAGTTGGCCCGTTGGAGCGCTTGGGTACCATTGCTGTGGAGCCAACGAGGATCGATAGTTGCATCCAACACGATGGGATGGGGCCATGAGCAAACTGGGAAGTATGGGACGAAGCAAGGCCAAGGGTCTAAAGGATAAAAGCCGGATCTGCTAACAGACCGAATAAGAATAAGCCGCGCGAACCTTGTTGTTGATGGATCGAAAAAAAGACCCATGATGGTGGCAACCGAGGACAGGGGGAGCACGGAGCAGAGACCTCACAATGCTTAGCGTGGGAGGAGTCCGGGACTTCACCTGAAATCTATGGAGATGAGGGTGACATCTACAGGGATAGCATTGGACACCATCTAATCAATCTTATCAATCAGTTGCTCATCATCGGACATGTCGATGGAACCCATGGTTGGCGCTATTGGACTTGGCACAGCTGGCGTGTCACCCTCGGTTGGCTTAGAGAGTGGGCGCCTGTAACCCAAGACGGTCTTGGGGCATTCCACCAGTCCCTTTTCTTCCCCCGTATTCATCGTTAGTGGCCGGCATGAGTGGGATAGACCCAGGCTATCGGTAGTTCAATCTTGGAATGGGAGTGCTTGGTCAGGCGTGACCAAGCACCGGATGAGGAAGGTAAGATAACGTTTTCACTTTAACTTGGAGCTGGAAAGATGGATGTGGTGCAGATGCACGCGATGCATGATGTGGCGTCGATTGAAGGACGGGATGCTTCCCCTACCTAACCTAAATCACATCTTGACTCCCCGGATTTCCGACTGCATACCCCATTACTTGTTCTCTACCTCTTTCTTCTGTTCCCTCTCCTCCGCCCTACATGTCGGGCACATAGTAGGTGGTGCATCATAGATAGTCTTGACGATTTCTCTATCACATGGCTTGTTCTGCTCAGCTTTTTCACATTTGACTCGGTGATCCATGGTGCCGAGAACAGATTGGCAGCGCGAGTATCGGAGATAGCGGCGGTCTACGTGGCACATTTTGAAGGGGCTTGTATAGGTTAGCAATGAGCGGTAAGGATTAAAAGATTCACTGGTAGTAAGAAAATAGAATCGAAGGATAGTAATCAAGACTTTTTACTAATTTGCGAAGAGCTTATTTAACTCCTTTGACTCCTTGTGGCATAACAAGCAATGTCTGGTTGATAGATGAATCTTCCGTCCGTCAGAAATACGTCCTTCATGGAGAGGCCTCCTGAAGCAGCAAAGTTCCGTTACCCTACATTCAACGTCATTTTCTCCGTTAGTCGAGAGAAGGCACATGTGCACGATCACTTTGACCGTTATTCTTCTCTCCAAATCTTCTGGTCATTACTGGCAAGCTAGAAATTAAGAAAAGGGGAAAACTCTCGGTTGGCTCGCTCTGTAGGAGTAATCTGAGTGGTTCAAAGGTGAGTGTGTTAAAACAAAGGCCGGGCCATACACGTCATACGTCCACACACACAAAAGACTGGGAACTAGTGCCCCCTGCCCCTTTGTCAACACGTGACCGGGGTACTGTGACTGTCAATCAAATTAGGGGCAGTGATTTGAATCTAGCCAGTTCACGCATGGAGTCATTGTATTGCACGAGTGCATAGGGGCTCTTAAGTCTGTGCCCAACGCTTTACATCTCTGGAATATGAACAGTAACATGAACAGGGGTTCTCGCCTGACGCCAAGAAGAATCAAAGGGGAAAGTCGGCTCTCTCGTCCAATATAGCTTGAGCAGTGTTCAAAGCGGTATCACCGATAGACTAAATGAATATCAATTTACTGGTATATCTAACCTTTCTCTTAATGTCGCCCTACATCGTAGAATTCACAAGGTTGTCTGTATCAACGTGAGAACAGATCCATCTAATCACCAGAACACACATCCATGTATTTGTCCAGGAATACATTCATCCCAACGTTCAGCAACCAGTCTAGAAATACCATTTGGCGAATTCAACTCACTCGCACATAAAACGGCCCTCAATATCCTGTCTTAGGCCAAAATCTCATCAACACATTCGCATCTTCATTCACACAGCAACAGCTCACTCACAACTCAACTCAACTCAACAACCACACAGTCAAAAACCCACACACTTCACTACAACTCATCACAATGGATTCCCCCACTTTCACCCAAAACACTAACCTCCACCCTATTGTCGCCTAGCTAACGGAACAAATGCCCCCATCTCCCACCGACAAGGGCTAGCATGCAGCCTTACGAGTGTCCTCATCGCACCATGTGCATGTGCGAGTGGTGCGGCGGATGCCGACGCCTGATTCATCACTGGGACACCAACCGGTGCAAGAAGTGCCACCACAACTGTCCCGATTAAGCGAGGCCGAGTCTTTAGTGTGACAGGTGCTTCACAAAGCCAAGTGGAACTTCGTGGCAGTGTCACCTGACACGGGTGAGTAGATGTGATTTGAGACTAACGGAGAGCATGAGAGCGTTAGAGTAAGCAGAAGATATAGATGAATAAAAGTATTTCGAGACACCAACCCAACAGTTTCATAATACACATGAGAGATAACAGTGAAGCCTAAGAGCAATTATGACTTGTAGATAGACACATGCCCATAGAGCCAAGTAGTGGATGTAAAGCTCAGGGCCACCCATAACAGCGACGAATTCAAGGTGTTCAACTGTGAATGAGGCCGCCTGGGCTATCAAGAGGGCGCTCCCGTCCAAATCACCCGGGGGATTTGAAAATGCACTTTGAGTAGTATGTATTGAGTAAATAGAAGCCTTTTAGATATAGGCAATGGTTATATTCGCTCGTTGTATGCGCTGTTCAATATACCTGCTCACCTGTGCAAACTTTTCATCTCTACCTCATCTGTCAACGACGGTAAAAATGCCTGGCAGTACATCCCTGATTTGCGTCATCCAAGTTTCTTTTAGGCCCATTCTTAGAAATTGAATTTCTGTGTTACTCAGTAGGTAAGAGACGGCAAAGGGGGCCAGTTTGACGACGCCACAGCATAAAATGTCATGCATGATCAAGATGAAAAGATAAGCTTAATTTCGATCATAGCTGAGATCAATAGTACAAAGGGAAACATACGAGCCCACTCCAAACGATTACGAATTCGGATCAGCCTGAAGTTACATGTTGATCGCTTCTTGGCTAAATTGAGGATCGGCCGATAGGTACCCACACAACTGCCGTTGTACGGCCGATGAACTTGGTGTCGAGAATGACGAATCATATCTACGTCTCCAAAGTCGGTGAGGCTCTTTTTCATGCCTGAAAAGATCATTGGCTCGGATTCGTTTGACGGCCCACGGTGAACTTTCACATGTGGCAAACCAACTCTTCACTTGGCTGAGGAGGGGAGAATTAACCATGAACCTATGAGGCAGCTCGAACTCGATGAATTTAGGTGCGCAAGAAAGCCTTCCCTGGCAGCTGAACGTCAAGAAAGAATAGTATCAAGCTATTTTAGTGTACATGATAGATGCTCAAAGGCCACAGTTGCGGCATATATCGCAAAGCCTGTCTGGGGCGCACATTATCTACAAGACGTGTGATAATTCTTGAACTTTGGACTCATGTCATCTACTCATACAACAGCCATCTGTAAAAGCTAGAGAAAACCAGCCTAGTCCACGAAGACCTGATGGTACGTTCGCAAGGCTTCACTGTTACGCCTCTCCGCCTTCTCCAACTTCCAAGGCCTCTCGAGCAATTGTTTACTCATCAGGTGACCGTTGAAGTAGTTCTTTCTATCAAAAGCCCGGCAAACAATCATACGCTCGGCATCTGACATATTAAGCCACAGAAACACGGTGTTGCCCTCGCATATGAGCCTATTGATCTTGTCCTGCAAGGTTGTTCCTTCTTCAGGTGTTGTTGCAGGGTTGTTTTGAGTGTTCTCTTGTTCTGCCATGAGGTCCTTGAGCTGGTTCATTCTCTCCGTGAGATACCGGCATTCGCCATTTACCTCCCAGTCAGCGAGGGTGCTGAGGAGAATGTTTGACGTCTCCACGATGCGCTCGTTGCGAAGCTTGTCAGGGTTGGTCAACTGAATCCACTCTTCAACATTGTGGGCAGGTCGCTTGATAGAGGCCATGATGTGCTGTTGTCAAGGAGATCTGTCTGTGCTTGAAGATGCCGTAGGTGTCATAGTTTCAAATTCTGTCAGCCAGGGAGATCATTATTTATGCAGCTCAGAACCACGGTCCTTTGTTGATCTTCTGATTTCTTGCATACTATCTGATCAAAGCGTTTGCTGAGGATGTGTAGGTGAATGTTCAACAAGTGCCTTTGTTCGGCATGAACACAAATAAACAGCTCATCGACATTTTGTTCTAGATTTTGCTAGGAACGACACAGGACATTCAGCTGGCTATGGTGCTTGCGGAGGCCAAGGTGTGGTAAAGTGACACTGGAAACACGTTTGGGCATCAGAGCATGTTTTGATGTCAACAAAGCTATGTTATTGTATGCCCTCTATATCGCAGCCTAGTGCTGTCCCTTTTCCAACGGTAAAAGACACTGACTCAGTGGAGTGGTCACTAATCTTGAATGCAGGGAGGTTTCTTCTGCTGAAAATCCCCCGCGTGACATCTACCAGCCGTTCTGCGGTATCTAATTCAAGGCACAAGCCGTTCAGCCACCGTTCCGAGTTGAAACAGATCTTCTGTTTAGCAGCAATCACAAGGATAGACACAGCCAATCACTTCCCGGCGGGCTGTACACGCCCCTGGGTTTGGCAGGGCGACCCCATGGAGTTGCAGCTCAGCTGAATAGAGAGGCGTATTTTGGGCCTCACGATTGGTAGCTTGATTCGCCAAGCACTTCGGCGCCTCCTCGATTTTTAAACCTCTCCCTCCGATCAAGATGAGATGAAAACTCCATTCTCTTTCTTCCTTTCCCTCGAGTTCTAGCTGGGCCATTCTTGCTCAACAAGGAAGACGAACTTGTTGCAACCATGGCCAATATCTCTACGCCCCTCGCGCCATGGAATATTACCCTCCTCCACGAAAATGCCACGTCTGAAGAAGTCATTGCCCTGCCATGGGTCAACAGCCCCAATATCCGCGGTACCATGGATATTCTACAGAGTTGCATCCTGACCCTAGTTGCGTGCATCTACACGGCTCTCCATCTCGACGTGCCGAAAAGGACATCGAGTTGGCGCCTATTTTTCACGAAACTGAAATGGGTTGCAATTACCCTCTTTGTACCTGAGCTTCCTGTTTTCATGGCGGCTGATCAGCTCCATCAGGCATGGAAGCTTCGGCAGGAGCTTCGTGAGTTGAAGAAGAGGGACGAATCCAGCAACGTGGATGTGAGGGCCTTTTGAACGTGATCCAAAGCCTTTCTTACTGACTTTGTAGTTTGAAATTGATCTTCGATATTGTTTCTTCATGATCATGGGAGGGGTTCGTCTAGACGTCCACGATATCATCTCCATGCCAGACCTTGACACCGAGGACATCCCGCACTTCAAAGACGACGGAGGTCGGAGATCGGTCCGGCCAAGCCCTGAAACCGTATCCTGGCTTGCCAAGCAAAACATCTGGATCGAGGTCTTACAAAAGACCATCGATGACAAGAGCAAGGCCGACATCTTTCAAAAGATTCTCGTGGTTATCCAGGTTCTATGGATGGTGACGCAGTGCATCGCTAGAAGCGTATATGATCTGCCGTTGACCTTGCTGGAGATCCATACCATGGTCCATGTGGCGTGTGCCGTCTTTCTCTACATCTGCTGGTTTCGGGTATGTCTTGACCTCCATGTCAAACACGATAGCTCATGTACTGATCAAGCTTAGAAACCGCTCAACGTCCAGGAACCTGTCATCTACGAGGGTGGTTCACTCACAGGAGAGATCGCCCTAAAAGTCGAGCATCAATTCTACGCAGACATGAAGTACCTGCTCGCCCTCTTTCCACCCCGCACACACCCGCACCAGGCTCCTCCCAAAGGACCGCACGGCATGAAGATGCGCTGGGTAGATACCCTGGAAGACTCCATCATGCGCCCGGGAGATGTCCTTCCTTCAGGGCTCGCCTTGTGTTGTACAGTTGCACAAGAACATCACAAAGAGGACCAAACGAACGCTGAGCCTGATTACGGCGAGGTCCCCGTGACCGAACAATTTCTTCATCGTTGGGACTGCATTCTCAAAAGATATGCATTTGAAGACTGCGAGCGGTTGTCAAGAGAGAGGAAAATCACTGTATGCCCAAACGACTTTCTTAAAGTAGATCCCCGGCCCGTCCCATGCATGGACGAGGACCCTCCAACGCCGTATCTAGCGCTCTTGGACGAGTTCACTCCCTTCAGAAGGACCACATTCAAAAACATTCCATTTGCTGAGGGCAAGGACAACTTTGACATCAAGTTTCTCGACATGCTCGGGGGAAGAGTCACTCTACAGCCGGCCGACTTCTTCAGAATCTGCTGGCAAATACCCGAGCTCATGGCCCTCGCCGCCGCTCTCTCAGGCATGTACGGGGGTGTCCACCTCACGGCATGGAACTGGACATTTCCCACCTACACCGAGGATCTTCTCTGGAAAGTCAGCTGCTTTTGCGTAGCCGTTGCGTTACCTGGCTTCTTCTGCGCCAGTTGGGTGCTCGTTGGCATTACTGCAATCTTGCACAGTCTCGTGAAGCCATGCTTTGGTCTCCGGAAGAAATGGGCATTACGGGCATTTGAGGACCCGCTTCGGGTTTACTCGGCTTGTGTTGCAATCATATACGTATGCTGTAGGATCTTTATCGTTGTCGAGGCTTTTGTGGCATTGAGGCAGGTTCCTGTGGGAGTCTATATATCGCCTTCATGGGTTCAGATGGTGCCTCACATCTAATAGGGTCCTGAGAGTGATAGATATTTGTAGTATATGACTTAAAACTCCTCATCTCTCTCATGTTTGTTCATCCTCTTTTTGCAGCGCCTTGACAACAGCGGTAGCAAAGTCAATGTTCCCAGCAAATATGTCCCACGAATGTTCGGGATACCCTGACTGAATCGCGATGACAGTGTCCAACTTGGGGATAACATAGAGGGATTGACCATACATTCCAAACCCGGCAAACGCTCCATTCTCCCTCAGCGGACCTCCCTCTGCACCCTTGGCAGGCGTCCACCAGCCCGTTTCGTATCCAAATGTGGGAATAATGTCGTTCCCTCCAGCAGCTCTTGGTCCTTCGCTAGTCTTGGCTTCGGAAATGCCCTGAAACCAGCCTGCTGGCAAGGCAGGGCTTTTACCTTCTCCCTTGAGGGCGTCTAGGATGAAGCACCCAAAGCGAGCCATGTCGGTCAAGGTAACGGACAGACCTCCATGTCCATCAATCTGTCCCGCCCCGGTTGTTCGCATGTACGCATCGTACTGCATTCCAGCGGGGTCCCAGATTTGACTAGAAATGTACTCCTCCAGCGGCACTTGGGTTGCTCGGGAAATGGCAATCGACAACACGTAAAAGTTGGGGTTGTAGTAGTGAAACTCTTCCCAAGGTTCAGCCACTTTTCTGAACGTCCGTAGCCAATTGAGCACGGTATTGGTGTCACGCTGAGGATAGAGGTCGGTCGCGTACATTGGGTTAGGAACATCTGGCGGCCGTGCTTCCTCTGAGATTTCGACAACACCAGCAGACATGTTGGCGAGAGCCAGCAAGGGTACGTCCTTCCAAGCAGTGTCCTTCAACTCTTCGACGTGACGGCCAACGGTATCATTGGCGGACAACTTGCCCTGCTGTTGAGCGATGCCCAGAATAGTCGTCATGAAAGACTTGGTGACTGACTGTATGTCGTTGCGAGACGCAGGGGAGTTTCCATGCCTGTACTCTTCCACCCTGATCACACCCTTCCGAACAACAACGCAGCCAGTCCATCCAAACTCGCGCATAACACTCTCGAGATTGGCGTTAAGTTTTTTGCTAGTTGCCAAGTCGATATCGAGAGGTGGCCCCTTGACAAAGCGCCTCAGATAAGAGCCATGTCTGATTTGAGTTGTTCGTCCTGGAAATGTCTCTTCACGGAGTCGGTAAAGAAGAGGGGTGAAGGCTGCACCAGCGGGATCGAGAGAGGAGAGCTGGAAGCTGCCGATCTTGTCGACTATGGTGAGGGGTGTTTCTGGCGGTGACATGATGTGTACTGAGTGGCTCGATAAGATTCAAGGTTTGTGCTACTCCATGTCAATCAAGGATGTGTACGCGGGGGAATAAGTTTCGTATCGAGGTTTAAGTCAGCATCTTCCCAAGTCGGGGTTCTTCTCCGGGAGTTGGCCCGATGAGAGCGGATAATAGCCGAGTAAGACGGGTCCGTTCGGGGGAAGACGGGCCAATCATTCTCGATATCGCTCCTTGACAAAGAGGCAGTGTCGGCCGTGGCTCCCGATTACCAGTATTCCGACTCGGATCAAACCCGAATGGTCGAAGTTGGGGCAGAGATCTTATTAGAGTCAATGAAGCATAGTAACTACGCAACTCAGTGTCAAGCCTGCAATTTAATCTTGCCTCGAGGTCCAATGAAGGCACTGTGGTCGCCGTTGCAAGCATTTAACTGTGAATCTAAAAGAAAGCCCCCTCTTTTCTCCGACCACAGCGAGTACCGAGAAATAAGCTCGTCATGACTCCTCAAGTTAGAAACACCCACCCAGTTATTGGCTTGCAAAAGAAACCATTGAGATGATCTATCATCATTCCAATTCGAGACTTAAAGAACTTGGTGGGCACGTGCATTGCCTTTGAAAATCTAGCTACTGTCTAATCTTTGACCAAACTCTGAACTCTTAACCACGCTATTCGTCAAAACCATCGCCCTTCCAAACATCCATCTTCAAGCACTCAACGCCCGTCAGGCTTCCCTGTCTCCTCCATCTCCTTTCGGACAACCGCCAACAGCTTCTCAATCTTCACACGCCGCATGTTGTCCTCGGGAAGAGTCTTCATTCGGAACTCTGCCACACGCTCGAGCAGCTTGACCGCTCTGCGTCTGTGCCCCAGCCTGTGGTAGGCTATTCCGAGGTTGTGCTCCACTTCAAGTAGTTGTGGATCTCCGTCCCGGGCCCCAGCCGTCTTCCAGATCTTGGCTGTGCGTCTCAGTATACTCACAGCTCTGAGAGTTTGTCCATCTTCCAGAAAGGCTTCTCCCATTTAATTCTGGAGTGCGAATCGTTCCAGGTGGGCAGTGGGACCATTTTCGCCCCAGGAAGAGCCTTCAACCTCCTCCAATTCCCTTACTCTGCCGGCCGTGTCCCCTTTGATCGTTCGTACTAAAAACAGTTCAATCATTGCCGACATCATTGTAGCCTTGGCAACTCCTCCCCTTTCAACCATCGCGAGCAGGTACTGTGCTAGCTCGGCCCCCCTCTGAAGGTAATTGTGATCCCCGCGCGCTTTTTCAAGCACATACTGCTTGAACAGTATTTCCAGGTCGCTCGATGGGGTTGTCCTTTGGAGTATCTCAATCTCATACTCCAGGTCCTTGATCATCGTGGTTGCGCATTGGTCCTGAGAGACAATTTCAAGGTAGTACTGTTGGATAAGCCGGCACATTCAACTCTGTTTTGTTCCATCTTCTGCTTCGTAGATCTTCTGAAGGAGTTCACGAGCCTCAGAAACTTGTGCATTTTCCAGAAAGGCATCCACAAGCCAAGGCCAAGAGCTTCGTAGGCCTGGTTGACTGCTCGGGAGCTTGCTGACTACATCAACTATCTTGCGTAGTATGCCAGCGATCTGTTCCGCATCGTCGCTCTGCTCGGATACGCCCCAAAGGTTCCAAAGAGCTCGAGGAAGTAGGATGCAATCCTTTTCATATAAACGCGATTGTTCGTACTTGGTCACAACGTGTTGCATTAGCTCGATGGACTTATCCAACTCCCCCTCTTGAGAATAACTCTTAGCAAGCATGGTCTCAAACTCCAGTCGATTTAGGTCGTCGTCGGGGAGATTCTCCTTTGCCCAATCGCAGGATTCTCGAAAGCATTCACTAGCCTCCCTCCCGTAACCATCGCATAGCAAAAGGCCACCCAGTTCAAAGCTCAAGAGAAACCTCTCTTTGATCTCAACTTGGTCTCTAGATCGAAGAATCTTGAGTGCGTGAGAGGTATACTGTCTCCAGTATGGCTCTTGTCCGCTTCTTGCTTGAAGCACTGCTGCAAGGTGCTTGTACGCGACCGTGATGGTCTCCAATGTCAAACCATTTCTCTGTACCCAGATCCTGGTGGCTTGATGCACAAGACTATGCATATCATACACTTGTTGGTCTTCTCGTGGAACCAAAAAGGTATAAGAGCAAAGAGTGCCAACCGAGTATGTGAGTTCCTCTTCCAAGTCCCCACGGGGTAGAATTGGGAGCGGGATGTCCTTGGGTTCGATTGTCGAGATAAACCTGAGCAAGTTGGCAGCCATTGGGTCGTGCGCAAGGATCTGGTCGAAAGAAACAAGCCACGTGGTTGCCACAGCGTTCTGCGATCCATGGTATCGAGTTGGGTCATGGAATTCGCGGCTCAAAAGGGAAGCCATTTCCTGCTCGGTGCCTCGCAACAGCTCAAGATACCGGGTTATGGTAAGCTTGTTTCGATTCAAGTATGCTGCTACTTGAGCGATTGCCAGTGGAAGGTATGTCAGCTCTTCCAACAGCTCCGAGACCACAGAGTGATCTGCAAGTAGAAGCTTGCTGTGGATGGACTTTCCCAGGAATTTCACGGCTTCTTCTAGTTTCATTTCGTCAAGTTCCAGAGGCTCCCCATCAGAAACCTGAAGAGCCACCTCATTCGAGCGGGTAGTGAAGAGGATTCGGCCAGCAGGACTTTGGGGCAGGTGTTCATCGATGCTGAAAGAATGACCAGGACCACCCAGAACCAAATCTCTCTCATCAGCGTTGTCCACAATGATAAGCCATGACCCAGACTTCTCGGAGCTCAAAAAGTCTCTCAGAATAGCTTGAAAATCCAGACCTTGTTGGAAAATGTTCAGTTCAGTGGCGGCTGTGTTGCAGCTTTGCTCGAAGCTGCTAGCACTCAGTGCGGAGAGCCAAAAGATGGAGTACTCTGGCTTCTCTTGTTGGACCCAAAAGGCAAACTGAAGAGCGGTCTGGGTTTTGCCCACCCCTCCGAGCCCAGACAGTGCGACCCTTTCGCAGGGATCCTCGCCGAAGAGGGCATCCGAGAGCTTCTCGATGGTGGTTTCGCGGCCAACAAAACGCTTGTTCTTCGCGAACGGGAGACAGTACTTGGGTGGTGGCAGAGGGCTGTTTGCGGCTGATTGGATGGCAATGTTGTAAGCCTAGGCATGTGAGTCAAAGAGCATCAATAATGGGAAGCATTCTCAACTAACTTGGATTTCATCGCCAAGTTCTCTTTTGGTACGCTCTACACCATTCGTGTCAGCTATGATCCATCACGAGAAATCAGCTATGTACACACTTTGCTTTGTCTTGAGATTCTTGACACAATTTTCCACCATAGCAGCACTGCCCGCCCTCTCGAGGTACTCTTGGGTGACAATCTTGATCTTTCCGCTCTCCTTGTACTCGGAGAGATCAATATCCTGGAGGCCCTGCTCGACGTTGAAGCGAAAGTATCGATGGTCGTTGCTCAGATCCCGCCAACGACTTCATCAACCGGGTTGTTGGCACCAAGACCCCCATCGAGGTACTTCATATCATCGATCGTAACGGGCTCGAAGAAGGTAGTTGCGGCGGACGTCGCCATGGCAACTTCGACGATCGTAGCATTGCTAGAGGGCTCCTTGGTCGTGTCGTAGCTTCGCAGGCGGCGAGTGGTCGCAGAATGGGCAGAAGTCGCACAGACAAACCTTGGCTAGGATCAGCACCATTCATTGAAGAGTTTAGAGCGAGGGATCTTACACTTTGCAACCCCTTTCAACCTTATCATTGAACAGAGTTGTTGGGGGCAAGTTCTTGTCATTCAAGACTGCCTCAACCGCAGCTCTGAGCTTCTGAGAGTCGAATCGGGACTGGATATCCCCTCGCAGTGTGAGGCTGGACCAGTGCTTCTTGACCTTGAAGACAGATTCGGAAAGCTTGCAATAGGCTGCAATGCACTCAGCCACGTCCATCTCCAGTCGACCCAGCATAATGGCGATCAATCTGTCCTGTGTCAGCCTGGGGCGCCTTTGAACAAACCATCCTTCTTACCCTCCAGTGCTCGTTCCCCCGATCAGGTCAAAGATTTCGCACGGTTTCTTTGCGGGCTGGCCAGCCAACACCCGTTGGTGGTTCAGGTTTCTCATGATGTGATCCAAGATGTACAACGAGGATAGGCCCCGAACACCTCCCCCATCAAAGGAGAGCATGCAGAGACCGCTCTCGTCGAGTGGATTTGGCCCACCAGCCATGGCAGCCTGCTCCATGACAACAATGAAGACGCAGAAGCAGATTTGGAAGCAAAAGAGATGATGAATCCTCACAAGTTGAAGACAGAGATGAAGGAGGGGGGCGCTGGGAAGCGCATATGAAGACTTTGCAGACAAAGAACAGGCACCAATGCCAGCTCTGGAGCTACGCGACGACTGATGAGGCGCGGCACGGGAAATCGCAAGATGAGTGATGGCATATGATAATGAGTACCTCTGAAGTGGTGGTGACTGTGTGACTGAAAACGTACTCTTTATCGAATGGAGACAAGGATTGGGCCCCACAAGGCTGCATGCAATGTTATACATCATTAAACCAGCATCATTCAGCCGTTGTTTGTCGACTGGCTGATACGTGCCGTTTCAGAGGCTCAGCCTCCGGTAAGTTCTCATTGGAAGGCCAATTTATCTTGACGCAATAATGTGAAAAGAGACAGCCCGGTTTGCTTCCCTACTCTCCGATTGGGCTCGCTCCCCATCCCTTTCATATCTTTATCCAACAATACCAAGGCAGGGCGTCCCATGTGGCTTTGTTCATTTCACTAATGTCTTTGAATAAAGGCGTCAAGAGCATGAATTCTCTACGTGTCCTGGACGACTGTCACTTTTAGGGACCATCAAATCATTTTTGTTGTTTCTAATGACGTTTCTAAAACAGGCTGTCAGCTTCAATGACAAAGAATATTGCCATCAACACAGAACGTCACCAGACCCCGATCATGAAGCATGGTAAAGCATCAAATCATGTTCCAGATGTTCTGTTTCCAAACCAGAGGTGGCTCGGGTATCAGTGACAGTCCAATGGAAGCCGCGAACTGGTTATTCATTTTTGTGCATGCACAGGTTAATCCTCAAGCCACCCTTATTCTTTCAAGCACAAATCAGGGGAGCCCACAGCATAATATAGCTTCATATGTGCATAAAGTTGGCGCATCTCAACAACTGCATTGCCGATCTTCCCTGAATAAACCTATCTTCCTACCTTTGACCCAAATCGGAATCCACACCCACGATAACGGAGTTCAAGAGTATGGCGGAGTGTCTGCAATGCGACCTGCCCAGGCTGTGCGCCTTACACAGTGAACAGGAACTGTGGATGTCTTACCAGCTCTCTGGGAACTACAAGATACATCACATAATAGATAAACCAGGTCGGATACATACAAGAAATAAGGAGACTTGGCGGGTTCCCTTCAGATAACATGAAAGATTCTCCTACGTTTATCTCCAATCTAGCATCTTTCGCAGTGCCATCACAAGAGTAAAGGGTCAAGTCGAAGGAGCCAAGTCCATGACTACTACTATGCAGAGCACCAATGCCCCCAAGTGTTCATCCGATCACTCTGGTGATCTCATTCCATTGGCCAGGATAGGTGGTCATCCACGCTCCACTCCTACCACTAGCCTCCGTTGCTCTCACATATCAGGCCCCTTAGGCAGACAATGCAACCCCGACTCTGGCCTATACTCACAGAATATCTCAGTCAGACGTCCATCTCTTACTCTATTACTCGGAAGCACCATTGGCGTCGCAGGAGACAGTGCAGAAGCTCAAAACCCGTAGACAGACGAAGCCTGGGAATCCCGGGAAGCTTCGTCCCTTCAATTATCACGAGAACATGAGTTTAGTAGCATGAGAGTGGTATTTGTCTAAACTGATACTGTTTGTTCCTCAGTTCCAGGCCAGCCCCCAATCAGTTTTCATCCCGATGTCCTCCACTTGGCGTGCCGCAGACGCCTGGTACTGTTGATTCCCGGAAGAAACCCTTTACAGAAGTTTGACACAGTTGAGAACGGCAACGTTGACAAGAGTGCCCTAGGTAGTTTGGTTAGTATCGACTCACTTACTGAGGAAAGGGGGGTACTCACGACAGGGGCGTCAGTCTTGCAGCAGTAGGCACTGCCATCGCAGTTCTTGCCGATGACCTGGACAGGACAGCTGAGGAGGCCGTTGCAGCAGACCTGCTTGGTGTTGGCGTTGCAAGAGTCACCAGTGCTGCCGCCGCCAGTGCCAGTGGCACAAGCAGAGACAGCCATGGCTAGGGCAGAGGCGACGATGGTGAACTTCATTTTGGTGGTTTGGTGGGGGATTTGAAAGAAGTTTGAAAGAAGAGTTGTTTTCGTTGAGAGTGTAGTTGTTGCTGTTGTTTGTTGGTGAGTGTGAGGGTTGGAATGAGAGGGAGATCGAGGGGAGAAGACCTCATCTTTATAGTGGACGGTGGCCTCCAAATCCATACGATGCCGCCTCAAGCGATTTTTTTGATTCCACGATCCTCTCCCCTTTCCTCGATGAGAGTGATCGTCATTACGCAGGTGAAGAGAATCCACTCGTGAAGCTGGGGATATCTAAGACCAGATGCTCCCATTGGCTGCTCACTCCTAGCAAGGCGCCGCGGATGCAGACCCTCTATTAGACCCGCTCACGATGCAGTGATCGCCCCGACATCCGCTCCAGGACGGAGAGAGCCCATTTCTCTGGCCAAGAACCAACAAACAAGTAATAGGAAACATAGCCAGGGTGCCCAATCGATTGTTGGATGGCATGTAGCCGTGCCAAGGAAGATGCATAAGCAGTTATACGAATATTTGAGCCTCCTCGGGCATCAACGTCGTCCCTCGGGTCCTCGACATTTCATTGTCATCTACAAAATATCAGACGATCGGAACCAAGTTTACGGGTGAAACCTCCTCACTGAGGGGTAGTGAAGTTAGCTGCTAGACGGACATAGCATTCAGGTTCGCGACTGAGAGAATAGGGGGCCCTCAAGCCAGCCACCTCCATCGGCAGTGATTTGGATTGCCATACAGCCTCACGAAGCTGCACATACAGGTCACAAAAGCCAAGGTAGAATTCAAGGAAATCAAGCAGCATGTGGATTCTCAGTGACATTCCCCAACAGGATTCCCTTCAGCCACGCCGTCAGCAACGGCCAGTTTTTCTCGTCAAGTCGCCTCACCTGGCGCGCGGCAGATGAAAAAAAAAAGAGACCAGGGCGAGGGTCGGCCCGCGGCCTGCAAGCCACGGCTGCTTTGCAGGACGACTCGTGGCCTCTCATCCCCTCCCGGCTCCACTTGCAAGGGATTAAACTTGGTCAAATATTGGGGATACGCGCGCGTTCCTGGGGAGAGGGAGCTAAAAAGCTGGCTTTCCCGCGGGCCATCGGGGCCAGCTTTTGCCAACTTTGGGGATCGTCAATAACTGCCGATATGCCGATGAGAAGCCAACGACCTAATCACCTATCATGAATCTGCCCTCTACCGCCGGCTCCGCGAGCCGACAGATAGATGCTATATGATCGCCATTATACATGAATAAACTATCGTCTCATGTTCTCACTAGGGCCGTAAGAAGCTTGAGTACGTCAATCAATGCCTCATAAGGAGATACGCAGCCCAAAACGTGCAGCGAGCGAGCAAAGCCAGCCCCTTAGAGATCCCCCCACAACTCATACTCCCATGTCTAAAACATCATGTGGTCTCGTTGAGGCTGCAGGCCCAGCTGGCCTCACCGTACCAGCTTTCTATGATTGATACCACACATCGTACACGACGATGAAGACAGCTGATATCGGTGGTCATTGGATGTCTCAGTCAGCCACCCAACGTGGCTGCAGAAACGATGACGGAGTACCAAGGCCGTTTTCTGGGCTGTTTCACCCATTGGAAGGTTGCCTAATAGTCCAATTCTTGGGACGAGGACAGGGGCAATGCCTTGAGTCGGGCGTCTCTAGCCGCGGCTAAAATTAAAGGCCAAAAGTCTGGAATGGCCCTACCCACCACTTACACACCTCATTTTCAACCTTCATCTTCACACCGCATTTATGCAATAAATAGAAATCAGATTGAGATAAAAGCTATACCATTTTGAAACCCTGATTCCGTAGATTAATATTTAGTATACCATCCGTGCGCCCGGATGCAGGCTCGCAGCCTATTGCGGGCCGAAGTCGTTAGCTTCAAAATCAGATAGTCAGGCAAGGCCTCCCACGCTTCTTGGATCCATTTAATCAGCAACTTCCTATCGGCCTTGCTACTTTGTAATCTGACAAATTGAGGGCATAACCTTCGCAGCTTGGCCTTCAATGCCTTCCAGATATGTTCAATCGGGTTCAAATCCGGCGAGTGTGCCGGCCAGTGGATGGGCCGGATCCCATGCAAAAGCAGCCAGTCCATTGACCCCTTGGCTATATGAATAAGGTCGTTGTCTTGCTGGAAAAGCTCGAATTCGTCGAGGAAAGGAAGGAGACCTTCTGTCAGCGCCTTTCTATAGCTCCAAGATGAATATCCCTTCCTCTTGGCCAGTTGATCTCTCGTCATAGCGATGATATGTGTCCTCTTGGCCCCAGCGATGCCTCCCCACATCATAATCGACTGACGAGGCTTTCCATGAGACTGTATATTCACTAAATCCTTCCTATACTTCTCATCAGGCCGTCGAAAGACCCAGCCGTCAGGGTTATTGGGCGCGTTTTGAACCGTGACTTTGTCGGTGAAGCAGATCTGCGAGGGATATCAGGAAGGGAAAAAGACTCTATCTTTGACGCCTTAAACCTTGATATAATCGTCAAGATGATGTACCCAAAATTGGCAGTATTCAAGCCTCTCTTTTGCGTCTTCTTCTAAGAGAAAGATCCGTCTTCTTGACCGCCATTTACAGCGCCAATGGCTATGAAGATGGCGCTTTAAGGTGCGAATAGAGACATCTAAGTCTAGCTCAATTAAGATATCTTGCCATGTGAGATCGCGATGCCGGTTAATATATGAATTGATCCTCATAATCTATAAAGCTGAGAGCTTCTTTGGACGCCCTTTTCGGGTCCTTGATCGTAGGTCTTGGTGGTTTTCCCATCGTCTCTTGGTCTTCGAGACCGTGCCTTGCGAGGTGCCAAAATTGCGCGCAACTTGGCTCTGAGATTTGCCGGCCCGTAGCTCAGCCATCATCGCTGCTCTTTGCTTGGGAGTAAATTCATGGTTAGAAACGCGATTTCTGCTTATGTCAGTACCAAAAGAGCGATCTTCAGGTGCCATTTTTGCCTAATATCTAGAGGTTGAAGATTAAGTGATTGTTCAGTCACTTTCGCAAAAAGCGGGGTTGCCGTGAGGCCATTCCAGACTTTTGGCACGTGATTGTACCAAGCAATGCAGAAAGATGTTAGGGCACAGGTAGATCATCGCCGATCGTACCCATCACGGTCTGCCTTTTGGTGACAAGTAACATGGCTACTCTTCCACTCATGCGTTGTTAGCCAGCCACGTCTCTTGAGGAGACCCTGATGAAGGACTCACTAGTCTTAACAGACAAGAGGCTGTATTTGTGAAGGGCACATGACTCGCACTATGCACTATTACTTATGCTGCACAAGCCTTATGCAACATGTTGTGCATTTGTGTTGCTCAAGGCAAAACATGAGGTTGAAGAAAGACAAGTACTAGTACATTGAAGCTTGACTTCGTACAACTGAGTGAGCCTGTTGTCACTTTTTTGAAGAGGCTGGTTAAATTCTTTAATTACATATCAGTTTAATTTCATCCACGCAAGTTCAGGGGTTTGATAAGGATGTCACCACCGGAGATAACAGTACACAACTAACAACACGACTCTCCTGGTTTGGCAACTCAATCTCGCTCTAAGTCGTCTATTAATTCCTATTCGTCTCTCTACTATGTAATATTCAGTGCTGGCGAAAGGGGCAAGCATCGTGTGTGAATGTTAAGAAAGACTCACCTACCCGGGAGCTGAAGGAGGAACACAATTTATCATCAGACGTGACAATTGAGAATTCCTAAAAAGCATTTAATAAATAGACCAATAAAATATGAAGCCATAAGTGTTTCTTAAGGCCATGAGACTATAGTGGTTCTGTGTTGTGGTTCTCGACTTGATCTTTACCATGCATCGTCCTGGTTGAAAGCCCGGAATCGATTCTTGACTTGTGAGCACGGGATAAGGCCCTTGAGCTTCAATGCTGTATACAGATCCGAAAGAGACAAAGTCGCAACTCAAACTGAAACGATAAGACATCCTCCTGGTGATCCTCTCCTTCGTGAATTCTCATGATCCGGTCTCAGAAAGAACAGGTGATGACGTCATGCGCTATTCAGGGCTGGGGAGCAAGGTGGTGCTGCTGCACGTGCTTTCACACGTGTCTTCACACGTGTCAGGTGTCTCTCACATTCGGATGGCGGTACCAGTCACGTGGAATTCTGCATTGTCCTTCCACCTGCCTCTTTTAGTAACAGACCGTTTTCTCCGTCCCCCATATGCCGATTGCTATCCTCCATCCTCCGTCCTCTCCCCCACAAACCGCATCCTTCCAGGTTGGCCTCATGTCTGCCTCGAAGGAGCGGGCTTGAAGGCTGAGCAGATCGACAGCCTCATGCACTTCGTGATAACATTCTCATATATTGCGGTTTAATATCATCCTCAAGGATTGTTATCCAGCCCCCAGGATTCACCTCTAATCTGGTCATCTACGAGCCCTCTCGTCTTGCCCTGACCCTGTCGACCAAGTCCCTCACAACCTGGGGATCATTCGGCCCATCGTGCGGCTTCGAGAAGTACGTGGGCTCGAAGGCCCTACCATTCAACAAGTTGGGATCAGCTCCGTGCTCCAACAACCACTCTGCATACTCCCAATCCTGCCCTGCGCACGCAAACGCAAATGGTGTCAGATTCTCCATCCTCGCTGGTCGAGTCATGTCGAGGAAAGGAACTTTCTTGATGTCATTGATGCCTGCCATCCCGGAGGACAGAATGAACTCAGCCATGGGGCGGCGCACGGAAAAGGCTGTGGTACCGGCCCCTCCCTTCCATTTGACCAGCTCATGTAACGGCATTGCATACGCGGGATCCACACCGTGAGCCACAAGCAGGGCTACCAGTGTGGGGTCCCCTGTGAGAATGGCATAGCCGAGAACTTTGCTCGAGGCGCGGCGGTTCAAGGGCTTCGAGTCTCCTATGCCGACGTTGTGGTGGCTGATCATGGGATCTGCGCCGTGGGATAACAGGAACGTGAGGAGAGGTCTGTTTTCGAGGCTTTCAATGATTGGACTGACCAAGCGATTGTTGTCCATCCAAGAGAATCCGGTCCACAGCTGGTTTGGATGCCAGCCAAACTCGATAAACACCTCGAGAAGTGGTATCGAGACTTCTCTGCCTTTGTCAAAGAGGGTCACCACCTTCCCCCGACCACCCGCATACTTCGGCGGGTCGGTCCAAGATCGTAAAAAGACATTGTCGTGCAAGATGGTCCCATGCTTCAACAGGCAGAGTGCGACGTCGGGCTGATTTGCAAAGGAAGCCTTCTCAAGACCGTATTGGCGCACTGCCTGGGTCGGGTCGCACTCTTCGAGATAGGATTCGACCTGGGGCAGCCAACCTTGTGCACATGCAACGTAAAATCCCAACTCCCGCGGGTCTGTCTGGGTGATGACATTGGCGTTGGTGGAGTACTCAGGCCTGGGCAGGCGAGGCGGCAGTGCCGGAAGGTCATCATCGTCTTGAGATGCCAAGCCTGGCCGGGGCGGGTATGCGGCTATCTCTCTCTCCGCACGGCGCCGGTTGGCATTTGCCAGCTCCATCCTGGCGATGTGCTCACGGATGTTGCCGAGGTCCTCCATGGTGGCGTTTCGGATAGACCAGTTGGGGGCGGAGACAGTGACAGGGCCTTCGCAGGAAACGTAGGGTTAATTTGGGTTGCAATTACGGATGAGGAGCTGAAGAGGTAAAGGCAGCGTATGCGTTGTCGGCCTTGTTAAGTATGCGCATGCAGTGGCTGGAGCGATGAGATGGGTTGAACCCTGTATATTTGAGATTGGCCATGCCGCATCTGAAACGCCCTAGGTCCAAATTCACTCAGTACCTGCATATTCACATTCATGCAAAAATCACCTGTTCCCTGCTCAGAGTTTGTTGCGGTCCACAAGGTCAGCACTGCCCTACAAACAAACACTGTTTAACTGTTCTGGGCATACTTTGCGATATTCAACTTGAAACACGATCTCTTTTTGAGATGATCCGTCTTTGATGAGAGGGGAGAATCTGCCTGGTCTTGTGAAACGCAACGGATCAGCTTATGCACCTTCACGAACTGCCTGCCGGCACAGCCTCTTAAAACGTTTTCCGACATGCCATACTTTCAACTGGAAACATGATCTTCTCCGGATGATCGGCGCGTTTAATGAAGTTGGTAGGGGGCGCGCGCTGTCAATGGTACGTTGTCAAATGATCAGCCCCCGGACCTTGAAAGAGACTAGACCGAAACTTGGGTAAGTCTGGCGACAACTAGAAATAATCCTTGAACTTCTAAATTCCTTCCATCGGCATTAACAGACGCCGTTGACGGGCATCTGCTCGCTTACAGCCGACGACAGTCCAGAGAACATGGCATGGCTCGGGCCGACCACTCACAAACAACCCAACGCTGCAACTGAATTGCTAGCGCCAACAACATAGCATGTTGGCAAAAGATTAAGGGTAAAAAAGGCTGTGCAGGGAGGATTCACCTGCAGCTCCAGCTCGTAAGCGGCCCCGGCCAAGCCTTGTTCCCTCCGAGTTTAGAGTCAGTGCTTAATCTTGAGTTTGCGCACAACCAACACGCCAATCAGATGCTGGTAATCAGTAGCAGCGTTCGTCCTGTAATGTAGCGGGTGCAGGATGTTCTGTGTAACTAATCATCAGCTACTGCGCAGGCGGCACTCTCTCATCCCATAGCTATTGATAGGATGCCAGTTGGTTCAGGCCGTTAATCCCTCATCATGCTGGCGACAAGGTTGAAGCTGGAGAACGAAGCATGGGGGCGGAGCTACTCTCGATATGTTTCCTCAAGTCGTGAACAGGAGGCTATATAGTAGCTATGGTCTCGCAGCATTTCAGCAAATCATCACCGCAATTCCCTCCCCTGTGAGACGTCATTCTTTTCTTCGCCTACCATCATGGTGGCACTTCGTTTTCTGCCGCTGGCCCTGGCGCTCGGTCTTGCAAATGCAGCTGTTTGCCGGCCTAATAAGCCTTCCACTACGCTGCCTGAAGCCCAGACCACTGGTCCGTATGGCCCCCCCGATGGCTGCAAGTACGGTTATGTGAACCAGAATGGTGTTTGCATTACAACCGCTGCACCTGAAGATTCGACTGTGAGCTGTCCTTTCGTCATGTTCTATTAGTTGATATCACCCAATCGAGTGTGTCAAGACTAGGTGTTGCACTATATGCCAAGTTCATTGGGCCAATCGAGTCATAGGCTGACCTACCCATCTTAGATCGCTACCTCGAACCAGTCCACTGATGTGCCTGGCCAAGGTACCAGTGTTGTCACCCCTGGAGACCACACAACCGACGAGGCTGGCAACACCATCCCAGTGACGACTGACGGGGCCGGCAATACGATCCCCGTCCACACAGATGCTACTGGACGTCCCGTCACCACAGACGAGGCTGGCAACACTGTACCCGTCACCGATGCTACCGGTCGATCCGTTACTACAGATGAGGCCGGTAACACGATTCCTGTTACTACTGGCGACGCCGACAACACGGTTCCTGCTGTGACCACCGATGAAGCTGGCAACACTATCCCCGTCACTGATGCCACTGGACGTCCTGTTACCACCGATGAGGCTGGAAACACCATCCCTGTAACCACTGATGAAGCTGGTAACACTGTTCCCGCTGTTACGACCGACGAGGCTGGAAATACCATTCCTGTCACCGACGCTAGTGGTGTCCCTGTCACTACTGATGAAGCTGGCAACACTATTCCTGTCACTGACGAGCCCGGAACTCCCATTTCGACTGATACTGCCGGCAACCCTATCCCTGCCACTACCGATGAGGCAGGCAATACCATCCCAGTCACGACTGACGAAGCCGGCAACACTGTCCCTGCCAACACCGAGAGTGGCAACACTGCTGTCACGACGGATGAGGCTGGAAATACTATCCCCGTGACCGATGGTACTGGGGTTCCGGTCACCACTGATGAAGCGGGCAACACCATCCCCGTGACCACGAATGAGGCTGGAAATACCGTTCCAGTGACTACCGACGAGGCCGGGAACACCATCCCGATCCCGACCGATGCTAACACCCGCCCTGTGACCACTGACGAAGCTGGAAACACGATCCCAGTTACAACAGACGAAGCGGGTAACACAGTCCCAGTGACGACCGATGAGGCAAGCAATACGATCCCGGCCCCGACCAACAGCAACAACATTCCCGTCACCACAGATGAAGCTGGAAACACCATCCCCGTTACTACAGACGAGGCAGGCAACACTGTCCCGGTCACCACCGATGAAGCCGGCAATACAATCCCTGTTACCACTGATGAGACTGGCAACACGGTGCCTGTCACAACTGATGAAGCGGGCAATACGGTTACTGCCACTACGGATGAGGCCGGAAACACTATTCCTGTCACGACAGACGAAGCCGGAAACACTGTTCCTCTCACTACCGACGAGGCTGGAAACACGGTGCCCGTCACTACTGATGAGAACGGCAACACCATTCCCCTCACTACCAGTGGCTCCGCTGCTACAGAGACTACCACATCTGGGGAATCATCCGAGTCCAGCGGTGTTTCCGAGCCTACTGGTGAACCCACATCCAACATCACAGGAGAGGCTACCACCGAGCCTACTGGAGCGCCCACCACCGCCAGTCCGGGAGACCAGACCTCTGAGCCTTCTGGCGCACCTTCCACCAACCCAAATGAAGGTCCTACTACCCAGCCGCCGGAGGGTACAACGACGGATATCCCGACGTTTACCACGCTGCCTCCTGGAGCCACCCTCTCCCCTGTCGGTACTACATTCACTACCCCTATTATGATCACTACTACATCTCCTGGAAGTGACCACGAGACTGTTGTGCCAAGTAGGTCTCACTACCCATTTATCGATTCATGACTAACTGAGATGAACAGTCATCATCCCCACTGGAGGACCTCCTGAGGTCTGTTGGGGCTGCCCTCCCAATGTCAAGATCGATACGCCTGAATTCTGTGTCGAGATCTTTGGAGCGAAGATTGGAGACTGCTCTGATGATAACAACGACGACGATGACGACGACGACGACGATGATGATGATGACGACGATGATTCCAGCTCAACTGACGAGGTTTCATCTTGCACCACCTCGGTCGTCGCTACATATGAGAGTGTTTTTTGCTCCGTCACAGGTTAGTATTGTTTACAGGCACGATCTTCTCTCAGACCGGCATTGATACTGACTCTCAACAGGAACCGGCACCGACCCTGCCACCGGATGCTCCACCACTGCTTGGACAACCATCACGGGCTGCAGCGTCACCAACTCGGCAACTACAACTACTACTACAGCTACTGAGGATGAGGACACGCAACCGACTTGCGGGCCCGAGATTTGCGGCGCAGCAGCGTGTGCCTCGCTCCCTCAGAAGAGGTCCTTGGATGAAGAGTTTTTCTCCAACCTGACCAAGCGTGGAGACCCAAGCAAGGGAGAATGGATCGAACCCAGCGACTTTCAGGGTAGCTTAGCGGACAGGCAGAAGCAGCTTGTTATCACCATGGTCCGCGATGCGTACCAGAACCGCTTCAACCCTGGCACATTCACGCCTGGACTCGTCTGGTTCCCCCTCGACCCACCTGATGCCACCACGTCCAACTACATCCTGTTCGGGAGCAGGACAGCCAGTCTTGCTGTCCAAGGTCTGTGGGGATGTACAGCCATCGTCGTGGTATCGGAACGTGGTGCATGGGCCAGTCATATCTGGGAGAATACATTCAACGACCACCAGTCCTATCTCAACGGCGCGTTGCCCAGCCTCCATTTTGGCCACGGGAGAGGCGACCTGTACCACCCGTTTGCTCTTGCTGAAATGATAGCAAGTCCACATAACGGTGATGAGGGTGTCGTGTTTGGAGATAGGGACGAGGGTGCGGTGGAGGTGGGCACTCATGTCTATATCATGGCCCCTTATTCCCGGCCATGGCCTCGATTCGATGTCACATTCCATCCCTACTTTACGGATCTACAGTTGGAAAACAACAGGTTCAACCCTAGGCCAGACAAGGGCCTCTATTACGGTGCTCTCATCGATCTACTCAAGAATGACATCAGAACGATCTTGGGCCAGGATGTTCCCATTGAGACGATCCCCTACGCGCCGATGGTACTCAATAATGCCCTCGAGGAGCAACGTCAAAGGGGACTACTGCCCTTGGAGGAGCAGATCGACATGCTTGGTGACGTTGACCAGACAACTGCTCGCGGAAAGGCCCTGATCCAATACCACCCAGCAAAGACATGTAGAGGATGGGCCGAATGGCGAGCTTGGTTCGAAGGTGGCCCTATTGATGGCCGAAAGGACAAATGGGGCCCCGCAACTTCGCAGCTTCTGGTCCGAGAGGGGAACCAGAAAAGAGAGGAGTGTCCTCTGGACAACCCTGACCGTGAGGACACGACTTCATCCGAGACATCAACTTCAGAGACCTCCACCGAGACGTCGTCGGCCTCCGAGACAGCCTCGGGAGACATTACCTTGCCTCCCCTCCCTACCCTCACTGGCATCTTCAACTGCATATCCAGCACCGAGATCCCCCAGTGCCTGGGCGGCTTGTGTGTGACGTCGACTTCCTGCATCAGTTTCGGACAGGCTACGGCTACGGCCACTACGACGACCGAGGAATTGCCCGTGGCTACCACAGAAGGAGCTTCCTGTATGGAGGACAGCAATTGCGATATCAAGTGCGAGAATGGCAACGACCCTGTCTGCCTCAAGTTGAACCCCTTAACTGTCGCTGGAGTTTGCTCGTGCCTCGAAGTCACCAAGCCGACCAACACAGACCCTGCCGAGACCTGTGCCACCGTTGTGCCCACCCTCAAGGCCGGAGAAGGGGATGATGAAGACTGCCGCTGCTACTACGAGGCTGACGGTGACGATCCCGATGAAGTCTCATTCCCCACCAAAGTTCAAGACGATGCTATCGAGCACTTCTGTAACGGAGACCGCATTGAAGGGGCCGAGAGAGCCGAGTTCCCCATCGATGATGAAGGTATCACAATCTATATGGAGGTGACACGCGCAAATGTCGATCAAGAGGGCTGTGACAATGGCCCCAACCCTTTCTACCTGGACGACTACTGCCGCGATGCTCTGAAGGTCCTCACTAGCTGTGATGTGCTCAGCAACAAGGACAGGAGCAGAGGTGGTCACTATATTGACAACGGCGAGTATGGCTGCGTTGACTGGAAGCTCTGGGCTGAAAAGGGAACTGCTGGTAACCCCGATGACGACGACGACGGTGGCTCTTCGCAACCCACTTGCCCCAACGATCCTCCCAAGCTTGAGGACGGAGAGGGAGATGAAAAAGATTGCCGCTGTTACTACGACCCCGAAGATGCCGAAACTGAGATTGTCAAGTTTCCCAGAAGCGAACAGGACAAGGTCATCGAGGGCATGTGTCAGTACTCGCCCGTCGATCCCAACAACTCCGAGGCGCGCTTCTACAGTCTCCTCGACTACGACGTCGAGGTGACATATAGGGTCAGTCGTGTCAACATCAACCAGGACGGCTGCAAGGACGAGACAACCATGGACTCCTCCCAGTGGCAAGAGTACTGCACAAAGGCCCTCGGCACACTCGCCAGCTGCGACGTGGTTGGCAACGGTGAGACTCTGGGTGGCAAGTACATTGACAATAGCGAGTACGGCTGCATTGAGTGGGAGTTTTATGCGTTCAAGTCTAGTTGAAGAGGTGAGATGTAAATTTTTACGTGTACATATTATTTGTTCAACGGTTGAATTTGTTCTTTTTGACGCTCACTGGCTCGAGCTGCATGCTCGCTAGAAGCAGTGTTGGCTCAGTAAATAGCATGATATTAGATAGATAAATAAATGTTTATGTTTGACGATCAAAATACCTGTGATTATATATTTCTACCCAAGCACCGCGTCTGTGTCTGCTTAGGTAGTGCAGAACAAAGGATTGCTGTTTAAAGATTGGGATTTAATGCCGGGCTATCCTAACATGTTCTTCACTATTGTGAGCGATGCTCTCGATATGCTGCTCAGTATAGAACAAAGAATTTGTGTGAGGACAACAAGCAAAATACCTGCTCCGCTCTCCTATATCTACTGCATAAGAGTGATGAATCAACCACATCTTCCTACTGTCGTAGTTCTCTCCGTTGAAAGTAAACTCTTCTCATCAACTCCACCAACCTGACCACTGAAACTGCTTACTCGACAATTCTTCCGGACAGGGCACAAAAATGCTGCCAAAAGATCTTTTTGATAAATCTTTGTACAAGTGTCAGCTCCTGCCCGGCAAGGGATATGGCATCGTCGCAACCAGCAAGATCGCCAAAGGCACCTGCATTCTCTCTGAGGCGCCACTTGTCCAGATGCCCCGAGACGCTGTCTCTGTCGATCAATCTCAGGCCACCAAATATCTACTTTGGGTGTCGATTGCTGCCCAGATTGACGCCTGTAAGCCAGACTATAGAAGGGCTTTTCTCGAGTTGTGGGACTCGTTTCCAGAAGAAAGAAACGAGGTTGGCATTGCTTTGACAAATGCTCTTCCTTTGGGCCCGAGTTCATCGACATGCGGCGTCTTCTTGCAGGCATCCCGGTTCAATCATAGCTGTCACCCAAACACGCAGAAGACCTGGAACGATTCGACCGGAAAACTAAATTTCCACGTATGTCGGGACATTAAAAAAGGAGAAGAGATCACCATAAGCTATTTGAAGAAACGGGAAGGCTACAGGATCAGGCAGACCTCCCTTAAGGATAACTATCGCTTTCGATGTCTATGCTCTCTCTGCTCCCTGCCCGTCACCGAGCGGGAGCTGAGTGACACTAGACTGAAGGAGATTCAGAGGCTCGAAAAGGAAGTGACCAGTCCGATGGCTCATTTGTTAAACCCCCTTGACAACCACCACAAGTCGCATAAACTGTTGAGTCTCATGATCAACGAGGGAATTCTCGATAGAAGCCTCTCCGACGCCTACTACGACGCGTTTCGGACTCTCGTCACTCATGGAGATCTGGCCAGGGCCAAGGTCTGTGTTGACAGGGCACTGGACATCCGAAGAACTGTGGAAGGAAATGACAGTGCGATGGTTAAGACGCTGGAGCAGTTGTCCAACTACCCTTATACACACCTGGATTATAAACAGACCGAAAAGTGGAAGTCTAATATCGAAGACGCCCCAAGAGGATTTCCGGCCGTCGACTTCGACCTTTGGCTGTGGCGAAGGGACAAACCTCGGGAGTTGCAGTTCGCTGACCTGCGGTGCACATCAACCTTTCCCTGCTTCAACGACCTTCCTGGAAAGCACGAAGCTAGCACTAAGTTCTTTGAGGCTACAGATGCGTTCAACTGCCGACCAAAGAAATATTGGGTTTTCTTGGGCGACATTCTTGACGTGGACGAGGGTGATGGGACCGACCTGAAAGTTACTGTCGAGGACAAGAACTGGAAAAATGTGTCAGTTTTGCTCCACACCTCGGAATTTGACGACACTTTTGAATGCTCGATGGTAAAGGAAGGACATACTATTGCGATCCTCTTCCCTGTGAAGGACGAAAGCATGGACGGGCTGCCTGGGATTGTCGTTGGCAAGCTCGATGTTTTCAAGGTATTCTGCATACAACCCCTGACAAATCTATCTCACGATTATGCTAACGTTAATTTGAAACAGATACTGCCTATCGAACTTGAGGAGTTGCTCTATTTGAGTGACAGAATACGGTTCTACACATCCCATGTTGAGGGCAAGAGACGCTGCCATGGCTGCAGCAAGGAATCAGACAAACTACGTGTATGCAAGGGATGTCGCTGCTTCCGGTACTGCGATGAGGTAAGAAACATCATACCCCCCCAAAAATCGATCTTGAGATTTGCTAACTGTTCGACATCGATAGTCCTGCCAAAGAAGAGAGCATGAGCCAGATTGCAAGCTTCTTCGCCAGGCCAACTTTCGTGGACTGTTTCGCCTAGAACATAATCTTGAAAACTACTCAAGATTGATCCCTGGAGCGCCTAATAGGGAATGCGTGGTGTCATGAGGTCATCCTCAGGATGAGGAGGAGACAGACAAAGGTAGCCGACGAACGAAGAAGACGCCGACAAAGGTGAAACCCACATTCTCTCTTATCATGCATGGTGAGTTTAAATAGCTTCTTATTGTATTATATTTCCTGTTACTTTTATCGTAGGCTACACATGCTCCATACTTTTCTTCCTTCGCAAGACAGTTTGAACGAACTCAATCATGATATCTCCTGTTCCTGATATGGTCTTGTAGCGCTTACAGTCACTTAAAAAGGTCTTGCTCTCACACTAACTGATTGGAAACTCCTCTTCAAACATACCGAGTCTTTCAAACTTACTGCTATTTCTAGTCGACTTGAGGATCAGGGCGATTCGTCTCTGCTCCCATCAGCCCAAGTGCCGATGTCTATGACGAAGAGTTGACAATCTCTACAAGTGTGTAGGCGTATTACTTGCCCTATTGGATAAGGAGGTCGAGACCCATGGATGTAATGTCGCTCGGCCGTGTTAGGTGAGGAATCACAACCCGAGAAGGGGAATGTCAACTGAAAGAGGAGTCGTCCTACTGTACCACCCACAAGCCAGCGTGAGAAAGAAAGTCAATCTAGACATCAACAGGTATAGAAAGAAGGCTTTCAGCTCTTTTTTCTCGTTTACTAACTATTCACCTGGAGAGCACTATTTGATTGGGGACTGTGCTCAAAGTGCTGGCCCTCGCATGGTTTCTGGGAAAGTCCATCTTGTCAAATGGGTGGGGGAAAACATTGGTGGATAAACAATTATTAAATATTGATTAGAGAAGCATGTTGCAGCCAATACAGTGATATATACCTGAGTAGGACTTGAGATCAAGACCAAGGCTTTCTCGTACCCTTCTATAAAGCACCTAGGCAGGAATAGACTCAAGGAGTCGAGCCTTGTCCCTCTGCAAAGCCTCCTCCAGAGTAGTGAATGTAATACCAAACTTGGCCTCCACTTCCTTCGCTTCCGCTGCAACAGGGCTGAAGTCCCTGATGTTGGCCCAAAGATTGAACTTTTGAGCCGGGACTGCAGCCTTTGCCGCCTCCACCTCTTCCGGAGTCCGCCTCCTTGAAGTAACCTCCCTTCCTGTGATCTTAATGAGGATCTTGCGCGTCTCTTCTAGGGTCAAGTTGCTCTTGCCGACTTGAATCGCTTGGCCATTGAACTTTTCAGGGTTCTGGAAGGCAGCCGTGGCGTAATTGCCAATGTCATTGGCATCGGTGTAGATCATGGTAGCATTGTCGTTGTAGGCGTGGTCAAGTTCCCCCTTGGCTGGCAGTGCGGGAAAGTTTCCATAGATGTTGGGCAGAAGGAAGTCAAAGTGGATGAAACCCGGGCGAATAATAGTGTAGAATTTAAAGCCGGCGTTGCGGACAACTTCCTCGACTTCGTGCTTGGACTGATAGTAAGAGCGGATGCCAATTTCTTCGGATTCCTTGTCGTCCCAAAGCTCCTTATCGCCGGTCAAGAAAGAGGTCGATGCGACGACAGTCTCAACGCCTGCTTTTTTGCATGCTTCGGCGATGGTCTTAGCTTGCTGAGCCTCCAGGCCAGGAATTGGGAAGGTGTTTAGGAAAGCTCCCTTGCAACCCTGTGCAGCCTGAAATACGGCATCAAAGTCGGTGCTCTCTCCCTTGAAAACCTTGACTCCAGGGCGCTGAAGAACGTCAGGAAGCTTGTCAGGGTTTCGCACAACGGCGTGGATTTTGGCACCAGTTGTGAGAAGGTGCTCAGTAATATATTGGCTCTGCTTGCCGGTGGCTTGAGTGATGAGATAAGTCGCCATGGTGAAGTTTGAGTTGAATGTGTAAGACTGCAGGGGAGGTTTGTGTTGTGATCTTGTCTGTTGTTGGATGCTGAATGCTGCTATTAAGTCTTGGACAGCAGTTCAAGGCACTCTCTATATATGCATCTTGATATTACCAAGCCCACGGCGCTCCACGGTGATATCAACTATGCTGACGGACTTAAGACTACATCTCGGACTTCGCAACGCTGCGGGGGATAAGCCACGCAGCTCAGCCGGTGGGAGTGGCTGACGAGTGCGTCAGCATGCGCAACAATCGGCCAATCAGGTTCAAACCCGAGGATTGCTTTGTCAAGGCTCTAGGTGATTCATCCGTCTGTCGCTGCCTAATGCCGATCGTAGATTACAAAGGATGTTCGCGCTGGTCGGACTTTTGGAAGTGCGAGGACAAGCCTGGGCGGCTGACACTAGTCTGAGGTTGCGTTGCAAACTAAGACTCTGATGAACATGATATGGATAGATATCAAACCTTTGTTAGCATGGCATCAGTGAAAGACAATTTTTCGTGATTTTAGGCTGCACCGTCGGGGCCGAAGCTCCTCTTGTTGGAAATGCCGTGACTAAGGCTATTCAGAAGTGATGGTGAATGTAAAATTCCATGGCGATCTTTGATATGATTAGTCTGAGCAATAGTCATTTAATGTGAACAAAGAATAGAGCGGTTAATTACTAGTTCAGCCTTGCTGTTCACTTAACTGAACAGAGCCAACCCCAATCTGAACTGAGTTCAACTAATCTATCGCCTTGTCTTCATGAACACTACCAAAAGCCCAGTTAGTTTCTTCTTATAAAGACCCAGCCCGGTGTGGATTGTGAAAAACTAGACTCTTCACACGAAAAGCACTCTGCCTCCTCGGTCCACGCTGGACTGCACTCTTTATCAACCACTTTGTCAAACAACAACACTACGGACCCAACTGACAAAATGCTGCCCACTCTCATCTCTGCGAAATCCTGGTGTCAGCTCCGAAACATCATTTGGAAGGATCCCTCAGCACTGTACCATCTTGACGTTAGATGCGTAGCGTGCAAACAACACATGACTGTCGATACAGACGATCGACCCATGCAAGAGTCTCATGACATACACATTCTACCTTGCGGACATATGGTCGGTTTCTGTTGCCTCAAAGGTCGCTTTCGCCATGGCCAATACAGCTGCCCATCATGCCAAGACCATCTCAAGCATCTCCGATGCGGTCATCCCTGCTATGGTATGCCCATGCCCTTCAACCCTGACGAGTTCAATCAGATTCCGCCGACAGCTCCCGACTGCGGTGGCGCCCTAGCAGCGAAGTGCACTAAATGTGCGGTCAAGGCCTTTACTAGTGGCCTCACTGAAATTTACAATTGCTTGGATGTAGGCCCGAGGCCGCTGCCCAACCGCCAGTTCTATGCCTTTTCAGCCACTCTCAACGGTCGCAGTTACTTAGTCCTTCCTAAGGGAACTGTGCACCTGAGGTCGCTTCCGATTCCCGTAACCATGGGGGAAATTCTCAAGATAGCAAAGGAGCAGTTTCTTGACCAGTGGAAGGGTGTGTGGCGCACTTGGAACGTCGGCGAGTTCGAGGTTCGGTTTGATCTCTATGAGAATACCGAATACGATTCCACCACGTCAAAGATTAAGCGATCGGCTAAGAAGCTACAGAGGATCCTTGGCCGCAAGTTTTGAATGAGCAGGCGCAGAGTCGGATAGATGGATGGGTTTTGACGAGACGGGCTAGGATGATGACCGTTGTCAATAATGCCTCTTCATTCAACTTCTGGAAGAGATTTAGTTGGCAATGTAGGAGCCAGATGTCCCACGAGGAGCCTAGTAATGCTTGGCTATTAGTTTGGGATCCCGCTCATTTAGTCCCTTTGTCCTTTTTCATATGAAATCAAACATCCTTTTCTACTACTGCGTAGCCATTTGCCATCCGAACCACCATCCCACCAAAGTGACGAGAGCCGGTAGCTTGTTGTTGAAGTGTAAAGTAATGGCTCGCAGCCGTTGAGTCTCTAAATGTATCTGTGTGTCTAATGTTTATTTATTGCTGATGATGACTCTGATAAAATTGTCTCTCGTTTATCCTCAGATCCATCCGATATCGTACATGCTCTCTATCACTCCATGACCTTAGTTCAGATCAAAGTTCTTGGGGCCCTTGTATGTCTGAACCATAGCATTGGGCTCCTTGGATGTGACGATCTGCTTGTTGGGAATAAAGTGTTCGCCAGTCTGGTTGCTGGAAGGAGTGACGGGCTGTGACACTGTGAGGGTGAGACCTCTTCTGCTTCGGACAACGTTGAACGTTCGCGAGGATTCCTTGCACAAGCCATCCTTGATGTCGGGGAGATTGCCGCCGTTAGTGGCGCCCAGCATGATACTGCACTGCACGGGGGTCTTTTCCATGGTACCAGGCTGAATCACTCCGAAGGAGTAGCTACCGGTCACATTAGAGTGAGCGTTGCGTCTTGGAGTCGGAGTCAGCTTACTTGCATTGAGTACTGTGTGGGATACAGCCGGCATAGAATTCGGAGACGGTGAAGACAGGGCTTGCTGAAACAGCAGCGGCGGAGAGAACGGCGGTAGTGAACAACTTCATTTTGGTGATGGATTGAGAGTAAGGATTATCTTTAAGTGGTTTTCAAGGATGCGTTCTTGAGGCTTGATGAGTCAAAGATTTGGAGTAGATGGAACTCGGACTTTATAATAATTGCAAAATGGAGCTCGTATGCCTGTCTTCATGCCTCATTTCGCCTGTATAAGTCGCCTCGGTTGTCGATCACCACTCAAGTGGACCCAATACGGGGAAGAGGCAACGTCACCATCCCCAGTTTCTCTTCGTATTCCAGATGCCGGGATGGGTCTGGTCTGAAACCTCGAGCCTCCGCCGGCAATGACATCACGCCCTTGCATTGAGGCGATCAATTGGCACGCGCATAACGTCCATCAATGCCGTTTCAGCTGGTAGTGCTACTTTGCAAGTGGTTCGCTTAGCGCTGGGACGCCGATATTCCGAAAATATCGTCCGAGAGGCCAATTTACGTGGTTTATTCTCTGTCTGGGAGTTATTGTTGAGCTGTGATCTACATGTAACGTCGTCCACATGCCACAGACGAAGCTGCGTAACCATTCCATCTCGTGTTGCCTCTTGACGACACCGACAGCTAGATATGACTCCCTTTCATCGCGGCTCTTGCTGCATGGCGACTATGGGGTAGAGCCATATAGAGTTCCGCAGCGCGGCTGTCTATGAACGCTGGGTCATCTTGCAACAACCATACTGCGCTGGAGAAATAGGGCCTGGACTGGGGATTCGCAAAACAAGATGGTAGCCAGTGAGGCTTATGTAGAGAGGATGTGAACATTCGGCCGAGAATCTAGTCGTCTGCGATAGACCCTAGGTACAATAGACATTGTAGACACCTATAAGCGTTTCAGAATTCAGATGAAGGCTCGCCAGGGACAGACTTGCGGAACCATCTCTTTTGACTGCTTTGTACCCCAGAGGGACCCCCACCCACCTTACTATTGGAGCGCTTTGGGCGTTTCACTTATAACCCCATCGTATTATGACAAATTCCATTGACCACCAAAGTCAGGTATTATGGTAGGGGTGAGACGTGGGGATGGCGTGCTTGGTCGTGGGGGTCTATCGACAAAACTCGTGACAATGAAAGGCTGAGAACATTCTTGTATCAGACAGTTCTTTCTTACGCGTTCCAAATTGAATGGTATTTCTCTTTCTCAGATGATGAGCTTTGAAAGGTAAATGGAGTATGTTCCGATGGGAACCGATTTGGAGTTCACCTAGAGGACTGGCGTCCAGCCAAGGCGGCTACCAGCGTTTAATAATCGACATAAATAACACGGCTATAAAAGTGGAAAAGATAGGACAGAATTAATTCAAGAGTCTATCCAACCTCTAGATGCAAGCTATTTACCTCGACAATATTATTCCAACCATTCCATCCTCCCACAATCATATCACGCCCTTCAAGCGTTGTTGATGCACCAGTAGATGCTGTACACATTCCATCCATCCACAGTGTACAGGACATGGGCGGGGGATCCGGGGTTGGTAGACTTGTAGCAGTTGAAGTTGTGGAAGCCGTTGGTTCCCGTTCCGGTCCAAGCGTTGCCTCTCTTGCCAGCGGCGTCGGCAAAGATGTTGGACGTGAAGGTGACGCCAGTGCCGAAGGTTCCTTTTCGTACTTGGTTAGCATTTCGATAGCAGTGTGTATGATGAACTGTCTTACCCTTCACGGGCTGTCCCTCCCAGTGAATATTGCCACCGTGGGTGACGTCGGTGTAGTCGTCAGGTCGAGCCTGGTTGGCGGCGGTGTGGCCTTCACCGTAGTAGGCCATGCCGCTGGAGTACTCGTTGCCTCGTTGGGAGTTCACGAGGTAGACATACTCAAGAGCGGTGGCGGACTGAGCACCGAAGAGGAGGGCGGCGATGGAAGTGAACTTCATTTTGGCTGAGGTAGAATGGCTGGAGTAGATGAGAGAGGTGTTTGTGTCTTGGCTGAGTCTTGGAGTTGTAAGTCTTGACGAGGTTCACGACATCTGGTATTTATATAATTCATCCCTGTCTATTGCAATCAAGTGCCGAGGACTACTTACACGAAGAGTCGGGGTTGAATCTTGGCTCCCGTCTCGGCACGTTTGTCTGACATCAGCCACCTCTCACGTCAGATTCTAGAAGTTGTATGCAGGAGGAAATACGTTGAAATGCAAGCATCTGAGCTATTATTCGTCAATTTTAGCTCTCAAATTTCCACAATGAAAGATCCCTGAAGCAGATGGCCTCGAAATCGACTCCCCCGCTTACGATATGCTCGGCCCGTCCGTCAGCTGCCCATACAGAGCTCTTTAACCGGCGGCCGACTCCTCCACTTAGACCCATCTGGGGGAGAGCTGAATGCTAGGCAATCTATCAGCAGCCTTTTCCGGCCTGTGAGAGGTCGGGGTGGATGTGTTGGCTAGTATCCTCTATTTGTAGATGAGTCTTTGTCAACCAGCATGCAACCTGGTGCAGGTTGGATAGCCCCCTGAAGAAATGACTGCGTGATTGGGGCACAGATACATCACGCTCCCGACTATTGACAGTGATTCTCTCTGCTCGATTCTGGCTACACCGCTGCTTCGAGCGGCATTCACAATGGCACCCTTTCCTTTCTTACATGCATCTAAGAACGCGCGCTTTGTTGTAAAAATGACAGGCTAGACTCAAAGAAAAATCTCAAGTAGATACAACATGACCACCCACGCAAAAAACCATCGTCTGCTGGGGGTTCACCGTCGCCGGCTCAGCTAGTAGTCTACCATACTCCCTGGTCAAAATCTAGGGAAAGTCGTTGGGCCAGCACTTCTCCTTGGGCCAGAGCTTCTGGTCATGAGTCTCGGCGTGCACCTCAAGCTGGAGCTTGTTGGTGTTGACAATCTCTTTCCGGCAGTTTTGGCACTGCAGGCTCAAGACGTTAATGCTATAACATGATAGACCAGAGGATCAACTCACGATTGATGTGGGCTTGGGGGGCTTGACAGGAAGTCCGTTGCGCTTGACGGGAGCTCGAGTTCCGGCAGCGTCAGCCTTCTTGTGCTCCTTGTTTCTCTACGGCTAGAGTAAGCGGGCTATCAAGCAAGCAAATATTACTAAACGTACTCTGTCCTTCTTAGAGATAGGCATGGTGAGAATCTGCAGTGGATAGGTGGAGAAATGAAGGTTGAGAGGTCTTGGTAGAAATAATGTCACGACGCTATTTGAAAGAAGGGAAGAAAAAATTCTCCTTGTGGGGGGGAAAACGTTTTCTTTTTTAGTGGGCTTGAACAAATGCTCTTAAGCCATCTAAGCTTGTAAGACTCTCGGCGCTGATGGCTGTATCGGATTTAACGCCAGTCTTATCAGTCTAGACTCAAAGCGCCTGATCAAAGCTTAGACCTGGTTTGAAGCGCGAGACGGGAGGTAAAACAGGTGACAATTAGTATCGCTATCAGTAACGATATTTCAAGCTCGAGAACTCCTTGCGACTCGCGGTCAGTAGTAGCTTAACAAGTGTTTAACAGTAAGGAGGGTGAGCTAGCTGATTCTTGGCCGGGGGTGGGTGTCTAAAGGTGCGGTGAGCTCGTGGTCTGAGTATACATACTCTAGTCTAGATTCCTTCTATCCGCCTACTATTCTACTAGTTAGTATAATTGTCTAACTATAGCATTCTTATTTCAGCAGTTGTGTTGAACACACGCCGAGACCTCGGATGCGGCGCGAGACGTCAGCCCGTCAATTCTCTTTGAGGTGACTGTAGCTCTTTGCAGACTCGCCCCTCTCAGTGGCTGGATAGCCTTGAGTTTTGACTAAAGTGCTTTCTTGTGCCAGTTCGAATGCAATACTATTGAATTTAGTTGGCTTGTTGTGAGGGTTGATCTCAATGAGTACGACCGTTGGGACGGATGGATAGTAGCGACGCCCTCATTAGGTTGCACGGCTCCTCCATCAGTTTGACTGATTGAGATAAGAAAACAAAGTCTAGGTCGACTGAGGAGCTGGGTGATCAATATGGAACAGTGCAGCGCTAAAAGAACCACGGTTGCTAGCCACAATTCACCCTCCGTTGGTTGTCGCATTGAACAACCCTAGCAACACTGGGGGCTTAGACAAGGCGAAGGATCAACTTGAAACGCTTGGCGCCATCAGGTGACATCTTCCCCGGACTGCCCCTCTCAAACGTCGCGTCCTTCCAAAGGCAAGCTTTCAACCACTTCAATCGTTTGTCCAAGGCATTACCGCGAGAATATGTCTGTCCCTACGAACACTTTGTACGCCGCGACAGAGGCTGTCCAAACAACTGCCCTGGCGTCTCGCATCATCTGCTTCCTTGCTTTCATTACTGACCTCCTCCATGGCCCCCGAGATACCTATCAAATCGGCGGATTGGTAGGTCATAAAACTGTTGGGGATGTCATAGGCGAGCTATCGGATGCTCACAACAAGTTGGATGGCTCTAGCCCCAGGAGCCCCGACAACAAAGATCTGCGCAGACTTGTCAGTGAAATCACAGCACTGTCAAAGCGACTCTCACACATCATCACCGAATTCAAAGAGGCAGAGCTAAAGAGTCGAGAAGAAGCATGGCCAGGGCTCCTAGAGGCTGGGAAAACCATTCGCCGCGAAGAAGAAGCGCTACAGCTAGAGAACGATCTCCATGGTTACCAAGATCACATCATCGCGACGCTGACTTCCTTTGTCAGGTACCTAGCCTCCGGAAGTGATCCGGCATCAAAGCCAAGTCGCTGACTTGATGACAGACCAAAAATCGACAGATTGTTTGACTTGATGTCCGACAGAAACGTCAAAACAGGGTACAGTGACATCCAAGATGTCGTCAAATCCTTGAACAAAGGGCTCTCTGCTTGCACCAGAGTGCACGGGGACGTGCGGATCCAACAGCTTGTACGAATGCAACAAGAAGAGCTTTGGCGGATCCGGAAATTTCGCGTCTTGAACATTCTCGAATACGATAAGATGCGGCGTCGTCGGCATGAGGTCCAAGAACAGCTTGCCAAGATTCAAGAGGAGCTGACGCCCTATGGAGGAATATTTCCCTGGGCTTTTGGCGTCGATGAAGATGAGGTTGGAGATGACGAACAGATGCTGAAGTACAGAACTAGAGATAATTTTGCGGACTGGCTTGCATCACAGGGAGGGACGTTTTACATTCGAGGGAAGCCAGGATCAGGGAAGACCATCCTCATGGAGTACTTGTTCAGTCATCCTACCACGATGAGGGAGCTCGAAAAGAGATCCGGTAAGTTCCCGCTGCTTCTTACATGTAATAAGACCTGATGATCAACTGTATCTCATCAGAATCGAAGAAAGCCGTCTGTCTTGTACACTTCTTCTCCACCTTGGTCGGAGGCGATCAGCAGACTCTCACCGGTCTTCGAAGAACACTCTTCCACGACTTGCTCGACCAGCACCCTGCATTAATTTCCGACTTGGGGCTATCCGAAGCCGAGTTGGATGACAAGTCCATTGCCCACTGGGGAGGTGGAAACGCCAGAAATGCCCTGAGTTCAGCATTCGACAGTATCCTCGAAAAGGCCGTCAAGTCTGGAACCTGTGTCTGTCTTTTCATCGACGGTCTTGACGAGAACCAGGATCCCAATAAGCCAGGACAGGACGATTTGATCATTCAACTCAAAGCATGGCAAGACTTGGGCGTCAAGTTGTGCGTGGCTAGCAGAGAAGACCCAGCGTTCGAACATCTCCCAGCCCAAAAGACTATGACCTTACACCAACTCACAAATTCCGATATGAAGCGTTCAGTCACGCAATGGCTTCATCAATTGGATAATACCAAGCATGAGACGGCTGAACTTCTTGAGAAGGAGATGCCTGTCAAGTCAGGGGGCGACTTTCTCTGGCTTGCGCTCGCCATAAAAGATGCTCGTGGATGGCTATCTGCCCAAACAGAAGTCAAGTCCGCTCAACTCCAGTTGGGTGCTATCCCACCTACATTGGATGACTTTCTTTGGAAGGCACTTGACAACATCAGAGATGGTAAACACGGACAACTGAAAGCATCATCAACTCTTTTGATGCCGCACCTTCTAGAAAAGTACAACCTTGATCTTGACTTGATAGGGTGCTCCTTCCTCGACGCCTACTTTAGGGACCCTCAATTCGCAGACAGACTTTACAAGTCACGTCGGGAGCATTTTGACGAGGCTGCCCAGAGTGCTCGTGCCGTCTCGGCTCGTCGCCGGCTTGCCAATCTTTGTGGAGGGCTTGTCGAAGCAAGTCGTGATTCTCAGCAGCTGAAGTACACACATCGCCTGACAAAAGATTTCCTGCAGCGCATCGATGTTCATCAACGCCTCGTGGATTTTTCCAAGGGCTGCAACATTGGTGATATGGCATCCAACCTCATTCTTGCTAGCAAGATTCTTATTCTTACTAACGGTCGTACAATGCCTGATGCAGAGGTACAGAAGTTGCTGCAAATCCGTATTGACGGCAGTTTAGATAAGGAGCCTTACGTCTTCTTGAACATCTTTGGGAGTCTCTCCCTTCCAATAGATCTTCTGAAATCCTCTCGAAGCGAGATTACTGAAGAAACCAATGCCGAGAATCACTCCAAGGATGATTCTAAAACGGCCAGTCTGGGACTCAAGTTGATGGAGAAGCTGTACTGTTCGCCCCTTTTCATCTTGACCCTCAGGGGCATGTACGAGTATCCTTCCTGGAAGCTGCAAAACGACCCGGCCTTTCTCAACACCGAAGAAGAGGTCTTTTATATGACTGATCTTGTGATAGCTCGGACCTTCTACCAAAAGCTAGAAGATCCAGACTTGCAGTTTATCAAACTCTTCTTACAATGCAGACGACAGTTCTTTGAAGCTGGGATTCGGTGCTGCGCAGTGCACTACAAACAGAAGCAAAGTATCATTCAGATTTACCTTAGCAAGGTCCTGGTTCGACAAAATCTCAATCCAAGATCTATACCTCCTCCTCTTTCGAAAGCAAACCAAACAGCCAACATTGGGCTCATGATCGAGTTGCTCCTGCGTTCGGGTTTGGTCAACAAGCCGTGGTTCAAGATCACAATGATCACCACGGAAGGGAGGAGAGAAGAGATGACATTCAGAGCTTGGATCATCAAACTCAATCCGCCAAACAAGGATAGAATTTTGCAAGCCATGCCATGGAACCCGGTAGCCATGGTTGTGGGTGTGGCGATGGGTATTTTGGTAGGCGTCTTGACCCATCTTATCGGTGAGTCTGCTAACCACGTCTCTCTAATCTTTCTTAGAGCTAAAGTCCCGAAATAGCGACGTATACGGGGCAGAATTGGATGTATGCTCTTATGATGCTTCCTGGAATTTGGAGATTTTGTCGGGGACGCGAGATGATTCCGAAGGTTCGGTGGAGGAGGTAACATTGGGACACTTTCATTGCTTCCCTTCTTTGATGCTGCATAGTATGGACTCGTCTGGGAATAGAATCAAGTACGGGCCCTGATTACATTTACTCGGATGACCACCAAGCATCACTCCGAAACCTTCAAGTTAAACGAATCTAGAGGGGAGAAACGCGATATTAACTAATCACCCAGGCGACATGCGGTAGTAAATACAAACAGAATATCTTAACCAAAGCATTTTCCTACGCCACGAGTTATTGACTTCTTGCTCGTTCAATCCTTCCGTCAGACCAGCATGGTACTCGCGATAAACACAGCAACTCCCGCAGCAAGGATGCAAGGAATGCGTGAGGCTCCGGCCGAAGTCTCTTCCGAAGCTGCCACACTTCCAGAAGCCTTAGTCTCACTTGTAGATCCCCTCGTAAGAGTTGGCTCGCTCTTCGTGGCCTCAAGGGCGTCGTCATGAGTGCCGGCTGTCCCAGTACTCTTATACAATGAGGACTCGGTGGCGACAAGTAGATCCAGGCCCTGGGTGATAGTAGCAGGGTACGGGGCAAAGGTAAACTCCTCGTTGTCTTTCCCAGGTTTGTGTGTCAAAGTCTCTGTGACTGGGTCTTCAATAGCACCTTCGTCGATAACAGTGCAGGCCTGAGCAACGGTCCCACTCATTTCGCAGTGCTCAGAGTAGGTGTAGTTCTTTCCCTCGTACTCGTAGACGGCGAACTCGTCAAACACGCCCGTGATGGCAGGTTCAGAAGGCGAGGATGAGCGGGCCCAGGGCCCCAGGGTCATGGTGACAGTAGACCCATCGCATTCATTTAGGTCGACGATTTCAGTGCGACACCCATGGATGAGGTATGTAGTTGCAGTGGATTCAGCCACAAGGACTGCGACTGCAAGCCTGCCGTCTCGGGGGGGTAGAATGAGCGATGTGGCGAAACTGGAGATCATATTCGAGACGAGGGGTTCAATGAGCAGACTGGAGACGACAATCAGGTTTTGAGCATGGGAAAAAAAAGTGAAAGCAAAATGTAGGGGACAAGGCCGAGTAAAATAACACGTACTACAGTAGTCAAAGCAGGGACACTGGGTCTAGTGCTGTTGGTTGACAACCAACACAGCGTGATGAAACTATAACCAACAAGGCAATGGGTTTCATCTTTATGGACTCAGACGAGGATTTTATTGCGTTGCTCATTACAGGAAAAGCCGAGCAGGGAGCAGCGTTGGAATGTTCTCACCGCTGTTTGGAATCCTTCAATAGAGTATTCAAAGGCTGAACGACTATCAATCTGTCATATCGTGATGCAACTTAAAGTTCGTACTATGTCAGGCCACTATACTTGCACAATAATGCCTTCGTCAGGTTCCTTCATCAAGCTTGTATCGATATCACAGGATGCAAGTAGATTGCCCGCCCCTCTTAGCTCCACGTTAACACCAATAGTGTCCGGCTTGGAGGTTCAGCTCTCAGCACCAAGAACTCGAGCGACTTCCTCGGCAACGTTGTACTCAATCACCATCCGGGTCGGCTTTGTTGCAAGACTAGGAAAGAAGCCTGCAATCATATAAGCACCATGCTAGAAGCACATCCAATGGTACAACTCACCGATGACCTTCATGGACGTATACATTGCATACTCTTGGATAGCGCCCATCGTACGCTTCGAGTTCTGCATCTTCTGTGCTGCCTTGAGTATACCCCTAACACGTGGTTGACGGAGGTCCATGTACAGTTTGGCCGCTTTGTTGATAGCTTGCTTGAGGGATACATCGTTCGAGAAGTCGTCCTGCTCACTTCTATCATTGAGATGATAGGCCAAGAAAAGGGCAAACGCCTCGCAATCTTCCAGAGCTTGAGATGCGCCCTGGCCTGAAGTGGGTGGGAGAGCATGTGCAGCATCCCCCAGTAAAACAACACCGTGGCGCTCCCAGGTTGGAAGCTCCGGTGACGTCCAGGTTGGATACATGTTCTGAATGTGAGCGGACTTGAGAACGCTTTGAACCACTGGATCTTTCCACTGGCCATGTCTTTCTCGCAACTGGCGCATAACGTCATCCATTTCCAGAGACTTGGGATCAGGGCATTCCTTGGTCTCGTAGGTTGACCACCAGGCGAGGGAAGCACCCGGCTCGCATACATGGGAAGGGGAATCACGTTCCGCGTCAGATGGAGAACTGTCAGAGAAGAAGTAGCCAAAAAACCCACTACCGCCGAACACAAAGTTAATGGATCCTTTGCCGACACTTTCCCTGACATCGTCGGCCGGGACAAAACCTCCGATGCCAACGAGGCCCCTTGAATAGAGTCAGTGAGTGTTATGGGTCATTGGTCAGGGATCATTCACATACTCATAGTTTGGAGGGTAAGGATTCTCTTTAGCATCTGGGAAGAGAGCCTCTTTGGCAATGGACCGGACGCCGTCAGCTCCAATGACGAGGTCGGCGTCGACAGGGTCGCTGCCATCGACAAAGCGAACAATGTTCTTCCCTTCCGAATTGGCAGTCACACCCAACACCCGTTTGTTGATGATGTGGTCATCTGGAATGCGATCACGAAGGCACCTCCAAAGCGAATGGCGACTGCATGCAACCGAGTACATATCCGACACAAGGCCGGGCTCCATGCGCATGAGCACATTGCCGTTCTTATCCTTCAAATTGGAATGGGATGTAATGTAGCCGTTTCGCGTGATGTCTCGGAGGAGGTCGTCATCTAGGCGGCGCAGGACACCGAGTCCATTTGGCGCTATGGCAAGTCCACCCCCGACAATGAGGGTTGATGAGTGCGTTGGGCCTTGTTCGCGGTTCTCTGCAGTGGCGTCTCGGGCAGTATCGTATGCTTCGTAAATGGTGATGTGTGCATCTCCTTTCAGGTGTTTCCTAAGCTGAAGATACACTGCACATCCGCTGATGCCAGCCCCGATAATGACGATTCTCATAGTGATTGCACGACGGCAATTAGAATTCAAAGTTTGGGCTTAACATGAATCAGGCCTCTAAAGAACGGGTGAGGATGAAGTATTTCGCTTTTGAGCAACGCTGAAAGGAGGCCTCTTTGTATTGTCTGTTCACTCACAGCGATCACTAGACTTGGACTCCAGCTGGATGTGAAATGAGACCCCCATGCGCGAAGAGGCCGCTAACTCGCAAAGCTAACGATATCCAGTCTAGCCAATTCCCCTAGACTGGCTAGTCCGCCGTGATCGACAACGGTTGTCCGCCTCAAGCCAGTCTCGACTGTCATCATCAACTGTGAGAATAATGAGCTTCGTAATACTCATGCGCGGCGTCCGGTCAGGAGGGAGAAAATGGCTTGCAACCGAGCCACGGTGGAGTGGTTTCACTCGCTAGGGTAGTGTTGAAGAATGTAAGCCGCCACGTCAGCAAAGTACTCGTGAGAGACGGCTGAGATATCCGAGAGCCCTCCACCCTGATGCTTTTCCCTTTGAAGCAAGGCAAGCGCCATATTTCTGTGCTCAGATGATGGGCTCCAGAGACTCACAACCTTTAGTTGCAACGCTATCATGATAGACCCGCGATCTGGCGCAGGGCCAGACACTTCGTCGATGAATTGGCTCGCTGACAAGATGGCCTGTGCATGCTGCCTGACATGCAAGTCATGGGAGGATGCTGAAGGGGACACGAGATGTAACAGACGGAAAGCGATGAGGTTTGCCGCATCATAGAGAGAGCACAAGGCTGCAGCTGGGACCGATGTGTGTGTCAGCAGTGGCTGACTTTCGTCTGGGCCACATCCTTGCTTTGGTGATATTTGTCCAAACGGGTTGTTCTCTATGCACCCTGACCACCACTGGGAGGCTTGGAGCATGCTATCTCGGATATGAGCATCGAGGGTCAATCTCAGGTTGCCCCTCGATTCGGATTTGATGAGTTGGTCTGCAACCGAAAGGCATTTGAGAAGATTGAGCAGAACATCAATGAGCTGGTCAAAGATGAGTTTTGGGTAGACTTGAAAAGGGATTGTCATCCAGTCTTGTGACGCAAAGACAGGCACTTCATTTTCAGTCATGGCGGCGACAAACTTATAGCGATTAGCCTCTTTGATGTAGTTACAATGGGGGATACTTGCCATCTGGAACCGTAGATGACTAAATATCTGATGCATGAAACCAACACGGCAACTCTCTGGCCCTGCCACCTGAAGCAACATTGCCGCTCCCTTGAGGTGCCGAAGCCAAGCCTTTTGGCTCGTGCCAGCCCAAGTTTCAAAGTGAATGAACATCACGACCGCGCAAATGATACTCTCATCAACAGTGACGTTACCCTTTGTAAGGAGGCACTGAAGATGATGTAGTGCTTCTGCATACCACTTTCGAGCGGCCGTCTTGATTGACACATCCCCTGCGAGAGTACCATAGCTGATCATTGATGCTGCACGAATGGCAGGCTTGGCCGATGATGGCTCTGAAGAGGCTAGGAAGACGGGAAGCTCATGCAGCCATATCTTTGGAGGTGTTCCTGGAGCCGGAGGTGGTTTCATGGTGCCGAAGAAGGACTCGACAAAATGTGAGACAAACAGCTGGTCAAAGGCACTGGTTCGCGATGGTTGAGGACCTGGGAGCCGCGGTGTCGAACTACACTCTGCATGGCTCGATGAGGGCCTTGGCACAGCGTGTACAAAGAATGTCCCGGTACGCGCGCCCGGACATGGCAACCCCATGCGAACGCAAGCGAGGCATTCTGGCAGGGACTCGTCGCACTGAGGGATGTCAACAGCTGGACATAGTACTAATGAAATTTGCCGCACCTTAACCCTGCGCTTTCGACATGTCGCGCAGCCTCTGCTTCTGCCCGGGACGTTGACCATGGCGTTGGAGATTATTGCTTCAGCCACAATTTCGTTGAGGTGTCGCTCGTGAAGGCGCTGATCAACTTCACACGTGACTCCCCTCGCGCTAGCCAAAGGTCATCAACGAGTTATTACAGCTACACGGGGAATGAGTGCACTCAACCTCGGTCACCTCAGTTAGAGAATATCAACGAGGAAAGATCAAGCTTCTAAGCTTTGACTTGGAATCATTCTCATATTCGTTACGTCCGGAACAAAGCAACTGGGCTGGGCGCATGAGTTACCCTACACTTTGACGAAGCAACCACTGTTTCGGATTCCATACACCATATCAGGCTTGGCTGATATCGCATCCGAACTTCTTCTTCAGGAACGTGATGCAATTATCCATACGCTGTGTCAAAGGCACTGCCTTGGGCGGCGCAGCAGGATTCGCAGGGTGTCGCTCGAGCGCCATGGGCCACCGTCCGCAAAACATCCACTCCAGCTCTGGTAGAATAGCCGCATACGTTTCGGCATGGCTCAGCATGCGGTTTCGATGGGCTCTGGTCCACTGTCGAATCTCTTCACTAAAGGGACCTGTGTCCAAGTCCTTTTCAATGTCAAGCTCCGGTCGGAGCTGAGCGTCCCGAATCTCTGCGTCTGAGATAGCGTATGCCCCGTAATGAGAATCGCGGTCACGTTCATCCTCGGGTAGGGGGGCTGGGTAGGTGTCGCGGGATAGCGCCAGCCCTTTGAGCTTCTGTAGCTTGCCCAAGGAAGCAAGTAGTTCGGGGTGCTTCACGGCCCATTGAGCTTCCTGTTTCGTCTCGTTGCCGACGGAGAGGCTCAGTTGCTCGAGAGAAGTCAGGTTTTCGAGTGCCAAGAGCGCCCATTTGGGAATGCGCAGATTGTGTGGCATGTCATCGTCATCATCTATATCAGTACCTTCACCCCAAGCCAGCAAGGGCCGGAATGATGTGGCTATCCAGGTGTGCTTCACTGCCATTTGCCGACTCATCCTCATGAATGTAGAGTTTCTTGACATGCTGGTGCCGTACGATGAAATCCACAATCAGTTCGCAATCCTGACTGTCAGATGGCAATTTGGGAATGGCAAAGGCTTGAAGGTGTGGGAAATGTCGGTGGCGAAGAGTCTCGCTCGCATCCTATATCGTGATTTCGCCAGATAACTGGATAGATTGAAGAAGCGGAGAGAATACTGATGAAAATCCGACGTTCTCGAGTTGGACATCCTCGAGATGCAACTCTCGTAGACGGGGAAACGATACGGGATCACTTTCGCCCCAGCTGATTGAACCATCGTAACTCCACCTCGGAGACTCAAGGGTTGGCGAGCAAAGCCGGAAAAGCGTCTCAAAAAACTTGGACATTTGGGCCATCACATCGACTTTCGGCGGCGAAGTCTCACCTAAGCTCGAATATGCTTCGCTCTTAGCGAGGTCGAGGTCCAGGGATTGAATCGGCCACGTCGGAGGCATTAGCGGCGGCTCCAGGGACCCAGGTGGTCCATTCACTAGGGTTTTGCTTAGCTTGACGTGTCGGGCCTTCGAATTGGTTATCAGTTGGAAGAAGGCCGTGTCCAGAGCAAGGGGATATCCAGATGAGGGCTTCAAGGTTGGGCATTGCCGAGATGCCATGGGCCAAGGCATTTCGAAGCCTAATGTACGTTTGGATGTCCTCCTCAGAAAGTCTTGGACTGTCGTCAGCCCAGAGCCTGTCGCTGAGATCCCTGGATGGATGGGCCGCAAAGGTGGCCCTTCGTACGCAAGTAGAAATCGAGGGCTTGGTGGCTGGAGTCCCGGCTTCCTTCGCCAAGTGGGCAAAAAGCCCCTTCGACCAGGCACTGTAGTCAAAGGTGACTTCGGCGAATTGAGAGGTGTGGGCAAGTTGCCGGCAGTCACTGTTGACGAGGGCAAGATTTGCCAGAGCTGACTTGCTGTCGCCTAATAGGTCGATGATTTCGGTTAGAATCTCGGCGGGCATCTGAAGCAGCCTGCTTTGAGAGGCGCGTTCCTGATCTCCCATGACCGCATAGAGCAGAAGGGCCCGTTTCTTGTCTCGCTCATTGCGGTATTCATCCTCTGTTACTTTGCGGAGCGAGTAGGCGGTGTACCTAGGTCTGGGGCCGCCAGAGCTAAAGACAGTCGGGTAAGTTCTAGCCATTTTGGTGATGAGCAACTTGACGGTATTGCACAAAAAAGAACGACGCAAGGGCTGTGTCTTGCGGGGTGAGAGAAGATTGATACGTAAGGTCTCAACCAGCAAATGGTTGGTCAGTTTGCTGGGTAGCAGTATTCCTCCAAGAAAGCCATAGGCTTATGTTAAGATACTAGCAGCGCACCGCAACGTCACGCCAGAACCGAGTGGTCCTAGAGTAGCAAGGTGTTTGGCAAAGGGGAATTGTAGCTATCCGCCCAAATTGATTTCTTCCTTGCTGTATCTCTTAGACTGCACGAAGGCATTGGTCGGACAGGGCACTCCACAGGGATTGGTGGCCACTAGCGGATGTTAGTAGCCACTTGAATTTTGGTGGCAACTTCACGCAAGAACAGGTAGTGTTGATCATGGCATAACATGGCCATAGCTCTAAAAACTCAACTCCCTAAGAGAAGAGTGAGAACGAGAAGACGCTGCCGTCGGCAATAGGTGGGAGTTGGCGTCAGAAAGAAGAACTCTACAGAGTGCTTACTACTGTAGTCGTCAAGAATAGTCTTTGCATAATGAAAGTCGCTAGCAACATCCTGAACAGTAACTAGAGTAGAAGTCGGGCCAAACCGTGTTGCCAGTGGCCTGCTAAAGAATGACAGAAGAGCAATGCTAAATCATGTTCCGTGTCTCTTGCATACGGTGACTCTTTGAGCTTATACCTAAAAAATGACTTCACGCATGTGGGAGTACCGTTTTTAGGCAAAGATGTCAAGCTTGAGACCATGTCCAAAGGTCACCCACAGAGATGCCGTGCATTGGTTCATACGCACAGTCAGCGGCAACGCCTTTGGTGGTACCATTGGGTTCCCCGGCTCTCTCTCAAGTCTCATTGGCAGCCCGTAACTCGTCGTGGTCGACAAGCCATCAGGATTTGTAGCCGTCGGTCAAGCCAGCGCAGAGAGCCAGCTGTTCGAGGGACACGAGGTCATGCTCCTGAGTGCAGCAGAGCGGAGGAGAGGTGCGACATGTTGCTGCATGGCTGACTATCTTTGGCACCTAGTACTAGCATGAACCAGTTCCATGGCGCTCTAGGATATCGAGGTATGGATTGACTCTTGGCGGTGCGGCCATTCCTACATTCGTTGGCTTAACCTCTAGCTGAAACATCGAATCCTCTCTTCCGGAGGCTTGTTACTAGTATGGGGGCCAAGCTTTCCCATTAAAGCTGATATTCTTGCCCTGAGAGAAGGTAATATGTGTTTCCAAGCGATGTCTATTACTCTAAACGGCCTACATCTGCCTGAAGGCATGAGTGCCGCGATTAGAAGGCCACGGTCTAGTCCCCGTTAACACAGGCCAGGGAAATCCCACGACTTGGCTGTATCACCCCATCGAGCCACAGCCGAGCGATCGAAAGCACGATCAAAAAAACACCTCGGGTGTCGAAATCAGGCCGAGGCCGAGCACTTGCAGGCGACTTACTATTAGCTGATAGTTCCGTATACCTACGCCGCACCTCCGAAAAGCAGTATTGATGATAGAATTATGGGTGATTATGCCCTAGAGTGCGTACACCGTGGTGGTTGTACATCGCATGCCGTCTTGCCGCGAGGTACCCTCTACTTGCGCCGATTCGCAGGGTGAGTCCACAACCGTCACTCCTTAAGGGGATCCAAGTCTATACTGGGCTTATGGCTGGGGTTCAGCTTATAATTACTGTCTAGCCCCAGTAAATCCCCTTCCACAGAAATCCTGGCTCGCGTGTTAATGACCAGGTGGTTTGGGGAGACAAAACTCGGACTGGTCCAGGAAAACGACAACCCACTCAAGGATGAGAGCAAATAAATCTCTTTCTCTGCTGCCTAGGTGACAAGGGTCGTTATCTATATCGTTTGTTACACTGTAGCCTCTCGGATACTGCTCATCATAGGTATTGGAGCCTTTCTAGTTGCCCAGGCCCGCGTCACCGTAGGACCAGCTCCTTTAACGTCGTGGATGCGACATCATGTGTATCTGTGTATCTAGCCCTCAACGGGTATACATTAAGGTTTGGGAGAGAGGATTTATTGCCGGGCCAAGCCGCCGTCAGCCACGAGTTCGCAAGGCTAATGTTGTCGCTCCATGTGACGCATCCGTCTGACTAGCCCCGAGTACATGGTGAAGTGGGAGACAGCGGGCCACCCAAAGGACCTTTCAATCGTGATGCAGAGAAAGAAGACTGAATCTAGAAACAAGAAAGATGTAAAGCCGATATACACATCGACGCTCCCTCCCACCGGCACTGGTTATGAGACCCATTACGATTCGCGTGAAGGAGCAGTCTTTGTTATGTTTCGGGGCATTGTTTTGAGTATCTCACAGCGACTGCGTGTTTGAGTTGTATGTGAAAGGACTAGTTGACGGTGTTCATAATAGACTCCTTTGTCACGGCTCCAGTCGGTGTTCATGATGTAGGCCTGGCTTTGTTCTCGAAATAAGTCATAAGAAAAGTAAGTTAAGAAGAGAATTCATGTCAAAAGGTTCGAGAGAAATCATGCTTCAGGCATCATAACGGGAAGTCTATCAGACAGAAAATTATAGAGGCATCACAGGGTTATTGCCTCAACAAAACTTTCTTGTACGGTCAAATCCCTCCCGAGAGGCAACCAGGTTTCGGTTGGAAAATAAAGCTTGGATGTTGTCCCCTTTCTCTTCGACTCCTTTGTCACCAATCGCATTGTTCTAAGCCTTCTGCCCTCGCACTTCTTACTTATACCTTGTTGCCCAATTCATTCTTGTCTTTCTTGTTCAAGTACCATCAGATAATCAACACCAATATCATCATGATCACAAGTACTGACTTTTCGACCCGACACTACCTACCTAATGATGCAGCGGGTGCATCTCAACCACAGCCTCCACCGGCCACTTCTTCACACCAACACGTCACAGAGGTAACGGAGCAACATGAGGAGGGCGCAAGCATCGACTCGACATCTAGCTCGAGGAGAAACTCCATTCAAGGTCATCTAGAGCGCCTCAGACGCCGTACAGAATTCATGATTCAGGGAGAGTCAGTAATCGAACCCATCGAAATGCATTACGAGCAGGCATCGCCAAAAAAACCTGTATGGGGTTGGTTTGCCATGGACAACGTTTTTCATCGAGAAGCACCTAGCTCCTGTGGAGATTTCAAACATTTGATTCGTCCCTTGTCTCCAAAGTCCCAGCCTAGTCGGGAGCAACTGGAACTGGAGCGAGTCGTGAGGGCATATGAGAATCGACTCCAACCGGCGTCAGTTAAGGTCAGATACACATCACCAACCAGCTCAATCACCACCCCCGCCTATCTTCAGCCCTCTACCCCCGTTCCTACCCGCCAACCTGCAAGGAATGGAATGGACAAACACGGAATTCCGTATTTCCACCCTCCTCTCCAGACTCAGTCTCCCAAACGGAAATCGTCGGGGGAAGTGGACGGAGCGGATAGGTATGGCGGACACAAGAGAGCTAGACATAACGAGCCTCTGCCGTCTATCAATAATAAAATGATACCACGGCTTGATGACTGGTAAATCGATTACCTCCTCATGTGGGATGAGCATCTGCAAATGTGGGATCACCGAGGGCCGATGTGGGATTACCGCCTGTTGATGGGGCGTTATGTGAGAGAAGCAATGCCAAAGGCAACCAGGGATAATGAAGTTTATTTGGGCCGGGGAGTAGACGGACCCGGTAGGAGGGACTTAAGCTCTTAAAGCCGAAAAGGTTTATCAAGTCCCAACTCGAAGATGAAATATAAGGGCAACCTGATGAAGCCAGTTCTTGTCTTCACACATTTTAACACATCAATTTCTCACTTTAGACTTTCCCTTTCATCGTTGAGGAGCACTTTCTCTCAGAAATCATGGCAACACGTTATCATTCGGTCCATCGTTCTCCAAATGGTCCTGGAGATGGTCGCCCCACTGCCAAGCGGATCATCCGGGATGAAGGCTTGGAAGGGCGACTGGACGGGAAGTCTGTCCTCATGACTGGCTGTTCCTCAGGAATCGGTGTTGAAACTGCTAAGGCGCTCTTCCTAACCGGGGCTACGCTCTATCTCACTGCACGAAATTTGGATAAGGCAAAGAAAGCTCTCGGCGACCTAGTCAATAGCAACCGCGTCCACATTCTGGAACTTGCTCTAGACTCTCTCTCGAGCGTTCGAGCCTGTGCAGCTGAGTATCTGTCCAAAAGCAACACCCTTGACATCCTTGTTTGCAATGCAGGAGTCATGGCCACTCCCGAAGGCCGCACCAAAGACGGATTCGAGACACAACTAGGCACGAATCATCTTGGACACTTTCTTCTCTTCAATCTCATTCAACCCGCACTATTGGCGGCAGCAACTCAAACGCAGAGCTCCAGAGTCGTCGTACTGTCCTCGGCTACTCACCGTTGGGGCGAGTTTGACCCGAGCAATGTGAGCTTTGAGGGCAACTATGATCCCATGGTAGCATACGGAGCAAGCAAAACGGCAAACTTATGGATGGCGAATGAGATTGAAAGGCGGTATGGTGCTCTGGGTATCCACGCATGCAGTGTTCATCCTGGCTTCATCCAGACAGACCTCGGACGGCACATATCTAGGGATCAACAGGAAGCAGCCATGAATGATCCTTACCTTGCGTCCCTCTTGAAGAATCCCGAGCAAGGGGCTGCTACAAGCGTATGGGCTGCAGTAGCTTCAGCACTGGACGGAAAGGGTGGCAAATATCTCGAGGATTGCAGTATTGCAGAGGCTTGGGATTCTTCTGCCCCACGGTCGATCCCTAGATATGCGGCTCATGCTTACGATGTCGAGAAAGCTATCAAGTGCTAGGAGAAATCAGTAGAGTTGGTTGGGATTTAGGACTATAGTCGCAACTTCCATAAAAAGGGCAGATATCATTTTCACACAGATTACTATTACACGCGCAGTGTTCAATCCCATACTATTCCAAGCAGTCGATAAGAGCCCACAGACAAACATGGGTTGGGGACGACTTATTGAGATAGCATATGTCATCCACAAGCTCATTAATGCCACTAACTACTCCTGATGAACCCGACTCATTGTGACAGCACCCAACAATAGGGCGCAGAGTCCCCCTACAAACCACCCAGATGCCATCGCTAAGCTTATTCCTCCCCCTTGGCGATCTTGGCCATGTCGGTTCCTACTTTCAAGTAAGCTACTTGAGGTCGGCAAAGTCAATGTCGTTGTCAGCCAACCGGTCCTCAAGCTTGTTGATCTTCCTGTCAGCCTTGACCAACAAATCCCTGAGCCTCTCAAGGTCCCCTTCCCTGTCCTCAAGCTTGGTCTCGGTTCTCTTGAGCTTCTTGTTGGCGCTGTCGAGATTAATCTGGGTCTTCTTGAGACTGTCTTGAGTGTCGGCGAGCTCAGATTGGGTTTTGGCAAGCTGTCCCTGGAGAGCGATCTTCTCGTCCGTCAGGGTCTTGTTCTCCTGGGTAAGATCGGCGTTCTTCTTTTCCAAAGCGTCGTTGAGGTCCTTCTGAACCTTCAGGGAGTTCTCAAGCTCCACCTTCTGGGCCTCCAGGACCACAACACTCTCCTGCAGGGTGGTGATCTGAGAGAGGAGAGTCTTCTTCTCAACCAGAAGAGCAGCCAAGTCGTTCTCCAGCTGGGTAATCTTGGCCAGCAGAGCAGCGAGCTCCTTGCGGAGATCATCAAGAAGTTTGTCATCCTTGATGTTCTCATTCTCAAGCTCCTGGATTCTCTTCCTGAGCTCCACTTCCTTCTTCTTGGCGCCAGCCTTAGCCGCATCGAGCTGTCTCTGGACCTCGTCCGCCTTGGCGTTGGCAAGTCGGAGGGCATCGGTGAGCTTCTTGATCTGCTCCTTGAGATTGATGTTCTCCTTCTGGAGAGCCTCGACCAGGTGAACCTGAACATGGTAGTCTGCGTCTAGGGCAGCGAAGTGCTTAATATGATTAGCAAATACCCAAGACAGGGGGTCTGGTACGGTCACTTACATCCTGCGCATATCTGGCAAGGTAGCCAGCTTGGTCGAGAAAGGCGGCAGTGTGCTCCAAAGTGTCCAGCAGCTTAGGGGGGAACGGAAGGGGGGTCAGGAGGCGGCGAAGCGAAGGCTGAGCCTGGGGAAGATGAGTCTCAACCTCTTCCTTCTTGCCAGGGGTCTCAGGGGGGTCAAAGTAGCTGTAATCAAGTTTATTAGCATTGTATACGAAGCGTGTCACGCGAAACTTACTGGCTGTCGCGGCCCTCTCTCTCAATCTTGGCAGAAAGGTTCAGATTAGCCACATCATATTCTTGGCCACTTCCATATCTCAAGCGAGCTGCAAGTGACTCGCTCTTATCGTTCCAGGTGCATGTGAGGGTGTAGTAGTCGGTGAAGCTGAACTGGTAGTTTCCACAGCCAGGCTTGCTCAGCGCCTTCTGAACACAACTGCGGAAGGACGGGGCCTTGAGCTCTCCGTTGGCGTTTTTTGTCCACTGCCAAAGGGAAAGGATGGGCTTGTCGTCACCGAAGCCGTCAGGGGCAATAAAGATGGCCGGCTCGTTGCTCGCATACTGGATGTAGTTGAACTTTCCAGTCCAGATGCGAGCATCGCCAGTGTCCTGCTCGCCCTTGGACTCCCAGACGCGTTCGGCAGTCATGGTGCTCTTGTCCCTCTGAGGGTTGGACATGGTGATGCTGATCTTGCTGTAGGTCTGCTGGGTGGTGATCTTCCATGTGTAGTAGGCACCCTTGAGGACGAAGGAATCGTCGCCACACGAAGTCTTTGTCAGGTTGGAGACAACAAGGGTTTGAAACCAGTTGTACTTCTTCCTTCCCTGGGCGTCCACTGTCCATTGAGAGAAGATGTAGGCAGTGTCGCCGTCACGGGCAAAGCCATTGGGCAAGACAACAGCCAAGGTCTCGTCTTGGCCGTAGTTGAACCACTGAAGCTTTCCCTGGTAGACGAACATAGTGGTTGAGAAGTGGGAGTTGGTGTAAGAGCAGAAGTGTTGCCTAGAGAGGACAGGAAATTGTTGCTGTTGTTGGGATTGAGGAGTCTTGAACCGGGCATATTGAGAGATTTTATATAGGCCAGAACTCGGCTATTGTTATTCGCAGAACGCTTCGCCTGAAGACTGAGTTGTAGATACAAGATACACGTTAGTCATCAGCGAAACGAATCAAAATGGTAACTGGCTACTAGTTTTCTGCGTGTCTTTGCTATGCATGAGCTGAATATAGTGATAATGGTCCAAAGGGGGATGGACAGACAAAAGCGTCGTACGATCACCAGTCTCAGCTCTGAGGCGAAAGCCAAGAAAGTCCATTTCGGCAATTGAGAAGCACTTTACGTAGCTGAGAGGGAGCTTTGGCGGTTTTAGCGGGAGCTGAATCTGACAAGCGACCCAAAGCGAACCGTCAGCAGCACTCAAGAAGCATGCACATCCAGTTGAACTATTTAAGCCAAATATTGGCAGCCGATTCGTCTAGACTATGCAGCTCGCTACGGCCCGAAGCGCCCGCTTACCTGAACGGTTAAAGCTCCGGTGCCTGTGGGCAGCTGACGGGGACTGTGAGGCTGGCTGGGGACGCGACCTGAGACATGCAGCAGCGTTCCCCGCTTCTTCATTTGGGAATGGAAGATGAAAGAAATGCAAGACATAAATCTCTGGGATGTTCATTGAGCTATCGATTATGCTGGAAGGCCATACAGTGAATCGCGCTAGCTGTAGATTGTAGGGGGCTCTAGTTTCGCATCTACAAACAACGATGCACTTCCTTTATGAGAGCATCTATGTACTACACAGCTAGATAAAGCCTTTCAGAATGGCCGCTTCCGCATTCAGGATGGACGACCCGGCAGCACCCAGAACAGCTATTACATGTCAGAATTCTCAAGTCTCAGTCTTCGTTCTGCGGATGACGTACTGTTATGGCTAAGAGCCACAAACTTAAGATCAAATATGCCAGCATCATCGGCACGAACTCTTCCGATGCCAACAGTATATCCTCCCTGTAGATTGCGATCCAGTCGTGGCTGTGGCCGGTCCTGCTCCTCAAAGATCTGGAAAGGCGGCTTTGGAGCAGACCAACATCCCAACTTCTCTGCATCTGAGACTGAAGATCTCAATGCTTCTTTGGCCTCGCCAACGCTGGGCGGTGGGTGTTTGCTGAAGCTAAGGCTCACGCATGCCATGTGGCCGTCTATCACTGGAACTCGATTGCAGCTTGCCGAGACGATCAAGTCCCGCTCAACAAAGCCCGTCTTGTCAGCATTCATGGTTCCGAGAATTTTTCTTGCCTCAGATTGCAGCTTGTCCTCTTCCCCTTCGATATATGGGATGATGTTGTCAATGACGTCGATGGATGGTACGCCAGGATAGCCCGCTCCTGAGATGGCCTGCATCGTGACAATTGAGACGGTAGAAATTGGGCCAAACGCCTTTTGGAGGACTGACAGTGGGCCCACAAGACCTATGACGGCACAATTTGAGTTGCAGACGATAAAGCCCTTGGACTGGTAGAATGCGGATTGTTGATGGGGGATCAGGTCCAGATGTGAAAGGTTGACCGTTGGAACGACTAGAGGTACAAGAGGGTTGCTGCGGTGGTTCTTGGCATTTGAGAACACGGAAAATCCAGCCTTGAGGAAATCCATTTCTAACAACATTCAGCAGAGTCGCGGTAGAAGGGGTGTAGACGGGCTCACCGATATCACCAGCCACATCAGAGTCCAAGCCACTAAAGATAATGTCGCAATCGCTGAACTGACGAGGCTTACACTCGGTTACTAGTATTTCCGCTGCTTCGGGGGACAGCGGAGAGGCCTGCTTCCATCGAACCGCATCCCGATACTTCTTGCCGACGGAACGGGACGAGGCACCTATGGCTTGAAGCTTCAGGTAAGGGTGCTGCCCAAGAAGAAGGATAAATCGCTGGCCAACGGAGCCTGTTCCACCAAGAACGCCTAAAAACGTTATCTCAGAATGCCCTGCATGGCACAACAGCCACGGGGGCACACCATACCACATTTCTTTATAAAGATTTGATCCACCATGGTGTAGAATGAAGACAGCCCGATGAAGGACTGTTAATGGCTCAAGACACTGAATGTATGGTACATTAGAACTCCAGTCACTCCAACATCCAGTTATAGTGCTCTTTCAGGCCAATGTGCCATGTACCCCGTACCTGGATCAAACACCATGGAAGCTCGGGCTTACCCTATAGACGCCATCAAGATCGGGGACTCGGACACAGACTTGTAATCTATGATAAGCGATAAGCAGGGGTCCGTTTCAGAGTGATATCTCTTATCCATCACTTATCAAAATTGCTAGCCGATGGCGTACGTTATCTCGGCGTTTGAGTTCGCAGGGGTGATAAAATATCTTCTGTTTGCGCGTGGCAATCACCGAAGCAGAGAATTTGACCAGACTCCGGAACCTCCAATAACAACCATATTTTTCTTTTTTTACAGGAACTAAATGCTGCTTGCTTTCTGGAGGGAGTGAATAATACGTTAAGAGAAGATACGAAACAAATCGGGTTGGAGTTAAGCGCCCACCCTCGCTTGAGCTTCATGCTCGTTGTTAATGTAGGTAGTGGCATGGCTACAGAAACGGGGACACATCTGAATTATCCACCCATACCTTTCACAGACAATCTACAATACGCCTAACAGAAATGTATATTTCTAGATTAAAAGCAACAGCCTTCCGGGCTCCGAGACAAGTAACAGGAAGAGTATCTAACAATCTAATTCCGCTTCGACGCTGAGAAATGTACTGACATCTCTCTGATTGTCGTCCTCAGCCTTGGTCCCGCCTAGTGCCACAAGGGTGCGTCTTAGCAAGACGGCCAAAGTTAATCAGTAAAGCCAAGGGCCTGTGTGTATTAATATGATATCTCCAAGTACATCAGGTAGATTGCCATACCTTTGATAAAGTCATGCTCTTGCTCTTGTTGTGACGGGATCTTCAACACTTGATCATGTATGGTGTTTAATGCAAGATTGGCATCATCAGACCGTACCACCAATCTGTAGAAAAAGGTTAGCTGGGCCATGAACATCATCATTGAATGGGTATGCACATACGACACATTGATCTCGCTTGCGCCCTGGCTGACCAGATAGATATTGATCTTTGCGGCAGCCAGCGTTGACAAGATCTCACTGGCGACACCGACTTTATTTCTCATCTTGTGCCCGATGACAGAAACAATAGCCATATCTTTTGTGACGACGAACTGGTAGAGGTTAGCTTCGGAGACACGAGAAACGGTTCCTTTGACTTGCCTTGCCACATTTCTCCAACTCTGTTCTCAGTCGATGAGAGATGTTTCCATTCTCATCAGTCGCCTGAAACGCCAAGCTCACATTTCTCTCGCTTGTCGAGACAAGGTCGACATTGACCCCCAACTCCTCAAGTCGCCCAAATACTCCAGACAACAACCCATAAGACTTGGTGTTCCTATTGCAAGCAATGTTGACCAGAATTATCGAATCCTTGACAGTGACAGCGGTGGGTCGGCGGCGTACTTGCTGTGCTCCATGATATCCATTCTGGAGCATGAAGCTCGCGGTGGGACAAGAGACACTGTTGCCGGCTTCGCTGTCCGATGGAGGGGGGGTCACTGGTGCAAGAACGGGAGAGAGTGCTTGCGAAGGATAGATGAAAGTTCCCGACCCTGAGGGATTGAACACGTTCTTGAGTCTCAGGGGGATGCTGGCGTGCCGTATCTGGTCCATCGTGAGCGGGTGGATGACCTCACTTCCGTAGTAGGTCAACTCGGTGGCCTCGTCTGGAGTGACAGTTGAGAGCAACCTTGCAGAAGGAACATGGCGAGGATCTGCTGTGAAGATTCCATCCACCTCTTTCCAAATCTGTAGCTCTACCGCGTTTACGCTGACAGCGCACATGGCGGCGCAAAGATCCGAGTAGCCTCTGCCCACTGCTTTGAGCAGGGACTCAGGCATGATGCCGAAGAAGCCGCTCAAAACGGGTATCTTGGTGCCGCATGCGTGGATTCTTTTTGCAATCTCGCCGGAAAGGGCGCGGTAAAAGTCACCGCCGAGGTCGTTGAGGGCTGACTTTTGATCCAACAGGCTTCTCCCGAACACAGCCTCCACGACGTTATCCAGCATCACAGCCTCGGCAGATATGCCTCTTCCGGTGAGTGCAGAAGCAAGAACGATGCATGCCAGCTTCTCTCCAAGGGCAATGATGCGGTCTCGTGTCTGGGGCGACAAGTCCCTAACCGTCTGTGCTGCGAGGAGAAACGTGCGTAGGTCCTCGCACAGCCCTTGGACAGTAGCCAGGGCGGATTGGTAGGTACCAGTGGCTGAATCAACACAGTCTGGGCTTCTGGAAAGGGCTTGAAGAATATCGGTGTGATTTTGGAGAATGACATCAACGCATTCGTGCAACTGACCGCAAGCAGCAGGCCCAGCCTCAGCATGTGAGATGCACTGGATCAACAGACTCGTGGTACCGCTTGCTTTGGAAGAGCCGGAGATAGCGGAGCAGACAATGGCAAGGTTATAGTCGTGGTAGTAAGAGGGAATGATATGATTGGTGATAGAATCAAGAAGCTTGCCCAAGCTGGTTCCTCCGTACTTTTGCACCAGCCAGTGCTTTCCAGTGTCTGGGGTCTCCATGGTGGGCGGTAGAGGGCTAAGCAAGTTTCAGGAAAAATTAAAGAACCGAAATAACGATTCAGATCCGAAAGGACAAGAGTTTAATCAAATTTGTCACAAGCCAGCTTCCTTTTCTTCGACACCATGGTTATGGGGGACTGCGACAACAATCAAATTTAGAGACTAGATCGGGATCTGCGGCTATTGCAGTGGCCGAATGGAGACAGCTGTCGGTGTTTGATAAAGATCTGGGCTGGGGATTGGTTTGCCTCTTCCGAGGTTCACATTCGTGAGATCACTCTCGGCCATCGCATATCAGTAAACCGCTTGCGGCGGCATGCTCACTCTTATCATTAATGACGTCTCCGGAAGAGACCATTGGCCACAATAGCAAAAGATACAATTGTGACATACTCACGCTTCCACAAAGGTTCATACACATATGCATGTCGGGTCCTCGTCATGACATTCTGGTTCCGCGCATGATCCACGATGGTGAAATAAAGCATGCACTTCAATGAATCGTTATCGACTAAGGTCTTCTGAAGGATACATTAAACTAATGAGATCATATCCGATATGGACTTTTGCTCATGAAGAACTAGATAAACATTTCATTCATATATGGCTGCGCTAAGAACCCAGGCTCGAGCTGTCCTCTCGGCTACCACCATCCATCTGTTTCCCCCACCAGACTTTTATCGGTTCCAATGTTGTTTTTAGTGCTTTGCGGCACTGACGCGAGGTCCCACGATGCTACAGATGAGTAGAGATGAGGCAAGGCTGTTCTCAATTTGAGCTGGATGATGCGGTCAAGCTGTTCAAACTCCAATAGAAATCCATCGTGGCCATCTGATGATTCAAGCATCTCAAGTGACGCCTCTGGAAGGCAGGCAGCAAGCTTCTCTTGCTGCTCTGGTACGAAGAGCGCGTCTGACTCAACGCTGACCACCAGTGCTCCAGGTGGTATGTTTCCGAGCACTTCCTTCAAAGCACCAGTGTCCAGTTTCGTGGTTCGGTTCCGGGTGACATCATGGGAATCCATCTTGTTGGATAGATGCAAGAAGCAGTTGGCGTCAAATCTTTTGATGAACTTTTCACCTTGATAGTGGAGGTAGCCCTGTGCTGAAAAGGCTATCTTGTCCTTTCTTCCCTTGATCGCAACATGTTCTTTGTGCTGGTAGTCACCAACGGGCTTTCTGGGCTTGTCTATGTCCAGTTGATTCGAAGCTGTTGACTTGGTGTGTCTCTGAAGCTTGCGTCCAAAACGGCTGTCGAAGCTGGTACAGGACCGATACGTCAGCATGGCGATCATCCGAGCCGCGGCTAATCCCGCAGACGGTTGACTCTCTGGGACCGGCTCATAGTGTCCATCTTTGAACTTGGGGTCCGCGTAAATGCATTGCCGCTGTGTCTCTGCCCAAGATATCCCCCAAGCAGAGTGATCAGCGGCAGTCGCGATAGGTATGATGTTCCGGACGTATCCCTGCGGTGTACACAGCGGCCACTCAAGAGTAGCCATGCCTCCCATCGAGCCACCAATGACGGCTGCTATCTGACGGACGCCTAGGGCATCTAGGACGAGCTTGTGGGCGTGTACGTCATCCCGTATAGTTGTGGATGGGAAATCGGTACCATAGCATCGACCTGTGGCAGGGTTGATGGTGACGGGCGATGCACTTCCGTAAGGGGATCCGAGAACATTGCCGCAAAAGATGAAGTAGTATCGTGGATCAAGAGCCTTTCCAGGCCCGATGAGTGGATTCCACCAGTCAGAGACATCGCTGCTGCCAGTCAAGGCATGGCAGACAACCAAAGTATTGTCGCCGTCTTTGTTGAGTGATCCCCAGGTTTGGTATGCGATCGGGCAGTTGTTCAGACTTTGGCCAGTTTCGAGCTCGAGGCAAGGAATCAGGGCAAATTTTTGATCGTTGATGAGCTTGGCATAGTAGTTGTTGGTTTGTGGGTTACTGTTGAGCACTTGGGATGGTCAAAAATGGACTGAAAGATGCGGCATTCTGCTGACCGCTACTTACAGATAGCTTTCGAAGCCATGGCAAACACTCAAAGACGATGAAGCTCCAGAGACGGAAATGTTGGAGCAACAGAATGTAAGTTGGCGACGAGACTTGGAGATCCCATCGACACGGTAGAAAGAAATGGGGACATTGATGTTCAGTTTTGGGTTATCAACAATAGTATATTCGCCCGCAGATCCTGGGCCACCCTCGACCTTGCGCTATCTCGGTGTTTGCTGTGAATTGGTGCTTCCATTCGGTGTTTGAACTTGTGGGGGCCACGGCAACCAGGACATGTTATCAGAGGCCGAAGCTGACGTGCTCGTCTTCCTTTTCCTCGCATTCCCCCTCCATCTTCTGTGCTATTATCTCTATTCACATCTCTTTCTCTCTTTTTGGACCGCCACTGGACAATCACCATGCCATCGACCACCCCCATCAAAGTCGCCGCAGTCCAAGCGGCTCCCGTTTCATTCGACTTGGATGCAAGCCTGGAGAAGCTCCAAAGATTGACGGCGCAAGCAGCTGAGGCAGGCGCTGACATTGTCGTCTTTCCGTGAGTTTTTCTCCAGCAACCTGTTGCGTAAAGCAGCACTGAAACAACGGGGATCTAGCGAGGCCTTTCTCTCCGCATACCCCTGGCGCTATTCTTTCGATGCGACCATCGGCGCCCGTGAACCGCGAGGTAAGGGAAGCAAGAATATGTTAGGGGGGAGAATTGCGCCAGCTAATCACATACCAGGCCGGAAGTGGTATGCTCGATACGCCGCGTCCGCCGTTGTGATTCCGTCGCCAGCTTTTGACACTCTGAAGGAGGCAGCAAAGGCTAACAACGTGTTTCTCCATGTTGGAATAATCGAGAAGGATGGCGGAACTCTTTACTGCACGGCCGTATTGTTTGACCGCAATGGAGATCTGCTTTACAAGCATCGCAAGGTGAGAAGTCTCACTCCATCCTGGATCGATACGTTGCCAACACTCAATTAATTCTAGCTGATACCAACCGCCGCCGAGCGATTGGTTTGGGGTCGTGGTGCCGGTGATGGTTTACAAGTGGTAAAAACACAGCTCGGCAAGGTTGGAACTCTGATATGGTAGTGTTGAGTATCGTATCGACTCTTGTGTGTGTGCTGACTTTTCATCTAACAGCTGGGAAAACTACATGCCCGCAGCACGCATGGCTTTGTATCAACAAGGCATCGAGTAGGTGAGCCGGATAACTACCATACTGCATTTTACTGATACCAGGCCACCTACCACAGGATATACATCGCGCCTAACGCTGACGACTTGCCCGAATGGACTGCAACCATGCAGCATATTGCAAAAGAAGGTCGCTGCTTCGTCATATCAGTCAACTCGGTCTGCAAAGTGTCAGATTTCCCTCCCGACTACCCGCCGTTCACACCGGAGCACAGCGACCGGAAGCCCGATGGGTCTCGTTGGGAAGCCGATGATATAGTAAATAGAGGGGGATCATGCATCGTCGGGCCGTTGGGTACCTTGTTGGTCGAACCTGTTTGGGACAAAGAAGATATTATCTACGCAAGTCTAGATGCATCGGAGATTTCAGAATCTAGAGTAAGTTCAGGTCATGATGCTGTTAGAAGAACCGCTCAGCTCAGATTATGTTCAAGCTTGATTTCGACCCCGTCGGAAGCTATTCCCGACCTGATGTCTTGTGAGTTGCCCTGAAAATGATGATCGCAGAACTGACTGAGGTTGAAAGTACTCTGACTGTCAACACCAAGCCTGGGACGAATGTGAGGTTTGAATAATGACATAAGTCGTAAACGTGGTGATCAAGCCGGGGTTAGCAGTGAGCATCGGATGTGGAATGGGTGAGAAGGCATACTGAAATCGCCCGGAGCATCTGTTCACATGATACCTTCCGGATAGTCGGCTAGAGTTGACGGGCTACCCAGTGAATAAATCTTGCCTTGTCATCACGTTGAACCATGTTGGTGTGAACTTGTACGGCGAGGTCGTGGTAGTGGAAAACGGCTAGCAGCAATATTTGGGTTAGCACCCCGAGCCCTGGTATAACAACAGGGGAAGTTATCAAATAAGAACCAGTTGCCTCCTGCAGATCCAAGGCTGGTCGAGATGCGGCGTGATAAGGGGAACAAACCGCCGCCTGCGGTCCATGACCGCCCGCTGATGCCGCAAATGCCGCAAGCACCGCGCCGCAGACCTTGGGAATAGGTGCTGGATCCCAAGTTTAAATCACGCTTTTTAGCAGCTAACGAGGTCCAAAGCTCTGTGAATTACTTTCAAGCACAGAGGATAGTTGTGTTATCATCAAAGAACCTCTCACACAACAAAACCCAGACCACTTTCGTCGGCTGAACTGCTGTGATGCCTGGACCTATCAAGCTAGCCTGCTTGTCATGGTACGTCACTATACCCTATTCGACAACAGAGTGGAAGGCAGCTATTGTCCTCCTGGGCTGTCTGTCATGTCGCCATCAGAGTAAAGGCTCACTTCAATACAGTCGGGCCTCACGCACTCGCTGCGATGGGTTACAACCTTGTGTCAGCGTGAGTCAGGGTCCCATGACGGATTGTTCGTATCTATCTGACTTGATTTCGAGCAGTGCAGTAACCGAGGACGCGACTGCATCTATCAACCCAGCAGAAGAGGTGGTGCTCGGGTGAGAAAGAAGAATCGTGCGTGGGAACAAGCCGTTGTAGATAAGGAGGCCATCGAACACGTTCCACAACATGGTGAGTAGCCGCACTCAGTTGAGAAGTACTCGGAAAGGACAGCTGCCTTACAAGATTAGTGCCTGATGTTTGGGATCCATCCCAAGATGCCGACGTCATCTTCGATGCCCTGTTCTCACAGTCTGTCATCAGTGGCGGAAAGATCCTTTTTGAGAGTTCACCAGATGCCTCTTCGCAACTTGTTCCATCCGTAAGGACGTACCAAGATGATGGGGCAATGTATGTCTTGTTCTCAGCCTGCCTATTCTACCATTGCTCACCGCATCCAGTCTTGACGCTTATTACATTTTCATACATCCTTACTTTCCCATCCTACCTCCACCCACGGCGGTCCCTCGAGATCAGGCCATTCCACGGTATCAGAACAACATGGATGGCTCAGGAGGCGAGTCAGAGCCGTCAACATCCATCAGTCTAGCCATCTCAGCAATGCTGGCATTGATACCTTGTACCCAAGACCCCCACCCCACATCCAAGGAATCGGTGTTGTTCAGGAGGGACTATGCGCAATATCTTGCCCAGTGTGCCCTGGAGTGCATTGAGATCGAATCAGAGATGCCCGAGTCGTCGGTCGATCCGGCCAAGGCTCTTCTCCAAACCCCACACTGTGATTCTAGGGAGCCTTTCAACCCAGAGGTACCCTTGGAGTTAGAGAGCATCATAGCTCTTGACATCTTGAGCGCCTATGAGTATGCGCAACGTGGCAATCTGAAAAAGATGGAAAGTCGAGCCGGTCAAGCTTTGATGGCCGCCATGAGTCTCTCTCTCCATCTGTGCGACGATGATGGCGAACCTAACGAAGCCAAACGAAGGGTCTGGTGGATGACGGCATGTCTTGGTGATAAACCTCAAGGTTTGAAAAAAGTGCTAATAACGTGATAGTACATTTGCGTCTCCCAAGCTGCGATTGTTGGAAACATCGTAAGCCACTTCACACTTAGTTAACTGACAAGTCGCTCATCCACATAACAGGAACCATCTATTCTCGCCGTTTTCATCCCCACCTTTGCGACTGAATATCCAGCTCTGAAATCTGACGCCGAGGTATGTTGACTTATGCCCGACTGATGAACTCCACGTTGACCAAGGCAGGCATTCAGTTTCCTCATTCAAGCACAGCAGGCAATGCTTGCAACCACTCAATTCTCGACGGAACTGAGCAAGGCAGTAAAGTTCAATGGTGACATGGACAGAATATACGAACGGATGAGGGAGCTCGACTTGCATCTAGAGTCTTTAATCAAGGTGGCCGACTCTTGGGTCCTACAGCCTACCATGACGGCGACTGTTGATCCCACCGAAGGAGTTGTCTCAAGATCCCTACGGTGCATGACTAGAATCAAGCTGAACAGGTACGCGTGAAAGGGAATTGGTACATTCCGTCTCTAACGTGTATTAAAAGCGCCAGGATAAAGCTTCACCGATACTCGGCTTTTGAGAGCAAGCTTGTTGGTGAGGCAGAGGACTCGCTTCCAGCTTCAGAATCCTCATCAGCAACGGCTGCAGATTCACCGAGCCCTGGGGACACTTCCTCGCTGACATCTTTGACTTCGTTGACTAAGGTGTCGTCATGTTCATTAGAGAACGGCCCATCAGGGAGCGACTGTTTCAGCAGTCATCAGTCTGCCAAGATATGTTTGAGAGCCGCTCTGAACATGGCGCAAGCATTTGACGACTTGCCATATGCGAACCCGCCCAGCCAACAAGTTTCATCCACCGCCTGGCCGCGTATGATGCCGTCTCTCGCGTGCTGCGCATTGCAGTGTGCCTTTGTACTTACGACGATAGGAAATCTGACGCGGTCCAGATATTCTGGAGATGCACAGACGGCCTCGATAGCTGGCCGTTTACTCGGTCGTCTACGAGTGAGCCTGCTATCGATATCAACGGCGTTGGAAAACTATGCTACGGCGTTTGAGGCTATCGGGGGTATGAGCGGTAAGTGAGAAGGGCCCCTGTTCACCCAGTTTATGATTACATGGCATGATTGCTTATTGATGCGCGGCAGATCAAGTTCGCCAGGTACTTCGGCCAACCGGGGATGTCTAAGCCCGGGGATTGAGTGGTGGGAGGTGAGGGTGGCTTATCAGCAAAGGCCGCTGGCGTTTATCAAACCCCGACGTACCCTTTGCGGGGGGCTAGGGCGTACACATGAGGAAGCGTGATATGATCCTAATGTTACTGATCTAATGTTTACAAGAACAATGTTTGTAGTCCATAAATACAACGAGCTTGCAACCAAAGGCTGTCTTCCAACACTCAAGAATTGCACCCATACTCAGATACCAAATCCTGCGAAAAGTTTCCACAACCTTCCACAAATTGATTGAAAATGACCGTCTCTGGATCGCTCAGTAATGTGGACTGGTAAGTTTTTGTTGGATCGACTTCCCACCGTTGCTAAATGGTCTACACAGGGAGCCCAAGTTCACTACACTCGCGATCCATGGCGGCCAGGAGCCTGATCCCGTTAATGGATCCCGAGCTGTGCCACTATACCAAACTGCAGCTTACAACTTCTCGGACGCCGCTGGTGAGTTTATAGTTCCACACTGGCTTGATTGCATCCGTGCTCACATTGCTTGCAGATGGCGCAAGCAAGTTTGCTTGGAGCAAGGACGGCTACGTGTACACCCGAATGGGCAACCCGACCAATAGCGTTTTCGAGACTCGAATGGCCATGCTTGAGGGCGGTGTTGGTGCTGTTGCTGCGGCATCTGGTCACGCCGCCCAGTTCATGGCCATCACACAATGTTGCGAGCCGGGACAGAATTTTGTCAGCACCAGCTGGCTCTACGGTGGTACCTATAACCAATTCCGGGTCTACATGAAGAAGTTCAAGATCGATGTCAAATGGGTGGTGGGCAACGATCCTTCAGACATTGACGCAGCCATCGATAAGGACACACGATGCATCTACATCGAGACCATTAGCAACCCCAAGCACAGTGTCCCAGATATCAAGGCTATTGCCGAAGTCGCCCACAAGCATGGTATTCCACTCATTGTCGACAACACCTTTGGCATGGGTGGTTACCTCTGCCAACCGATTAAGCAGGGCGCCGACATCGTCACGCATTCCTGCACCAAGTGGATTGGTGGCCACGGCACGTCGATGGGTGGTATTGTGATTGATGGAGGTCACTTTGACTGGAGTGCATCTGGTAAATTTCCTGGATTCACTGAGCCAGCTGACGGCTATCATGGGATGCGGTTCTGGGAAACCTACGGGCGCAAGGCGCTCTCTGCCAAGCTCCGTATGGACAGCATGCGAGACCTTGGCCCCTGCATGAGCCCCTTCAACGCCTGGCTATTCTTGCAAGGTCTTGAGACCCTGCCGCTCCGCGCCCAGAGACACGCTGAAAACACGCAAAAGTTGGCCGAGTGGCTTGAAGCGCACCCAAATGTGAACTGGGTGCTCTACCCAGGTCTCAAATCCCACCCTGACTACAAGTATACTTCCAAGGTTTTTACTCGTGGCGCAGGCGGCGTCTTGACCTTTGGTGTGGTAAGTCCCAGACCAGCATCAAGCTGGATGACAAGTACTGACCACTGAACAGGCTGGAACCATTGATGAAGTACGAGCCGTGGTCGATAACTTGAAACTCTGTTCGCATCTAGCCAATGTCGGAGATGCCAAGACGCTCATCATCCACCCTTGGGTCACGACGCATCAGCAGCTCCCTGACGAGGAGAAGATCAAGGGAGGAGTCACTCCGGATCTCATCCGTGTGTCAGTGGGGATCGAGGACTTCGAAGACATCAGAAAGGACTTCGAGCAGGCATTCGAGGCAGCTGGGTTGACGGCGGCATCCAAGACCAAGGAGGACCCATTTTCGAGTGCACTTAAGTTGGTTGCCGGTGGCTTCATGGGTAAGAAGGCAACTGGTGCACCACGTCCTGGAACTGATGGTACTATTTCTGTAAATGGCCAGTAACTAAGGCCAGTATAGCAACTGTTTACCACCGTAGGAGAAGAGAATCTCAGACAGTCTCGTACTAGAAAACGCCCGCGCTGTTCAAGCTTGAGGGCCGGGTTAATTCCTTTCCAGCTGTGAGAAGACTGGCTTGATGTATATAATGTTCGTTCAGACAGTTAATCTCGCCTTTTACCAGCACATCTACTCAACTCTCCCGTAGACTACTCCGGGAAGAAGTTAAACACCTAGAGAAAGATACCTTCTTCTCAACTTTACTGTAACACTATTCAATATGCCGATACATCTTTGGTACGGAAAGAACGAGCGATTTCCATGCACTCATGATCAGAATTCCCACCATGATTTTGCACAAAGGCCTTCTCCTTCTATCATCAACGAGACTGCCACTCAGGGCTATCCAATAGGCATTCCGGGTCGCGTAGACCAATACGACACCCACTATGGACGGCTAGCAGCCTCAAGTCTTCCTCCAAACACTTCAATACAGTCAGCCTCTTGTGGTAGCCCATGGATGCGTGAACAGGAGTCCAGCGCGCCATTGTCAGGAATGACTCTCCATGGGGCAAACGGGGGTCTTACCAATTTGGAGGGCGCTCCCTTTGAACCGAATACTTTCTTCGGACCCGCCAGCACCCCATCATTATCGGATAATAGATCACTTCCCTCATTTTCGGCCCAAGAGGCAAGCCTTTTCCGTAATCAGACCGGCCAAGCCCACAATACAGTCCCACTAGGAGGCTATATCCGCAACCCGTTACTGAGTCACAATCCCTTCGAGCCCAATCACGACGAGCTTTTAGTCTCTACCACTATCTACGGAACTTTTGGGTTACCGCACCATACAGCGGGTCCAGTTATGGACCCTTGGGTGTCTAGACCCTGTGGCACGGAACAGACCAGTGATGGTTTTGGGCATGACTTGCCTCCCATCTAGGTGACGCAAGTATCTGGGAGTGGGAGCGACAGAGACAGAGACCTAAGCCCTTCTGAGCAGTCGAGAGTCAAGAGTTGGAAGAGATATGCCAGAAGCTCAAACCACTAGAGGATAGCAGAACCCAGAGGGGGATGGATAGGTAGGGGAAGGCAGGTGCTTGAAAGATCAAGCCGGGCCTTAGCATGGGACCATATAGGATGATAATAAAGAACGCAGGTCAAAGAATGTCAAGAGTGTAACAAGCAGGACTAAAAGCCTCGTTGATGACAAGAATCTTAGCACAACAGAGGAAGCGACGTTTCTTTAAGGACTTTGCATTGCTTGTACTCGTATCTACTTCATGAAAAATATGCACTAAGCCCATAATAGACATAGTTGGTATCCAACCCGACGCCAAGTCAGACGAGAGAACCATCCTCGACTCACTGCAGCTGCTCAAGCGCCATCATGCGGTTCTGGGCCAACTGGAACAACCGCTCCGCCTTCAGGACACCCCCACTCTTCAAACTCAGAAGATGAGCACTCTTGATGAGATTCTTGATCTCACGTCCGTTGAGAGAGATCTTGGCAAGCTCATCCAAGTTCTCACTAGAGATGTCGTTCCGATCACAACCAGTGCGGTTGATAAAGTTTTCCCACACTTTCCTCCGAGCCTTGACGGTCAGATCCTTGTATGGTAGGAAGAGATCGACGCGGGACTCGAAGGCCGGGTCGATGCTTGTGATCCGGTTGGTTGTTAGGAAGCAAATACCCGTGTAGTACTCAAGCTTGGTCAGAAAGACTGAGAAGAGTTAGTGATTGCGACAGAGCTTGTGTCAAGCGAGTTACGCACCTGCAACCAACTCGTTCCTGGTCAAGTCACTATCAGTGCGAGCACTGAGAAAGACATCGGCTTCGTCTAAGAGAAGCATCGCGTTCCAGAGACCACACAGGGTGAGGGCTCGGCTCAGAGCGGTCTCGACATCCGACGGCACCGTTCCGAGTTCTCCAGCACTCATTGCATAGAGTGGTACACGTGCTTGCTCGGCAACTAAACTTCATGTTAGTAGACTGTAATTCCGCTATTGGCCATGGCATAACTGACCTGCTTCCGCTGTGTAGGTCTTGCCTACACCAGGAGGACCGAACATGAGGATAATGAGACCACGGCCTAGAAGAGTGAGTACCTATTCCGATTTGCAAGAGCACAACTTCCATACCTTTGTCCTGAATGAAGTCATCAAAGTCGTTGGCGAGCGCCTTGTTGTCCACAAACTCCCATGCAAGCTGCTTCTCAGTTCCGGGAAGCACAAGGTTGGTAAACGCTTCGTCGTTCCATGAGACAGGAGACAGGTCATCCACAAAGAACTGAGCTATTGGTCGTTGTCAGTAAGTCAACGGCACAAGTCTACCAAGGTAACTCACCCCACTCCTTGGTCTTCAAGTCAAGTCCTTTCACCCAAGGATTTGCAAGAATGCACTGATCATCAGTGAGCGCTTCAAGATTGTCGGGCCGTTTGAGAGAGTAATCGGATGTTTTTGCAGTCATCTCTGCATTGCCTTCCGCTGGAGCCTCCTCCTCGGATCTGCCCTTGGCTTTGTTATCCTTTGGTGGCGTGCCCCAGCCATCTTCGCTATCATAATCATCTTGTTCACGATAATTATCATAGTCTTCTTTTTCCTTTTCCTCGCCCTTCTTTTCTGTTATCTTGGAATCATCCATGATCTCGCTATCGACAGGATTCAGTGGTGTGAGATCAGGCTTAACGATGTCGTTGGTCAGATAATAGGCGAAAGCATCAATGATGACTCGCCCACCGACCTATAGGCAGTATCTATTAGCACAAGAAAGCACAACGTAAAGAACAATTGCAATCTTACCGGCCGTGCTTCGGGCCTCTCAAGGAGGATCTTTGTCCCTGAGCATGCTCGGAAGTGATAGCCACGCAACGACTCAAACATCCGCCCCCTCTCTAGGACTCGCTTGCGCATTCCAGCAGCACCACTATGGAATGACAGGGGGTAGGCAGGAAGAGACAAAACCCGTCTATGACCAGTGAAGTGGGAAATGACCACGTTTGTCGTGGCATAGCCGCATCGGTGGCCATTCCAGTCGAGATACTCTAGAGTGACTGTCCAGTACGGATCGCCCATTCGTGTCTCTTTGAGCTCGTACTTGGCCACACGGCAAACAGCTTCAGCATCGTAAAAGCTGGTCACGACAAACTCGTGAGGGGAAAATATCTGCCAGATGTCCTCAAACCTGACGTTGCCCGTCGTTCTGGTGTTGGCGAGGGAGCCGACCTGAGGTGCAAGAATTGGACGGAGGAAATCCATCAGCTGAGTGGCCGATTCGGTAACAGGCTTGTCTCCGCTTCCGTCACACAAAGAGCACAGCTTGTCCCATCGATGCACAATAGGCATGAACGGGGGACTAAAGGTCCACTTTTCAAGTTCTAGGTCGAGGTCCTGGTAGCCTGCGAGGGCGGTCCTGAGCAGGGCCCTCATGGCGGAACTCTGGACAGTGAATGAAATAGTTTGCCATCTGTGATCCCTGAACTTATGTCGATGGATGATGGGGTCAGTTGAAGTTGTGGCTTCCAGGTCGACTTGATCCTCATTGTGGCTGGGGAACTTGGACCATCTGTCCGGACAAGGGGAACCACGAAGGCCATTGCACACGTGCTTATACAACTTGGTAGTGATAGACATGATGGACAGGCTGACCTGTTCTCAAATGAGATATTTCTGGTGTGGGGGCTTGTTCTGAATCGAAGTGAAGGGTTGAAGAGATTGTGATGTCTGGAGGAGGCCGGCTCTTGATGGGATAACTGAGCGAATAGATAGATGTGTGAAGGGTAGATCAGGTACTTATACTTGTTGAGCAACTCTCATCTGCCTCTGTATACCCCGTATCTCAGGCTGAGAGTGCACAATAATCGGCCTGAGTCACAACAAATCCGGCTGTGTTGGCCCAATCATGACATGCATGCTGACCGCCCCACCCGGTTGGGCGCATACATCGAACGAAAGAGGCACGCTGAACCAATTAGGACGTCCTTACGAGTTATTTCGAATGTGTGGGAATACTCTTTTTGTTGGTTCTGCCTTCACTGCCTAGGTTGAATCCACTGCAGTTTCAGATTGACTTTGATGCCGCTCAGGTTCGGCCCCTTTAACCTTGTTGACGATCGGTTTGAGTCAACCGGGCAAATCTTGGAAAGTTTGATGTTTTCAACATGATTGTTTCTTAGGAAAACATCGGAAAACCCACTGTTTATGATGATGACAAGATGCTTCCATTCCGTGGGACAATCAAGCAGTGTGGACAATCAAGGAGTGTCAAACATAAGAACAACAAAGAATTGTCTTCAAACGACGGCATAAACGTCCAATAGTAAAATACTATGACAAAATGATTGTTACACAGATTAGAAATTATCATTACGTGCCTATACACATGACTATTCGATCCGATATTTGGGTTCTGGCCGAATTCGTCACCTTAGAGTCTCCCTCCGCTCTTCCAACAATGCAGCACATCGCCCGTAGCCACGTATCAGGGCAACGTCCAGCGGCGTTCTTCCCATGTAATCCTCCGTATTCACGTTTGCTTTACCTATAGCAAGCAGCAACTTGACACATTCCTCCTTTCCTTGACCGACCGCGAGAGACAATGGCGTGTCGCCTCTCTCGTCTTGGGAATTGACATCTGCTTGGCCAGTTGAGAGCAACAGCTTCACGCAAGCGTCCTGTCCTTGTTCTGCAGCGTAACACAATGGTGTACGATGAATTTGATCTTCGCAGTCGACGTCAACCTTGCCCGTGGCCAGCAACTGCTCCAAGACTTCATCTTCACCAGCTCGCGCAGCGTATGTTACTGCTGTCCGCCCCGCCACATCTCTCGCGTCAATATCGAATCCTCCAAGCGAGAGCAGGTACTCGGTTACTGCCGTATGGCCGGACTCCGATGCGTGGGATAAGAGTGTTCGCTTGAAACTGTCTCTTGCGTCAACTCTTACCTGACCTGTCCCGAGCAAGGCCTCCATGATACCCAAGTATCCTCCCTTTGCTACATCAAATAGCATCTTATCATCAATTTTCACTTGTTTGGTCGCAATGAGCTGCTTAACGACACTTTCGTGCCCGAACCGCACAGCCCATCCCAATGGAGTGCAAGGTCGGTGACTGACGCTCAGAGTGCGAGGTGACTTGCTCTTCGAGTCCACTTGAATGACGCCGGTACCTAAGAGACGCTCCAGCCAACTTCTCCTCTTGGCGGCTCTCTGTGTATCGATAAATGTTTTGGTGACAGCTTCAAAGCCACCTCCTGCCGCCCAAGACAGGGCAGACCGGCCAAAAATGCCATCTCTCACGTTGGGCTCCGTCGTATCAAGTCGCAGTAGATGTTGAGTTACTGACGAAAGTCCCAGGTAAGATGCCACGATAAGTCTCGTGATATCTTCAGCGTCCAATTTTGGGTGGCACCACTTCCTTCGGAGCCAAATCAGAGTTGATAATCTGTGCGGAGAGCAAAGCTGGAGCATTTGTTGCATGTGTGAATCGTCGCATTGATAGTCGTCCAATGGTGTTCTTGAGTGAATAGCCCAGTTCTCCCACGCATAACCAAGAAAAGGGTAGTTCTCGGTGAGACCCTCCAGCGGCTTGGTCCGTAACTTTTCGATGTTTCCAAGGGGGTTCTGGAAGTAGTCTTCGACGTCAGTGAAGAGAAGGTACTGAGCACAGATACGCCCCAGCAAGTTGTTGGAACTCTTCGGGGAGATTGAGGACGACCACTTGGAGCCATGGGTCGCTTGGCTGGCAAGTGAAGTCTCGGAGGAGGAGCTTATGGCATCTTCCTGGATCAGGAATGTTTTCAATGTCTGGTGAAACAGATATATCCTACCGTCGATGACAGAAACCAGAGGACCGCAAAGCCGCTGCAGTGTGTGGCGAAAGTGATCATCGGGTTCAATATCCAGCTCGCTCTGTGATATGTGTCTCTCCTCAACTGCTAGAGCCACTGCCATCTCAGTTAGACTCAGAGGTCGCACTGCCGCCATGATGATCTGTAGCAACTTCCTTGTTTTCATGGGCCTTGGGCTTGCGGAAAGAATCTTCTCGTAGACTTCATTGACTGTTGCGGGGAGGTTTCTGCGAGATTCCTTGACGTGACTGGAGAAGTTGGCGAGGTATTCAAAGAGGAGAAAGACCCATAGATGAGTGCGCTCGGGGACCTGTTTGATATCCATAGCCAGCTTCCTCTGTTCCGATTCTGTCAGGTTCAGTCTTTCCCTTAAACCCGCTAGTCGGCAAGAGATTGCGAGGTCAGTCTCAGCGCCAAGGCTCCCAAAGTCTGACTGAGGGTCCCGTCCCAGATGGACAGTTGATGTCGGTTTGTACAATCGTCGCTCGGAATGAGAAAGTGTTCGGCTCGTTATCAAGACTTTCAGCCCAGGGGTCGTGTGGGCTTCGGTGAAGAAGCTGTTGAAGGTTTCCATAAGCAACTGTCTGCTTTCTTCCTGGCACTCGTCGAGGCCATCTAGAATGCATACAACTTGACTGGCCGTGTTTTTCAAAGCAGCCAAGGCCAATATGCGCCATAACCGTCGGATGGAGGTCCGCACCCTGTCGCCGTCGTCTTCGAGAAGCTGAAAGATGCGATCTGACAAAAGTCGTGGTCTTTGTTCCAAGAGTTGTCGCAAAATACAAGAAAGAGCATCCTCTGCCATATCTTGTCCCTTAACTTCGGCCTTGAAGAAAAAGTAGCACAGAGACAGATTTCGCAGCACCTCATCTGCTAGGTATCTTGAAAGAACCGACTTTCCGCAACCCGGCTCTCCAGTGACCCATAGAAGGCTAGAGGATTCGCTGTCTCTCCAGAGATGAAACCGAGGGTGGCTAGTGAACCATTCGCATGTGCCGTCGATGTGTGCAGGGTGACTGTTCTTGACGTGGTAGTGGGAGGAGCTATGGAGCTTTTGGAGCAGCTCTTGGTGGGTGTCGCCGTCTCTGCTTCGAGGATTTGAGCCATACACAGTATTGATGCTGGAAGAGATCAGCCCATCGTTCATGATGGCAAAGACTAGTAAACCCACTCTGTGTTTTTCTCGTTTTCCGCTGCCCTTTCCAAGTTAGATTCCAGTTCTGAGAGCGCCTTCAGAATGTCATCAGTGTCACAATTCATGATGCCAATTCTTTAGAGGCGCCAATTGCTTACCATTGAGGATGTGAAGCAGACGCAGTAAAGCAAGGAGGTGAATGAATTTAACGCGATACAATGCTCAAGATAAGTGCATGTTTGATGTAGCCAGATTGACCTATATATGGAAATTGACGGTCCAAACTACAAGAACCTCTTCATCATCCATCAAGAGCTGCCTATTCATGGCGACCAATCATCTTGTTCAATCAACGTGATGTCGTGGCATGCGGTCAGCTCGTATTTTATTAATAGCCCCCAATCCCTGTTCGTAGGGCTGAAGCTGCTAACTGTGGCCGAGGCAGCCGGTGATGTCATGCCTAAACCGGATCGATTGAGGCTGTGCAAGAACTCGACACGGACTCATTGCGCGCTGTTGAAGCCTGCTGTGGGCAGATTTAACGTAGGCTTCTTACAGTCTCTGTTGCCTCTTGACGTACTCTGTCACGGTGTCGCACGCGCAAACAACCCGTGACCAAAGACACAGACTCTCTTTTTCTCGTTTGTGGTTTTCTTGGGCATCATGCATGCGTCCAGAGGCTCCTCGCAACGGGGCACATTCCTGCAAGATTATCACTCATTATGCTGTCAGCATCCAAGACAATAACCTTCACGTAAATGCAAGTCTAACATGTTGGGCGCTGGGCGACTCGAAAATTTGATCTGGTGTGGTATTCGCGGCGTGAAAAACATTGACCATCAGGTAGTTAAGCTGCAATATCAGAGTTTATTTACAGTTTTCCAATCCATAGATGATGACCGAAGACCATTATTTAAACCACCGTGAAGGCTCTACAAATACGGCAGGCATCTCTACACAATCAACCAAACCATTGCCATGAACAGAACTTCCTCGACCTCAACACAGAAGATGACGGAATCGACAAGCCCAAGTCAACCGAGTGCTCAAGAATCAGCTTCGAACCCTTCTATTGCGCCAGGAACAGCACTCAAGTTAATCTCCGAGGTACCTGGTACAAAGTCCGTGGACATCGAGACCAACGCGCTTTTCAGTGATTACCTTGGGCTATCGATTGCACCATTCAATCAACCAACCCACGAAGGCACCAAGGGACTTTACCTGCGCAGAAGGGATACTGGGGCCATACTACTCTTGACATGCCGGCGTGTTGTATTTGGGGACGGGGTACCCAACAACGAGTACCGACACGACGGTACCAAGGAAAGCTGGGCCATCATCCAGCCTGGCAACGACACGCTCTGCGAACACAAGAACAGTTTAGAGTTCAGCATCAAATGCGATATTGACTGGATGGCGAGGCTGGAGAAAAAGTCTAATATGCCGGGGCAAACCGTGAATGTCGATGCCGAACTACAGCGTCTCAAGCTCAGCATAGCGCTCGATGAACAGAAGCTGCGTAAGCTTCAAGAGCTGGATGATCCCGCATCGCGCATCATCGGGCACGTTGTTTTTTCGCCTCTGTACGGCGTCGGTATAACGAAAATGGGCGCCCGGCATCTTCGGGACTGGGCATTGATCGAGCTGCACCAGGACAAACACGCCACTGAATTGACCTCTCTCAGAAACAAGATCTTTATTGGAGAGAAAGGTTTCAACGCCTGTATCCATGCGATGCCACGATCTATTATCGGAATCCTGCCATCATTACTCTCCTTCGACCGGCTAAACCACGCCGCCGAAGTCAAAGATACAATGCCAGAAGAGGAGTTGAGAGACCCCAGGTCCACCACAATCCCGTGGGACTCGGCTGTCGTGGTCATGAAGCACGGCGCGACCACTGGCTTGACAATCGGATCGGTCGTTGAGGCAGTGTCCGTTGTGCGCCGAACCCGCGGAAATGTCACCTTGGAGTACGAAGAGTGGTGCGTTCTAAGATAAAAGGAGCGCATGGGCGAAGGCAGACGAAAGAGTTTCTCGGCCGCTGGTGACTCTGGGTCTTGCTTATTTGATTCGTTTGGTCGCGTTGTCGGAATCTCGAGCGGTGGAGGACGAGAGGTGCCCGAGAGTGAGGGGGGTTATTTCACCCCAATGGAATGGGTGCTAGATGATATCAGGGCTCATGGGTACGATGTCGAGCTTCTTCCACTAGGTTTGGATTGGCCTTGATCAGTTAGAATGGAATTGAAGAGCTTGAACAGATAGCTTAATATAAAGCTCTTGAGTAACTTACAACAATTGGCCTTGGCACTCTCCGCTGTGGGGGGGAGAAACTCGCCATTGTCAAGCTGCAAGATTCCTTAAGCCTTCAAGCTTCGGAAATTCACACCGGAGTTTCCATCCTTGAAGCCCTACAGAAGATAACATTTCCTTGCTCATATGCAGTGAAAGGACGGTAGCTGAACAGGCCATACGAGGCTCATCGACTGCCTCGATAACTAAGCCAGAAGATAGATAGATTGTCCCAAACCCATAACTGTCCAACGCCATATACAGAGACACAAAGGTCCGCCAAATCTCGATGCGAACTAAGGAGTACATCACGAGGTAAGCCCTACAGCTGATAATGGGGATGATCTTTGGTCCCCGAAATTAAGAGCCAGAAATATGCTCGGCGATCACTTGCATCAGATTCTTCCAGTCGTCCAACGCCTCTGAGGCGGTAAACACCCAACACTTTCCCCCTCAGAGTATGATTTAGCGAGCTGGCTGGCGCTATTGATTAAGGTATGCATTTAGCCCTGTGCCTAGCTGCAGGTAGGCTGAGGAGGCGCTTAGGGGTCAGGGGGTCTCGGGCCCTCGGGTCATCTTGGATCAGCCCTAGCAGCAAAAGGGCTGACCAAGTCCGATCTTTTGACCGTTATGCATAGGATCTCTTGGCCAGTCAAGATTGGTCTTGGCCTTATCGCTGTTCAACATAATCTTTCAATGTGCTCGAGACTGTTTCACCATCTGCTACTGGGGCAATTCGATACGGTGAGCTGACCCACGTCATGTCCGCAGTCCGACGGAGTGGCGTTTGCGGCTGAGAAACAATAACAATCGGCTCGCGATGGCATCCAACCGATCGGTTCCAGGCCCCTTAACCTTAGAGTCTAGATCTTACAAGGCAGACTTGTGGCTGGAGCCCCTGACGACCAGCTGAGCTTGCTTTAAGCTTATATACCTCTGGGGCATCAACACCATCATGCCTCTGCACACCCAAGCAAACTCTAAACTTCAAGTCAACGACATCACACACTCCAACAAGATGAAGATCAGCTTTCTCCCTCTTGCCCTCGTGGCCAGCCTCGCTACCTTTGGCGAGGCCAGAAACTGCACTCCCAACCTCGATCACTGCGGTCACTACCTGATGGACATTGGTACGCCGACTTTTTGACGCCATCAGCCATCAAGACTATTAACAAATGTCCCTCCCAGGCCGATACTACTCCACCATTGCGGACGAACTCACCCGAGCCACCAAGACGACCTGCTTCAAGAAGGAGCACTTCACCAACGCTCTCTTCGCATGCGGCACCAACGGAAGCATCAAGTACAAGAAGTTCTGTAAGAACGGATGCGTGGTCAACTCGGCTGGTAAGCACGATTACTGCCTGTAGGCTTGAGGCGGTCGGTTCAGCTTTGTATGCTAGCGAGTTGGGGAGTTTGTTAGTGTAGCACTAATAGCGCTATTGATGTAATGTTCAACGCCACGCCACGTCGTCCATGATCTGTCTCGTTCTAAAACTTCTCGGCTATGTTTTGTACACTTCAAGAATTGCTTTGCCATGATTCCGTTTGTAGTGTTGGCGTCAGGGACGTTGCAGAAGGGATATCCGGATGGGTTGCAAATCGTGTGCAGAAGGGGAAACGTTGAGACTCGAAATGTGGCAACTGGAATGAACTACAAAGCATCATCACAAACCGCTCAGCACACGCCAGCTGTAACACTCACGTGGCCTATGTCAATCTTCATCCCATGAATCACAGCCCCTGCGAGGCAAGACGAGAGCAGACGCAATGAGAACATGGAACGGGGAGGTTTGCCCGCCTCTAAGTTGGGCTCCCACCAAATGAACAGGAGGGTGATAGGTACTCCCTCCGAAGCTGAAGCTCAAAGAATACACTATACTATTGAGGTCCCAGGGCATTTGAGCGGGCGAAATAAACAAGCTGTGCATTTGGGTTTGCGATTATAAGGGCCAACCTTCTTGGAGTCAAGGGTGCAAGAGTCAAGGGTGCATTGAGCAAGAATCGTCGGTACAGAAAATACCATGCGCAACAAGTTCATATATGACCAAATTGGTACCTCGTTGGCGGTGAAATGAGAGCCTGAAATCGTGAACCGGATGCCTCGAGGGGCCTGCTAGATCGTCCCGCGCGCCTAAGACGAGGAGGGGATCAAATGTTCCTGATGGTCTTCAAGTATATGATTGAGTGCAACTGCAAAAGCTACTGAAACCCATAGAACCTATCAAGGTAGGCCGCGAGGGCATCTCTAGCTATCACATTGACAACTGCTCCCGACTCCCACGAGCACTGCTGCTCGGTGGCAGGATATCCTACCCACCACTGACACTTGAAGTGCCGCTTGGCGCCCTTTCCACGACTAGGAAGAACTCGGAAAACATGGTATACGGCGTCCGGTCCAAGATTGAGAGCACAACAGCGTCCGCCTTTGGCCCTCCAGAAGGCGCAAAGTGTGCGAGCCGCATCCTCCTGGAGGCGCCGCCCGTCCTCCCAAGTCTGTATCTCGAGGCCCATCTGACTCGGATCTGGACTCTTGTTGGGTCGGAGGGATCGATTCGATGGTCAACAAAGTCTTGGATGGTGTGATAGTTTTCGGAGGCCTTTATCGGCGAAGAGCCATGGGTCGAATGCGGGGGGCGACTGATGTAGCTTGTCGTTGACTCGTTGGCCAGCTTTGCGAGAGCTGCAATAGCAATTTCGCGTTCAGAAGACACTATGGCTCCATCAGTGCTTCGGTATTCCTCTTCGAAGGCAGTACCCTCGGCCGTGTCAATGGCGCCAGGTCTTCTATCCATGTCGGACTCGGGTGCAATGTCGCGGAAATGGAAGTTGAAATCATGGTCGAATGCTTCTGGGGAACGCTCTTGGTCGGGTACGGGCTGGGGAACGTCGTTTTCGGGCTCGGAGTCAGCTAAGGGCAGCAGCAGTTAGCAAGTTGTCTGGAAGTCAACAGAGGTAGCTCAAGGTTCCCAAACCAGGCCACGTCAGAAGAACAGGAGAACTCACAGTCACTGGCCCAGACGATGCCGGACATGGACTCTGGTGTCGACTTGGCCCCAAGGATGTTGAAGCGGGCGGTTTAACGCAAGAGAGGATAATGAGCAGAGTTTTCCATCGCTCATCATCTGTATAGGCTACAGCCCATCTCCCGCACGCGTTTGTCCATCAGGGGCGTCTCGTTGTTTGCTCACGGGAAGCTGCTTCAAAGTCAGGGGTAATGACGGTATCATGGTCATGTGAGGGACTTTCCCGTCCCCAGACGGACAGAGAAGCGAGAGAATGAGGAAGCGATTGCATTGGACATGTTGAAGATATCACAAAGGATCAGAACAAGGACAAGTCGAGTCAACCAAGCAGTTGCGATAGCTTGTGTTACAGCCCTGCATCCTTGTGGGGATGGACGGGTGCCTCAGGATTGATGCCTGAGGCACCCAGACCCACAGCAGCCTGAGCCCACCTCCCATCACCGTCTGTCTGGGCTGTTAAGCATCATCTCATCTACCTGTAGGTTATTGAAGTGGACCAGGTTTAAAGCCTCTATCCACCTTCACATGTGGATGATCACAATAGGTAGGCATGACATTTTCGAATTTTATGGTGTTGAGACTGTGGCCTAGGTCTGTCTTGTGAGGGAGGTCTTTCGTGTGAGCGCCCAGACCATGCTTATTGTTCAAACCATCAAAAGTGACCAGTTTTCTCCTTCACAATGCCTTCAATGCTTTCATCGTGCTGATTTCTCGCACGAAGCTTTGTTGAGGCAGCGACAGCACATTTAACAGGTCTCAGTTCAAACTTTGTCAGGTGTTCCCTCAACAAGCAAGTATGACTCCGTCATCAAGCATCTAAAACTCTTCGTTGCAATTGTAGCAGGTATATAGGTGACGCCGAGTGCCTGTCACATTGACTCATCAACATTCTCTTCACATTCAAGCCAGGCCGGCTTTGAAGTGCCTCGCCGTATTCGATATCGACAGCATGGGACGCAGCTTGAATGCCGCATCGGCTGCAACTGGTACGTCTCTCTTCGGCGAATGCTGCTATAGATGGATTTGTTGACCAAATGACTTCATTAGTGCCACCTCGAGACTTATGGCCTCTGATTCTATGCGGCCCTTCAGCATTAGAAAGCGATTCCCTCATGCGCAAGCTCTGGGACCTCTTACCTGACTCTTTTACAACCGCTACACACCATACCACGAATAGACCGATCGATGCACAACTCAGCTTGGATAGTCACTACTACATATCCTCGGATGAATTCCTCAACATGGTCTCCAGCGGCGAAATTGCCATATATGGCACATACGGTGACCACTCCTCGGGGGTATCGAGGCAGACCATTGCGGCGGCATCAGCAACGGGGCGCGTAGTGGTCATGGAGGTTGATATGCGAGGCGTTGAGCAGCTAAAGGCCATCCCTGGGTTCGATGCTCGATACGATTTCATCACACCGCCTAGTCTTGACGCCGTTGAGGCCCGTCTAAGCATGGAAACTGCAGGAATCTACGAGCCCCTGAGGCGACTCATGGTGGAGTGGGGTATTGCTCGTGTTCCTAAGGAAGTGGAAGAAGCTGAGCTAGAATATTCTCGCGTTCCGGGAGTATATGACTTAATTCTCCCAAGTGACGATCTCGATGAGGCATTCCAAAAACTTGTTAATTATATTTATAGCTCTGACTACTAAAGCGATAGGAGTAATAACCTATCCATGTACAAGGTAGCTGCTCAATACACCCTTTAATCCATAATACAATCATCGTCTACAACAGCATAGCAGCGCCCCCAACAAGAGCAACAAGACCAGCCACAAGAGCGCTTTGGGCCAATTCGAGGCCAATGGCATGGCTGACCTCGACGGGAGTGTCTGGACCAGTACTGGGCGTAGGCTTGGCGGTGTCATTGCCTTGGGCCTTGGATGGCTTGGTCGCTTGAGTCGGCACAACAGGCTCAGATGGAATGTGAAGCTCAGACGAAGTCTCGACTGCAACCTCGGACGACGTCTCAGATGCGGTTGTCTCGACACTAGTGCTTTGAGGCTGGGCGGTTGTGGTAGGGATCGTGGTTGTCTCGTCGTCATCTTTGCCATCCAGCTTCTCGAGGCCCGCAGTGATAGCCACAGCTTGAAAGTAAATGTCGGGTCTGGAAGTTGGCTCAATCGTCACGCTGGTGGTCCTCTTGCCATTGATTACGGAAATGTCGGTCGAAGTGCAGGTCGCCGTGCTTTGCTCGGGGTAGATGTCGCACCGGATATCCTGAGATCTGGAGAGAGGCTGTTAATTGACTTGCCAACGCCTGCGACTGGCATGACTTACCGGGTGTGAAAGACATCATCATACAGGTGAGCACTCCGATCAACCCAGTTGATGGACAAGGTGGAGGGTCCTCCGATAATTGTCTTGGGGTTGGTATCGCACATTCTCCAGTCCAGTGTGATGCCCTTGCAGCCAACAGCAAGAGTTGTCGCGGCGCCCTCAACGCCGACGACAGAGGCGGAGAGATACTCTCCATCCCAATCGGGCATCATGAAGCTGACATAGGCCGTTGTCTCGGCGGTCGCGACGGCGGCAAACGCCCCGACGAGGAGAGGAAGCGAGCGGGTCATTATGGATAGTTCTTGGTGATGGAGACGGCACAAGTCAAGAATAAGAACGGGTCTTGGATGCGTGATTCTTTTAAAGAAGCAGAAGTGACTGTACTTTAAGGACTTTAAGGGGAAGTGAGCTGTTTATTGAGGCCAATCCTCTCACCTCAATCCCTTGTCGAGTCTTAAGCTGAAACAGGGACCCCATGTCTTGAGTGGGATTGGCGTGTGCTCTTGTTGATTCAGCCCCTGGCCAACGGGTGTCTAATTGGTTTAAGCTTAATTGCGAGTACCTTGTTCAGCGATCATGCTGCAGGGGCCTCTGTAGTTGGGTTGACCATGTTCTGATCGTCATCCCTCGCTGCCTACCCTGACCACGGTCGCCAACTAATACCGGATCACGACAGACCCGCTCAAATTGCTATGGAAATATCAGGTGGTAGTTGAAGATCAAAGGCCTGAGCCATATCCCTTCTTGACTCCTGCATCGACTTACAGGGCTGTGCTTGACCCTCATGAATTCATGGGTTTCTTTGTCTTGTGCCATTCTCTTTTCACAACTCACACACCAATGTCAGATTTACAGTCTACTTTTAGAATCGAACCAGTCACGCATCAAAGGCTTTGGTGCCACAAGCGGTATAAATATATTCGATAAACAAAAGAGCAGCCCCAAAAGCAGACTTGATGATGCAGGTAGTGTAGCTATTGTTCTCGTCATGTAGGTCACGGCGATTGCTGTCAACTATTGATACCCGTAGCGATAATTATTGCTGCTGGCAGCTTCACTTGGGGACCCCATCGGCATGCCCGCGGCCGCAGTTATCGACAAAGCAGCCTTTGTACTTCCTTTCAGGATTACAGGGCCGCCGAACGCTTTTAGAGGCAATTCAATTAAGAAATGAATTTGCGGCAGCTCGGTTTCCTCCCTCATTTGATGAATGTGCAGAACACATCAGTTCAAGACAGTCACATCAACATCCACCCAAGCAACCAAATCGCCTTACAAATTACCTTTGATGCAAACTATGGCTTCGAGTGAGCAAGTCATTGTCCCAGTTCAGGAATCTGTCCCCCGAGGCCAGCTCTCTGGTTTAGCCAACGAGATTCTTCTCGAGATTTGTTCACACATGTTCAACAGGACCGACCGTCTGAATCTCAGCAAGGCGTCCTGGAGGCATTACAAACTCCTCTTATGCCAGCTCTACAAAGAATCAGACTGGTATCCCCTCTATAGCGCAGTTCAGACACTAGGTGCCATGAGTTTGGAGCACCGCTGGACAGCCCCTTCAAGCACATGGAATGGGACCATGAGTTTAGCGCACCGCTAGACAACCCCTTCAAGGACATGGGATCGGCCCATTATCCCGGTCCCCAGCCACTCATCCTTGCCATTCGTGTTCATCAGCCTGATGCAGTCGAATGGCTTCTTGCCCATGGTGCTGACCCCAGCGATCCTGATATCTTCCCGGATGCGCCGAGTCGCTGGACGGTATTGTTACCTCTTCAAATAGCTCGCGAATTGCAGTATGATTCTGACGATAACATCTCGGACATATCTGATTTTCCGCCCAGCTTATTCGGGGGGGTTACAGTCAGTGAGGTGGTTGCGAAGAGTGAGATAATCGCCGCCTTGGAGAGAGCTGGTTCTCGCGACTACTCTTAGGAACTAATGATGGGTTCTCAGGAGGCGGAATGAAGCATTTCAAGTGAAAAACCTACTCACAAGCCCAAAGGAGAGCGAGGTACACAGACCCATCTGTCAGATTTTCAAGCAATGAAAGTATGGATGCAAAGTATGTAAGAAATAAATTTTCTCAAATATGCCTAATCCAACAGGACATCAAGTCAATGGTAGAAGTGATCAAGCCTAGCTACAAAGAAATAAAGTCCCTGGCCGAAACGTCGGTTCAGAGCTACCAACCAGTCCAGGGCCCAAGCCGCCATGCCAAGATCCAATAACACGTGCGGTAATTCCCATCAGCCTAGGATCCCTTAATTCAGTGACCATTGCTACCTTCACTCATATCAAGATAACTAAAAGGTCACCAATAGAGCCATAATGCCATAAGGGACAGCCCAGCACCCTTGCCTTATCAATCAAGCCATTTACCGCATCCTCAACAGCAGAGGTTTCAAGCATGAAAAACCCCATCACGACTTGAAACATATCTCGGTTCTCTTTCACAACCTGGTGTAACTGGATTCCCTAGAGGAACCACCTAGCAGCAGAGAACATGGACTAAGTTCATCTGTTTGAGACGGCGATGGTTTCGTTTGTTCAGCGTCCTAGATGAAATAGGATATCAACTGCAAGATCGGATGCACTCGAGGCAGGCTGTATGTAAAAGCCTATCCCTGTTCAATAACTCCAGAGGTTCGATAAATTCACCAGCTTGATAATCTCCCATTAACCCAACCTAATGCTTCTCAACTTACCCGAGACTTCTGTTCCCCACTCTGTCGATTCGACATGGACTCTACCTTTTTTGGTGTGCAGTAGCGACGACAAGGTCAGGTGACAACTTTCCTAATTCTGCGTCTCAAGTTGGTCAACGAATCCGCCAGACTCGTTGAATACTGCATAACGTCAAATTTCATTCTGGGATTATGTTTTGGCAGGAGTAACGCCTGTGGAATATAAATAGTAGACTCTCGTTGCCATTCAAGCCCGTCCCGCTCTCCAACAAGACATCAAAATCACACCCTATTCATCCCACCATGACACCATCCGAACCTAAGTGGCAGCCTCGCGCCATCATTTTTGATCTCCTTACCGGTCTCCTCGACTCTTGGACCTTGTGGGATGCGTCGACTCCTTCCAAGAGCGAGGAAGAAGGCAGACGCTGGCGCGGTCGTTACCTCGAAATCACTTTCGGCGCAGGCGCTTACGTGCCCTATGAAACCCTCGTCAGACAAGCCGTGTCTGATGTTGGCCTGCCGAGCTCATCTCCAAATTCTCTACTGCGGAATTGGCAAAACCTGAAGCCTTGGCCCGAAGCTGCCTCCGTACTCCAGACGCTCAGGTCTCAAGGCTTCCAGCTAGGCGTGGTGACCAACTGTTCGAAAGATCTGGGGCATTTGGCCGCTCAGCAAGTTGAGAAGTATGCCAGCTTGGAAGGTGACAGCCAGTTCAGGTTTGATACCACCATTACGGCTGAAGAGAGTGGGTTTTATAAACCGGTCGATAAGGCGTATCAGGCTATTCTAACCGCCATGGGCCTTGAGGCGAGTGAGGTGTTGTTTGTCGCGGGCAGCGCTGGAGACGTCGAGGGTGCGACAAACGCAGGTATGAAAGTTGTCTGGCACAACAAAGTTGGTCTTACTACAAAGGGCGAGGCAGTGCCGCTTCGGGAAGGGAGCAGTTTGACTGAAGCTCTGAGGGATTACTTGAGGGTGGACGAATGAAAGATTTCAATCTCTAGAAATCGATATGGATCATCGAATGGATAGAATTGTTACTATATGTTTGCGGAAGACATGTACGCAATGAAAAGGCGTGAAATAACTCCTAAAGGTGAAAACGAGACGAGGTGTGCGACACTTGAAAGACCAACTGCTTCCTGGACTACGACCGTACCACGCGCAATTACCTAAGGCGCCTTGTTGCCTTGCCCTTCCCAGGTATTCAAATAGACTAGATCAATCCATTCAAAAACTCAAAGATGATCCTCATCGCCGAGTCAAAATCCATTGCTGAGACAAGATATCCTGTCATGGACATGGACATCTGCACCAGGGTGTTTAGGCTGACCTTGGCGAGGAGCGCTTTGACAACGCTAAATATCATCTCAAGAATTGCATCTATGGGCGACATCCCCTTCTGAGATTGTCATGTTAGCCACTGACTGACTCGGGTCTCACCAGGGAAGACTCACCGCGAAATAGCGTATATAGTTGGCTATCTGTCGAAGCATATCTTCCACCATGGTATTCAAATCGATGGAAGTCATTATCTGGCCGGAAACCTTGACAGCGTCTTGAGCCAAAAGATTCCAGTCAAGTTCGCCCTGATCCGTCAGCCAAGTCATGTACGAGGTGGTGTTCTGGCGCACAGAGTTCATCTCGTCCAGCGTGTTTTGAACAAAACGTTTCAAGTAGCCGTCACCTCTTGCAGGTGGTTCCTTTGTCGTGGTTTTCTTGATGATCGATCAGCTACGTATCAATAAGGTCGTGGAGGACTTACATCAGATCCCGGGATCTTGACAGTGGTGGTGGGCTCATCACCGGGGGCTCTAGCGACCAGGTTCGGGGAGTCAACAAGGGGAGAAAGCCCTGGGTCTTGTAAGAACAGTAATCATGATAATGGGGATAGATTACCTGGGTTCGCATTGGGCATTGCCAACGAAGGCCCAGCCATTGCGGCGAGCAGGACAGAGACGGCACTGAAGAACTTCATATTGAAGTAAAAAAAACGAACGACAGATACAGAAAGACTTCTGTGATGAGAGATGAAGCGAATGTACGGCCTTGCAGACAATGAGTGACAAAAACTTGCAGATTCCCAGAGACGGGAGAGCGTCGAGGCCGAATATTTATAACAAAGTCGTTGCTTAATAGGTATCTATAACGATCGCCCTCTATTTCACAAGCTCGGCTGGCGCAGCGAACTATTGATGCATGGTGATGCATACCATACAGTGTTCTCCTTAGCTGTGTAGCCTGCTGACCGACTCATAAACCATTAGGTATTGATCGACACTGTTACAATAGTATAAATCACATGAAAGATAGGCACTACGAGTAATTGACTTTAATTCTATGCGCCTGTACTGGTTAGCTACGCCGTTACTGGAGGAGAGGACCTGCATTTTCATGTCGGCGCCACCGCCTCGGATCGAACGAAGCTGAGATTACCGATCCCATGGCGATGGTAAGTTTGACCATGAGATAAATGTGCATTAGTGAAAGGGGTTAAAGTCTGACATTGGTCCTGCTCACAGTGCCAAGGTTCAGGTTATTTGAGTTAATTTCTCTAACTGTTCCATAAAAGAGTTTGGGATTTGGGGAACACGAGAAGTCTAAGAATGCAGCGTCAGCCATTTATGATCAGTATTTTCATCATCACGGAGGAAATGCATTCTGGTTAGCGAGTAGAATAAACCGGGAAATATACGATTGATCCGCATCACTCGATTCGTTCATGAAATGGGCCTTTTTGAGTATTGGCCTGAAATAGGGGCGCGCCTGTGCAGTTGAGTGATGTTTCTTCCTCTCATCCAGATAGTGTATCAGCCGCTGTGGGCTTAGGGCCGTTGCGTGACTGCAGAATTCAAGACCACTGACCTTAGCGCACCAAAGCACCAACCGGGTGATCGATTGGCGTTCTTGCTCAGTGCTCAGCAAGGCCTGAATCCATGGTGCCAGTTGTATCTAGGCTGCCCTGCCACTGCTGCTTCCAACCTAACGAATGCAAGGTAAGTGCATTCACACAGACGACACATGTTGGATCAAGACAGAGAGGGATTGGTGTAATAGTTTAACTCATTTAAATTCATCACGCTACGCTAAAAGCAGCTTGGCCAACTGAGAGCCACATTAGGTCTCGGTTAAAAGAGGGCCTTTGTTCCTGGTTCCAATGCCGGTAGATGCACTGGTCGTTTCCCAATAACAGCAATCCTGACAATATAATGTATATGGGTGATTCTGGAAGACAGAATAGATCATGTTGACCTCGAGTCCCTCGGCTGCATTCAAGGGCCAAGGTGTCTTTGGGTCCTGGTCAACCTGTGTAGTGCTGGTGGTGTCGGCGGGAGTCTCCCAACTACCATTGTCGAACGTGGGTTGATATGATGGGGTAGATGGGGTATAGGTCGAGTGGGTGAGGTCGCGGGGTAGTACCCCCATTCTCTTCTTCGTTCATGGCGTTCCGGGAGGATCGGAATCGCCTCATGTTGGATGGTTGGGTGCTTGGCTTAGCCATGCCCAGTGGGCAAAGTATCATCCTCTGTGGGATAGCTGCCCAAAGGAGACTGACACCATTTACTCAGACCAGCGAGGGGCAATGGCTGGCTCGAAAACAGATGTACCCAGAGGAGGCTCGCGAGATGTGAAGGTCGATGTGGAAGGAGAGCTGGCAGCCGGAGCGGAGGCCTTCACGGTGGGGGCCGTGGGGGAGAGAGTCTCCGCACGCCAGAACTTGTCCATGATGGGGTCGTGGACCGCACCCTCACGACCGTTGGCGGCATCGGGGGTGGTGGTGCTAAGGCGTCTGGCCTGGCTGACGCTGAGGCGGAGAGCCCGAGGAGCAGCAACGGCAGTGCGGCAAAGAGTCTTGACGGAGGAGTTCATGATGAATGATGTGGTGACTGTGGTCTGTGTGTGTAGTGTAGTGTGATCAAGTGTCGATGTGGTCTGAGATAAGAGCAACTCAACTGATCGATAACAACCATGGACATGGACATGGTTAATATACCTGTGCCAATAATTGAACTTCTCGGCCTTGTTATCGGCTAATGGTTCTTTCGGATCAATGGAGAGCAACCCTTCTTGGAAACGTCCCCCGCATTATTCCCCGCACCCCAACCATGTCATGCCACGCCCATGCCCATGCACTCCCATCTCCGACTCCGGGGTTTCCGAAGTCGCTTTAGCCGGCCCGGAAAGGCGGCTCAAATCAGCCCATTAACACGTGACCTCTCCGTGAACAGCGCGGAGGGAGCAAAGCATTCGGCAACCGGGTTGTGCCGGCGAGAAGAGACGAGAGTTGAGAAGAACAGGAGATTAATACGTCAGGGCCGAAACAGCAAGACTACTTCTGTTCATTCATGAATGGAAAAGAAAGAAACATGTTCTAGAGTCAACAAAGCGTCGCCGCCTCGCAACTTCAGCCTGCAATACCGCTGCCTCATACATCAACAACGGGTGAGATGGCCGAGTTGGTTATGGCGTCAGGTTAAGGTCACCTTAACAACCTAAGATTCCTGATGGAGCAATCCTCCTGGGTTCGAGTCCCAGTCTCATCAAGCTATTCTTTTTGCCTTTCGTGAAGAAAAATGCCTCATTTGCAGCGGCTAAACAGACAGGGTAAATTGGCTCCACTGGCTGTGCCACAAGATTGTGGACCTTGGCATGGTCGGAGAGAACTTGGAATTTATTTGAGACATCTTAATCTCGGGGTATTCACAGCCCTTGTTTTTGTTTCTATAGAGACAGGCAAGTCATTGTGCAGTGCGGGTGTACTGACCTTGCCTCTCTCTTTTGATATATCTTATTTTTCATGCTGCATATATTATCATCTACTGCCTACCCTATACCAAGGGCACGAGATGACGGGTTGGGCGGAGCCTCATGCCTAACCTAACCACAAAGACCCTAGTAAAGCTGGAGTTTCTCAGGGGACACTCAAATCGATCTGGCAGAACCTTCAAAAAGGTACCTTGTTGTGTTGTTTTCTCGTGACGTCAAGGCCCGGTTGGTCATGCTTCGTCCTCCATCCGCCTTTCCACACAGCACGAGTGGGTGGGTATTCACAAAGAGGCTCCAGTTCACGGCACTGATTCAAGAGGCCTTTTCTCGGTATTCGGAAATTACTGTTGCCACCACTCTTGCCGAGTAAAAATTCAACTTTGCTGCTTGCGGGACTAACAACTGCACCTACCCCTGCTGATGCGTCTGTCCACAAAAAGAAGACAAACCAGATCAAGCCGCAAAAAGACATACAACAGCGGGGATTCGCTGGTCGTCACCGACCCAACTACTAATCCGCCCCTCACCGGCTTGACTATGGGAGAGCGGACGGGATCCCGTATTTTCCGGTGGGTATGGTCGTATGTGATGGGCTGAGTCTCTGAATCGCCTCATCCCGAGGATGGCCACGACTGGGGGAGAGACTGCGCGGAAACCCACCCTAAACCTTGATTAATTATGCCTTAACAAGAAGGCAACAATCCGCTTACAACGTGATGCATTTAATTGATTTGAAGAGTAAGTATTAATGCATATCTTGGTCCTCCCAGGGTGCGATACGGCTTTTCGTCTGCGGGAGTATAGAAAGTGAATTACGGTTATGCCAAGACATCAAGGGAGCCGTCATCGTATAGGGGTTAGTACATCAGTTTGTGGTCTCTTGAAGCACTGAAAACGCAAGTTCGAGTCTTGCTGACGGCAAATCATTTCTTTTTGCCATTTGTCATGGACGGACGGTCTTTAGCTTTCACCATGCAGGATCTTGGTGTCATTGACCACCAGCCCATACAGTGGAATGGATGTTTCCTACCCCCCAAGCAAGAATGTTTGTTATCGAACCCTTGTATTGAGCACATGGTGGCTATGGGCAAGCTGACGTAGGTGTAGCGGCTGGTTGGAAATTGATTTGTTGGTGCCATCACGATCTCATATGGAGCTTAGGAATCGGCTTCTTAATCAGCCGGAAAAGCATCGCCTTGTTGATATACTTAGGGTGAACTATCTTGCTGAACAACTGGTTTTTTATTTTTTGGCTTGAGTCAATGCCAGCAGATCAATTGCCATTCATGATACGATGTTGCCGATGATCAAACAGGACAGACCTCAAAACTCACATGACATGATGACCACAGGCATCTTGTTTGTCCACGAGAGTCACATATCATGGACAGCGTACATGCACGCCACAGGGACCCTGTTTCCTACATGACTGAGTGAAGGGCCTTGTTCTTGGACAGTCAACTGCCCGCCAAGAACAAACCTGATCCAGCCACCGTGTATACGCCAACGCTTGTCGCCCCTGAGAAGAGGAGGTATACCTTTCACAGTATGATAACCTAGTAGTTTGAACTAGATATGGGACATTGGGGTCAAAATGCTACATCATCCAGTCATATACAATACTTCACGAATTACAACAAGTCCACCAGCTGCTCCCTGCCCTAGACAAACGAGGCATATCCCATCATGAGAAGGGCAGCAGCCAAAGCACCCCTTCCCGTATTTGAGCCCTTCAAGCAGCTGCTACTTGAGGTTGTCGTCGCGGCAGTAGCACCCGGCCCAAATGTTAGAGTGGTGGGTGGCACATCCCCAGTGGTAGTGGCTCCCGCGGTTACTGTGACCGGGCCCTTGTCCTGCTTCGCCGTTAGCGCCACATACCCAAGACCAACATCTCATGCTTACTTTTGACGTCTCGAAAACCCCAGTGGCAGCTGCACAGTTCTGGTACTCCCATATGTCTTTGGTAGCCACACTCGTTCCGATGCAAGAATCGGGCCCATCAATGATACACACCGAGGCTAGAGACACGATCGACTCTTGACAGCGGCAGCTCGTGAGCTTTGCTCCTTTGGTGTACTCGGAAGAGCACGAGGTGACTGACTTGGTCATTTGTGCACAGCTCTCGGCAATCGTCTGGCAGGTGTCTTCGTCCAACGTCCTCGTCGCGGCGATTGCTGTTGGAGTCGTGATGTCGTCTGGGAGATACGGACCACAGGCATCCTGCCAGTTGGCGATCTCGTCCTCAACGAAACTGTCGTATGAGTTTCCCAGGACGCATTGCCTGAACTCGCCCTTGCACCTGAAATGATCAGCTAAGCCGTTGGCGATGTTAGCCACGCTACTCACCCGACATAGGCATCGAGAAGTTCCTGAGTGCAGAAGCAGTCAATGGTTTCTTGCTTTGACTTGTCACTGCATTTCCTGGCAATTTCGTCGGCCTTCATGCAGTTTGGAAATTCGGTAATATCGCCAACGCATTTCGGCGGCTTGAAAACAGCTCCATGGCATACAGTCAAGGAGCTCAAGATGAGAGTGAAGGTAACAGCTGGTCGAGTAGGGAGAAGCATCTTTGTACAGTAAGGATACGCTTGCTCAAACCCATTCTTGCAGAGCTTACCCACCTTTATCTTCCAGGCCAAGGACAAAGAGTCAAGGTCGAGGCCGTTCGAGCCAAAAGTGGCTTGAAGCCATCGTTCAGCCATGGTCAATAGTCAAGGCTCCCAGGAACTTAGGTGGAGTGGCGAGCCAATCATGACTAGACAGCCTCAGAGCTAATCGGACTTAGCTGAACACTTCCGTCACGCGGGGCTCATGAAAAGCCTCCCAATCTGCCTTGTGAGGACGGAAGAAGCCTTTAGGTAGGACTCCCTTTACTCTTTGTTAGCGTAGGGCAAGCCTGCGCTAGGTGAGGCTTGGCTCGGCAGTCGAGCTGAACCCTTGTACAAATATGCCGCCGCTCTGGGAATCTTCTCGGTATGGCTTTGAGTTGTTCTTCTACCGACTTCTTTGACCGCTGTCATGTCTGGCCAAGGCCGAGAATCTTCTTCCCAGCCCTACGGGTGGTTGTCCGTCTGTCTGCGATGGCCATCCCTCCTCGCCTTTTCCATCATCAACATCGCCCTCATAGCGACCGTCATTGCTCTGACTATTGTCTCTTCTCAAAATGATGGCTTCGTCACGGTTCCATCCAGCAACACCGCAAAGGATGGTGATGTCGGCGACATTCCTGATACTCCCTGGAGCTTGGGTATACTCTGGACATCACTCCCCAGCTTTGCCTTCTCCCTTTTCGGTGCCTACTGGGCCTGGATAGCTGGCTCCCTTGCAGAGCGTCAACCCTACGTTGAACTTCGCAAAGACGGTGGCGCCGACGCAAGAGTGTCGATTCTTCTCGACTACCGAGTCGTCGCCAGCATCTGGCGCTGGTGGGGGGCCTTTCGAAAGTCTCACTACATGGTCGGAGCTACTACTCTGCTTTCCGTGTTTTTGACATACCTTGTTGCGCCATTCGCTGCACGGCTGTTTGTGTCGCAAGTCGTGACAGTCTCGCAGTCGCTTCCTATCGTGTACAATCAGACGTACACGGTCGACGGCATCGACTCTACTGTCGATTGGCGCCCTGTTTTCGACACTGTATCTGCTACGCGACTTTACGGGGGTAACAAGATTGCCTGGACGGACGACGAGCGCGCCTTTCGCCCGTTTGATGCCGACTCGGAACTTGCCACAGGAACGAGCGTGGCAGCAAATACGACTGCATACTCGGCCTACCTCAACTGCGAGCATGTAAAGGACTATTCCATCACGTCAAGTGGGAGTTCGGTTCAAGTCTCTGGCAATGACAGGGGCTGCAGCTTCAAGCAAAGCTTTCCCACCTCAAGCTCGCAGGAGACGTACTTCAAAACCACTGTCGAGTTTGGCTGCTCCGCCAAGGCATATTATAGCCGTTTGGTGTTTACTGCGGCCAAGTACTCCTCTTCAGCAAAGGACAACCTCAAAGACATCAATGTCATCTCCTGTGCAACTGGATACCGCCAAGTCGCCGGTACCCTGCGAGTCTTGCCATCAAAAGACGCCCCAGTCATTCAATCATTCGTCGAGACGGGTGAGCCAAACACCAGCCGGCCAAAGCTTTGGAGAGTCTTTGAACAGGACATCTTCGGGGCTGTGACCTTCAACCCAAAGATGAAGTGGTCAACTACAGACCTGGGAACTTTGATGCTATACACTGCCCAGCGGGCGAAGCCGTCGGATCCCCTAGCAACAGATGTGCTCATGGAGGCAATTCAGAGCGTCTTTACAGCCATCTACGTGAATGCGGTCGCGGTTCATGGCTTCGAGGCGCTCTCAGAGCCTGAGAAGGCCACGGGCTCAGGTTTTGTTCCCACAACTCGCCTTTTCGTCGTCACCTGGGTTGCTGGCATTATCGTCGCATTTCTTGCCATCACACTCTGCACCGTCGCTGTGGTACATTTCCTCCTGCGTGACGCTCCATCAATCCTATCAGAGGAACCGCAAGGTTTGCTGTCCATGGCTGCGATTCTTGAAAAGAGCGATCTTCTTCGAGTGGCTTCTGAGATACGCCACGACGTCGGCTTCGATGGAGAGATATGGGAGAGAGCTAAGGACCAACCAGAAGTGAAGGACAGGAAGTGGAGAGTGGTGAAGCATCCTGAGACTGGGTACTGGGTTGTCAGGGCGGCGCGAAATGTTGAGATGGGGGCCGCAGAGCGTCTTCTGAGTTGAACACGCATGTGACGAATTGGACTAGTTCATTGATTAAGCTACTAACTTACCCTAGTTATTCACCCCAAACGGTGATGCTGTGTACAAAGGACCATCCCTCTTGGCTCCCAAGGCCCGTGATAGCTTGAGTAACAATCTCCGGTCCCCAAACTAGTCATCGCGCCGCCAGGCACAGATACAGACTACCATCTGATGAGGCTGAAGTAATCCATGCGCAAAGAACTAGTTCATTCAGGTACGCTATGTCTCATAGTTGGTCAATGTCTGTTCAAGTAGATACCGCAAACATGTCCCGCTGGGTCAGGGGCGACAGAAGCTGGCATGTTTGTGCTGTTCTTTCTTTGTCAACTCTAAGTCTAGTAGTACAAAATGACATATAACCACGGATAAACCAGCCTCCTCGTGATCTGTTGTGTAAGGGCTGACGATGTTACTGATTCTCTATCGCCCTTCTCACTCACCGAGCGTAGGAGAGCTTGACTATAAAATCTCGGCCCCGAGCCCTGAAATTTATCCTCTCTACAACTCCCACTCAACCGAAACGAAAAAGAATCTCGAATCAGATATATCGCGATGTGTGTAGTCACGAAGTACTACTATTACTGCACCAAGTGCGGCCACTGCCTCACCAGTCGCCTCAAATGGAACCACTGCCGGCACCCCGGCGAGCCCAAGAAAGGCTGCCGAATTCAAGAGGTCATGGGGGAGCCTAAGTACCTCAATAAAAACTATTGTCGAAGATGCAACAAGTACTTCGCTGGCGACCCGCATATCCTGGATCTCCGACCTTGAGCGCGACATGGTCAGAGGTCCATCCAGCCTAGAGCAATGCGACGACACTGAGAGCGACGGCATTGTCCCTCGACTTGAGGGTGGCAAGCGTGGAGTTTGGAGTTTGGAACCAGGGGAGCACAGCTCATCATTTGGAGATGAAGTAAAAAGATCAGGGAGGGACATCAGCCTACAAGGTTGTCAGTCAAAGTTATTTGCCAATTAACATTACATCTACTGCTATTAAATATCCCATGGATCACGAATCGAAAATGTGAATGTCCCTCGACATGAGCTCCTCTGGACCTCTGAAAGTTAAGCATGTCCTTGGCCCACACATTGTTTTCCCCAGGGCTATTCCGCTTGTGGAGAGGCCATGATGGTGAAGACCCGTCTCATTGATTGTCTTTGTTGTCTCGTCAAAGACCTCGTGTACGTGTTCGTGGTGAACGCCAAAAAGCAGCTCTTGAAGAGCAAAGACATGTGAATGAGCGAACAGCATGTTTTCCCATTCGGGAACCCGAAGCCAGAAGTATAAACGTTCACTTTCTGCCGTCCCAGCCTGGTATTCTTAGTTGGGTACCCCTTTCTGAGTCACACCCTGTTTTCTTCGCTATTTGTGTCAAGGTGGTCGCCATGGCCCATAAGAAAGAAAAATCATCTGAGCGAGCAAACAGAGCAGAAGAAACCAAACAATGGGTCCAAGAGGGTAGACGTTATGTAACCTTTACCGACAAGGCCACTATTGTTGGTACAGAGCCGTATCGTCCTCCATCTAATGATGAGAACAACGCAACTCAAACTGGCCCATACTTCGAAACCAAGTGGAATGAATTAGTGGAACAGCATCGTGCCGCGCGTCATGCTCTCCACGAGATCGAGAACAAGATGTGGGAAATGCAATACAGTCGCCAGCAGATGTCAACAGCAGGGCCATCGAGCCCCCGTCCACAATCTTCGCATCCTAATAACCCAGATACCGATTCTACAGGAATTCTAAGTGAAGCCCTTGGGCTTTACAATGATATGGGAAAGTTAGGGATAGCACGCCAGGAGCAGGGTGGGTTGGAGGATATTGATTTGGAGGAACAGCAACGAAGAAAGAACATTTGGGCCAAGTTCGATCGCCACAGCCAGCCTCGACATAGATGAACTAGGAAGAGGCAAGAGCGAAAGCCAGTGACATAAAGCTAGGTGTAGAAAATGACAAAAAAGACTTCGATGCCTGTACAGACAAAGTTGGTAGGCTTATTGATGACACGGTCATTTTGCACGACGGTTCAACAGCGAAGGCCTGTGCCGCCTTTAGCAAGTCAAGTGGCTCAGTGAGATACCGCGAATGTAGAACGGAGGAAGAGTGATTTGTATAAAAGAGGTCGTGGACAAAAACGTAGTAAGAAGGGACACTGTTGATGTATTCATATTCTACAAGACAAGAAAAAGAGCTGCCACAGTGACCAAAGTAGAAACAAGCGGCAAAGCCCTACCACCAACCCTGGCAGCTGAACCCTGCTTCACCCACGCCTCGCATCTCCCTTCCTTGTTTGTCGAAACAATGGCAAAGCTCTTGATCGGATACGGGACACCATGGCATTCACCGCCCTTCTCAGTCTGACAGGTGCTCTCGAACCAAGGAAAGTCATCTGCGTCGACGTTGTCACCATCGACAATCTGCTGACAATTTGAGAAGGCGTAGACGTATAATGACCATGCAGAGACCTCTCCACTTTCGGCTTCGGTAGTCTTATTCAGCAGCTCGTACCGAATTTGGGAGTAATTCGCCTTGGAGTCAAAGTCGTCGTGATTTTGTAGGAGCCAATAGACATCAGACGACCTGTCCTCGAGAGGTTCCAGGGCTTCTTGAAATCCGGTATCGTTGGATTGCGAAAAGATATCCGTGAGGTTGAAGCAGGTAAGCTCTGTTGGGATGCTGGATGTCGTGAGGGTGATGCCTTTCGAGGTATCCTTAGCCTAGCAGGACTCTTCCTAGTCGTTTGTAAAGAATGCAACTGTCAAATTGCCAGAACTTCAATAGAGAATTAGTTGGAACGCAGGCATGTAAGCACCAATCAATATTTTCTTACCCTCCCACATCCTTCGCTGAGGCAAAGAACAGCAAAGATGAAATCAACGAGACCGTCAAAAGCATCGTGGCGGAATAGTGGCTCTCTCAACACGCTTTAGTGGTTAAGTGAGAGGTGTGTTGCGAGAGGAGCGTGGTGCAATTTATTCGAATAGCGCAAAGGAAACCAACAATGCAATGGAAACAAATGCTTTATAGGGGTTGATGAGCCACTGATCAACTCAATCTGAGCCTGTCTCAGCGCTGATACATGCGTCATAATCTGGCGACCGCAGCAACCAACAGCCTCCGCATGAACCACAGCGGCCGGGCTCCCCGACACTCTCTAAACGCGGTAGGCTTAAAATTAAAGTCGGGCTTTTAATGCATTTCGCAACCAACAGGATCATACTTCCCGAATACAACGTGGTTCCATGGCTAGGTGCTGGATCAACAAGCTCATCCCTGCCGTAGGATTGCCACCCCCCAAACCCAGCCAACGAGCTTGGGGTAGCCACGTCACTGTTCAGGGAGGCAGTGCAAATTCAAGCCACCAGTTGCCACGCGACGGTTTCAAGAGTATGATGTTTTTAAAAGATCCTTGAGACTTCAAACTTTGTTAAGGATAAAGTACATGTTGTGAGTGATAGTGAGGCCATTGGCAACGTAGTGCCTGACACAAGGGTTGTCAAGGAGCGTGCTGACATGGCTCTGGTGGTGGTGAAACTTGAATAGAAGGCACTTCACTTAATTTTCTTACTATCTCAGTTGCAGTTTGATACCTTCTCAGTCGTTAAGGGCTTCAGCGTTGCATCTTGTGTGAAACTAATCACGACTCGGGCTAAGCAGCATGGCATTAGCATTTAACTGCTTATGAACATCTCTACTTCGCTCTAAGACCATCAAGTTTGTAAAGGGCTAATTAACCTCTTAAACTGGGGGCTATCGATGGGCGATGATCTAACATTTTTCTTCAGGATATTGATGGCCCTAGTTGTTGTAACTTCTACTTCTTTTCTCCAAGCGTGTCGGGCACGTGAAAGAACACGCAATGAGGGTTTTCAGACCTGCAGCCATGAAGAACCGTGGCCCAGACCTCAAAGCTTTACTTATGCTCTCATTTAAAGCGTCTATTTCCTTGAGCATGTGCTCAACCTCCACGACACCTCATCACGGTTTCCGTCTTGCGGGCCACAAATACGTCGCGTTTCGGTTCAAGGCTTTAGACCGTTATCACTCTTTCTTGTCCTTTTCGAGACGCAGTTGCCACAAGAGCGCCAAGCCCGTAGTAATCGATCCCGCTCCCTCCCAGATAGACACAGCCTGCCAGCCCTGGACCCAGAATATTGAGGCGCTGAGCAGTCTCATGGGCACTGACGCAGCAAAGAAGGCGGTGTTGTTTTGATAAACGGCCAATGAATAGTATATGCCCATGCCAATGGCCGCCAAGGCATTGCCCCTAACTGAAGAGAGGGCCGCGAGAGGTAGATTGAGAAATTCAAGCGTGTAGCTAGGGTTGATGAGAGTAGAGACGCCTGAGACAAAGGCTGACACCCCAAACGCGGTGATGGTGATTTGTACTGGCGAGACCATGTTGATTCTTCTTGAAACTGTAAGAGAAAGGTTGATTGATGAGATTCATTGAGTCATTAATCAGACGCGGTTGGTTACATGAAACCGTTGCCGCGTTTGCCGTGTAACTCGGACAAACGCTAATCCGCCGTGAACTCTTGAGGAGATTGACTAACACTCTGATTCCGAACCTCGGCTTTGAGTTGAAACCGCATGTTCCAATGTTCTATTAGATCACAGCTAAAGTGGTGTCACTGCCATGAGCTCGCTTTAGAGTGCCTTACTATGCCCGTTGACCATTTGGTCAATAGAGCAGCCGGGATGATGGAAGGAAGAATGAGACATGACCGGGGCAACATGATGAGTTAACCTTTAGGTCACGACACCCTTCGCTGCAGAGATTATGCAGATATATACACTGAGGATTTTCATCCGTCGAAAATTGCGAAGTGAGGCTCCTTGGAGGATTGAATTCGTTCGGCTACGCATGATGTGCTGGATGGTCTGTTGGCGAAGATGTTTATTTTGGTAACAGCATGAGACCGAAATTGCTATGAGCATTAGCGGATTAGGGACTCGGACTTCTCAAACCCTCTTGTAAATATTTATTCACTAGTGTTTTGATCCATCCTGATTTTTTAAAGGCTTTGGAAGCCTATTAGACTGAAAAGTCGGGGTCTCGTGTTGCACTCACGGTAATTCGCTGAGCCTGTGTAGGGTAGGCAACGCTCGCGGTGTGGGAGTTATCGTCATGATTATCCAAAAGCAGGATTCATCACCCAGATCAGCCAATAGAATGCAGCGAGGCGAATGCTACGTCATAAACCCCATGAGCTATAACCAGCGGTCTGAGCACTGTCTTTTCAAGCCACATTCAAGGATTATCAATCCATTCTGAGCACTGCCTGTTCTCCGAACCCCCTCGATCATGGAAGCCTTAATTTCCCAGGTGTTAAACAAATCTGGCGAAGAGACGAAAGACCAAGATGGCGGACAGCCGTCCACCAAGGAGAGGCTGACGAAGGAGATCCAAAAACGCATCGATGAAGCCTCAAATTTGCAAGAAAAGTCAATCCAGCTTCACGAGCAGGCGGATGAAGCCGAAGATCCGAAAGTTGCCGAAGACTTAAAATTCCAAGCTCGCGAAACGGACAAGAAGGCAGCCAAGCTGATGAAGACGGCTGAGCGACTCGAGGCAGGATGGATTCAGGGAGGAGCCTTTGGCACTGGAATCGGTGCTGGGATTGCGAGCGGCATCGGGGTCACTGTGGGAACCTTGCTTACAGGGGTTGTCGCGATCCCAACATCGGGCTTGGGCATGTTGATTGGGGCTGGAACAGGTTTGGTTCATGGTCCCTGGGTTAAGTTTACCGAGGCTTTCAGCAAGGAAGAGGCCGACTCGATTGTACAAGACGCCCAGAAGGAAGCCGACAATATCATCAAGTCGGAAAAGTCGGATGAGTCGTGACCGCTTCTGATGCTGGATGGGATTTGGGATGGAGCGCTGGACAAAACATTCAGACTGTATCATGATTTTTGATGGGCGAGACTGCAACAACATAAAATTGGCGTATATCGACTTTTGAATGAGAATAGAGAGCATGGCGAACCTGCATATCTTGAGGCCAGAAGTGAGCGGGCGAGTGGCGAGCGTCATCAGTAGAACGGCCCAGTGTGGCAGTTTCTCCATTGCATTCTCATCAACAGCGTCAACTCTTGTTTCATGGATACACTGAACGTGTTATTCATATCAATATCTTCTTAAATGAATCCCCACGACAAGTAAATAATCATTGTACTTTAATCCCCATCCTTCATGAAACATATCTAAGCATCGCATCTGACTTTCCCTGCCAACATGTTTCTGTTTGCCACCCATTGCGACTTGCAGTTGTTCCCGAGTATCCCGGCACGTCGTGATGGGTGGCGGCGTCTTGGACTGTAGTAAACAGACGCATGGAAAGGCTCTAATCGTTGCTTCCGGAACCGACTCGGTCGCTTTCTCGATGATACCCGGCAAGCTTTACAGCTCCTCATAATCCTCAAATCGGTAGCCTCCCTCAGGCACATAGTGCAGTGTACCGCGCGAGAACTCGGGTGCCTCTGCCAATGAATCACTTTCCACGCTTGTAAAGATGATGGGCCACATCTGTCGGAACCGTGTCACGAATGTCCTCTTCTCAATCTCCTCGCCGTTGACGGCATGGATGGTGAAGCTAAGCTTGTGTTCCTTGGAAGAGTCCTTGGGAGTTAAGCAAGAGAACTCCCACGAGGATTTGGCCCACGTTTCAGGGTCGAGCATGATGGAACCTTCTCCGCGTCCGTCCTTGTCGATGGCAAGAGACTGCATAAAGACCTCGACCTTGGAAGGATCACAGACTTGATCGGATTCGGTGAGATCGACGCGGATTTTCTAGATTGGCCATCAATTAGAAATTGCATGAGAGCATGGCGTGGAATACTTACGGGCTGGTACTCCCGGCCTTTAAGATCAACAGCTTTTAGAGTCACCCAGACCGCTGGGGGCTCGGGTTCCTCGTAGCAGTCTTTGTTTGATGTTAGATAATGCTTAACACCCATAAGAAGGGATTTTTATGCTTACGGAGGGCTTTGCAAATGTCGAATGCCGCAATGGGCGACGTGAGCATGGCCGCAACGAAAGGAAGGGCAACGTAACGCATCTTGGCAGTTTGTCTGTAAACAGTTGTGCACAATAGCTGGATGGATTGAGTCAAAGAGTAGATATTGAATCGGCGATATAAGGCTAAATAAGGTGCTTTCTTGAACGGCGTAGAGTATCTAATTATATAGTAGACGTCCGAGATATATCGGGCCCCGAGCCGAGGGGTCTGGGAATGAATGTTGAGCTCGTCTATCTCAAAGGCATGTTGGTCGGCCGGCAGCATGACGCGTCCCCAAGGTCAGCCTATCAAAGAGATGTGAGAGATGGTTGCAGGGAAACGATTCCTGTCGGCTGTTGCCCATCACAGAAGGTCCACGAAGGATTTCTCAAAACACCAATGACAGGGCGTCAGGTGGTCTGCTCACTGACGCAGCTGGACGCCTAGAATTACAGGTGACGCCAGGGTAGTTTCAGCCACAAACTGGGGCAACTTTATACGAGTTAAGGTGGACGGGAATATGGGGTCATGCCACGCAAAGAGGCAGGGGAGTTTCTGGTGTCTGAGAAAGAGCGGCGCACCTTTGCTGTAATTATTTTTCAGCCCTATCCTTCCCTATGTCATTGTTGAGTTGCTGAACAGCTTAAATCTGTGGAAAAGACAAAGGAGGGCGATGTCACCCTCTGCAGGCCAGGCTTTGATCATCCAGTTGAAATGCTTGCATCGTGGCTTCGGCAGGATGATGACCCGTTTCAGCCCCCAGGCAGCTGCAGCAAACAAAGATCAGACCACCCAGAACCAACAACTTTACACGTTGCCACTGGCCAGATCTGGAAACACAGCATATGGTGACGCCTCTGCTATACGTGAGTGCAAAGGAGCCTGGTGTGCACAGTGACGAGGAGATCCATGGCCATTTCAACTGCCGTGACTCATGGGAGTGGGCTTTGGGAGCTGAAGGTGTGGCGAAGCAGACGACAAGGCGTATTGTAATTCATTTGAGACACGCCTCAACGTGTTTTTATTGTAGTTGAAGGCCGGACCTTGATGGGTTAACTGAGCCAGAAGATCGAGATACGCCTCGTAAGATCAAACCTAAATGGAACTATTTGGCCAAGGAGGCTCTTACCGCCAAAGTCCGCTTTGTTAGGATGCCTTTAATCTGATCTTGATGCTTAGGATGTGACGATTGCCCTGGGCTTGCCAGTTTTGAACAAGTGTCCATTGACCCAAGCGCGAGTCAATAAGAAGGGTAACCCCAAGATTCAGGCTCGGTAAATTACGACACCTATCACAAAACGGCAGAGATGATATGAAAGATGCATAGCACTCAAGGTGTGGTCAAGGCAGCCCATGCGGAGCCAACCTTTGTGGGTGTGAGCTTAACAAAGTGGGACGAATCTAGGCACTTGATGGCCTTTGCCGAGGCGCCCATCAGACAATGCGTCGCTCAACTTGGTTGGGGTTTGTGCTGAAGTCCCAGGTCTTTCTTGGTGAGGGGTTTATGTGTTCATACTGGACTTCAGTCGCGGACTACGTGAATCTCAAGGGTCTTGGATGCAACGTTTCTGTCGATCTACTAAGATGGACATCCATGGATGCGTTGCTTGAGACCAATAATTCGGTAATTAGCTATTCTACTAGAAGAGTTGGAATTTTGGCAACCTAAAGCTAGTAAAAATAAGTATAAAAGACTTCTATGGGTATTTTTGGAGCGCCTATGGAAGAGAGGCTGATTCATGTCCCATGAGATCATCCCTAAGCTCAAATCTCTGACGAGAAACCTCCTTTGATATTGCTCATACATGGCCATTTACAATAAGAAATTTAGTGCTCATATCCTTGTCTTCTTGGTCAAAACTTTCATTAGAGGTTCTTTAGGATGAATGAGACTGTGTTTGGTCAACTTGTGAGAATGTCGCTGGCAAGGGGTCATCCTGAGTTAAATAAGGTGCCTAATCTCGCAATAGCAACGCACGATGGAGGAAAATAGATCGTAAGAAAAGGAAAGTATGTTTGAATAATATTAATTTAGCAGAATAGTTTGCCGTAGATGGGATAGTGGTGGAAACAGTGTTGGATTCTTCTGGAAAACGGCCTGCGGCTCCGTGAACCCCATCTCAACAATCTCATCACATTTATAACTCATTCGTACTGTAAAAAGCAGAATAAGGCTACAAGAATATTGTGTAATGGTGTATCACTATATTATAGGCTCACGAACTCCATGTCATCTCGCCAAAGAGTCAGATCTTGATATCCCGCAACTGGAATACTTCAACCCCCCAGAACCTCGGCATCGAACTCGTGCACATGATTAACTTCTGCTGAAGCAAGTTCTGCAAACCCACTATTAAACAGCATACTTATCATAGATTGAACCTAGTCCATTCGGTGATGTAATAAATAAGTGTGGTAGTACGAATCCTTGCTACTCTAATGTCACTGTTGTTGGTATCGAAGACGTCTGCGAAAGTAGCTATTGAGCACAATCTCCAATATTTAAATTGGTAGAAGAATAAATGAATTAGAGGAAAATTCCCCTCAGACCTTTAAATTTATATTAGTATTTAGTTCAAAGTGGAAGAAATCTTGGGATGGTCCGGAGCAATGTCTCATTTTCTTCTTCATTTTGCCCACCCTTCGTGCGACAATCCCTGGAGTATCTATTCCCTCAACAGCATATACCCTAGAGGTATAGACATTTAACATTTGTAGTGCCGGAGATAGGGGATCATGTTTGCGACTCGTCATTCTAGATGCGGCCTGGGGTACAACGCCCCTTGTTCTATGGTATTTCAGGCTGGTCACTTCTGCAAGGTTGTCCGTGAACAGTATGTTCTCATAAACTGGATACCGGAGTCAAGGTATGACATTAATTTAGCTTTGAGAGCAAACGAATGAGGTCGTTGAGCAAAATGCTCCTCGACAACAGCAAGGCCACACTGGGCACAAGCCAGTCACGCATCTTTAGAGCTGCAAGACACCATTTGTATCCATCACTTCCCAAGAGAAAGGGAATATTCTCGATGGTTGCTAGATATAGACTCAATGGGATGCCACTTGTCCCACGGTCTCGTATTTCCGATTATGATGCCCAAACAAGTGGGCTGACTTGAGGTCCACCTCCGGTATTTACGGTCGCACATCCTGCGTTATGTGGGCTTGTCATTTCTGAGAGAGAGGAATAAGACTTCTCTAACTGGCGTGTAATTCCGTGGCTTGGCACCATTAGTCGACAATTATAAATCCGTTGTCTTGAAAACACCGGTTTGGGACCATGCCCATGCTCGGTTCATGGTGATGCTAACAACCCCATAAAACAACCTGTTGAAGAATTGCCTGCATCATATGATCGAATATCGCGTATAGCACATTATCACCCAACGGACACTCCAACCCTCCATTCTAGATCCATTCACCCACGCTGTTGGGACTAGAAGTTGCATCCCACGTCGCCACATGCCAGTCCTGCGTTGTTTGCGTGGCCCTGACCTTGACCCTGACGAACTGGCAACAAGCGAGCCTGTTCGAGCCCTGGTAGCCAACCAACATGTGGAATCATGTCACTATAAAGTGCCGTCCGACCCGTGAAGGTGGATCGGGCTGCTCACGGTGGAGTTGAGCTAAACCAATCGGACAAAATCGCCGTCAGGTCTGTGATGCCTCCTACTGTACGCTGGGACTAATCAGATCGAGTGACGACAATCATCACGCCCTAGCACGGTTCATCCCTTCTCGGGTCCGTTGTGTCCCACGCTTGAACCGCGGAAAGTTCTCACCAACACGCGAGCCATTGCGTAACGGACCAACCAACACCTCTGCTCGGGCCGTTTCCGTTCAGCTTACCCATGGCCGATCCCAAAGTCTTGGTCATATCAATCGTATCAGATTAGATTAGATTGGGGCCAAGTCACGCTGACCTTCAGACCCGCGGCATTTCCGAAGTTCTCGTACCTTGTGGACCTGCTGTTGGTTCCAACTCCGGTGGTTCTAGCCTTGGGATCCCTGTCTCTCGGGAGACGGAACCCAGACATCCCGCACCCCGATGCCGATTCTGCCGGTCAAGTATGGAGACTTGAACATGGTTAAAAGGAGGCAACATGATTAAATCTTATCAGATGCGTGGTTTTCTAGCTGGGTTCCCCTAGTCTGAACGTGCGTCAAGTCTTTTAAAGACAAGCAGTGACCCCTTGAACAGTTCGCGCTCATTTCTTTCCTTATTCTTGAAGGTTAATTCCTCTACATTCCTCGCTCCTTACATCAAGCCCAGTGATCAGACTTAATCATGGGATTGTGGAACAGGCTCCGGCCTAACAGCGCAGAGGTTACCAGCCCGTCGACTGGAGAATCACCTACCAACCTCACGCCTGTCACCAGCCATGGAAAGGGTCCGGCTGGTCTGTCTCCCGAAGATGGAAACCCAACTACCACCGAGGATGCTGTGCCAACGGAGGATGTGACAGAGGGTGTCAGGGATATGCAAGCTATCACGCTGGTGTGGACAAAGAAGTCACTGATCTGCGCACTTATCTCTGTCTGGTTTGTCTACTTGTTGAATGCCTTTCAGAGTTCGACTGCTGGCAGCCTTCTGCCCTATGTCACTAGCGACTTCGGGGCGCATTCACTGCTTACCGTCATTGATGTCGTCGCAAGCTCGATGACGGCTGCAGTCTTCATTCCACTAGCCAAGTTCCTCGATATTGCTGGTCGTGCTGAGGGTTACCTGCTTATGGTGGCATTTGCAGACCTGGGCTTGATCATCATGGCTACCAGCAAGAATCTTTCCACCTACTGTGCTGCCAACGTAAGTAGCGAGTCTCGACAAGCAAGACAACCTACCTACACGGCATGCTAACATGAGGAACAGGTCTTTTACCAGGTCGGCTTCACTGGTCTCATCTACAGTATCGACGTCATCACAGCCGACGCCACCAATCTCCAGAACCGAGCCTTGGCATATGCCTTCACGTCATCCCCCTACATGATCTCGGCCTTTGCTGGATCATATGCCTCTGAGAAGATGCTCGACACCATCAACTGGACTTGGGGTTTCGGCATTTTTGCATTCCTCACACCTGTTGTCTGTGCACCTCTATTCTGCATCTTGAAGTACAACTTGCACAAAGCTAGGAAGAATATTCTTCCCAACAAGCCCAGCGGGCGTACTTTTGCGCAGAGCGTCTGGCACTATGTTATTGAATTCGATGGTTTGTTTCATCCTGCTCTTCTTGTGTGACTGTTCAAGGCTTACCGATTACTTCGTACAGCTCTTGGCATCTTCCTGTTTGCCGCCGGTTTGGTCATCTTCCTCCTGCCGTTCAACATCGCGGCCATGGCCCCCAACGGATGGGCTACAGGATACATCATCGCGATGATCGTTGTTGGATTCATTCTCCTCGTCATGTTCGCCTTGAATGAGCTCTACCTCGCGCCAATTCCTTTCCTGAGGTTCGACTTCTTGACTGACCGAACCCTGGTTGGTGCCTGTCTTCTGGACCTGACGTATCAGCTCTCTTACTACTGCTGGAACAACTATTTCACGTCCTTTCTGCAAGTCGTCAACTATCTTTCCGTAGCAGAAGCCGGATATATCGCCAACACTTTCAACGTCGTTTCCGGTTTCCTCCTCTTCCTTGTTGGTTGGGGCATTCGCAAGACAGGATACTTCAAGTGGCTTCTCTGGGTCGGCGTTCCCCTCTATATCTTGGCCCAAGGTCTGATGATTTACTTCCGAAACCCTACTGGATACGTCGGATATATTGTTATGACGCAAATATTCATCTCCGTGGGTGGCAGTGTCTTCACCATCTGCATGCAACTCGCCGTCCTCGCGGCTGTCGATCACCAGCATGTGGCCGCAGCCTTGGCTATGCTGAGTGTCACTGGAACTGTCGGTGGCTCTATTGGATCCACCATTTCTGGTTCCATCTGGACCAACACTTTCCAGAAGGCTTTGATCATGTATTTGCCTTCGAGCGCGCTGCCAAACCTCGACGACATCTACGAAAACCTGGAAACGCAGATGAGCTTCCCTAGGGGTAGCGTTGAGCGTATCGCGATTCAGAAGGCCTACGGTTATGCCCAAACCCGAATGTTGGCAGCTGGAACCGCTCTTATGGCGGCAGCCTTCGTCTGGGTCGCTCTCATTAGAAACCTCAAGGTCTCAGAGATGAAGCAGACAAAGGGCAACGTCTTCTAGACGAGGTCTCGTCTATCTTTGTTTTAAAGGGCTACTATGCCCTGGTATTTACATATAGTACATAATATCTAAGCCAAGTTGAAGCTATCTTTCTCACAGTGTCGCGAGCTCTGCTTATCCCTTCTGAGGAGCTGATCGGCGTTTTGTGAAGGCAGCATCGATTAGCGTGCACGAATGTTGGCGATTGGTAGCAAGGCAAGTTCAGAGACATTTCGCAATAGCAACAAGGCACATCGAGTCAAGACAGTTGCTAAACACTGTGGTGGTAATTGTGAAGAATGAAGGGCATCTGCTTCTCAATTTGCAGTATTGAAGCGATGTATAGATGTGCTGAGGTCTACAAGGCTGGTGACGAGGAGACAGGTTACGGGATCTCAGGCAAAAAGAGAGTCCCTGGCCGTAGGCAAAACAAAAAAGAGGCAAAAACATACAACAGCAGGGATTCGCTGGTCGTCACCGACCCAACTACTAATCTGCCCCTCACCGGCTTATCTATGGGAGAGCGGACGGGATCCCGAGTTCTCCGGTGGGTATGGTCGTATGTGAAAGACGCTGGCCAGAAGGTGGTTTATAGATGTTCCAGGGGTATCAGAGAAGACAAATGACGAGCATACGGTGAGGGTCTCAACTAGCGAGGCCTGCTTCTTAACAATTTCTCTGCGCACTATTAGAGTGCTTGTGAGTGGTCCCATCCTCTTATGTTAGACTGCACGGTTGAAAGACAGGGTGGTCGCCTGACCTTGGGGTGGTCGAACCATAGATGGACGTGAGAGAACACTGGCCCTTTAGCGATCAAAAAGCCGACAGACGGCAAGCAATACTTTCTCCTGGGGTCTAGGTAGGAGCACGCCCGTTCGAGTCTGTCCAAGGGTTCCAGAGCCCAAGACCCGCACCAGAGCCCTGGTTGGTTTCGTTGACGAACCTCGTCCTTTGTTCCCTTGGACTCAGTTACATGTCTTTCGGCTTTGTTCACTCAAGTTCTCACAGGAGTCTTTCTGCGTGTTTGACATGATTGGGTCTATGAGGGCCAATGACCGGTTAGTACCTACATCAGACTAGGCCCGACGCTGGATCCTTGATGAAGACTGGAGTGACGACGATACCAGCTGATCCTTGATCGTAGCTTGAAAACATTAAGACGGGATCCCCGCACACCAAAAGGGGCGACCGTTCTAGTGGATGAGTGGCGGCGGAGGTTGTTTCAGTTTTTACACTGATTGATGGATCGGTTGGCGGCCCGGGGCGGCTTGAATGGCCCTGGACAAGGTTTCAGCCAGGGGGAGGAGCCTTCGGGTACCACTGTCCTCCAGAGGGTGTAGCCTGTAGGGATTAGAAATGTTGAAAGGTGGGTTTCTTATCTACCTATGATCTAATGGGTTGAGTGTGCTTTCCCGTATAAGATGATTTAAGGAGATGTAAGTCGAGAAGTTACTACTTGATGACCTTCTTTTCATCATCATCAACTTAGGATGGATAGTGGACGTGGCAGTGGGGAAGATGGGAGAGAGAGTCAATAACCAGGCGGTTATCGTGTCAAATTGATAGAATTACTAAGAAACCCCCTTTCTCAAGACGGTGTTCTATAATGGCCCTCAGCCTTATCCCCTCTCCATCTTCTCAGGCGGCTTGGCGCATGAACAACGTAGGGCGGTCGGCCGCATGGTAGCCGAGGTGTTTTCCCCCATAGTCCTCTGACGCACATCTCATCGTAGTACCAGCCTAGAGATACCACTCGACAATAGAACCACCCAACATCGCCTTCTGTGTTTCCTTCAATCGGGGTCCAATCGTCTGGCTCATATTTGCCCTGGTGCCTGATCTTGTCCGGGTGCCACGCTGGAAGCCAATCCTTGTACAAGACCCCAATGATTGGAAATGTCGTTTCTGCCGACTTGAGAGACCTTCGATCGGCAATCAAGCAATAGTGAAAACGCGCAACTTGATACCTCCAGCCATCCTCGGTAGAGGGCACACCTCTGTCCGATGCCCACTTCGAGAATTGCTCTCGGACAGCTTGTGTTGTAACATTTCTGAGCAGTTTCTTGTCCTCAACAGCTGGCCAATGTGCCTGGCCCATAGGAAATCGTTTGTCGTCGGATTCCCGGAACTCGAGCACTGCGTCGTGGATGAGTTCGCGCAATTTCAAGAACTGGCGATCCGAGTGGCCCCCATACGCAGTTCTATAAGTGACTAGACCCCATGGGCGATCTTTAAGTTCTTCTCTGACTTCAGGGATTCCTTCCTCTGGTGAAGGATAGTAGAGATGGCTGCTTCTCATGTTGGGCCACTCAACAGAGGCTCTCTTCAATCGGTCGCGCACCACGTCGATAGGCCCTTCCCACCAAGCAGGATGATCGGGAGGAATCGGAAGCGGGTCGAGGGTTCCAGGTGGGAAAAAGTCGCTGGTATCATGTCTTCTCGTTGAAAACTGCCGTGATGTCTTCACAAGCCTGCCTTTTGGCTGTAAGGGCCAGGGCGGGCTTCTCAACGCGGGGGATGCAGATGGCGGGTGTCGCAGCCATTGTTGAGTTGGTCTGCACAGATACCTGTAGGCCTGCATTGCTCTTGTATGTTAAATTATCGTAAATTCTTTGGAGCTACAGAATAGCTTATGGGAGCGGTAGAGAACATGCAGATGGGCGGTGCTGGGTGGATGTTGGATTGAAGGATGGGTTTAGCAGCTGAAGAGACGCGTTGCATGCCTGAGGCAACATGTTGGGACTGTATCCTTGCCGATAGTAAGTTACGATGATTAAATACCAGGCTTCACTTATTGTTTTGCCTTCTCATTTTATCACAAACATGGCAGGTTTTAACATCCGAAACCGGACTGAGTTAGACTAGTTATTGCTGGAGTGTGTGGCTGTTCTTGGTCACCTTGGACGCCTCGAGATCACCAAACCATCGACGCCGCTCAACACAGACCACAACCCAGGTCTCGCTCCAGGTTCCTACGTGATGCGACTGAGTGAGCTTCTTTGTTCTCAGTTCATAGTTTGAACAAGTTTGCATAACCTCACTTCTCCTCTTTCCCTTCCTTCTTCTCCTCTCCAGTCTTACCCTTCTCTTCCTGACGGTGAAACTCATCGACTCCCCAGTTTCCTCAAACCCACAAGCACTACAGTCAGGTTTGCATACCTGCAGCCTGTCACTCACTCAAGGTGCTTAATTGGGACCGTGCTTCTGCCCTTATCCATCTCATCTCAATCTTTGGCATTTTTCACAACTCCCGCGCCTGGTTGTGTTGCCGGGAATCTTGCGGATCCCCAGACTTGCTTCTATCTTGCCTTCAACTTGCAGCCATGGCCAGGCATTCTCCTGAAAAGCCAAGCTCCCGTCGTTCTAAGGTCAGGGCATCTCGCGGCTACTACTTAGATACAATGCACATACCATTGTCACCTATACCTAGACCCTCCACCAGACCTCCTCAGCGTCGTGCACAGCGAAACAAGGCCAAAGCTACACACAATGCCCCTCGCTATCTGAATCTCTCATTATCGAGCTCATACCATGAACGCACCGACAAAGTCAGCAAGCCAACTGGTTCCCGTTCTCAGAGAGCCAAGGTCAGCATCACTACTGGGCAAGGCCGCCATGTTCCGCAGTACGCCTATATAATTCCCCTCTCCCAACCATCCCATCCACAGGATGCAACTACGCTTCAGCCGGAAGTCTTATCCAAGAGATCACATCCCATCAGCTTGCACAGCGATCATTACGATGAGTCCAGGCCCCCGCAGAAGCGTCATTGCGGTCGTGGCGATGACGCTCCTGGGCTATTCAAGTGGGCCTCACCCAAGGTCCTGTCCGTTCCTTTGCCTTCTGGCGAGTCCCTACCTAGCATTCCCAGAGAATCTAAGCTTCTGGGAACCGTTTCAGACAAAGCTCAAAAAAGTTCATGCCGCTCAACCCTGCCCGTTGTACCCTGGTCTCTCGCTGAAAGCCCTCGTGGGGAATGCGAGCCTGACATGTCTGTTAAGTCCATGGGCCGCACCAAGTCTCTTTCTAAGAGTTGCGACGATGCCGTGGCACCGAGCGGGAAACTGGGTAGTAAAAAATGGCAAGCATACGAACCAATTCCACGCAGGATCATCAGTACGAAACGCGGTCTCCTCGATGGGGCTCCCAGACACCAACACGCCTCCGAACTAACCAAGACATCCTCCAACAAAGAAAATTCGCCCCAAAACCCCAAAAAAGTCGCAGCCCGGATCCTGCGTCTTTGGCTCTTCCTTTTCGCCTGTCTTCTCGGTGCCTTCATTGGCAGCATGGTCCTTCACAGCCATCTAGCCCTAGAGTTTTCTGCAGCCAAGTGGGAGCTAATAGATCACGAGTCTTTGCATTGCTGTGGAGATAAGATCAAGGCTTGTTTCTGGTAAGATAATTATCCGCAGCAAGGACCCAGGCCTGGTATGCTCTGGGCTTGAAAGACTACATCCTTGTCGCGAGATTGTTCTCATTTACTCCTCGTGGTACCTGGTCGGGTTGCAACCCTAGGACTTTCGACCTTATATCTAGGGGTAGAGGGTCCTGAATCGGGAAGCTGAAGCTGTTTTTCCTGGCGTGATGTCGAGTTCAGGAAGCTTGGATGATTTGATTGACGAGTTTGGATCTGCTCTAGTGCGATGTGATTGGTTTGTTGGTCGTTCAATGAATTCCATTGTTCATTGCAATTCAAGATTGTTCGCGCAAAATTGTGCTCAAACCATGCAACAAGTGTGTCTCAGGGGATTGTTCTGACTTAGTCCTAGAACCCCTTTGACTGTCAAAAGTCGAACACTCTTTCCCCATTACTTCCAAGTATAAGATCATTCTTCTGTCTCTGTGGTCAACTGCTTCTTTACCTATATCGAAACGGTTGTCATTCCATCCCAATCACTGCTCAACTCGCATCAGTGTGTGAGACTTGGCTGCTAGATTCAGCAACGCCAATCCCCAACCACATTGGACACTATGGTTAGCCAGCCAATCCGCGATGGCAGTGGCAAGCCTGTCATGCTTGATCAGCGACTGTCTCTCGAGGAAAATGCCATCCAAGAGAATGGCGGTATGACTGGTATGGCAGCTGACCTGCTAGACAGCACAGACAGCGCAGACACAGAGACACAACTTCAGGCGCCTAAAGCTAACCCCCAATCGCCCGAGGTGGCGACCATTGTCTCTCCTATCACAACTGCATTTGCCAACGGTCAGCTCACCAGAAAGGATATACTAGAAATGCTTACCGGCCAACTTGAGGCACGATGGCAGACGATGCGCGAGTATGATCAAGATTGGCGTGAGAGATCTCGAAACCGAAACGCAGCCTGGATGTCCACCTCTGAGTGGGTCACAAGTTCCGAATGGACGACACCTTTCAAAGAGTCTGACAGCACCGAAATAGACTGCCTACGAGCAATGGTCGGCGAGAGGAATTATCTCAGATTCAGAAGAGACGAGCAAAATCTCGCTCTCTCCGAGTGGCTGGTTGATCTAAATGGATGCGCAGCTGAAGAGGCGGTTCTCAAGCGGCACAAATTGTTTCGAGACTTACTGGACAGAATGATTTATGGTCTGGTTTACACTGCACGATGAAAGGCGAGAAACGTCCTTGGCGGCGCTGTGAGGTAGAAGACGAGAGGAAGAAGTAGAATGTAAACACCATTGGCTACCTCGATGAGCTTTAGCAGACATTGATATCGAGCCATTGCAGTGATATGATACTGATATATACATGCATAATAAGATGTGAGAACTATAGGTGAAATTTGGGCCAGATATTCGACTTTGGTTGTTCTGCTTAGGTAGTCTTATGGATGTATTGCGTGTGTTAGGTATGGTTGGGATTCTAAATGCTGGGCAAACTGGTTCAAGCTGTTTTGGAAGCAAGTAACTATTAGATGACCATGGGTCCTTCCTGTTCACACTCACCTGTTGTGGTTTGGCTCCGCGTTTAGGAATGAGGGCTTCGCACTGTGTCGCAAAGTCTTTGTTTTGGGGGAAGGTGTGTGACAAAATTCGGGTCAGCTTCCTGCCGTGCCGGAGCCGGCCGGAAACCAGCCTGACTACGGTCGGGTAGATGATGCATTCAGCTGGCGTTTTCTCTACGCCAATACTCTATGCTAATTGACTTCCAGATCTCCTTAATTATGTAGTGTAGCTGTAGCCAAGATTGTTGACTCTGAGCACGAGTGTCAATGCTCGTCTAGCGACAGGCCCTCTTGAGATCCCTCTCCACCACAACAGCCTCTTCAACCTTGTACTCAAGCTGACAAAGAGGTTGCGTCTTTCCTTTGAAGAGAAAGCTCGTCACCGCCCCAAGAATATCATCTGTAATACTAGCGATCCTCTTGCCATCAACGGTTCCGATTACCCTCTCCAAACCAGGTGCAGTAAAGCCCAGCAACGATAGGACCAGCGGTAGGTCTACAAAGGACATGTGACCGGTCCCATTGATGGTGAGGAGCATCTTTGAGGCGTCGACTTTGCCCATGATTCCTTTAAAGTATGACGCTGCTTCCTCTGTGCTATCGGCACCGACGACAAAGAGTGGTGTATCAAGGCCGGCTTCGCTAACGGATCCGTATAGTTTCCCGTCCAGATCAAGGCCGCCAAGAACACGGTCGTCGTTGAGAGCAACTTGAGCCGAGGTCGCACCTCCAAGAGAGTGGCCGTAGACAAATATCCTGCTCGTGTCAAACCCGTCGAGGATGCCCCCGAGACTAGACGGCTCCAGAATTTGATCAATAAGGAAGGATATATCTTCGCTTCGAACCTGTCCATCATTTAATTGTTAGTCAGAGGCAACAACAAAAGGAACTGGACTACCCGCTTTTACGCCCTTCTCAGCCACTTCGTCATTTATGTCGTTTGGATTTGCCCCATACACGACTGTGCCGTCGGGAAACTCGACAATAGTACTGTCATAAGGGTGATCGACTGTGATGACCACGTTCCCTTGGCTGGCCAGTGACTGTGCTTGGGCGCTAGAAAGCAGCCTGATACTGCTAAAGCCAGGAGAGAATATGACAATAGGAAGAGGTGCCCGCTTCTTCGTGGATGCCTTGCAGAATCCAAGCTCTAGCCCCTCAAAGGTCGTATTGGGAAGTCCCAGTAATTTGGCTGCGCCCCCGCGAGTTCTCGGCGGCATATAGTCGATCTTTTCGCTTTGGCATTTCGTCTGATGTTTTTGAGTAGGGATAAAAAGCGACGTCAAAATTCGTCGCTTGTGTCGACTATCTTCAGGGGCATACGGATCCCATCGAGACTCGTCAGTGAGTTCCACGACTTCGTGTGAGACAGACCAGGGGCCCGAGGGTCCTGAGACCACGATAGCTTGCGCTATGTTAAAGAAAAGAAACAAAAAGGCCAACATGGTGGAGTGAGCTGCTGCAAGACTGCCCTTGTAGCTCCCCAGAACACTCAAGGTAGAGGAACCTCCTCTATATATATTCCTGCGATTCACTGACTCGGTAGCTACGGCCTTGGCGACACTTTCGAATAAGCGGTCGCTTCTCTTTTTAGGAATTAAAAAACGCTGTGCTTACGTTGGATCTTTATACGGGGGCTCGCGTAATCTCGCATAACATCGTATTCCCTACAGGGGCACACGCTTTTCTTTTTTAGCCAAGCATTCGCATCCTTTGCCTTTAGGCCAGGCAGCGGGAATTAAAGTCGTTCATGAGACTCAAACAGGGTTTTGGGCCTAGATTTGGGTTTCTCACACTTATGTTACAGTTCAGCTTGACTCTCCATTCCCCTTGACGGTCAGCCATCAAACGGGATTTCCATGAGAAGGACAATAAACACTTGGATGATAACCTTGATGAGGAACGAGGCTGAGCTGACGGTTTGTCGCATGGTTACACTCAAGGCAGACAAGGGATCGTCGTTATACGAGAGCTACCAACCCAGGTGAATCATTCGCCCCGCTTCAAGGTGGGTTTGGTCTCAGCTGGTGCTCACGCCACTGTCGGAGATAGGAATCAATGCCCGATGGTATTTTAAAATCATGAGTTGGTTGACTGGTTCTGGCGAAAAGATTCCCTTGACAGAAGAAGCCACAGGCGGAGCCCAGGGCGAAGCGGTCTACATGTATCGATCCATTATAGCGATGAAACTCTGTTGGCATAACTCTCGTCAAAGACAGATGTCTTAGCAACTCTCACCTTTTTGGTAGAGCCTGGGGTTACTAGCTAGGGTCACTAGCTGTACAGACTTGGTTTCCAACGATGGAGATGATTGTCATTTGTTCAAGGATGAGCTGTCTTGTTCCACGAGTATGTTTATGTCAACTCAACTTCTATAAATATCACGTCGTCACTTTCATAGCTGACAATCATAGACTTGTCCACTCCCTTTAAAGGAGAACCGGTAACTTCTGACACAGTAAGAAAGGCTAAATGTGAGTCATGAGACCTATACGAAGTGCTGTTCCAAACCTCAAAAGAGCGGGATAGTCGATCTTCTGGCTCAGTTAACACAAGGGCCGGGCTCCAACTATAATAGAGAACACATTAGAGCGGGATCGTCTATAGATCTCCTGTACTCTCAATAGAGTGGTAGCAAAATGGCGCACTGCCCTAGCACCCCTGCGATATCCCTACCATTAGAAGTGATTTGACCTATTTGACAACTTAGACCGCTCAGTGCTTGATCATGTTATCCACCCCGGAACCACTCCCCGCAAAATGTTTCCCTTTGGTGGGAATTTCACGTTACATCCATCCCCGCGTTTTTCTATTTCCAATGCCATGTTTCTTGAACCGCGCCAATCAATTAGTGATAGACGGGAGTTTGCTATTGCCAAGCAACATTCCATGAACCGCACCAATCCTTGACCTCGTCGATCAGCGGGGTGAGCTAAATCGACCGAGCTTTGGGCCCGAGTAGAGGCATATAAAGACTATGAGTAAGAAAACAGCATTGATGATTGTTTGCAAGATTAGCTTTCACAGTTCAGAACACACCATGCATGTCCTTTCATTCATCTCGGCTCTTGTTGGCCTGTGGCCATGCCTTGCCTCTGGTTTTACGAACCCCATCAAGACCGGCAGTGATCCTCATATCGCCTACCATGACGGAATGTAAGATCCTATATCATTGAATTCATGAAGTTTCTACTGGTTGCTAAGTCCTTCAAGGTATTATCTGACTTCTACAACTTGGACTGATGTTCGCATTACGGCAGCCTCCACAATCGAGGGACTGAAGACGGCAGAATCCCACATCATATGGTCCGATAGGTCAAACCCGGCCAGAGCATGTAACTTTTGGGCTCCGGAGATGCACAAGGTTGGGAATCGTTGGTACGTCTACTTTTCGGCAAGCTTGTGTAATTCCGACTGGGGTATCGTGTTGCCGTCCTTGAGGGTATACGCGCTGGAAGGTGGCACTGAGAACCCTCTCTCTGCCGATTATAAAATCTCAGATCCTGTTTTACCTCCTAATTATAACGCTGGTATGCTTGATGCGGTATGTAACGAACTCCTTCCTATCCATAGACACTCTCTAATCAAGGACCGCTAGACCCTCTTCAATATTGAAGGCACTACGTATTTTCTGGCAAGTTCTTTAACCCAAATCTGTGTGGTGCTTTAGACTCATGGATAATACCAGTTCTCGGCAGTTGATGGCCCCGAAAGCCCTGACGGAGCATCCCTCTGGATTGCCGAGCTCCTTTCACCAACTACTTGTGGAAATGCGACTATGATAGCAGCCCCCGAGTTCGACTGGGAGCAAGAGGATTCTGCCGTTCTTGAAGGACCGTATGGCATTGTATCCCCTGCCGGCACCATCTATGTGGTCTACTCGGCCGACTCTTGCAACACACCCGCCTACAAGCTCGGCGTCATGAAGTTCACCGCTGGAGCTGACCCGCTGGATCCTAAATCATGGACCAAGTCTCCTGAACCAATATTTCAGACCATGAATGGTCTTTATGGACCAGCTCATAATGCATTCTTTAAGAGTCCCGACGGCGCGGAGGATTGGCAGGTCTTCCACGCCAATCTGAATGCGAATGACGGCTGTGGCAGTACCCGCAAGACCTTTATCCAACCTATCAACTGGAAGAACGACCAGATTGACCTGGGGGAGCCCCTTCCTGTTGGTGTTGAGATTAAGGCACCTTCAGGAGAGTAAGGAGGATATGGTGCGGCTGATGCAAGACTGACGCCAACCACGAGAGATACTTAGACACTCTAAGCTATATTAAGCGAACAAGCCCTCTAATGCATCTACCTCTTGGCCTCCATTTACACTTCCGTGCTTCTCTGCCACTGTGACACTCTTTCGCCTCATAAGTCACCACGTAAATTAGAACACGTTGCTAAATCCGAACTGTTTATTCTAAATCACTTGAAGCAGACCCTTCATGACGTTGACGCTACCAGGAAGCAGTCCTTCTGGCACATTCTCATCCGTTTCCAACATGTAGTATGGTCCAGAGCCCTCGTAGTCAGCCCTGGCCTGCCATCCGTGAGTCTTTGCCTCTGTGATCTCCCACTTGATATTGGCTCCTTCTGCCACTGCGTTCTCGCAAAAGGTAACAACATCATCGACAAATAGATCATAGGAGCCCACATTTACCCAAGTTCGAGTTGGTAGCACATCACCCCAACTCCAATTTCTTGGTTGAGGTGCACTAAAGTTCGCCAGCTCACCGCCTTTGTTTCCCATGGCCAACGCAGCTGCACTGTCCAGTCGCGGCTTATCAGTAACATCCAGGTTCTTGTTGCGTTCGAAGGAAGCCCCCGTGTTGGTGAGATTGATCCAGGGACATAAGAGAATGGAAGCAGCTGGTCGAGGCAGACCCTGGCGGATGATGCCAAGTACACAGGCGACAGTGAGATGGGCACCAGCTGATTCCCCGCCCACAATGATATCTTCAGGACTGATGTTTTGTGTCTCGACTAGATAACGGTATGCTGCGACAGCTTCGGTTTGCTGCTGCGGGAAAACAGCGTCGGGTGCAAGTGTGTAATGAAGGGACAAGATGTCGAGGCGAACACGTTTGTCGGCCATCAGCTCAGTCAGTCTGAACAAGGTGGAAAACATCCAAAACGGAGTACCGTGGATGTAGGCGCCTCCGTGTATCCACAGAAGAGTTTTGTTCTTCCACCCTGTCTCGCCGGGCGCATCCCCTCGGCCCCGACGAAGCCAATACGCCGAAAAGTTGGGGGTCGAGACTGGGGTGCCGATTTCGTCGGTCACACGGCGAAATCGTGGTGACCCGAAGTCGACATCGATCGCAGACGGGTCAAGCATCGGCATGATTAGAGAGTTCAAGGGGTTTGTTGTGTTCGAGAGCTCAGTTGTTGCTTTGTTTCTCACACCTCATGTCATGCCGACTTGACTGTTCGCTGACGAGGGGGCTGTTCGGCCTCGGCAAAGAAGCAGCCGAGCCATGATCCACATCTCACGGGGTGCCATGTTTACAGCCGTTATTGAAGGGTTCCAATTAGCTAGGTAGGTAGTTGTCCTTGACATTTAGGCTAAACTGTCCCTGACAGACAATGTTGGCCCGCTTCCAACTCTTGGCAAAACTTGGGACTGAATTGTTATAATTTTATTAAAATATTACATCTTTTCTTATTTATTTGCTGTTTATTTTTAGCTTCCTCTATAAACATTCTGAGAGAAAGATATGGATGGCAATGGATATTTTGATACCGAGACACAGAAGGAAGGAAGGCACGTGACCTTAGACCTCGTCCTGCCTACCTACCAAACACCATCTCTTCCATCTCATCACTTTTCCTCGTGCCCACATCATTCCTCCGCAAATTACTTGCATTGGAATCATTTCTTGCTCGGTATTGCTCTACTGTGAGATACATCTTCAAACTCTCCAGCATTTCATCCATGGCTATCTCGAACTCGGTCCCCTCAGACCCTCCTGCCCCGTCACCTCCGAACAGCAGCCGCCAACCCGCATCAAACGCCACCAACTACCTCGAGTGTCGCAGATGTGGTCGCTAGAAGCCACGTAGTCAATTCACTGCTTTGGACCCGGGCAAGGGGATTGTTACAACATGTCTGCCTTGTCGGAATCTAGAACGCACCAGCGTATGCGTTAGCATGCTGGCCTATCCGATTGTCATGGCTAACCAGGTACAGCGTCGTAGATACCGGAGGTATTTACGTAGCCGCCTGTCAGCCATATTACCAAGATCGACTCTCCCTCAAGTTCCTCAACCAGCCCTTCCACAGCCATCCAGCATGGGTGCCCAGACAGTTTCCAACACACCCAACGTTCAGCCAGCTTCCACGTCTCCGGATGCGTTGACTATGGCCGCGGCCCCCAATATGCCTCTAATACACGACTCAGAAGCCACCCAAGAAACCATTTCTTACTTCGGGAGTTTCGATTTGGATCTGTTAGCTGCGACCTCGCCATTACCAGATATCGAGTTTAAAGCCAGCGACTTTGACCCGCTCAGCATCCCGTTGAGTCCCGCCAACCCGCATCCCGCCAATGACCAGAATACCATCCCGATTACTTCCGACACACCCAGAGGTCGCAATACCTCGTGCGTCAAGTGTTTTAGGCCGAGGCCCTCTGGGAGCAATACACAAGAAGACCAAGGTCTGTGCAGGGCATGCTACGCCAGATTGCGGACGGCCCAGTTGAGAGCAGCCAGACAATGAAATGATCAATTCTCAGGGACTAAATGGAGTGTTGCTCACCAGTTAGTCCAGGTTGCTTCCTCAGGCAATTCTCGAATCCTCGTGGCAAGCAGTCTTGAGCGCCAGTAGCTTGAGGTTTGGTTCTTGGAACAAAACCAAGATTGTGCATATCATAGGTAGTCACTCGTACAAAAACATGAGATACTAAATTAGGCCTCGCCAGGTAGTGTTTGACACAAAATGGTCCCTGAATATGGGGAATAAATCTGAGGAAAATGCTAGAGGTAGCTAAATGAAATATCCAAAGCTTTAAGATCATTTCTCATTGTCTCACTAACATTGCCCATCGCTGGGCTGTAAAGTAAATACTTTTTATCGGCTGGAGCCACTGTGTCTGGTCATCCTGAAATCCGATCCTGGACAAGCTGGCTGATGAATAAAATAAATCTCGACGTAATCTCCGGTTGCATATCTATTTTACACGTTTCAGCTACAATGTAACTATATGGCAAGACAGAATATTCCCAATGACCAACTGGGCGCTCGATTTTTCCTCTTTCTATTATGAATCCTTCTCCATTGGCCAGCGTCAGTCGACGGGCCCAGCACCGACCAACCGTCAGCTCGGATCTTAAATAGACAGTATCAAGTAAGATCCGAGGCTCCCGAGCCCATGATTGATTCGCTGCTCCAGATGGCCAGCTTCGCAAATGCCCCACAGCCGCTGCATTGGATTGCTTCAGCCACATGTTGTACGAGGCTTGCAACGGTAAACGCTCGAGTATAACTTGTTGCTACATTCCCTTGGTTTTAGATCTCTTTATCGTTCTATTTAAAATCCACTCTATGGTTTCAGCCCGAGGCGTTCATACAGACCCCGACCACCTCGATAGCCAAGATGGATCGGCACGTCTCCCGTCATGTTATACGGGTTCTTCACGACATTTGGTTATTCGTATTCACGGCAATTGTCATCACGGTCTTTGCAATTGCTTGGCTAGTGCAAGGAGGGTCAATTGCGTTGCCTCCATGGACTAAAGAGCTCAGCCTTCTATCCGAAGAAGACCAGACCAAGTACTCGGCTGTGCTAGTCACTTGCATTTGTGTCTCCTTTGCACTACTACTCGTCACTTCCTACAGTTTGATAAAATCAGGTAGCAGCCATGGGTATAAATAAGCGTACCAGAAAGGTTCGTAAGTCGGAAGCCTGCCATGTTGCATTTCAAGCCGATTCAGATACTTATTGGTATGCAGTCCGACATCGCTTCCAGCATCAGGCCTGTAAGATACCAAAGGACTTGCTCAGTCCAAAAATACAATAACATATGGTGGACATCGAAATTGCTGAGCTCTAGGATTGTCGACAAACTAGTTAGTGGAGACACACCTCAAGAAGCCTTACAAAGAGTTGGCCGAACACCACCTTGCTGGGCTGATGTGGGGGAAACTCTCACTTCATTTATGGGTGACTAGAAACATGGCCTTCCTCCATGTATCCGCGAAGCCCGTCAGATCCCATCGGTTGCCTACCTTTGTCAAACGGCCTTGGATTGATGATGGCGGCAGCTATCATCCCTATTTAGTTGGGTCGCCTTGATTCACCCGCTCCGGGAGTGAGAGAGATAGAGTAGATAATCCACCAATGCGATAGTTGAGATTAAGAGGCTCTCTAATCTCCTAAATGTGTCTTCCTAGGCACGTTGATGAGCAACAATATTATGCAAGGCGCTCTCAAAAGGGCCGATAAAAATAACAATGTGCGCCCTGTTTCCTATGCTGACTATAACCTAACTAGCGTGATAAGGTTTCATGCCGTTTCTATATCTCTTTCCTATCAAGCTTGCCAATCAATGTACCACCATCAAGAATGCTACCAAACATGGCTGCCTCAAACAGGTAGTTTACCTGCCAGGCGTGATGGTTTGCATGAGCAATCACCCATACCATCTCCAACACAGATCCTCGAGAGAATAACTTAGCCATACAAAGTCTTGAGCCCTCGACAAGCTTCTTCTCTTGCTCTTCGTCAACCTTGCCTCCTCTAACATACTCGAGTGGGCCTGTAACAAGGAACCACCAGAGGTCTCGAAGTACCGGCTCTTCTTGGTTGGTGTCAAGAAAGTGCTCCACATGATTGCATGTGTCATCACCGTTGCATGCAAACTTGGGGTCCAGAGGTCTGCTGAAACCTGTTATGTGGTATTCCTCGTCAAAGACCTCGTCGAAATCCGCCTCCAACTGGGGTCGAGCAGGTACCTTGCGGGCTTTGGGCCAGCCAAGAAGTGCTCGCCGGAAAAAGAAATGCCGGTCATTTTGAATGTGCCATGTGTACAGCGCAGCGCACATTCTAGCCACAGGTTCATGCCACCTCTGAGTCAACAGCCTAGCTCCAACTGCAGCGTAGGCATCGTAAACTCTTCGCAGAACTTCTTCGCTGACAATACCTGTATCAGTCATGTCTGCGACATTCAGGAACGAGTTCATGACCTCCGAGTTGACAAGGTCGCATCCCACGTCGACGACATCGGTACCTGGCGAGCTAAAGACCAGGTCCGCCATAACGGCACCGGCATCGAAGCCCCGCGCTATGGCCTCGGCGGCCATTCCGAGGAGGCTACTCTCGGAAAGGGAGATGATCTGTGCCGAGCGTCGGTCGAGGCGAGCTGACTGGGTTGTCAAGTGCGCCTTGTGCTTGGTCTCGAGTGCAATTTTGCCTTGGATGTATCTCATGCCCACGCGGACGGCGTCTCGTCTCTCACGGCCGCCCATGGTGCCTAAGGCATGTGGGTCTGCAAGGCCTTTCTGATACATCTGTTCAAGAGAGGGAAAGACGTAGTTGTAGCCGTGTTCGTAGTAGAAAGCCATGTCAGTCACGTAGTTGGAGAACATGGTTGACGGATCAGCAGCACCCATGAGCAAGCTAGCGATGCCACAGCCAAACAGGGCATTATTTGTCTTCATGGCTTCAGGCCAGTTCTCTGCCCCAAACAGCTTCAAGGTTTTCTCCGAAGCCCTGCTCAGGCCGGTCCCCTTTGGTGGCAGAATGTTTCCAGCCCCATGCTGATCTTCCTTCCAGCGCTGAAGATCGGGAGACAACTGGAGGTGGACCGCCGAGGGCCCTGGTCCTGGAGTGGACAATGATCCTTCTTTGTCCAGGGTTGAGTCTTCTGAAGTTTGTTCGACATCGGCAAAGACTCGGGCAACCAAGTCGCCAGCCTGGCGCGACAGGGCTTCCAGGTTAGCCACCTTGCCGTCACCGACAAGACATCTCGCTTCCGAGTAACCGGCGTGAACAGGGTGTCTTGGCTTACGGCCTAGCAGCCTCCCGAGACGGCTTCGGAAGCCCTTGCCCCAGAAATACAGGGGAATGCCTGCCGGTTCTTCTGGAAAAGACTGTTTCTTGGGGGATTTGACTTTGATGTTTAGCCCTTTGAGGGAAAACTGGCCCCAGTAACCTTGCCGAGGCCGGGATGGACAGCAGGGGACGGTCATTTCGATCGACGGCGTGAAAGTTTATGGGTAGTGAATTGCTACGACGGGAGTCCGAGCGTTGGATCCTCCCTGCTCTTTATATCATCAGGATCATGACATTATGCTCTCTCAAATGCGCTGTTAAACAGAGCATTTGTTGGCAGCTCCGCAGTTACCGACGCTGGTCAGGACGTGGCCACTCTGCAAGATCATGGTCTCCATGCACCAACAACCCCGAACTTGATACCACATTTGATGCTGTGTCGACAGACCAGTTCTTTGGCATTGCCTATCACTTCTGTCTTGGGCTTGAGTTTGCTTGCCGAGCCTCGTCGCACTCCACGCTGGTTCGGGGGCGTGGCCAATCACGCTCTACCTGTCAACGCTTCCATGACCGGGTAGCCTGAATAGCGTCCTCTTGATGGTTCTATCTCGGCCAAGAACATGCCGTCTTGTCCCAGTGACAGACCCACGACGTCCGAGGCTAGGCTGGGATGTGGCTCCTGGGCCAGGCCCCCTAGATAGTGTTGCGACGTCGTCAGTTTTGCGCGATATCATGAACCAGCCTTGCCACTGGAAGAGTAAACGAGAAATCCTTGAGCTGTAAGCGAAAACTAGTACCCGAGAGATTGGCTCAGTGCGGTGCAGTAAGTTGAAAGTGGCTGCTGTCGTCCAGATCCAGACCTAGATCCAGACCACTACTAGACTTGCTGCCTCTTGGAGCTGGACAAAGACGGATAAACTCTATCGGCGAAACAAAAGTCAGGATAAGGTCATATCAGGGTTTAGCACACCGCGACTTAGGATCAAAACCAGGTCACGGAATACAGACTTGGAATGGAAACGATCACCACAGACTAACCTGGCGATAAGCGAGAAATGGCCTAACTCACTTTCGGTAGAGCAGAAACGAACACGTCACGAGGTCCACTGCCCAAGCGAGAGGAGCCAGGAATGCACTCAGGCAGGCACTTAAAGTGGCCTGGTATCGCCACTTGGCCTACTTGAGCCTGATGGTCCGGATGCGTTTATACCTCGTCTGAGCGGTGAGACGCCATTGAGATTGGACCTGTCTGCACCCTTACACAGACCATATCTTATACAATGATCCCAAACGCTTAGCCAAGCATTCCCTAGTCAAATCAAATTAGTTGTCAAATGACAAAGTGCTGACACTTGAGCTCGGGCAAATGTTGGCCGAGCCTGCAGGCTTGGCGCCTCTCTCGAGACACAGCTGCCATCCCCAACTACCGACAGGCATGTTCGCCGATATGGGTCCTCCGCGCCGGGTCTTGCACTCAGTAGGGCAGTCATAAGCGAAGCTAAAGAACTCGGCACCGTACGGGGCATTCCAAATCATGCAATCTCTGTCGCAGATCCTCCCTAGTCAGGTCTGACCCTGGCATAGTTTAGACCATGCGGCATGATCCTCTCTGCATGCCCCGTCGTATCCCAGATCAGAAGAAGGGGCGGAATACAAGTGCCGCTCCAATCTTCACAGCAGCAGACAAAAACATCCAACTGCCGCCCTTCGCCATCCAACACTTTGAACTTTGGAAGTTCATGCACAAGCAAAGCTAGACCTGCATTAACACTATGCAGCATAAGCCAAGATGCCGTCACTCGAAGGCCTATCTTTAGTTCCCTATCGCTCGCTCGATCCATCTGGGACCGAGGTCCGGCTGCTTGAGCTGCATCCGGCTTCGACTGGCAACATCAATGAGCGCCTTGTATGTCGCCTGGTACATGAACGACTTAGCGAATCCTCCGACTTTATTGGCCTCTCCTCGCTCTTCGGTGACATCAATGTCACCGAGGCCATCCAAGTGAATGGGACCAGGGTCGTCTTGCCCGCCAATGTTGCCCAGGCACTACGTTACGTCCGAGCCGTTTTTCTGGCCCCTTCACCACCGACGCCATGTTCTTCTTCATCAGATCTTCGAGAGGAGAAAAGATACGAAGCACCTCTTCCACCTCCTCCTCCACCCAAGAAGGCTCCAAGCTGGCTTCGATCTCTCTTCAGGGGTGTTCGCAACGCATTTGCCGAGCCCTCAAAAGGGGCTAGGCCGCCTCTGCGCATATGGCTTGACACTTTGTGCATCAACAGAAGAGATGCACGTGAGGAGGGAGAGCGACGATCTCATATGGCGCGAGCTTACCGACATGCCAAGATGGTAGTTGGATGGCTTGGACCCAAAGATTCTACTTCCGATCTCGCCATCGAGATCATCCGGGCATGGGATAAGTGCATGCCCCTCACCTTTGGCGAGCCAGGTGACCGTGAGCTTCACCCAGACAACTACGCCCCTACACTACAATGGATGGGTCCTGTTGCGCACCTGAGTGATATCCCAGAGGGTATCACCGACCCGCGCGAGGTACCCAGCTACAAGGCCATTTCAGAGTTTCTCAACCGGCCATACTTCCGGAACACATGGATGCTGGACGATATGACCATGGCGCGATTCCCAGCTTTCCTATTAGGCGACGACATTGTGTCCTGGATGCAGATATTACGGCTCAACCGCGTCAACGAAGACATTAAGGATCATGGAGCCGACATGTTCCCTGATCATTTACGGCATTTGCTAGAGTACATGCCGCTTGGGAGTGTATACACCTTCCTAAAGGAGTTTGATATGCGGCAGAGGGAGGAAGGGATTGTTCCAATGATGATCACCGCCACGAGTTCGGTGAGGAGTTCAGAATCGATATCCGCTTTGCGAGGAGCGCAAAGATAGGAGCTTGGAGAAGGTCTGGCGCAATTACTATTTAGCAGGCAATAGGTGCTTTGGAGAAGTTGGTTGTAGCATACATCAAGTCAATACCCACACTGTTTTCATTTTGTACAAACTTCAAATCTCCTTTGCCTGGTGTCGTGTGAACAAACCTACATGATACCAGTACTATATCAAGAGTAAGCTAGTAGTGAAGGCAAGAGAATGCTAGCTCAAGCCATCGACGCTTAGTCACATGTCCTTCTCTCTCTCCTCCCTCTCTCCTCCCTCTCTCCACCTCTAAGCTTTTCCATGCTTGTAGCAAAATCAAAGCATGCTCCGATACTCATTGACCTTGCACAGGTTGTCCTGAGCTATTTATATTCCCTCAACTGCCGTGAACATCTCACGATACTTGCTAAATAACCATCATCGCTTGGTCTAGTAGCCGGTACGCAGGCTTGTTGGAACACTGTTCATCCACATTGAGGGATATTTACTTATGTCTAGAAGCCATTTCTTTGTGTTTTTTTCTTTCTCCCATTCGATGCAGTTTTCAGTGCCGTATTGCTGTTGCTGTCGTGAAGCCCCCCTGCCCTCTGGCATCCACTCCTCTCCATTTCCCGCAGTTTGAATGGCAAGCTATGATATTTCAAGCCTCTAGAAGCGAGTATAGTTTATGGAGAATTTGTCTCATACTTGGATTCTCATCGGTCTTCTGGCTCAGTTATCCCATGAAGGGCTAGGCTTTGGTTATATCAAAGAACACAATATCAAATTCAACCGTCATAGACGAATGTTTGTCTTGCTTGACTCGACGCTGAAAGCTTCAGTAATAAACCACCCCATCATAGTTATATTCTGCATTTTCCATGCGTAGGGAGACCCAAAGCCGTGGATTAATAATTCCCTAAGAGTCAGATAGTTGTTATGCAGTCTTATGGACAAGGTAGTGGTTTCGATTTGCCTGGCGGAGCAAAGCGAGTGCACACTTGACACGCCTGCATCGGAAATTCTTGTTTTCCAATGACGTCTCGGCCAGACACAACATAAAAGAACACGACAATAACCGCATCGATCAGATAACATGAAGAAGAAGGCTCAGTTTCAACTAGATCATACGCATCTGCGTATTAAATGAAGGACTCATACGAGACTCAGATCATGTTGCCTGACACTTGTGAAAACAGCGTCACTCTGAACATGTCTTCAGGGTAGGCTCAGGAGGGAAACGATTGTCTAAACGCCAACTCTCCTTGCTGGAGCAATATACTAACGTTTACCGCAAAGTTTCAGCAACAAAGTACCATAACATTCAAGACTCAGAGAAAGTGTGTGCAACACAAGCCTCCAGAACCCCCCCTGGGATTGAACTAGCCGGTAAACCCGAACCTGGGACGGAGAAACCATGGGGATATGATGAAGGTCCTCACTCAGAAACGGTCCAAGACATCATTAGTGGTATGGCTGATGACTTTAATCTCATAATATGCATTCGAGCTCTCTCCGGAGCAGTCGCTCTAAGTTATGTACAAAACTGCCCTCTACCATATGCTAAAGCTACAAAAAACACAACAGGCATTAAAACATTACATATGTGGTCAACAGAATCTAGGTTCGCCCGCTTTTCTTAGCCCTTATGATCGAAACGCCAGCGTTTGCTATTCTCCTTTACGAACCACCGGGTTATAAAGGCGCCCTCCTCGACCCATTCCGCCCACTCTCGACCATGCATCTCTTCTACGCCTTGCAAAAATGACACAAAGTCAAAGTTTTGTACCGAGTTGAGCTCGTGAGGATCGGATGTGAGGTTGCTCAATCGCCACTCAACATTCTCGATGACAGGCACGACGAGATGTCGTTCAGGATAACGGGCGTCACGGACGGTGAGCATTGCTCGCCCTGGGTTGGTTACTGTGAATTGCCATTGCCCTTGGCCAGTACGATCATTGACCACATTCAGTTCCCGCAAAAGAGACTGCCCTTCGTAGTTGCGGATGAGATCCGCGGCAGCCTTTTGGCTCGCTTCGCTCAAGGATCCAGTTTCAAGAAGCATATCGAGGATCGTAGGTAGAACTTGAGAGGATTGGACAGCGCCGTGTGAGTCGAAAGCCGGTAGTTGAGGGTGCGAGAGAACCAGAGGAACGTGATCAACACCGATATTAGGGTTGTAGTATGGGGAGGCAAAGTTATTCTCGGGCAGGGAAACACCGTGATCTCCGAGGAACATGACCAACGTTTCGTTGGCAACTCCTTGTTCGTCAAGTAGGTTGAGGATCTTGCGGATCCATCTGTCGTCGTAGCCCTCCGTGTTGATGTAACGGGACATCATGTCGAGACCCTTGGCCATCTGGGTGTACTTTTCGGTTGCTGGCAAGTGGAAGCGGTGGTGGCTGGTGCTCGTGAGGTGAGTAAGAAAGACTCGGTCGTTTGTCTTGCCGGCGTCGACAAAAATATCGCGGATGTAGTCTTCAAGGGGGTCCTCCTCGAAAGCGAATTCGTTGATGTTGGGAAGAGTGACAGGGCCATGCTTTGCAGCCGGGCTTCGAAGGTACTCTCGACCGATGGTATGTTCTTTAGGGAAGCCCATAGCGGCCATCAGGCTGTTTTGGTTGTCATAGTCGAGAGTGGCGGCCTGGAAATAATAAGACTTCCAGCTCGATTCCTTGTCATTAGGCTCCGTCTTTGAGTCTTCTGCCTTGTTCAGGGCCTCAAAAACATGAGGAAGACAGGGCTGATAGATATGATGACTGTATTCGAGGTTGAAGTCACCGACCAGGGGCGCCACGCCGCAAACTGTGCCAACCATGCTCTTGAGTGTGTACGTTCCAGCAGTGTGAGCATTGGTGAAGCGGATTCCACCACGTTTCTTTTTCTCTTCGTGTTCAAATCCGTCGTCATAGTCGCCCGTGATGAAGTTGGCAGTCGGTGTGAGACTGGCCATCTTGTCCTGGACCTCTAGAGGGAGTTTGCCATCTGGCCATGTGTCGGCGAACCGGTTCCAGATCAAGCCATCCTTCTTGATTGGGAACACATCGCTTCTGGTACTCTCCAACAGGATGATGACAACATGTCGAATCGAAATGTCCTTTAGATTCCCCCGTAGCTCTTTCAGCAAGGGCTCATCGAGATTAGATATCTTGAGCGGGTCGGCAGCCGCGCTATAGTGCGTCTCTTCGGTATACCAATCCTCAAAACCGGCAAGTGGCGAGTCCTTTGGCATCCAGGGGCAAGGTGATGACTTGATAAGGGCGGTTCGTGTGTCCCAGCTACGCTGGATGCCGTTTCCATAGTAAGAGGGTAGGTCGTCCAGGAATGGTGATGTCGACGCAAAGTCGACAAAGGGCAAAAGACCGCTGGTCCATGAAAGGAAAATCAGGGAAGAATCCTTGGGTCTCAAGAATGAGAGAATAAAAAGAGCTGTGAGGAGAATGGAGACGACGATGTACGGCAAGGCACGCCAGAGGCACTTGGTTCTCGGCCGGGGTCGTGAAAGTGATGATGACTTGGACTTCTCGCTGTATTTGACGCTTACTCCGGAGTTCTTTTCATCGTCGTCCTTGGTGTAGCGGTGACCGTTGTGTTGAGGAAGTTGATAGTAGCCACCTTGAACGCGACTCAGCTTCCGTCCAATGCAGGAGAATGGCCAGTTGACAATGTCTGCCCCCCATCCAAAGAGTCCATAGCAGGCACCCTGAAGTACCGCGCTCGCAAAAATGGCAAGGGACACAACGACGGCAAAGGTCATGAGCCCTGAGAGAAGAACAGTCCTCGCTGCCGGGTCAGCAACGAAGCCGATGTTGCGCCAGTGAATCTCGGATCCTGCGACAAGGTAAAATGACACGGACACGATGCCGAGTGAAACATTGTAGGATATTAAAAAGGTGGTCAGGGCTGAAATGAGTATTCTTAGCCTTCCCGGTGAGCTGGGTGTCCAGTGGCTAAGCAGAAGCCTGATGAGGAGTAGAAGTAATATGTCTTGAGTGAAGAAGGAGAAGAAGAAGAGCACCATGCGCTTTGGAGCCACTGAAAAGCGATGGTTGTGGAGATGTGCACCCTTGGCACCGCAGACAGCCAAGACGGCGAGGGCAAAGACAAACCTCCGGTTGGCGAGGCGTGAGACAAGGAGCCCGATCCATCCTGGTTTTCGATTCATCTTGGCTGGACGGAGCCCTTCGAGACAAGTCGATTGGTCGCGTGAGGGGAATTCCAGGACGGGAAACGGGGGAAAGAAGAGAGGACTGGGCGCTCGACGATGATAAATATCTCTCAACCCCAGAGCCTGGTTTCGCGCCAGGCGTTGGCGGTGCCGCGTTAGGCCTTTCTGGAGAAGCGATTAGGGGTCATTCTAGGCTCTGATCGCCTGCCTGGGGCCTGTTGGCCGACTGCACGCGTTAAGGGGGCCCAGGTCCAGTCCAGTTCATTTGGCAGCTTCTCCGCTCAACACTCCGCTAGCCAATATGCCGTGCGCCAGCATGAAACGAGAGGACCCGATCCAACGCCACTTAAGGGTCCTAACCAGTCGCGGCTGGTCGTGCCGAAAGAGCCCTACAAGCATCAACAACGGTAGCAGATTAGAATCATCAGTGGACCACTGGACCCAGTTTCCCCTATTGGATCTCGCGTAACGGCTCATCGACCTGTGTTGCCCAAGCAGTTCCAGGTGGTACGGCTACGCCACTGAGGAAGCACAAAAGACCCATTTTCGTTTACCGTATCGACTCATGGGATGGAAAAGGGGTCCGTGGGCGTCGACGTCCTTGCAAATCCCAATCGCTAACCGGTTAAGGACCCAAGACACGAGACACTACGCGTTGCTTGATTGGACCGGCGGTTGCATCATGAGCGGAATCTAGCCATGAATGGTCAAGGCTGGTCTGTCTAGCAGGGGCAGCGTGGGGTCTAGACTCTGCCAAGCCTCTCTCCCCGGCTCAGTGACATTCAAGGCCCTGATCTGCAAGGGGCGGCACGAGCTCGAATGAGGGGATATTTCGAGCAAGATGAGCTTCCAGTCTGAGCTTCTCTCTGCGAGACGGTCGGTAGTTCAGCGGCGCTGCACGTCGCTCTCCGTGAGATGCTTGTGGAGCGATGGCTGCTTACCCACCGTTGAAGAAATCAGTGTCTGAAACATGGTGACAGCCCTATCCTGGGATGGTAACGTGCCAGAAAAACAGCCGAACAAACAGAAAAGTTAATGGCCGAGGCCCTGAGTCAAGAACAAGGGCCCATCCTCCGGGCAAAGCCTAGCGGGCTTCTTCTGTTGGTTCTACCCCCAACTTCTCCCAACAGACAGGAGCACGTGCCCGTGGCGTTCCCTCTTAGGGCCCAAGATGCACGCGTGAGGCCGCCGAGGAGATGTTGTATGCACAAGCCGGGTGGATGATGCAACCCTCGCGAGAGGCCATTGGACAACCACCTCGAGCGCCTGCACGCGAGCGGCCGATATTGGCTCGACACCTTCCTTGATTAGACACTCGGTGTCTAGACCGTGCATCGGTTTGGGGGATGGCACTTCTGGTGATAGATGTCCAGAGTTACGGGCGAAGTGACGCGACTGGCCATGCCGTATCGAGACTTACCACGACCGATCTAGACCAGATATACGAGCCACCCATCATTACAAAAATGCACAGCCCGCATCGCATAGCCTTTATCCTGTGCAGGCATCGGTCCACCCTAGTTAGCCGTGATGCCGTTCTACCGAGGCAGATTGTCCAACACGAAACCCAGTCAGTTGTGTAACAGCGCTGCAGCCGGGCGCATGACAGAGGGAGCGCATTGTACTTCTCAAGCAAGCACAGCCGTGGTAATATCAGGCTTCATGAGAAGCACAAGGCGCGTCCCAGAATGGATAGCTGAGCGAAGTGTGTGTCCCATCTTTCAACAGCACAACCAGGCGCATCTCACCAATGTCTTGTCCTAGCAATACTGCGAGGCTATTGAGAGCGGCATGACAGCTGTGCGCCACCTCGGCCCACAGACCTTTCAGCTTGGGTTACCAGGCCGTATGATACGATGGGGTCTGTCCAATGGCTTCATCGCCATCGTAATGTTTGAGGCGCAGGGAAACTTTCCTTCTGAAACTCATTTGACTTAAGGACGATGTGTCAAACGAGCGTCCCTGCGTTAGTTTCTTCGGCGCGGCGGCTCCTCGGCAACCAAGACTAAGAAACTCGGGGAGGCTTACGCATTCTTTTTCGAGCTGCTTTCAAAATACGAGTTTCCTCTGAAAATATCCCATTTATAGCTTCTCAGGACGTTGCTTGCCTAAAGTCAATTCAAAGGACGCGTCATGTCCCAGGTGAGTGGAAATTCATGTGCCTCTTGAATGTACTGACTAGGCTGGGTTGTGAACATGCCAGTTTCAAGAGATGAGTTATAGAATGAATACAACATGTCAGTCCTCTCGTGTTTCCATTCTGAACAGTGTCTCAACGACAGGACCGAACAGGCACAAGGCCCTCTCGCAACAAGCTTTCTGTGAAGCAGGTTGATCCCCTCAAACCAGTTTGGGGTTGGCTTGTATGTGTCAAGGGCAGTTTGATGGATTATTTCGCCAAGTTTTTAATCATTTTTAGAAGCCCTTATACATGCAGGCCTACTTTCTCGTGTGTGGATGTGTTGGTTCGTTAACTGCACTCACTCACTCAGGGCTCATTATCGAGGGCCAAAGCCTCAGTCACAGTTTCCCACATTCCCTGCAGTGCAATCCCAAGGTCTATATTCCCTCCAGCAGTTTCTAACTGTGTTTTGCCCACCAAACAACACCCCCAATTCATCACCCCCTTTATTAAGCACACCTACAACTTCATGAACATCACAACATTCAACAAGTCTAAAGAACCGCAATTCGACGTTTTGGTGACATATGGAGCCTAACCGCTGTCTTTCCTTTGTCGTGGTGAACATGACAGACACTGATGTTGATGTTGATGTTGATGTTGTTCTCTTGCGAGCAACATCGGCTGGGAAACTGTCTGGTGTCAACATTGAACCGAACCGTCCGCCCAATCAGAGGTTGAGAGCCTGTGATGATGTAAACACTCTCTCAGCAAATCAAATCCCATCTCGCAAAAACACCGAAATGCGGGGAGTCAAGACCAAAAAAACTCATGTTGAACAGCCATGGACACGCAGTCACAGAACAAAAGACAAGGCAAATGACATGAAAACATGTCAGAAGTTCGATATTAAATTTCCTTTTCATAACAGTCTCTTATCCAGCTCCTACAGGCTTGCTTTGGATCGTAATCTCAAGTTTCTTCAGCGTTCAGTTGGTTCCAGGGTAGTTGATGTTGTGCTGTGACTCTGTGGGGGCTGAGGCGAATCAAGGTGAGAATGCTGTGTGTTGTACTTGAGAGCTCTTGGAGATCGGCCCGCCAATTCCGTGCTTGGTGTTCTTAACCGAGTTATGTTGGTCTTCCAAGTGCAACAGGAACCAAGTACGGGGAACCGGGCCGGGCTCCAGGCCCCATCAAGTGTTGGTTTTGTTGTCCCATCGGAGCACAGTACGGTACCGCGGACTGCAGCACTTTTGTACAGTAATCCAAATGCCAAGCATTTCTGCGTTGTTGTTGAACATTGGGATTGGGTAACGAGACGTCATCCTTTCTGGCATTGATTCATGTGGCCAAATAAACTCAGAGGGAGCTGATATCGATGATGAGGACGCTGACAACGTCAGTGGCCACCACAAACAAAGGAACCATAACAGTCATAGCTACGTCATGTTAGCTAATCAGCGCAAACCTTGAGCTTTGGCCTCTTGGAATATATAGAGCTTACTTGCTAACGACGAGGATCCTAAAAACTTCTAGCTATTACCAACGCTAGGAACAAGAACTGTTCTTCACAAACTCACCAATCCACCACCAAAGAAGCGAACTATGGCGTGCGACTGCGGATCTACTTGCAACTGTGGCGGGCCGAGCGCCTGTTCCTGCGACAACACTTGTGTCTGCAAGAATTGCGGTGGAGTACGTATCAACGTGCACGCTGGCTGGGCCTAGGATAACACTTATTTCTAGAAATGACTCCGCCTCACATAACTGTGAGTAGGGTGGTAGTTATTAGATGAGCGAGAGGTACCTCTTTGGTCTGGAGATTGAGATGGCATGACGACGAGATTGTGTGTAGCCGAGATCGTAATCAAGGAGTTGACCAATAATCCTAATGATGAGCATTATTTATTGCCTGCGAGAAAACATTGAGCTTGTTGCTGGATCTGATATCCTGATGTTAAGCGCCAGGACACGACGTAGTTATTCGAATTAGCATCCAAGTCTGGTCCGTGTCAAATGATTCCATCACCCACCAGACTCCAGTTCTCTTGGCTCTAGGGCACGCCTATTTCATAATTATACCTCTTACTCTTATTTAACATAAAATCTGTATTTATTGATGCAACTGGAACATGGTTGATAGAGGGTGCGGGCTTGTAGCGCACCATGTTTGACTGCAGGATATTGGATACTTACGGTGACATCGTTTAGGGAATTCGTTTCTCATTATCATCTCCTGCCAAATCACGACTTGACCTACATGACTGCTGAGCTCAACCTACTTCTTCATGCTAACATGGGAGCAGATCTCACCAATGCCCGTCACCATGCCCGTTCCCGTGCCACTGAAGCACACCTTGCCAACACCCGAGATCTCTGCATACCCATTTCCGTCTACCCAGACATTTCCACACCCAGAGAGCGTCACATGGCTGTTGCCATGGACATAGACATTTCCACAACCGGAGAGGGTAACGTAGCCTCCGCCGTCAACGTTGAATGTACCGCAACCACTAATAACAGTGGCCTTGGAAGGATCGCATCCTTCAACGCTTGCATGGCTTGCCTTGGCGGCGGGAGCGGAAACAGATTCATCCCTTGGCCTCTGGTGTGACCTTGACGATTTTGTCGCCGCCGACTTCGTTGCTGGCTTTGGACAGGGCTTCAATGTCTTTGCTGGCACCTTGGCGGGCTTCCTCGGCTCAGGCATGGGGTACATGGCGGCGAAGAGCTTCTTGTCGCCGTCCGAAAGCCTCGTGTTGAACGGTCCCGTCGATTCTCCATCAGAGGTTTTGCACTCGCCGGCCTGACAGTGCATGATGGAGCGTTGGTCAACGTCGCTGGTGATGTCGCTCAGGGTGCTCCAGAAATCGTCTGACTGTGAAGCCATGGTGTCGGACTTCCCCGAATGGTCATGCTCGAGCTGAATACCCAGAGCATGGCCAAACATGTGCAAGATGGAGCGTCGTACTCTGTCTTGCTGCTCATCCCTGCTGAGATGGCTGGGCGGGTAGAGGTTCAACTCCATGGTGTGTAAATCCGGGTACTTTTGGGCATTGCGACCAACTCGAGACCGATTCTTGTGACCAAATCGGATGCGGATATCGGAAGGAACAGAAGCATAGTCATCGAGAAACTCGAATCTCATGCGCATCGGCACCTCGTGATAATACTTGGTGACATAGTGCTCCACCGTCTTCCTCTCCCATGAGCTTCCGTCGAGGAATCGAACTTTGAGGCAAGTCTTTTCAGCGGGCCAAGCATACTTATTGTCTACAACAACGTGTGTAGTTGAAAAGGAAACCATGGTTGACATGATTCCGTGCTCGAGATTGTCTGTACGCTTGTTGCTGTTGGTGGATGCTCAAAGAAAGACGGCGTGGGCAGCTGAAAGAAGGTGAAGTGTGAGTAGCACCGTGATGGAGATGTCACGAGGAAGAAACGAAGGATCATGTAGGCAAGATATATGTGCGACTGCGATGCGACCCAAGAAAGACGACAGTTTAAGCTTGTTTTTGAACATTTTGCGCAAAGCACTTGGTCTGGTTTGTTCTTCAACTCAATCCGTTGGCCCTCGTGTTCCCTTTGTCGAGAAATGCATGAACTTATGTTGTTCTATTGTTCAAATTCTTTGTCTCATGGATGGTTTCTTGATATTCAGAACGTATCTAATCACCAGGCGATCATGTAATTTTGAAGAGCGTTGAAGTGATGTTTTGCTTCTCGCTTGCCAAGATCTGAAAAGCACTCCCGCGCACAAAGCACCTTCTAGCCTTGTTCACCTCGCCTGTCCATGATGAGGGTGAAATGAGGTTTAATCATCGTCTATGCAACCAATGGAAAAGAGAAGTGGAAGCTGAAGAGAAAGCAGGCTCCAGTGATGCAGCGTGTAGGGGCTCCTGGTCGAGCTGTGCCACCAGGATGCGCATCCTAGACAGGCAATCTCCCGCTGCGCGACCCCTGGAATCCATGGCTTTCAGCGCTGAAAATGCTACCTCGGGTGCAAACTGTGGAAATGAATGCCGAACTTAGGGGTTCGGCTTGATTCATTCAGAACCGACTGTCTACCGAGTACATTGCACAAGCTTCTTTCCACTGCGCCTGAAAAAGATTCTTGATGCAATTGTGTTTCTAGATAGCCAGTTCTAAATACCATGGGTTCTCTGATTGCGTGTGATTGAATACAAGCTCCTTGAGCTACAGATAATGGGATAGTTTTCTTGTCTTATGTGCGCTTTCACCCGGTGTCCCCTAACAAGAAATGGTAGGATGTGCCATCATGGAGTTTCGTAGGAACTCCCTCCAGGCGCTCGAAAAGGGCAGGCGTCTATGCCATCTAACTCATGCTGTTATATCATCAATGGCACTCCCATGGAATTATTTTGCCAGGCGAAGACAGGTTCCTTAAACAACCGGCAATGCTGCTCGTTGGGCTGAGTCAAAAGGGCTCTTCTTCCACAGCCCACATTAATGACCGAAGAAGATTCCGTAGAACTTTCGTAGAATCCTAAAAGAGTCATTTATCTCCCATGGTAACGGACTTTTGGTGTCTCTGCCGCAGCCCGCCCAGAGTCTCAGTCAGGTCCACCCCATGATCGAGTTGACGCTTCTCGCCAGGCCGAACCGGTAGATTCGCAGCAGCTTACCAGATTCTAACCGTTTTAGAAACCTGAGGATTGCAGCTCTTCGTAGTGACAGTCTAGGTGAGTCGTCAAGATGGCGAAGAAAGTAGCCGATGATTGACTCAGCGCGCCCTGGGCCGATTTTGTATGACCCTGCGGGAGCCAGTTGAAGAGCCTTTTTTGAAACCTTTCTCTTAGCATATCAATGGTGGTCTATGGTATTTTCTCCCAGTTGGAGTTATTTGACATAGTGGTAATAGAGCCGGGGGCCAACGAGAAAGTACTGCGCTGCAACCAGGGAGAAAAGCATCACGCTTCACCTAGGGCGAGAATCGAATTTTCAGCATATGTCCTCATACTGCTGCTTTCTTGTTATCCGATAATGTTGGGTGGGCGTTGCATCATATGTGCCAAGTTCACAGAACAACCATGGAGCGAACGGTTAATGAGAAGCGTCCTCGTTCTGAGTCGGCATTTACATTGCCTATCACTACAGAAACGCGATGCCATTCTGTCTTATCTGACAGTAAGGGATTGAAATATGTATCGGTAGCAAGACCCCAGTGATGGGGATACTGCCCCCTGTAATCAAAAGGTGCTTGGGGTATTATCCTTTCTGCTCGTGTCCACCACTGACTGGCATGCATTCATTCCCCCTGTAGTACGTTGAAACCCTTTGGTGGAGTAGGTAGGGCCACTAAAGTACGGGGAGGAAAGAAACCGGTTACAGAGCACGATGCCCATCATTCGCAGATGTGGGGAAGCCCTCAACGAGGTCAAACGCTGAGAGACAACAGTGGCGTCCCAAAGAACCCAGACCTTCACCTTGTCTCGCAGCTCGTCAGCCATTATCACATATGCCTTCAAAAGGGGCAAAGTGTCCGGTACATGGCTGCTGACGGTGAGATCCAGCTTCGTTGATGCCATTCTGGCCCGGGAAGCTTGCCCAAAGCGGCCGTCATGGTAACACAATTCCTCAACCCCAAAGTTCAAATTCACACAGATTAGCATTGTGGCCGCCCTAGCCTCCAAGTCTATCAGTTCGAGACCTCAGCAGGGCACCTCTTGTCTCGGAGATAGTGGCGTCTTGGTATTTCAGCAGGCGGCAAGGAGCATGTTCCCCGCCCAAAGTGGCTTGCTGAACGTCCGGGACAGGCCAATAGTCAACCACTAGCGCATCAGTCTATTTGCTTGGAGCTCACGCGCGGCTCGGCACGCATTAGTTGGCATGACCTTCTGGTCTGAGCTCTAAGGTTACCCGCGAATTGGTAGGGTTTTTGTGAGCTCTGAAGTGGCGAGCTGATGGGAAGCCACGCAAGTTCTAGATCCAAACTGGCTAATCGTCTTCTCACTATTGGGTTAAACTCAGTTGCAGGTCCAGCTGGGGCTCGGCAATGATGGCAACGCTCGTAGCTTATGCAATGCAGCAGCTGTGCCTATAAAGAACCCGGAATACCCAGGTTACAGCCACCCATGTTCCCCCTCAACTACACCCTCAACTACAACAAACACCAAGACAAGCCTCTCATTTCTCAACTATCACGTTCGCCAACATGACACACGGCGAGCCTCCATCACCAATGGCTGACAATGGTGAAGAGTACAAGAAGCTTATCCTGTGCTTCGATGGCACTGGCAACACTTTCAGCGGCACCAATGCCGATACAAACGTGGTGAAGATCCTCCGCAAGCTCGACCGCAACAACCCCAACCAGTTCCACTATTATCAGAGTATGCTTGTCGTCTATCTGATCTGAACCCAGCTGATAGTGTTACAGCCGGCATTGGCACCTACGATGTCAATGAGTCTTCTGTGAACAAGACTTACCTCGGTGATATGCGGAGTTCATTCTCCAAGACTATTGACCAGGGCTTTGGAACAACCTTTGACGCCCACGTCATTGCCGGCTATCGCTTCCTGATGCGGTACTACGAGACTGTAAGTAATACCCATCGCCTTTCCATCCTCAGTACTGATATGGTTTCGAATTAAGGATGCCAGAATTTACATCTTTGGCTTCAGTAGGGGCGCCTTCACAGCCAAGTTCCTCGCTCGCATGGTCAACAAGGTTGGCCTGCTTTGCAAAGGTAACGAGGAGATGGTCCCCTTTGCCTATCGCCTGTACCAGCGTGCTCTCAAGTGCGAGAGTGACGATCGTGTTGCCGCACAAAAGGAGAAGCAAACTGCCACTGGAAAGAAGACCAAAGTCTACACCAACGGCAGTCATTGCAAGGATCAAGTTGAACATCTGCTGGGCGGCGACGCCGTCGTCAAGGAAAGCAACGCAACGCAGGCAGCGACCAAAGAGATCGAGGCCTTTAGCCAAACCTTTTGCCGGAATGCAGGCGACGTTTCCAAGCACAAGAACATCAAGGTCTTCTTCCTCGGTATGTGGGACTGTGTCAACTCAGTCGCAGTTGTTGAGAAGAGTGCTCCGGCCCCAGTTGGAGTTGCTGGTACAGCTGAACATGTCCGTCACGCTGTTGCGGTTGATGAGCGACGTGTCAAGTTCAAGCCTGCCCTTCTTGCTCAAGACATTCGACATAACCACCATGAACACGACAAGTCTGAAGATGTCAAACTGGACGACATCCATGAAGTCTGGTTCCCCGGTAACCATGGCGACATTGGCGGCGGATGGCCAGCCCTTGAGTTGCCCAAGATCGAAGACATGGGCTTTTGGCAACGAATCAAGCACTACTGGACGACCCTGAAAGCCAAGAACCAGGATAAACCACTTGACGACTCACGCTTGCAGATGAGCGACATGGCATTGGAGTGGATGATCCGTGAGGTTGATATTGTGGGCCAGAAGGATCCCAAGTCCAAAGTTCACTGGTGTCCCACTGGCCTGGCCACATTCAAACAGCTAATGAACGACGAAGAGAAGGTGAAGGAGCTGGTGATCAAGGGATTCATGCACGATTGTTTGGCTTTTGGCCGTGGAACTGCCTTGTTCAAAGTCATGATGTGGAAGTTCATGGGTAAGTGATTCCAAGATTTTCATCGTTCTCGCTGACATTTCGATCTTGCAGAAATCCTGCCATTCATTCCACGATGGGAACTGAATGACCTTGCCCAGAAGGAAGAAGATAAGGGATGGGAGCCTTATAGCGGCTGGCCCAATAAGGGCGCCTACCGCGACATCCCACGAAGAGCAGTTCTTCACGACTCCCTGAAGCGTCGACTAGTAGAGGTCACGAGCTATTACCCAAAGAACAATCATGGAGCTAAGGAACCATGTTTGAGGCCCAACCACAAGGAAGACATCGCCGTGATGGAGGAGGTGCCGCTCAACTTTGTCGTCGATTACAAAGGTGCGGTTACGGAGACAGATAGAAAGGAGAGGGAGAAGGCGGCGAAGAAGGAGGAGCCATGGCATGTTAGACACCAGACCTGGCAGCTCAACCCAACTGGGACCATTCAACTCTGTTAGGTAGCCTGTATTTGTACTTTATTCGCGGATGGGATGGGTCTTCTGGCGTTCAGGGTCTTGTAAGCAGACGCTACGTAATATTCTCTATGTAATCTTCTTTTCTTGATTTGCCTTTGCGCTATTGGCGACTTTTGGTAACAATTCCTTCATGTTAAAAAAACCTTGAGGCAATAGGCAGGAAGGTCGGACTCCACAATACAAGACGCACACAGTCATCTGAACAGTCTTAAGCATGAGGTATCGACTTGAATCAGAAAGTCGTAGGGGCGGCCAAGGGCCAAAAGCGTAGCATCCTTCTTGGGCTCACACAACAGCATAATGCCAGGCTCAACGACGACTCAAAAAGAGTCCACCAGTCATAGTAGCAAAAAGCACAGTTGTACCATACTCTTATGCAGGAGATAATACGATCCACACTTGATAGCACCGGAACATAAGCCGCCATGATGCCCGTCAATCAAGTCAGCCCTATGTTATTAGTGCAGTGGTTCCGAGATCCCAAACGAGTTAGCTTTGCGCAAACACGACATGGGTCACTGATTGACCCAATCACCAAGCTCTGCTCTGGAGATTATCAAGTTCGGAGTTAACAGGGTGAGGCATGCAGACGACCAATGTCCCGGACATTGGCCTTTTCATCACCGTGACTGACACCAAGGTATCTACCTGTCGGTCTATATAATGGTCTCATCTTGACACATCCCTTTTCTTCCATCCACTTCACCTTCCCCAACTCATCTACACCATGCCACAGTTCATCTGGTTAGTGACGGCTACAACGTCGGGGCTCGGTGCAGCAATTGTCCAGCACCTCACAGCCCGGGGTGATCGTGTCATCGCAACAGGCCGTAACGCAGATGAACGCCTCGGCAATCTCAAGTCAGACAATGTTGCTATCCTTGAGCTCGATGTCACCGCTCCGCAACAGCAAATCGATGCACAAATCGAGAAGGCCTGGCAAGTCTGGGGACATATCGATGTTCTTCTGAACAACGCTGGAGTATCAGCACCTAAGAGCATTGAAGAAGCTACGTGAGTACTCTAACCTGCATCCTATCTTTGATTACACTAACGCCCGTACCTATAGCGACGACTTTGTTCGCAGCATCTTTGACGTGAACCTGTTTGGAACACTGCATGTGTCCCAGGCCATTCTCCCATATTTCCGATCCCAGCGAAGCGGCACTCTCGCATTTACCGGTGCTGGTGTAGGTTGGGGCCCGCTTCCATTTCTCTCGCATTATGCTGCGTCCAAGGCAGCTCTTGACATCTTTGTCGAGGGTCTTGCAAAGGAAGTCAAATCTTTCAACATCAACTGCATGATATTTGAGCCTGGCGGTTTCCCATCTCAACTTGGAGCACCGCGAGAGGACTCAGTAGAGGGCTTCGGAAAGTACCAGCCATCGATCGAGGCATACAAGCCTCTCTTCGACGAAACGATGGGGGTATTTGCGTCCGAGATTGTGCCCAATATCCCGGGGGATATCACCAAATTATCGGAAAGCATTGTTGACTGCATCAAAGGTGAAGGTGTGTGCGCTGCAAGGGCGAGGCCACTGAGAGTCATTCTTGGGAGCGATGCACTTCGCCTGATACAACAGAAGTGCAAGGAACAGCTGGAACTTGCAAACACTTGGGAGGATGTCAGCCTCAGTACTGATCGTGACGGGCATGATCACATAGCGAGTCCGGGAATGCTCCGGCTGACTTCAATTTTGTAGTTAGAGAGTATTTGCAGTTGACTATTTTATAGGATAAAACATATTACTTCAACTCGACGACAGACATCAGCCGTCAGCTAGGACATGTCACAGACGATGACAAGCAGTCTCCTGAAAAATCTCCCCACATGAGCCAACGAGCAGTCAGAGCTTGACAAGAAGTTTCAAAGTCTGATTCGTGACGTTAAGAATACAATCGGTGCCTAACTTGGTTCCAGCATCATACTCGCCGAGATTAGGAAATGTCCCTCAAGCACGTCCATGAAAGACACTGCAGAATTCTGCGTCGCCGAGGGACCCTGCATATTAGGCCGCAGGTAATCAGCCAGGACAGTGGCCTGGCTTATCCCCATCTCTGAACCAATCCATCTGAGAATCCTCACAAAGTACTCTCTATCGGACACTGTAACTGTTGTACATCTTGCGACGACGTAGAGGGGATGTAGTAGTAAAAGCCCACCAACTATCCGTTGCGGGGTGTTTGGTGTAGTCTCGGCATCGGGGCGCCGGACGTACATCCCAAGGTCTCTTGAGAGATGGTACGGGATGGACGCTTTTAGTTCGGCGACTAAATGATGGATCTTGGCACGGTGACCATCCAAAACCTCCTGGCCAAGAGCATGAGCAAGACAACTAAGATGATCAAGATAGAGGACGCATATCGACCTCCAGGAGGTCCAGGCAGCAGCGACGTATTCTGCTCACTAAGTTAGCTAGAATCTCAAAGGGCTTGTCTCTGTGAATCGTACGGTCTAGATACTTATACACAGGCCCTGGGCAACGATATGAAGAATCCTCTATAGTCTCATCTCGAACGTGGCCGACAAGTTCAGGGGCCCATGAAGTTGGGCGATCAGTATCCCAATGCATGATGTCGCCTTCCAGTGCCTGCAAATCTTGTTGTAACTGAAAGAGTTCTTCTATCGATGAGTAGGGGTTCGCGAGGAGCTGTTCCGCAAGAGCCGTAAGTGGTGACATCTTGATAATAATATCATCCAGGGAACGACGTGGCTTGTCGTTAAGCGGTGGGGAAAAGACACCACGTCCAGTCTCATCAGAGGTCTTGTCAGGATTAGGAAAGCTGCCCTTGCTATGGAATCATTACAATACTCACCCCCGCTTGCTTCAATATCAAGCCTGCCCCAGGGAGGTAAAGTTGGACGGTGGGCTTGTGGTGTAGGAGATGGATTCCCTGTCGAAGAATCGAGTGGATGCCTTGTATATGGACCAGATACTTGGCAGGCGAAGCATGATTACTCATAATAAGCTGGTAAGGGGTTAGAAATCGTAGCAATGTCGAACTACCTATTCAAAACTTACCTCGTATAGCCCCAGTAGTACAGCAGTGAGAAAATCTTTGGATGAGATGCGTGTCTGTTCTCGTGACAAAGAGGTGGTAAAGTCGATCAGAAGCTGGCCGTACTGTTTTTGTGCAGTCTCCAATAGGCTATGCCATCTAGTGCGATTGGCTATTGACGCCAGGGTAATAACTCTGACTGCAGAGATAAGGGTGCAGGCGGGAGCGGCATCAGCGAGTAGGGAATGCATCCCGTCCAGAAACCCTCGTGATTGTCGTCTATCTTGAGATTGGACGACGAAGCCATCTAGAAAGATATCGAGTGCAACCTCTTCTAGTAGTACGTCTGTTGTAGGAGACCACCTGTCAAGTTGTAACGGGCTCGGGTTATCAACGGGTTGATAATGTCGGAACACCAGCATCCCATCGTCCTTGTAGCCGGGGCATACTCGACGGGACTTAAGGCAGCGTTGGCAAGACTGGCATTGGAACGATAAGCGACTGCTACTCTCCTAGCTCCTGGAAGATGACTTACAGGGCGGGCCTCGTCACACTAGACGTGTATCTTGTCAGTGTATCATGCGTTACTCAAATTCACGCCAAATGAACGAACCTTCTTGCGACGTTTCTTGCATGTCTCGCAGCCCCGGGAAACGCCGTAGTTGACCATATTACATATACGAGTATACAATTTTCCCCGTGTATTTAGTCTTGGAAAAATAGAATATGGGCTTTCCTGGCCATTCCTTGGTGTCCAAATGAAACCAAGAAGGTAACCATTGATGAGCACCGTGAACGTGAATCGTTCAACCAGTAAGCACGTGCTTACTGTTTTAGCGGCGTGACAAATCATATTGCCTCTAGGGTAGGCAGAAGCTTCCAATATCCTTTATCTTATCATGTCCATCTCATATAAAAGTCAGTTCTGCAATGGGTCGAGTACAGCACGGAGGGTTCTGCCAGCCTGTGGTAAATTGAACCGCCAAAGTGAGTCTTTTATACAATTGAAGTGGAGATTAATGTACGTGTTACTCTTTTCTCTTTACACAGGCCCCTCATATTCCATACACACCCAAAGTGAATCTTGCTTTCTTCAGCCGATCAACGAACCACAAACCCAATGTGGAGGGTGTCAGAATACCAGCTATAGGTGATCCATCAGACTTGAACTTGGACATCTCCATAATCGCGGCCGCAGCTTCAACGGCTAGGATGGCAGCCATGTCAACTAGTGCACCCTGGTACCCGAATTCCGCCATGGCCACAGGCTCCTTTTCCCCTTTCATATACACTGTAGCTTTCCACTCAGCACTCTCGACTCTTCTGCTTTCTTCTCTGTCTGGGCCAGATCCAGGATCAAGCGCCTTTCTACGAACAAATGATCTGAACCAAGAATTACAGAGGAGGATAATACCGAGCTTGGTGATAACGTGGACGATGGCCGCAGAGAAGAAATTGGAAGTTGGAATATACTCGCGAAAAATGAAATCTCGACTGTAGGTTTGGGCGTCGAAGCTGGCAGAGCGTTGGACAACTGATTGGTTCCCCCATGCAACAAATGACGTCCCAAGATGGCCCAGGACAGGGTCATAACGATAACCAAGGAGACCAACTGGAGGTATTTTGAGGGGCTTCGGTGCCTGGGACAAGATCCACGAGTCTCCATTCAGCCATCCGCCAATACCGCAGTGCTCGGCCACGTCAAGAACAGTGTGAAGTGAGCCGCCTTGCATTCCTAACATGTTGAGTTTTCCTGAGCACACAACTTCGGATGGTGCGGGAAGTCCATGGTCATGAAGATGGGTCACGAGGAGCCATGCCACCAGGTCGGACGGAGAGCTCGAGCCTGAGATGGCTGGAATAATGATGGCTCCTGACTGCTCCGCCAGACTGTGGTAGTCACGAATCATGTCGGCAATCCAAGCTGTCTCAGTGCTGAAGTCGACATAATGGGTGCCATTTCGAGCGCAGGACTCAACCACAGGGGTTCCATATCGGTGATAGGGTCCAATGCCGTTGATGAGAACCTTGGTGTTGACAATGAGCTGGTCAAGACTCTTGGCATCAAGTCGGGGAATAGTATGGATTGCCGGTTCAAGTCGGTCTGGGTTGATAGCTCTTAAACTCTGCCTGAGAAGTTCGAGCTTGTCGGCTGATCGACCAGCAATGCACCATCTCGTGGTTGTTGGAAAGGTCTTGGCGATATGCTCGGCGCAAATAGTAGCTGTCCACCCGGTGGCACCGAGTACAGTGATTTCGTAAGGCTCAGCAGAAGCCATGATGCCACGTCAGGGTGCACTATGAGTGAGTAACCAAGTTGCACAGTTGCCAGCCCTTGAAGCTTTATATCAGCTGCGACCTTTCGTCCGAAGACGACGGTCGAATATTCACACAATTAATAATCTCGAGCTTCTCTATATGACTAATTGTCGTAATTCCATTTCTAGGTCCACGACGATTCTCACGATAGCCATATCAACTGCGCAACGCTACCCTGATTAGGATGTTGGCAATCTAGTCTCGGCCGATTGGGAGACCAGGGGGCTAGTCCATAACGGGGAATTTTTGCGCACTCAAGATGGCAAGGGTGGAGGATCAGTGCTGCATCTACTTGACTCGCCCAAGAACGAGTGGCTCTTCTTTTATGCTCAAAGTCACACACGTTTATGTTGCCATTTACGTTGGGGCGAAGTCTTACGGGTTCTCGATCAAGATACTTCCTCCTCAATAACGTTGGTGATTTATGGACCAAAGCTCACTTTACTTCTCTTCTTAGTCTGGGCTATCACCATATCCATAGTATGGTTGGTCCAATACGACAATTGGGATATGATACTATAAAGGGTTGATATTGTGTTCTTTATGTCATAGTTAAAGCCCGGCCCTTGGTGGGATAACTGTACGCCAGAAGATAGAGCGAATAGCTACCATGGTCGGTCTACACAAAGACGGAGCTCAATCAACAAGTCTACATCCACTGCTTATTCCCATAACGAGAAACAAATGATCCACTATCCCCCTTCTCCAGCGAAGCCTCAAACATGACCCCCAGAACCGCTTTGGCAGAATCCTCCGGCGAGCTTGGGCCTTGGAAGTTGGGGGCATAGTCCACAAACTTGCTCGCCAGTCGAAGCGCCTTCTGCGTCTTCTCTTCAGTCACTAAGCACTATTAGCATTGATAAACGCAGTCGTTTGGTTGGATTATACGTGCTCTCCCCTTCAAAGCCAGTGTTGACGCTGCCAGGACAGATGCTCATGAACAGCACGCCATCCTTTGCATAGCGAGCCGCGAATTTTGCTATTACGACATTGACTCCCGCTTTGCTCACAGCATAAGGAGCTGCCGGCTCAATCTCGAATTGACGAATGAATTCAATGTCTGACATGCCCGAGGAGATGGCGATCACCTTCTTGGCTCGACCATTGAGAACGAGAGGCATGTAAAGGTTGAAAAGATGAAGATTTCCAACTACATTGACCTTGATTGAGTCAATAATATCCTTTTCGAGTAGCTCTGGATTCTGGGCTCTTTGTTGTGTGTGTTAGTCCTGTCTTTCACTTGACAACGAGCCAAGCTACTCACAGGACATCGACAGCGTCCCACGCCGACCAGGACGGGATCAGGGCTGCATTTGCGATGATATAATCAATCACGCCAGAAGTGAGTTTGGAGATCTCTTGGACAGACTCCTGAGGTGACTGTTAGCTGCAGACTATACGCACAATAAATGTCTTACCTTGAGGACTTCGTAGTTGGTGATATCAGCTTCGACAATGCGAATATTGTCTGGAGAGCCGAGCTCTTCCGCAATCTTTCTTTGAGTAGATAACTTGTTGCGCACAAGTCCTACAACAAGATTCTCACGATCTGCCGAGAGCTCCTTGAGAAAGGCGAACTGCATTTGGGCACATGTCAGAGAGGCAGATTTGACAGCACTTTTTGTAACCTTACCCCAAGACCACGCGACGCTCCGGTCACCAAGAAGGTAGGCATGTTGAAAATCAAATGAGAATTGGTGGAACTAAGAACAGACGTGATGTGTATCGGCTGCTAAAGCTGCTAATGGTCGTGACATGGCAAGACTCATATACTCGCACACACCTTGCGTCCCTCCACACAGGTTGACCTTTTCGCTATCTTGATTTCAAAGCTTTCAAACTTTTATTTGCCGTATCTTTGTCATTGGTAGACATCCGTGAAGCCCCGGTGCCTCCGTGGAGCGCAAAGATGGCCGGCGAGACACCGTTGGGAATGGGACTGCGCAATGATTTCCTAATGGATCTCAACATATCCCTGTCAGCTGCCCTCCTTCAGCGTATGATGTGGATCTCAATATCAAAGTAGTTTTAATAACGCATAACATCATGGATCTCTGGTCTTCCAAGCTTAGCGATGGGCTATAGTTTCTGCCGCGCCATCTCGACATCTGTATCCCTGCACTTGGTTTCGTACTTGTTGAAAACATGCTGTATGATGAGTTATAAGTAAGTACGCATGTGATACTCCGTACAATCTCATGCAATTCTAAGCTTAAACTCAAGGCAGCAGCCCTCCGGTGGTGCACAGATTCTCCAATACGCAAATACCTCGTAAGAAGCTTCATAAACTCGCGCAGTCATTCACGCAGTTGTGGATACTTTGCGCAAAGCTAACCTGAACTGGAAACGTAGGATGAATGATTAGGTAGACAAAATGAGTTGTGAGTGGCAGGGGGAGCCTCATTGCCAAGCACCTGATGGGTTCGGCCGAATTCGACCGCGTGGAGACCTCCCATCTTCTTGATCCTATTCCTACCCCAGGCAGCACTATCTTTTCAACAGAGCCGGTATACCAGACTTAGCTGATCAAAGGTTAAAGAAACACGCGATAAGAATTAGGGCATGATCGTCACATGTCAGCTCATACCAATAAGGTCTCCTATTTGCAAATCTCGAATGGTGTTGTATGGACACGTCTATTTATTACTCTGCTAATAAGATGGACTCACTACTCTTGCTTTTGTAGCTTCACCTCTAAGCCCTTGGCCGCTTCATCCACCTCCCTCATGCTCATTGTCTCTATCGCGGGAACTTGGTCCTTGAGCAAGAACGGCAGCACTGAGCTCTTCCACATCACGCTAGTATCCCTCTTCAGCAACTGCTTCACAATGATCCAAGAAATCATCACGATGCACAGCACCAACAGAGCTAAAGGCAGTGCAAACCAGGCCCACGCCACGTGGAGACATGTCCGATTCTCCCAAGCATCACCTTTGGAGGCTGCGCTGGCCATTGCGTATGGGCCCCAGCCAGCGCGGCGTATTTCAGTGGTGATTCGCATGGCCATAGAGCCGATGTTTTCTCTAATCGAATCGAGATTGGTAGTGCGAGAGCGCAGAATAGCGGCCATGGCCAACGAGTTTCCGCCATATCTGCCAAAGCAAGCGACGTATTCTGTTTGGAACCCTTGTGGTCTGCAGTAAGCATCAAAGGTCCCCTCCAGCTCTCGCTGAAAGGCCAGGATAAAGGCCGGCCAAAGCGATGCCACGCACTCCTGAGGTGCCGTGACATTTGCGTACTCAGATGGGGCGTCAAGATCCTCGGTAGCCCAGTCTTTTGAAAGTACCGACACGGTTTGTCTGGCAGATGATGGCAGCTTCTCAGAAGCAGATGTCATATTCGACGATGTGTAGAGTGTTCCGTTGACCAGGCACGGTGTTTGGACGCCTCGCATAAATGTCTGGGGGAGCGTCTCGCCGCCATCCCAGAGCGGCTCAGACTTCTGCAGACGAAGAGGTATGTTCTTGACTATTCTCTCTTCGAGGGCACCATCTTTGACTCGTCCCGCATAGTGCTTGACACAGGGGTACATGATACAAGTGGCCGCAACGTAATCTGTGGGCTGGCCCCAGGCTGTGGCATCTGAGCCGTTGCTTGAGCTTAGAGGACATGAGATAGTGCCATTGTCCAAGGTTTTGCAGTGCTCTTGTGAAAAGGCGAGTATGGTGAAGTTGGCAGCCGACCAGCGAGCAGTATTGACAAACTCGCGCGGCACCACCTTGCGCGCCCAGGTGAGATTGCCTGTGAGGCCAGCACTCAGGTATTGAGTGCCTGAGGTGGCAGGGTTCCCTGTCTTAATTTCGAGCCGTTCTGTGTAGTTGCCTGAGTTGGCAGCGCTTGATACAAGCAGGCTGACAGTGATCTGCTCAGTTTTCGGACGAGGCACGTAGATAACTCTCTCGACCAGCTCTGAGACATCTTCACAGCGGCTGCACATGCCTAGACTGGCGTGAGAGACCTTGTCGTTTTCAGGCTGCCCTGGATGGTCGGCGTAGGCAGTAAAGGTGCAATTACCGGAGGGGCAGGTGAAGAGCGCAGCAATGTTGGAGTCGTTGGATGGATTCACGATGGAGTCTTGCATAGCCGACTGTAAGCCAACGTGGAGGGAGAAGGCGGATGGGCGCTCCTGAAAGTAGAGAGACTCGTCGATGCGGTTAGCCACAGAAATAGCAGCAGGACGTCCCTCGACGACGCGGGCGCAATAGTAGGTCTGCATTGTCTGCTGCGTCATGGGCCCGACAGCTAGAGACACGACAACTACAATGACGGCGACCACGGCCAGCGGTTGATGGAGAGCCACGAGCGGTAGCAGTTGCAGTGATCCCCACGCGCCACGTGAAGCATCATCGAAGCGCTGCACGTCACCCATGGGCCTGAAGCGTCCAGATACCCAGTCCCATTTCAATTGGGCCAGCACCTGTAGCGCAACAAATGCCAGAATAGCACGGAAGATGGTAGCAATGATAGCGACGAGGGCGTTGAGCGTGATGCCTGCGCCACCAGTACCGTTGTTGTTGCCATCCCAGTTGGGCACTTCATCGTCGCTGTACGCGCTCAAGATGCCGTAGATGGAGGCCAATAGCCCAGCAGCCAGTAGCAAGAGGGCCAACTCTAGGCTCCATATTAAAAAGATGTTGCCTTTCTGTTGACGGCGCTGTGAAGGTGAGTTGTCGATGTGCTTGTTGGCCGTGTCTTGGATGAGCAGGCCAGTGGCTTTAGGGGATGCTTCAGTGCTGTGGCTGCGTCTGTGGCCTGGGTCATGGCTGTCGTTTCCGCCAATTCCAGTTGTCACGAAAGAACCCTCTCCATGTGTCTCGTCTGTATCGTAGGCGCGATTACGAGAATTGTCGTCGCTATCATGGTTGCCATTGTGAGATGGCCGTGTTGCTGTCGTCGAGGCCAGAGGCTGGAGGAGAAACTGAGATGACTCATTTGACTCGGCCATGGCGGATGGAGGAATGGTTCCAACGCTCATTTCACGACTCCAGCCAGTATGGAGAGATCTCTTTTTAAGAGACAAACAGGCCCTCGCACGTGCGCCCTTGGCATGCAGCTTGACCAGTTGTATTTCTCTCAGTCAGCCTTATCCATCCGCAAATCTGCCGCTCAGAGGCACAGTTGATCTCAAACCAGGATCATCAGCACATGTTTGCACCATAACGGGGCTGGGGCAAAGCAGTGTGGGGGCGTGTTAGAGAAGAATCAAGCATGATTCGCCAACTTTGGCTCACTTATCAACATTCTCGAAAGACGAGAGACAGCCCTGAGCAAGACCTCACCAGGCAGCAGATCCCAATCGGCGAGAAAGACCGTCATGGCCTGCTGCAAAGCTGGCTCCCCTTCAATGGTCCTACATTACCCTTTTGGGCAGCTCGTCACTCAATGCGCCTCTTCTACCTTGGAGTTTTGCCAAGAGAGCACCAAACACTCCGTATTGATGCCGTCCGCTCTTTGGCCTCAGTTTCTACGCGCTTACCTTGTGCGCCATTGAAGTTAGGCCAAAGCTTGGTTCAGGGCTAGTACAAATCCATGCAGCAATACAGAGCGAGGGGGAATTATTGAACTGCTGTTAGTTAAGTAGTTGCCTATGTCGGCGTTGTTACTGTCGTGTGCCAAGTCACCGAGCCAACGTGTCAGGAGATGCATCCATCTGTTCATGTGACGATGGTTCATGGCGAGAGTCCTGAATCAGGCCTTCTGGGGTGAGGGCCTTGAAGGTGCTGTTGTGGTAGGCGGAACACTATCCTATAAACGCATCGTCGTCGCATAGCTCCTCACTGCCAGTATTTTTACAGACGCGAGATCCATTTGCACCATAGGTAGCAAAGAATCTGCCATGTTACCACAGAGTTGACGGCATGGTGTAGCCAGCGAGCTTTCGCGTATCTTTCGGTCGAGTTCTTTGGGGTAGGCCTCGAATGCATGACCAGAGCCTGGAAGAGGAGAGTAGTCAGTTCGAAACTGCCACGCTGGTCGTGATTCCTTCCGAGCTTGCTTCCGTGGTCGCTCGGTTGGACGGGCATCATAGTTGGTCAATGATCGAATTGGTCGCTATTTCTTAAGGAGCCCATGGTGACGGGCTGGGCGTTCCTTGTCGCGGGAGAGTGTCCTCCAAGATCATACAGGCCTGGACTACGTTGTCTTGCGAGAGCAGACTCTCGAGGTGTCGCGGGCACAAGATCTGGGGCAAGAAGAGGAATTGTAGGCAATATGTCCCACCATGGCGGGAGGGATTTCCATAAAGGACAATATTCGCTTCTCAGCATGTGGCCATCGACGCGTTATTGACTCGGATCGTTCGTTTGGGGATCGTCTTGCAGTGAGAGCTCGTCGGAGAGCCATTGGTTTCGAGATTGCGCTGAGATGGAGGCGAAGACATGTTTGACAATGTATGAGGTCGCGTGAATAGACGCGTTTTTGTGTCGATTGTCCTGTTTGAGGTGACGCTTTTGCTGGATTGAATAGGGAGAGTTCAGATCGATAGGTGCGTTGCAGGTCGGCTACGGCGGGGCTGATTTCCCGGGGCCAAGCCGTCAGTGTCTAAGAACAGCACACATCCACGTACTCCGTCGCGCACTTAGAGCTCTAGGTTAGGTTACCTGGGTATGTAAGTAGGTGACAGCCTCGGTACCTCAACAAAGAGCAGACCACGAGATATATATTCAGAAGAATTTCAAGAAGGATATTTTGAATGGTATCTTTTCTTCTTCCTTAGTATGTCTTTTTCGCGATCAATATCTCGTAGGCGACCGAACCTACTGTTTCGCCCCATGACAGAGGCTTTACGTGGTTTCATCCCCCAACTGGGGAGCTGTCGCATATACGTTTCCCCCATGTTGTTTCCTTAATGCAGGGAAATTAGAGAATGCCATGAAACTAGATATACCATATATAATAGAACGTCCTGTCTTCTGGTGCATATCCGTAGCCTTCTGCAGGAGAGGTGAAGCTTGAACAGAAGCAGAGCCTGCTGCCAGGTGCATGTAGGTGGCTTGTGGCTGATAAAATGAGTGGCCAGGCTGAAGGCACGTGACAGCAAACATCAGGCTGGTCAAACCTCCAATCATTGATTCATTGTGAGTTGTTATACAACTTTCAACCTGGTTCCCTTCATCGTTACCCAGCCGCATCGCTAGCATATCCCTTAGAATGGCGATACTCCCCGACATTCCCGGCCTCATCGCCTCCGTGATAGTGGCGGGGCAGCCGGCGACCGAATACGAGCCACCCGACGACGGCGAAATACCCACCGACCCAGACCAAAGCCTCGCCCGACTCCCGACATGTCATCGCTACATCGAATCCAAGACGGGCGCAACTTTCAAGATCAGGGTCGACGTCAGCTCTGCCTTTACCTTCCCCGGAAGTAGCGACATCCTGCTCACTCATGTCTTCGTTGACGGATCTAAGGAAGTTGGCGTGAAAGTCCACAAAGACAATGTGCCTACAACATGCCATCTCTCGCAAACGACTAGGTTCGACGTGGCACTCAACCAAGAAGTCTACAAAAAGTTCATCTTTGCTCCAGTCACGACAAGTCCGTTCCCTACACTGCACAATGGTGAACGCTTGACTGACACGATTCTCAGCCGAGGACATGGGTAGCGACAAGGTTGCAAGAGATGCCAAACGCGTGCAAGAACTAGGCACCATCAAGGTCGTCATCACAGCTGCCAGATTCAAGGGTTATCGGGAGTCGAAACCAAGCTCTCGGCGAGCATCTAGTGACGTTCGGAATCCGGGATCGAGCTCCCAGCAGGCCATCGATCACACTCCCTCACTTGAAGTTGCAGAGAAGGCCATGAAGGGTAAAGAGTTGAGTCATGGTGCGAGGTAAGAGCTTTATACCCGCTGTGACATTTAGATACTAATAAAATATAGCTTTGTTACTGTGCCTGGACGTGCCTGGGAGCCCAAACCCAGGAGGGCCATCATCAAGAACCGCTCGGATATTGCCGTCTTCTATTTCCACTACCGGTCTCGCGGTGAGTTGACACATCCCGCCTTGGCAGTGTCTCAAGCTCCCTGACTTTGCTTTAGATGCTCTTGACCACGAAATGGTAGTACCACGATCACCACCAATGGCTGCACCAGTTAGGATGATCCAAGACCTCACCAATTCCGACGAAGAGGGTGTCAAGGCAAGCATCGGCCCTACTAAGCCTGCCATCTTGGCAGGTATGTAACGCTTGGTATTATTATTGCTGACTGCTGATTAGATCAAGCCGGATGCTCTAGCTCGAGTCAAACGCGAGCGTGAGAACGAGCCAGTATCCAAGATACCGCTGAAGATGGTGAAGCTCTCCAACGGGAGAGAAGCGATCGACCTGACAGACGATTAGTTGGGCATTTTCTAGTGAATTAAATGTGCTAGAAGGTCATGGCTCGTATTCTGAACAATAGACAACGGCCTATGTCACTACGGGAACTATTATTTTTATGACGGTGGACGGACATGCTTGGAGTTGAAGGAAGTGGGTCGAGTTGTGATACCTTAACCGGAGGGCGGGCTCTCGGGAGTTTGACGGCAAGTTCGGATTTATTTTGTTAAGATATTACTGATGCTTTGAGGAGAGACAACTAGGCACAATCATTGAAATACGGACCATGTTGAGATGCATATCACCCACCCCCATCCATCGGTGTGTCACATGGATCCTTTCAGCCAGCGTCCCCTAGGATTCTATGGACTTGTTGATTTGTTGCTCACGACATATATTAACGGAACCTACCTCTGAGTTCCCGGACTTTTTCTGTGTTCTTTTTAACGCCTAAAAGTCACTCTTCATAGGTGAGAGAGTGAATTAAATATTCCTCTTGTGGTCATACTATCTTTTCATTCTAACTTCTCAGTCTCGCTGACTTCCTAGTTGGTACTAATTTTAAATTTATGTTTTGAATAACCTTACTCATCGCTTCTTCATAGCCAACAGTTGTGCCTCGGTTATGGATCCAAAACCAACCTCTGAAGAGCCAAGTGACCAAGAATAATCTTGTGCTTGAACCCCCCTGATCCGACCTCATCCTCCGTAAACGGACTTGTCTCCACGATGAGCGTCCGGACCCTAGCCACTTTGGACCACACTTTAATCACCTGGGATACCAAGTCAAAGTCCCGTCCAGCGCTCCGCCCGGTTATCGTAACTCGACAGCCCTCTCTTTTAAACTTTACGTGATTCACAGGATCGGCTTGCTAAAACCATGCAAGAAATTCTAGAGGAACTACGGTTTGCCTTAGACCTCGGTCTTTTTATCACTAGAGTGTTCCTAAGCAAAATCCTTGCAAAACCTAGCAAAGATTTGCTAAATATAAGATATGAATAAGTACCGACGAAGGATTGATCGCTCCTATGATCAATGGCTTGCTCAAGAAGTGGGAGTGAACATACTACATTGTAGCTAGATAAGAAGAAACCATTCCGTCATAAATAACGCTCAACAAAATATTGACCCTGCTTTCTCACGTTGAAACTTCGCTACTTGTTTTACCAACACAACTCAAGGGCTCTGCCTTTCAAAGCCAACATAACTAGCAATGTGATTCCATGAAATCGTAATACCGTTCAATCTCCAGAGTACACACTCTGTAACATCCGAGTAATTTAATACTGCGCCTCTGACCCTGCACCTGAGGTCGACTGAGACGGAGGCGGCCGAAGTGGCGTATGCTGCGTGCCAGGCATGCGACAGGGGGAAGACATCTGACCCAACCGGTATGCTAGGGCTCCACCAGCCCAGTTGAGAGAGCTTTGCTGTCCTTTCATGTGAGGAATGTAGCTTTGCTGATTTCCCGCGTTGGGGTTCGCACGACGAAGTGGCCGTGGGCGCATGAGCCTGGTACGCGGTGAGATGGGGACCACACTGCGAGGATATCCAGACTTGTTGGCTCGAGCGGCGCTGTCAGGCCTGTTGGGGAATGGGTCTTGGGGAAGACCACGGGCGAATTCTGGCAATGGAGAGTGAGAGCCTTGCCTGGATGCTTGGCTAGGGGTAGAACCGGCTCGCCTCCTGGAGCTCTGTCGAGTAGCTGGCCGTGGGCTCGAGTTGGATCTCAGTCTGTTTGACTTTGCAGACTGGCCGCTCTTGACGGAGGCTTTGTCATCGTGGAGTGGAGTAGGCGGAGTGCCACGTGAATCTGTTGATGGGCCTGGTGAAGGCGTTTTGGGGGTGGGGGGCTTGCACGGGTCAACGGGGGATAGGCTGGTGTCGCCTGTAGTCTTGATCATTCGCTGTCGATAGTTGGCAATGTGCTCTGCCTGGTGTCTTCTTTGGTCTGCAAGCTGCTTGGATGTATCCTCATCGTCGCCGGTGTCGTAATCGATCTCCTCCTGATCGTCATCCTCATGGATTTGCTGCTCGGCCTCGTTCCAGGCTTCTCGAACATGAGATTCTTGCACTCTAATTTCAAGATAATTCTCAAACTGTGCCGGCGTAATGATCTTGCCACGACGAGGCAGGGAGATTTGCAGCTTGTCGAGTTCAAGATCAAGGTCGATCTTTTCGGGTTCGGGGGTGTCAATGTTCTCCTTGTCATGGATGCGGGAGAGCTCTGAAAGAGAAGCGAATCCGTCAGATCTTGGGAGAGGACGGCTCGGTTTCGAAGAATCAGGAAGCACGCTGACGGGGCTGTTCAAGAGAGGCCACTCTGGATCTTGATCAAGGGGCGGCACAACACCAATCTCAAATGGTGCCTCGGGACTGTGGAAGAATTGTGTAGGTTGCTCCTGCGTACTCCAACGCGCTGACGAGCATGTTATTAGTAACGTGTCTGCTACCACGAGAAGAAGGCAGTACATTTACCCGTCAGGGGTTGAGGGGTCACATGGTTGTCGATCTGTGGAGGGACGAGATGAGTTCTCTTGTCAGTTGGGGGTCGTGAGAAGCCATCGGGACCTCTCTGTCCGCTTTCCAGCTTGGATTGAGGCGCTGTAGTGAAGTCAAAGGTATTCGTGCTGATGCTGCGTCCCCAGAAACCCCCATGGCGTTTGTGATGAGGGGGACTCATGATACTGGGGCTGTCAGGGACGACAGCGTTGCTTTGCTCCTCACTTAGAAAATGGCCCACGAACGATGCCAAGAAGCAAACCTGGCTAAATGTGAGAATGAACATGCTGACGGACTAAATACCGTTGACAAGTGACGTAGTGAGTAACGTGGGAATAATCTCGCCCCTCCTAAAAGGGGGTTCTCCCTTGCATATGTCGTGGCCGAGCTCTGAATGGATATGGAAAGCCCACACATCAGCCACGGTTTAGAAAGCTCAACGTCCACGTCATTTGACTCAAGCAGGTTGTTGTGGGACGTCCAACTCAGACATGATACGAGGATCTGAAACGAATGCCATATGACAAAAGAACACGAAGGTCTCGGCAGTAGCACAAGGCTGGGAACAGAAGTTGCAACGGTCTAGTAGCCCTCGTAAATAGATGTATGATACAGATAACCTCCACGTCTTTCATTGTGAGAGAAATCCTTTGTGCAAGAAACAGCACCGCTTGCGGACCTCGAGACATTTGGGTGCTCCCGAAGCCGTGACTGGCTGGAGAGCTGTTGCAGTCTCCACTTGTTCAGCAACTTTGTGAGTTGAGACAGCGTCACTCACATTCTTGCACAGAACAGCGTCCAGGGGCAAAAAGATAATGAGCCGGCAAAGACATACAACAGCGGGGATTCGCTGGTCGTCACCGACCCAACTACTAATCCGCCCCTCACTGGCTTATCTATGGGAGAGCGGACGGGATCCCGAGTTCTCCAGTGGGTATGGTCGTATGTGGCAGATGCCTGTGCAATCACAGTTGAACAATGGAATGCCTACTCGACCTGGGGCTGCACTATAATCGCCCATCTCAGTCCCCTACTAGTTGGTCCAATCGGTGCAGAAACTCATCAGGTAGTTAAAACGGTCCTCCAAGTTGCTAGAAACACCTTATCGGCTGTGTCCAAAGTGGGCCTGGTGTCCACTTCTCTCATGTCTTCCTCTCACTGTCAGCTTCTGCCCACCTGTATTATTCGTCGTTTGAACTTGCAGTGTAAACAGCTTCTATGGCCACTGTTTCCGCGATCTGCTCTCTGCTATGCGGCATACCTCAGTTCTAGGAGGCTTCTATAACGTCTGCAGCATGCTTGCAACACTCTAACTCGTCTTATCGTCCAAGAGTCACTGTGGTTATGCACCCTGCACAAGAGCTTGGGGATTACACAATATCGTCATCTCACTCTGGCAAGGAGATTTGAATAGTTTCATTCCCGATGGTGCGGAGACATCTATCTTCAAACGCCAAGGTTACTACTGATTCGTAAGTCAGATGCCTAGGAGCTTATCGAGGTAAGAAGTCTTGAGTTAGGAAACATGAAAAGAATTACTGTTGTTTAGTGTCAAGAGTTTGTGGCCTTTCCCTATCTTTAATAACGTCCAGGATTGAAGACTGTAGACATCTTGAAATGTATTCTTTATTATAGTTGAAGCTGGCCCTCGATGGGTTAACTGAGCCTGAAGATCGTAGACATCTTGAATGATAAACAGTGCCACCAAGCTCCTCTAATCTCAATAAAGATATAATCTCTTTCTTAAGCTACATTCAGCAAGAAGACTCTTCTCTGGCCTATTCTTCATGTCAATTAAGAACTAAATAGTGTCAATTCGGTTCCGAAGCACACAGAGGCTTGTTAATACTTGTCACTTTATTTATTTACCCTCCCCCTTTATATGGCCGCTGGCGTCCACTATTCGAGCTTAGTATTAAAGGTGATAAAAACAATAACTATTGACTTACTCGCACTCAGCTTCCAGTTTCCCCTCCTCCATGATTTATAACTAGCCTTGCAGATTAGAATTGTGTTTAAGATAATAGTAAGAATAGAACCCACGATTGCAAGAGAATTCTTAACAACTTCGATCTTCAGGCTCAGTTAACCCATCAAGGGCCGGGCTTCAACTATAATAAAGAACACATTTTCTTGACAACTTTAATATTGACTATGGTTCCTAGTCTCTAAGGTTCGAGTGATTAGGGCGATTTGGTGGTTCGGAAAGCGATTTCGATGGAATGGTTTGGAGATGTGAAGGTGCAACAATCATAAGTTAGGTGAATCAAGAGAAGATCCCGCTAAGACTCTTCACGGGTAAGTAAGAAGATGAGATAGAAGATAGACACTCTTTTCCTAGGAAGGTGTAGAGTCTTGATGATGGTCATCATAGTGTTTTAGGCATGTTATGGTATTGCGTTGCGATGCTGTCATGTGTTAATGACTATAATGTGTTCTTTATTATAGCTGGAGCCTGGCCCTCGAGGGGTTAATTGAGCCAGAAGATCGTGTTAATGACTACACGTTGTTAACCCAGATTAACTAGACAACTTAACCCCCGAGCCGACAGAGGAGAGAGCGCTGTTTTAGAAACTAGAGGAAACCGCACAGCCAAGACACATCTTTACTCAGGGCCGTTGACTGGAAAGCTTCCGGCACCGCCCAGAGAGGCTGGGGTTGACATCAAAGAAGAACCGAAGTGCCGATACCGAGCCATAAACGATGCATTTCTTCCTAGCTTCATAGATGAAAGCCATTCCGAGTGTCTTTGTTGCGAGCTGGTTAGGAAAAAAAGGAGCTACCTACGTCTAGATGCTCGTCTCTCCCGTCGGTAGCAATAACGCATCTGCTGAAATACCTCATATTCTCTCGAGAGTGGGCGAATCTTTTCAAAGCCAACCCCTTTGTTGTTCATATCGGTCCAGTTCAACCCCCCCAAAGTCTCGTATGCAAAGGTTTTTGCCATTCTTAGCCACCGCAAACCAGCCCCAGTACCGCAGCCCGGCTTGTCGCACCAGAGCACACCTTTTGTCTTGTCGCAGAAGACAGGGTTTCTGCCTCCTTTGTAGTCAAGGCTTGAAAGCCAGCCAATGCTCAGAGGGCTTTCGTTGAACCAACCTATTTTCATGTGGAGAGCTATGTAGCTCCAACTGGCTGTTTTCTTATCAACTTCCCGTACCCAGTTATACCTTGCGCCGCATTCGCGGCAGACGAATTCGTGATTGTCAAAAAACCGGTGGGGCGGCCAGACCCAGCGTGCGGCGGGTATGCCAGATGGAGGAAAACAGGAGCAATCATCTGACTGGAGTCTATCCAGAAGCTGCGGGATTTGATATGAAATGTGCTTGCAAAGTTGGTTAGAGTCTTTGAGCTGGGTTGTGAGGCGTTGTCAAATACTGTCCATGTCGATACGCCAACGGTGGTCCAGGTGCAGCAACACGATGGCTTTGTTGGCAGTAAGATAGGTCGAAATATCACTTGACGTCGAGTGAACTTTTGGAAGGCAACTCGACGTCATGCCGCGTTTGGTGTGATCGTCGAGATTCAGGGGCCAATGTGCAATATCCTTGCAGACAATACTTTTCGGTACCAAGTTTCCGGGGTTTCCCAGCACATGCTTTCCGGAGAGGGTTCGATGACTGTAGAGAGAGAACTGGCCGAGGAATCCGAGGCATTTTCTGTTACGTTCCTTTCCCGGGGGGAAGAAGAGGGCTGGGTGGTCTGCACGACAGCCGTGACAGAAAAGGGGGGCGTAAAGTGACCTCATCCGCCGAACTAATTCGCCCGTGTCTGCAAGGTGAGTGCAGCTATCACAGAGAGATCTTCGAAGCAGCACGTCTCTGATTTCCAGACGCTGAGAAATCCGACTTGGGTCATGCAAAAGCTCTCCCCCTCAGATTGGAGAAACTCTAGCCTGAAGTCTTTGAGTGCGTGATCCTCAGTCAGGTAACGCAGGTACCGACAGATTTGGCGGAGCATGTAGAGAGAGCTGAATGGTAGACGTTTTAAAACCTCCATCAAGAGCTCTTCCGGTAACTGCGTTAGGGCCGATGTCGTCCGAGCGCTGATGACGGGCCCGGAGGAGAATCGCGAGGTATGTTCTCGGTGCTGGCTCTCCTCCTCGAAGGACGAGGCGTGCGGACCTGAAAGACGAGGGACATCATATGTCTTTTCAGGAGGTCGGAGAGTGTCGGACAAACGAGCAACCCAGTTAGGCCAGTGGTGGGCGACAATACGCCATGAGTGTTCGGATCCCATGTTGGTTACTCAATGATAGTCGACTTAGCACTAGCAGTGGGAAGACATGAAAAAGGCCAGTTTACCTTGGAATAAGAAAAGAGGTGTTGTTCTTTTATCCTACGGAGTCTGTTGTACGGACACGCAGAAGTGATTTTAAGGTTAGTCTGTAAAAAGCTTGTACCCTTCGGGCATGACTCTTTATGTGCGCAAGGTTTCTTCCCTTCATAACTTACCTTATAATGTTGGGAACTTGATTGCTATAAAGTTCCAAGAAAACGGACCGAGATTGGACCTTGTAAACTGATTCTGACCAACCAACCTGGAGAACAAGTCACATCCTGACCTGGAACCGAGGCCCAAGTCCTGTTGCACATTTCCGGATTCACCAACCTTGTAGATAGACCACTTACTCAAACTGCCTATCTAGATAGAGAGTGAAATGAGAGTTCATGGCTTAGTTGAAAGTGCTGGAGACTGGTAGGGGGGGGCTAGACCACTAGCCCGCCTGCATGACATTCGAATATGGTTCACAACCATCACCAAAGCAGTCACATACGACCATACCTACTGTAGACCACGGGATCCCGTCCGCTCTCCCATAGTTAAGCCAGTAATGGGCGGATTAGTAGTTGGGCCGCTGACGACCAGCGAATTCCCGCTGTTGTATGTAATTTTTGCCATTTTGGCGGTCTAGAGGGGAGTTACCATCGTCGAACAAAATACCTCCCACCCGCAGTGCCTTCTGGATTGGTGAAAACGTGATTTTAGACTAGAATTAGTGGAGAGGAGATTTTGTGCATTATGGTGGTGGCTCGGCTCTGAAAGATGAGTGAGCCCGTGAGAAGGGCTTGTGGTCGCTTGACATGACTTTCGAGTTTGGACAACGTTACCAGCCAGCAAAACGATCACGCGATCAGGGGCGCTTGTAAGCTTATTTGAAAGATCGAGATCTTCAAGCATAGAACCTGAATAACCTAAGAACACAAGGGGGCCAGAAAGGGTATCTATCCCCTGAGCGCAATCAAGAATTGATTACTCTCCTTGATCGGATGCTGATTGAACATCTCCCTTCTTTTCGCCTGTTGAAATGGGCACCGCTATAGATTTGATCCTTCACAGTTTTAGATAGTTCGACTGGCAAACTAAATGGAGACCTGCGCTTTCTATTCCCAGTTCTTGTGTACTGTGTAGCACAGAGTCCATCCCAGCCTAAATCTTCGCCCATAACTCTTCTCGCGCAACGGGCCCTTCGGACCCCGAAAGACCCATTTTCCTTACTAGGGCGTCACATTGCATCTCGTGTCAAGCCATTGTTTGCATCCTTCTCCGCAGTTAAGCTCGAATACCCTGTTCCTTGCAGACCCAGTTTCCACCAATAAACATGACCGATATGAGCTGGCCTGTAGCTGAGTGATCCCTGAGGTTCTTTGGCGATAGTGACAAAAAGAAACTGTTCCTCCCCAGAACCTCTCCCCTAAGGACACATCTGATACACATTGGTCCATGACAATGACGGCCGCACGCTGAGCGATCTTCACATTCAAACAACACGCAAAGATTTCCGCATGGAATATTGCTCTCAAAGACACAAGAACACAAAGCCCCCACGTTCTCATGGACCTTTCTGAGAGAATTTGATCTTGTTCATGCGGGTCGGAACTCGGAATGGGCAGATCATGTGAGCCTCCCGATTTCGCTCATCCTTTGGAACCAACGTGTTCATGCATCCCAACTCGGACAGGTCCAGGAGACAAAAGGCCCTCCCCGTACAGCGTACCAACAAGGTAAAGACTACAAGCCCGCCTTGCAAGGAACCGCTCATGTGGGCATCTCAGCGGGACGAAGCGAAAACCCCCGGACACGCCGAGGCTCGGGTCAGCCCTAGTGAGAAGCTTGGTTGTTCCCCTGGGTGGCGTGTGGGTAACCAAGTGAAACCATTTTATCTAATCAATCAGCTAATCAGCAAACTATGCCTCCATTTTCAGCCTAGTTTCGACCGTCAGCCCACTGCTGTACCCTTGTCCAGCGGCACGAGAGTGGGATCCTCGCATTGGGGCGAATCCTCCATGTGCCGACCAGCCGTGGTTCTCGAGGCTGAGGCTTTTCCCCCACGGAGCGGTTTGTTTAGCAATTGGGCGTAGTATGTAACTTGACATCGAGTGATGTTGGTCTTTGTCAAGTATAAGTAGCTAGCTAAACCCTTCTCAAATTCATCATCGTCCAAACAGACATCTCCAGTTCCTTAAGAAGTCAATCTTACTCCTCCAACCTGCACCATGTACTCCCCCGCCGTAAGTATCAGCAGTAGCCTCTGAAACTGCCCAGCTTCTTACACATCTCATAGAAGCTCCTTGTCGCCATCATGGCCTTCACCACCGTCACCGCCGCCATGCCCGCTCCCGAAAACGCTGACAACCAAAATCTTGAGGCTCGCGGTGGTTGCCTTGGTTACGCCAACTACGCCGCGTGCGTTAGTGGTAGGCGACGCTCTTGCCAGCCTGGAACCGGCCAGGCCTCGTGCTTCAACACCGCCCAGCGTGTCTGTCAAGCCAACTGTTAAGCGGTCTTTGGAGATAGCAAACTGGAACGTTGCTGTGGACAAATACACTGGCGGAATTCGCAAAGCTCCATAGTCAATCATATTGATGCAACATATCCCAGAATAATGTGGACGGCACTTATTTAGAGCCCAACTTATTCAGCCACTCTCAAGTCTTCAAGCAACGTTTAATGAAGAATGCTAGATTGCAAACTACCTAGGAATATGGGCTAAAAAGCTAAGACCGAACTTTGGATATCTAGGCCCTTTAACTCTTCCTCTCCATGTCCGGGTGAACTGTCTCGATATCCCCAGTCTTCTCTCCCAGTGCGTTCAACTGTTGCTCGGCAATTTCGTCGGCGGGGATTCTGTCGGGTGTTGTGTTGACCAACATGATCATTGGGAGAAGAGCAGCACCAAGCAGGGCAAATGTAACACAGCTAAGGAAATTGTTAGCAGGCGTGCCTTGTTTGAGGTGAATACGTAGAACTTACAAGCCAACCAGAGGGTCGCTCGTCGTTTGAGTGTTCATACCATAGGCAATAGCCTGACCAATGGCCTCGAGACACCTGAACGCAGCTCCGTTGCGGACATTTTCTAGAATATCAGTTAGCGTAGTCAATGAGTATCAGGGACGATGAACCTACCTTGAGCATTCATGGCAAACGAAGAGATGAGCCAATACATATATGACTGCGACAACGGGCCGGTGGTCTGGACGAAAAAGTACGGCAGGAAGGAGGAAGGGTATAGTCCATCGTCCCAGTCGATAGCACCCGGATCATTGCGCTTGAACTTGGTTTGCATGATGATGGACCAAATGTAGACACCGACGTTGAGCGTCACGACTATATAGAGACCGACTTGGGCGCGGCGGCGTTGGGAAAGGTGCTTAGAGTCGAGGATGAAACCAAGGCCGAAGCAGCCGACACTAGAGAGATATTAGTGTGAGCCGGCCGAGAACAAGGACGACCATAGACTTACATGCACAGAAATGGCGAGATGAGCGATGAAAGTGCGCGGGCGCGGACAGTGAAGTGGATTCCTAGATAAGTGGACCAAGAGCCACTGTCCCTTTGTCAGTTTCCAATTCTGTCATGGAGGAGGTACTGCGGGTTATAGTACCTATAGAAGAAAGACCAAAGTGCCCAGAGCGAGGACAGCATGATAAGCCTCGAGGTCATGGTCTTTGAAATCCTCTTGATCTCTTGCTTGGTGGAGAGAGCCTCCTCGGTAACGATGTGTGTGCCATCAGATCGAATGACGCGTTCAAAGGGAGTGATCATAAAGGCGAATGGTAGACTAAAACCCAATTAGCATATGCAAGCACAGTTGATGGGGTTCCACTTACGCCAGACACTCAATGATGAGGAAAGCAATGTATGTGTCGGGAGTAACTCCACCGCTGACACCCTTCTGGTAGTTCTTTGATAGACTTGGAGAAGAGGGCTGTTAGCCAAAGGCACATGTGTCGCCATTGAAGATACTCACTTGATCGCACCACCGACTAGCTGTCCGAGATTTCGAGACACAATCCACAAAGCGAGATACTTGCCACGCGCACCAGACGGCGCAAGGGTCATGATTGCACCGGCTTCAGCAACGTACCAACAGCCGGTGCCGATACCGTCGATGGCGCCACCAAGAATGAGATACTGATCAAATCAACTCTTGTCAGCGCATGAAATCTCGAGGATGCATCTGAGCCAACTCACCCATTGGTTACCAAACTTGCTGTTGCAGTAGTAGGAGGATCCTAGGATGGGGAAGGACATGGAACCGATGACCAGAGCCCACTTAACGCCGAGCTTGTTGACAATGGGACCTCCGAAGAAGCAGGCTGAATTGTTAGCCAGGCGATTCTTTCCTTGTACACGAACACATACTTGTCGCAAGCATGGCATATGTCAGGGCTGTGGCGATATTGGACACTCGAGGAGTCGCAAGACCACCACCACCAAGACCTAGAAATATTCACATTAGCGGGTGGAATTCGAAAAGAAAAAGGGCTTTTACCTGCAATCGCATCTGCCATGGCTGGACCGCAAAATGCCTGGATACTTAGTAGGATCATCTGCGTCAGACTGTGTCGCCATACTCGTTTCCATCGAGGCATGGAAATCTCTTCAGTGGTGGCCATTCCATGGTCAGGGAGACCAGAGACTGCAGTCTTTGAGTCGGCCATGATAAATAAACGGCTATTACAAGAATGTTGAATATGTCCAGCTGTGGGTTAAAGTCATTGAAGCGAGGTTGCATGAGATGTCTCTTTATACACAGGGCAACACAGTCACAACAACCCTGTCGAGATAACCCCTCTCGCTAGTGGAAGGTCCAGGCGAGTGGCCAGGAATGTTATCTCGAGTGGAGCGAGCGAGTCAGAGCATGAAGGTCCAAGCGAGAGCCAGCGGGGAAATCGCCTGTTGGATAAACCATCACGTCTTTCCGAGCCAATAGACTTCAAGGACACGAGACTTTCTATCCTTATCCCCATGGGGTTTGGCGACTTTCTCTCCACAAGTTCCGAGTTTGTCAGCCGACCTAGTCATCCAGAGGGAGCAGAATCGTTGAATTCGCCTTGATAACATCGCTTGGAGCTTCCACTGTGGGGCGCTGTTATCGCCTTTATTACTAGACGAGCCCCTACCATCCTCGATTCTTGGTTGTCTTTAGCTTTGTGCCCAGACATTTTCTCAAGATTACACGCCAAATGACGCTATCACGAGACTCGACCAAGGTGGTCATTGTTGGTGGAGGCGGCACAATGGGCTCCTCCACGGCGCTGCACCTGATACGCTCTGGATACACGCCATCCAACATCACCGTCCTCGATGTTTACCCAATTCCTTCGGCACAGTCGGCTGGATGCGACTTGAACAAGATCATGAGCATTCGACTGCAGAACAAGGCTGATTTACAGCTGTCGCTTGAGGCGTTGGACATGTGGAGGAACGATCCATTGTTCAAGCCCTATTTTCACAATGTCGGCCTGGTTTGTTTTCCATGAGGCAGGTCTCAAGCCGAATGCGTATTGACGACTCGGTAGGTTGACTGCTCGTCATCCAAGGAGGGTATTGCGGAACTTAAAGAAGAACTCCAGACTCTGGGCGATGCAGGTTTCGGTCTGGACAAGACCGGCAGCTGGCTTGAAAGTGAGAACGAAGTCTTGGCCAAAATGCCATGGTTCACAAAAGATCACGTCAAGGCAAGATACTCGAACAATTTCAAGTGATAAATGCTAAGACATTACCATAGGGATGGAAGGGCTTATTCACCACTAACGGCGGGTGGCTCGCAGCGGCCAAGGCTATCAACGCCATCGGTAGCTTCCTCAGGAGCCAGGGCGTACAATTTGGGTTCGGGGGGTAGGTTTTTCTGACCTCGCGAGTGTGTCCGTTGCACTTACACGGTCACAGGGCTGGTACCTTCAAACAACCTCTCTTGGCCGCCGACGGATCGACATGTATTGGCGTTGAGACAGTTGATGGCACCAAGTATCACGCTGACAAGATCATCCTTGCTGCCGGTGCGTGGACACCAGCGCTGGTAGATCTGGAAGGCCAATGCGTGTCCAAGGTCAGTACAGGAACAGATATTGCCTTGCCCTTTCACCAAAAACATAGCTGACTGGGTATGACGCAGGCCTGGGTCTTGGCCCATATCCAATTGACCCCCGAGGAGGCAGCTCGATACAAGAACATTCCCGTCGTGTACGATGGTGACTATGGATTCTTCTTCGAGCCCAACGAGTAAGATGCACCGTCAAAGCCAGGAGCGCATGCTAACATATTTCTTTAGAGACGGAATCATCAAGGTCTGTGACGAGTTTCCAGGATTCACACACTTCAAGAAACATCAACCATTTGGCGCCGCCCATCCCAAGCTCATCTCGGTTCCTCGGTCGCACGCCAGCCATCCCACCGACACCTACCCAGATGCCTCTGAGGCCACCATTCGAAAGGCCATGGCTCGCTTTTTGCCAGATTTCCGAGACAGAAAGATAATAGATCGTGCCATGTGCTGGTGCACTGACACTGCCGACGCGAACCTTCTCATCTGCGAGCATCCAAGGTGGAAGAACTTGATCCTCGCAACGGGAGACAGCGGGTATGTTTACGCAGCAGCGACTATTCCTTTTCTAACTTGAATATGTAGTCACTCCTTCAAGCTGCTACCTAGCATTGGCAAGCATGTTGTTGAACTATTGGAAGGCACTCTGTCCCAACAGCTTGCCGAGGCTTGGAGGTGGAGGCCTGGGGGTGATGCACTCAAGTCTCGACGTGCAGCTCCTGCCAAAGATCTTGTGGACATGCCAGGATGGAAACATGATGCACGACTATAGGCGTTGGATTTGGATGAGCTGTGCAGTGAAATCTGCGTAGTGGAGGGGAAAGGAAACAAATGGAATGTCTCTTACTTCACTGATTGTTCATCCTGGATAGCGATGTTCTCTCACTTGTCTACTTGCTTTTTATAAGGAATAGCAAAACATGTCAAAAGGGGTGTCGAATTTGAAAAGAATATATTGGATATCGGAAACACTGTCAGACGGCAGACATGACAGTATAAGTCATACCGACTCGGCGTGAGGGAGCCCCAACTCAATGCCCACGGTGTGAGGACCAAAACTTGAAACCTCGAGCCCAACTTCTATCATAACAAAGTCTCATAGGTCGACATAACCTTCTTCGCCTCGGAGAGACTTGCGAAATGTTTGTTGCCTCGGCGCTTCCTCATCTTGATATTACAGTCCCCTACCCTCGCTGCCAAGACCATTCGTGGCTCTCTCCTAGCCGCCACCTCCACCAAAGTCCTTCATGCCTTCGATAATTTCCTTGATGACATCTGCGGGATTTGCGGTCGCCTTCACCACCAGTGGCGAGTCGTCGTCGTCTCTCGCCCAAAACGGGAAACCGACTATAATCGTGGCCGATGCCAGGACTACCAGGGCTGAGGCGGCAAAACGCACCATTCTGAGAAGATTCGAGGTGTGCTTTCTTCTGTGAGCGGGCTATGATGTTGAAAAAGTTGGAGAGGGGTTTGAGTTGAATGAATCCTGTCCAAATCTGTTGGTGAGAGATCGGCCTGATTAAATACTAGATCTCTTGGGATGGATGCATGGAAACACCCTGCAGATCTTAAGCACGACTCGTCTAGATAGATCGGCTCGTATAGCATCGGCGTCAGCATACATACCGATGCAGAAAAGCACAAGACGCACACGGCAAGGTACCTCTAATTGTTCAGAAATATTAAATATGACAATACGGCAGCAAATAAGATCGTTTCGATATTGATGTTTAGGCATTGTTTGATGTAATACCTACCTCACTATCATGATCTTTGTTCCCTTTCTACCCTTCAAGTGAGATAAACTACTGCCTCTGCACGCTGACCTTTATTTCTTCGCCATGCTGGGTATGAGCAGCTCGAATCACATGAAACTTGGTCGACTGGGCACATGCCTGACTTCCCCGATCCTCCAACTATGAATACTCCTTGAAGCAAGGATTCGTGTGCAGACAGGTCAAGGCACATCACTGCTATTTTCAGCCCTCTATGACGATCTTCTGTGCGGGGTTAACTCACCAGCATTCACGTCAACGTAGCTAGCCATACGGCGACCATACTTTCTGTCCCTTCTGAGGACATTTAGTCGCGTTGTTCTGAAGCAGCTAGCTCTCTTGACGCGAAATATAAGGCATTCGTGATGAAGCATCATTTCCGGCTCCGCTTGGTTGATTCATGCCCATCTGGAGCTGGGGGCCTTGCGTGTACTTGGGCTGGATGAATATCATAGAGTTAAGCACAGCAGACCTCGTGCATGCACGCGTCTCAGCCCAGCCCCATAAATGAGCACACACTTGCAGTCGAAGTCGGGACAGACGGCATAGGTACTCGAGAGTTCTGTTTCAAGTAGTAGATCGAGATGGAGCAAGGGGACGGGCATTCGGCCAAACAGGCCTGCTGAGAAATGCCTGCATGTTTTTTGCAAGGAAAATGGTTTTTCTTCTGGTAGCTTTAGTGCTTTGCTTTCGGACTCTTGGTACCTTCAGGTGTATAGGACAGTCACGTAACGTCATTCACGGTATGCTAGGCCTCCATCCCCTTCGTCTGCGTCTCTCCGTATGTACAAACAGCACAGTGCTGATTCATTAATTTCCTCGTGACTATCCGAGAAAAACCAACTGCAAGCCCAGTCGCGTCAAGAAACGAACTCATATGCCATTATTAAAGTGAAATAACCTCGTCACTAGTCAAGGTGAAGAACTCTTTCAAAACACCATTAGCACAACTCGAATGTTAGACTTAGGAGAAAATCGGCATACCTTGTTTCTGACGTCTCTATCGGACCATCAGAGAGGGCCACGGTCAAACGAAGCCCAGGATGGAAGCGATCGCCAGCCCCTCGCCTCCAGATTTGAGCACCTGAATTATCCGCAAGCCCTTGAACATACCCATCTTCTGGCTCTATATCGTCGTCCAGATGCGTGCTTAGGACGATCAAATTCGACTTTTGGACAGTTGAGAGGGACTTGGTTAGAGCATCCACTCCAACCTTGTTAATGGGGATACCAAGTCGCACTGCCGAGAACATCCCGCCCTCCCTGCGACCTGTGACCCAGATCTTGACGCTCCGAAGATTCTCGAAGCTTTCCAGGTGAAGCCAGTGAAAATCAAAGGGATTGTGAGGATCCGCGCTGCGCACAGGTTCGAGTGCATCCTCCCCTTGCAAGAATTTGAACATCTCATTGTAATCGGTCCAATCCTCGTCCAAGACCGAGCACATGAGATGCAGCTGGAAATCCAGAAACAGAGACACCTCAAAGTGGAGAGCGTACTTGCGAAATGCCTCGGGGATTACGGGTTTGAGATGCTTGTAGGGCGTGGATGGGTGAGGTGCCTGACAGTGACCGACAAAGGACTGTAGCGCCAGCATGTCTGTGAAGACGAATGTGGTTGTCGAATACAGAAATCTAAGGCAGTCCTCGGAGCTACAATGCTTAGCAATAGACGCAATAGCGGGCTGTAGGTCATACTCACATGAACTTGCATGATAGCAGCATCGGCAAGTAGGTGTCTCGATCCTGCTTGGGCTTCTTGTCGCACCAGCATCCCCCTATCGACGTGTTGTAGAAGAAGTTCGTTTCTTCCCCAAGCTCCTTGTCAAGCCGCTCGCCGCATTTCCAGTGGTTCATCCAGCAGCTCTCAAGTGCTCGGCGATAAGCGGGGTCATTGAGGGGTTCCCCCAACGGAACCTGCTTCTCTTGCCTTAGAGCCTCAATCTCGGCTTGCAGCTCATCATGTGGCTGGAACCGGGAAACGCAGGGCTCCCGGTGAAGGTGAGGTTTCCTCTCATCGGCTCCTGGGTGGATGTGCCAGACGACGTGCTGGCGGGGAGTCCAGGATGGCCAGAGCTCTTTGTAGATGGCTGCTCGAATGTCGTACGGCAGCCGAGTAATGAAGTTGGATTGCGCTTGAGGGTCGGCAGCCATCATGATGCGAGATTGGTCAAGTGCTAAGAGATGGAAGTTGATAGATGAAGAAGAGGAGAATGATGGTGTCAATTTGTTTGACTATATGCGGTATGTACGTGTCTGGGATGTTGGTCAAGGCTGATCGGTAGGCATAACAGGCCCCGGTCGCCTCCTGAACGTATCCACCAAGTCAGCCCAACGAGGCACGTAGACCCCTTTTTCGCGAATCAGCACTGCGGCGGCCTAATTGTTTCTCCGTGCATCACTTCCAGTCATATGATCAATTCTCACCTCTTGGCGAAAGAGAGTCGGCTCAGTATGAGAGAGCGTAAGCGTGGGGTCAACACCATCATCGGACATGTACCTACTGAGGTAATGGCAAATTTATCAAAGGCACAATATCAACACATCATAGAAGCATATCCTAATGCTAGTACAAAGAACAGGGGCTCAAAATTTCCAAGGCCTATTGCTCGCAAAAATTGTTGCCAGGCTGATGGCCATGCTGGTTTGGGTTTCATTGTCTAAGTAGGACAATGTTTGAGCAAGTAGCAAGTGATGGAAGAGTGGGATGCACTGCCTGCATGAGAGCTCTCTAGACTCGTCCACTGTATTATGTCTCCGATCAGTCTGAGCATGCAACCACCATCAACACTTCTGCCTGCCTTGATCGGCCCAGCTCTAAGGTGGCTCAGTGCAAGCCACCAGCGGCCGTCTTGCCGCGTGGCCGCCGATGAGATGGAGTTTTCCATAGATAAAAATGCAACAAGTCTTTGGTAGTTCCGGTATGCAGCAGGTGAGTCTGTTTGGTAGTTGCGTTTCCTCAGCAATGTCTTTGACAGGGCTTGCAAGCAGTCGAGTAAGGGCACTCTCCATGTCAATCGTATCTCAAATTGATCAGAGATCTCTACATGAAAGCGATAGAAAGTAAACAGCAATAAGAGACAAAGCCTGGGTCACCTTGATGGGGAAAAACCACTCACATAGAGACTGTAAATCCTTCTCTCTGTAACACCTCAAATCACAAACAGACAGCCAGATGGGTCAAGAAGCACAAAAGATACCAGACCTCTACTTATCAAGGTCTACCAATAGCAGAAATATTATTAAAAGAAAATTCTACAAAATAGCTTTGGCCTTCATCTCGGCTTCTTGATATAATCTAGATAGAAATTCCCAGCGATTATATCACTGGTTGATGTCTATTGTCCTGTCCCTCGCTTTCTCCTGTGTGACAGCCACCACCAAAGACAGGTGACCCGGACAGTGCTGACAGCGGGAATAACCCCTGGTCTAGGCGGGCTCTATCATTGGATAATCCTCCGTCAATTGCTGATCCGGTCAATCCGATGGCCAATTAAAGGCCTCAACTCAAGCCCAAAGATGGAGCATCGCCATCCCAAGTTTCAGCCCCCTTTGGACAGCAAACGCGTCGACTTGACTGAGTTGATAATCAAGCTGTGAGAGGATTCATTCTTCTGCAACTTTTCCCTCCTTTACATGTCTCATGCGCCACTAAATTCTTTCCGACTTGTCCCGCGCATTCTAAAGGGCCCAGTTATCGAAGCCCGGTCTGTCTTCGTTTCTTGGCAATGAGCGATAATGCTCATGGAGAGCCGAGAGGTTCTCGAGAAGACGACCGTCAAGAGGCTGTGGCAGATGAGGAGGCCCAGCTTTTGCTGCCTACCGAGCAATTCGAAATTGAGGAAAACGCTGAGACTCAACGTCTTGCACCGCGCCGCCCAGTCAAGTTCCTCCAGAGAATCGCAGGACCAGATCCTCCTCGGATTCAAAGCATCAAGCCATTCTTTCCAGCTGCCCAGCGATATCCTATCAACATTATCGATCGCTATTTCGCAACTCTCACACGCAAGATCTTTTTGTTGATCACGTTCTTGCTTCTCTGGACAATGGCATATTCTATTCCTCTATATGCTGGAAATCACGCAATTAAGGATGCCCACAATGACTACGTAGTCAACTTGGACTGCGTCGATACCCTTTGGAAGCGCAAGAACCTCTGTGGACTTGATGGACTAGACTGCCGCCCATTTGTCAACACCTCATTTTCCTTTCGCTGCCCAGCAAACTGCGCCGGGGTCCAAGTGTTGAATCCACACGCTGTTGGCGGACTAGACGTCAACTACCGACCATTGGTCATAGGCGACAAGCTCTATCGCGCCGACTCTTTCATCTGTGGTTCCGCTATTCATTCTGGGATTGTCACTGACAGCAGGGGAGGCTGTGGTAGACTCAGCAGATCTGGCGAGCAGAAGAGCTTCCTGGGTGTCGAGAGAAACGGGATCGAATCGATACCTTTCGACTCCAACTTTCCATCTTCGTTCACCTTTTCATCCGAGTCAGACATTACTTGCAGCAAGGACCCGCGCCAACTCTTGCTCTATATTTCATTCTTCTTCACGGGCGTCTTTTCGATATTCACAACATCGCCGGCCTTGCAGTTTTTCGTCGTCTTCATTGCCATTTTTTCTCATGTTGGCCTAGCATCTGATCCCCCAACAGCCTCTCATTTCAATATTTCTGTCCTTCCAGATCACATCTCCTCCCTCGCTGGAAGATTGCTTCCAGCACTATTCTGCGCCACCATCATTCACAAGACTTGTGTTTCAAGGGCTTTAATTGGCTTAGAAGCGCAGTTTGAAAAGGTCTTGCTCTGGCTAGGAGGTTTCTGGCTTGGAGCCCTCTCCAACTACACATTGGACTGGATTCCCATCAGTCGACTGACGGCACATGATTTGGAGCAACAACCTGGAGCCAAGGTGGCACTCGCCGTCATCATTTGCATCCTTGTATCAATCGTCTGTCAGCAAGTATACGTCTTTTGGCTAGAGAGACGCATGTTACCGTATCTCGCTCTGTATGGACTCTTCATTCTTGGCATCGTCTTATTTGTCGCCATCCCGGAACTCGACCTTCGTATTCACCACTACATCTTGGCCCTCCTGCTACTCCCCGGTACGAGCGTCCAGACTCGATCCTCACTACTATACCAAGGCATACTGTTGGGCCTTTTCGTCAACGGGATCGCTCGATGGGGTTTTGACTCTGTTCTGCAGACGCCTGCCGATCTGCGTCAGGACGGTGCCTTTAATTCTTTCGTCCCTACAATAGACACGCCAGTCATTTCATCAACACTGGAAGGATTCGACATTTCATTCTCCTGGCAGGGACCACAAACGCCCCTATTTAATGGCATTAGTGTGCTCGTCAACGACGTCGAGCGATACCGCCGTTTCTTCCCCGAGACCACCTCCGCCTACAACTTCTCGTGGACACGGACCACAGACTTTGGACTTCCAGAATACTTTCGTTTTGCTTATATGCGAAACAGAATGGCTTTGGATTACACAAAAGCAGGTACCTGGTTTGCAAACGGCACTTGGAGTATGCCAGAACCAGACAGTGTGTAGTGAGACGTGTGGCCAAGGTGGCTTGGTGACTTTGATAATGGTACTTGGTACGTCTCATAATAACCTGAATGAGATCTCAAACAGGCTGGTTTTGGACTGAGCAATACATGAATTGCTCATCCTCATGATATGGGATCTAAGAGAGACTCCCTAAGGTTGTCAACAGTGCTTGAACCAGCTTGAGATGAGTTCAGCTGCCAGCCAGCACCTGCTATGCAGTGAAGACGATAGAGTTACTATATAATATCCTGAGTACAAATTGAGTTCTCCCTCTCCAAAGGGGGGGGGGACAGGGCACGCTTTTGCCAGGCATCCGCTGGCCTTTCTGAACTGCTCCTACGGACCCCTCTAGCACATACGACCATACCTACCGGAAAATACGGGATCCCGTCCGCTCTCCCATAGTCAAGCCTGTAAGGGGTGGATTAGTAGTTGGGTCGGTGACGACCAGCGAATACCTGCTGATGTATGTTTTTTTTGCCTCTATTACAAAGCGTGGTTGATGGCAGTTGGAGAAGGTCTCAGCCAGCCACAGCCTTAAACAATGGAGGGTGATTTTGCGTTTAACGTGTTGCTGCCCAACTCTTCCCCGCACGGCCAAAATCCAACTTCTCGATGCTTTACTGAACCACGCTTCTTTCTCAACCAGTTCAGGTTTAGGAAACCCACGCCGAAGACATGACGTCCCAACCGGGTCCAGATGGTCGCTGGATTGACGAAGGATTTTATGTAAGTCTCATATGGAGCTAAATCATGGAATTGTGATCTAATAGGAACATAGCTTGTATGTATACGGTGTATGGTTATATGGCTGACTCGCTGATAACTATCGCTTAGCCGGTATTTATAATGAGCTAGGAACTGGGGATGCCTGCTGACTGTGGCATGCCTGCTGGTGTAGAAAGTAAGTGGATGCCTCTAAGATGGATAAAACAGCAATGGTTGCTGATTGTAACGTGCCTTGATATAGTATGTAAGTGGATGCCTCTGAGATGGATGAGGTGGCGATAATTTCTCACTACTGGTATAGGGTGTAAGTAGATGTCTAAGGTGGATGAGGTGGCGATAATTGCTAACTGCTGGTATAGTTCGTAAGTAAATGCCTCTGAGTCAGACGTGGATGACATAGTGATGGTTGCTAACTACTAGTATAGGTCGTAAGTAGATGCCTCTGAATCTGAGATGGATGAGATAGTGATGATTATAACCACTGGTAGCCTGTAAGTAGATGCCTCTGAGTCTGAGATGGATGAAGTGGCAATAATTACTAACTGTGGCGCGCTTAGGAGGTAAGCGGATGCCTCTGAGATCGTTATTAGAGTCTTGCTCACTCTATCCCCCTTAGCGACGTTGGAATCGTCAGCACGACGGTGACCTTGCTGAGGAATTTCTCAATGAATTGGCCACGGATGGTCGTCCCTCTGATGTGAACTCTCCATACTTCCGACTACTACGCCGGTGGCTTCGGGATTGCGACGACAATCACGGAAAATGTAAACTGCAACACGACAAACGCGACTTCTGGCCGACGAGGGTTATCCGTGTTAATGATTCTAACGACTTGCGGCTCGACTTGGAGGAACACCCAGGACAGGACTACGTTGCGCTGTCACACTGCTGGGGCAAACCAACGGACGAAGAAAAGAGGAAGTTCTGCACCACTCAAGAAAACTACGAAAGTCGAAAGAAGAGGTTTAGCTACGATGATCTGCCAAAGACATTTCAAGATGCCATTCGAGTAACCCGAGAACTTGGAAGGCAATACCTCTGGATTGATTCCCTCTGCATCATTCAAGAGGACCGCGCCGATTGGGAAAAAGAGGCCAAGGCAATGGAAAACGTCTTTGCATCCGCCTACTGCACCATTGCTGCAACTTCAGCGGGTGGCTGGCGCGACGGCTTCCTCAGGGCAAACCCGGAGTCCCAGTATATCGAGATGCAGGGCAATTCAGAAAGACCGACTTGTACCTGCAACTATGTCAAAGATGTCGATGGGGGAGCCCTATTGAAGAGAGCCTGGGTCCTCCAAGAGCGAGTGTTGTCCCGGCGTATTATTCACTTTGCTGCAACGCATACGTATTGGGAGTGCAGAGACGGAGTACGATGCGAACAGTTCGCAAAGATAGAAACGTAAGTTTACAGTCAACAGCCATGAGTGTAACCTATTTTCACATTTCTGCAGGCCGTCCAACGAGTATTTTCTCCTCGATCCCGCCTTTCCCACGCGGCTTAACAAGGCCGGGTATGAGCGTTCCGTTCAGTTCATCCAGTATCTTTTCGAGAACTATTCGCGTTCCGGTCTTACCGTTAGCACCGACAGGGATACTGCAATCTTTAGTCTAGTCGAGCGTATGGGCCATGTCTTTGATACCAAAGCGAAACACGGCATCCTCCGCTGCTTTCTTGCCAGCCTTCTCCTGTGGAAGCGGACCGGCGAAGAATCGACGGCCCCGATTCCCTACCATGAAAAGGATCGTACGGTGCCATCATGGTCTTGGATGGCATATGCCGGAGGTATTGCCTTCATCTCGAATGCAAGTAGACTCTTGATACTGCGCTCGACGTACCTTGACTTCGCCGACGATGGGGGGGCATTGATAGTCAGAGTAAGGCGATTGATAGATTGCCGAATGGAACGAGGCGAGAGACGCTCTTCCATTCGCGCTTGACATTTTTGGTCGACGGGAAGTGGGTTTTGTGTGGTTCGATGCGGCGGACAACAACACTGAGCCCCAACACTGCGTTATTGTTGGCATCGCCTTGCTCAACTCGATGCCAGGTGGTGAGACAAATTACTACATCTTGATGGTTCGAGAGAAGTCAGGTGCAAATGGATACGAAAGGCTAGGGGTTGGGAGAGTGGAGGCACAATACGTCTCTTGGGAATTCGAAGCTGGAAAGCTTCTTTGACTCAGATGTTCTCACGTCATGGGTTGCTATTCCAGAGACGCACTCCATGGAGCTTGGCCACAGGGTTGGAAATCTTGATCACGTTCTTTTATTTCCGGTTTGGCTAAGGGCGAGAATGAATTCACGAGATTAGGGTTGCACCAATTGTTTGATGCCTTACTCCTGAGGTTATGCCACTATATTGTCCATGTCTCTTGGTCTGCAGGAGATACAGTCATGAAGTTCAGCCGCTGGCTGGGGCAGATTTACAATGGAAACAGGAATGATTGCCTTCGAGATAAGGGGCGCTGGGATTAGAGATGAATTGCCCTGCATCGTGGTGAAAGGCGTATGTGATTTCGCGGATAGTTCCGAGCACAAGGCAGAGTAGAACTTACAACGCTTCAGATTGTAAATAGACTTACTTGCTGTCTTTTACCCCAGCACATTAGTAAACAGGCTTGCCGTAGCTAAATGACCTCTCGCAGGCTTGGTGGCAACCAAGACGTTCAGTCGACTGCTGCGTGTGGCCTAAGTCGACCTTGATCACCCTACATGCCTTCTTCTGCCTTCTTATTATGGTCTAACCTTAACTCGATACAGATTGTCCTCTCCTTGGCGTTAATATTGTCCAACTTGGTTGAATATCACGTATGTAACTAACCCGCCTCTCGCGTATGAGTATCTACCTAGATTACAGGATAGAGAGGTATTAGAGTAGCTACAGGCCTCCTACTTCTCGAGGAAGCGACCAAGGATAAGTTGTGTAGTCAACGAGTTCTACTCCAGGGGTAATATCCGAGCAGTAAGTATTGAACTCCTTGCCTGAAGCTCGCAACCATCTCAGAGAACTATGAGTACGTATAAAGTTACTATTCCTGCCGCACTTCTCAGCTGCTTGTTGCCGAATACGATGCCGGCCACCTTAGCCCATCTAGCAGTACTGATCGAACAAATAGGATGAGATAGACCTTTCATAAGATCACCTTGGTCCCATTGAGACTCAGCTTTGGTCTCGAATGCATCCCAGTGTCTCTAATACTACAATAGCACGCAAGCTAGACGAACGATGGGAGAACAAGAAGCACACACGAGCAATGACCAAAAACACTCTCCGTATTCTCGTGGCAAGTGGTGTGTTGATTGGTGTGATGATGAACGAGGGAGGGTGGCCGATTCTAAGGCCCCACCAAGTACAGGTATTACGGTTAGCATTTTAGTCACCATTAGGAACCGTTAATAAGAAAGAACGTTGCGGAGACCTGGTCATTGCAGAGGCCATGTCTGGTTAGCCGCAATCCTTCTGACATGCTCGCAAGCAGTCTAGCCTCGAAGTAGTAAACGCCGAAGAGTTTCAGCTGACGGTAAAATTAAAGCAAAGACGGTGAGCCAGTCGAGTGACAGCTTTAGACATACAATTCATCTATCAGTCTTCTGTGGCTGTTTTATTGACTCTATTATTTGACTTGCATACCAAGAACCTCTCATGCAATTTACAACGTTAGACTTTAGCATCTTGGATGTGAATACGACCGTGTTACCTACGACAGACTTTTCTTGACCCCAGATTGCATCGTAACATCGCCAATCACCATTCACGTGTGGGCAGGGCTCCATGACCCATAACCGAGCGCTAATTTGCCATCCATCAAGGCCGAGCTCTCGCCGCCCCCTTTTTTTCCGCTTCTGAAACCCCGCCTTTATTACCTCTTTAATTCCGACATGTTCGGTCTTTTAGCCTCTTTGCTTCTCTTCTCCATATTGAGAACCAACAGCTTTTCTCTTTCTCCACGTTCTTTAGTCAAGCCACACGGCGCTTTCACCTCATACACTCTTTGACCGTGTCCATCTAATTGGTAATACAACCTGCCCACCATGTCTTCAGCCATCACCACCACTCTTCCCCTCCTCTACGAGGGACCTTTCGTCGCCGAGGTCATCGGTGCTGAAGCCACGGCCACCACTTACGTTCTCAACTGTGACGAAAAGATTATTGAAGATGGCGAGTGCGGTACCTTCAACAACACTGTCGCCGTGGGCCCTTGGGGCAGCAAGACTCTTCCGCCTGGTGCGGCTTCCACTGGTTACCTTGACTACTACCTCACCATGCCGGACCCAGAGGACCCCTTTGAGTTTTCCATTCACTGCAAGATGAGCCGGACTATCGCTCAGGAGTGCACTACCACCAACCTTGGCGGCAACGATGACGGATCCCCCACTGCGACCTTCTCTGATCTAGAAAAGAGTCAAAGCGACTTCGCCATGTTGACCTACGCTACCGTCACCATCACTGCCGGCCAGGAATTCCTTGCTGCTACGCACTCTGCAGCTACCACCGGTGACGACGCCTCCAGCACCGCCAAGTCTGCTTCCGACGCAACCAGTGCCAAGGAGTCTGGCGCTGAGGCCACGGGTACCGAGACCCAGGGCACGCCCACTCCCAAGGCGACCTCTGGTGCCTCTTTGAACATTGTTCGTGGGTTTGTCGCCATGGCTGTGGCTGGGGTTGCAACTCTCCTTGTCTCTTTGTAAGAGCAGGCATTAGTTGTCACAACTCAAAAGCAGCCAAACAACCTTGTCAAGGCCCTGTAAACCTTTTTGGGTGGAGAATGATACCCTCGACAACCGCTGCGAGTTCTACTGCAGCCAACAACCCCCAGGAACGGCAGGTTGTCAACCAACACGCATCCAGGACAGGGTCGGGTAACTGCACAAGCAAGGATCAACAGTCACTCTTCATGCGGCGGTAGTTTACCTTCAGCCAATATCACACCTGCCCGCTTCCGTTGTCTCCGCGCGTCAATCGGACCATTTGGTTTAATAATAATCCGTCCTTGTCTCAGAATTGTGTCCCTTTTCCTCCTCTCACATTTGCTCTCAAAGTGAAGCCACTTGCTGCATCGCCCATCGAACTGAAACTATCTCTCAAAATGTCCACTTCGCCCACAGGCCAGAAGTCTCGAAGCCAAAGTCCTAGGACGAACCTTACTCCTCCCGGGGAAGCGGTCGCTATCAGGGTAAATACTGGCACAAGTCCCACGCCCATAATTGGTCGCTAAGCAGATATATCTCTTCTGCAGGATGATGAAGAGCAAGATGATGACAATGACTCTGCTCTTGGAAGCGATGACGCGCAAGCAGACTCTGTCTGGCGGTCTTGTTCGCAATATTGACACATCATAGCGCGAGCTCAACTACGTCTATCACATCGAGTATTCTTCACTATCGGACCATTCAGGGTCGCAGTTTTCACAGCGAAAAGTACAACACGGAGTACTTTGCACCAAACGATGATCAGCAGAGTGAATCCATGGACATCACGTAAATTACACTTGTTCGAGCCACGTATCTGCGCAAACTTAACCCTCATAGACACCACTATCTCACCCTTCTCCTTGACAATAAGCTGTTCCTGGCGCCACTAAGGAAAGACGTGCAGGCAAGTTGACTCTCAGACATGTATAAACGACGGGGGGCTGCTAACATGAGGCAGAAAGTTCTGGATGTGGGCACAGGAACTGGTGAGATTCGCCCATCGCATACGTGTGACATATGCTGATCTCGAGATACAGGCATTTGGGCAATGTGAGCACCAGAGCCAGAACTAAGGACATGTATCCTAGCCCATGAATCACTAACACGCAATAGTGATTTTGCTGACGAGTTTCCCGGCGCCGAGATCATCGGCACTGACTTGTCACCTATCCAGCCAACCTGGGTTCCTCCAAACATCAAGTTCGAGCTCGAAGACGCAACCGGAACCTGGAGTTGGCCGGAAAATACCTTTGACTTTGTCCATCTGCGCTATCTTTTTGGCGCCATCGCCGACTGGAATGCGCTGTTCGCCGAAGCCTACCGCACTTGTACGCCAGGTGGCTGGGTGCAGTCCTGCGAGATCGATCCTCCATTCTATAGCGACGATAGGACGGTTGATGATAATACTGCCATGCAGGCATGGAACAAGGTAGTGAGGGAGGGCGGTATCAAGTTCGGTCGTACCTTTTGTGTCGTGGATGAGGGTCTACAGGTACCGGGTCTCCAAGCAGCGGGTTTTGTCGATGTTCAGCAACAAAACTTCAAGGTGAGAGTCGTCTCAGGCCACTTACAGCAGATGTCTAATTTCAGGCCAGGTTCCAGTTGGTAGCTGGGCCAAAGACACCACACTCCAACAAGTTGGTCAGTTTCTCCGATCTACCATGGAGAATGATATGGAAGGTCAGGAATCATCAAGAACATGAGCTGCAGTTTCTGGGTCACAGAAGTTCTGACACCTCCCAGGGTACACGATGATCTTGTGGCATCAGGTCATGGGGTGGCCCAAGGACGAATACCAGGTTTTCCTCATGGGTATGCGCAAGGCCCTGAGAGAAAAGAGGATTCACTCATACATGAACTTGCGCTATGTCTGGGCTAGGAAACCAGAGGAGACGACCGAAGCCTGATGGTTCCTGTAATGACAACTCGGCAAGAGATAGGTGGGAAATCCTTGTCTATTAATCTTTCCCTGCTGGGTACTTGGAAGGACTATCAACTCAGAAAACAGCTAAGCCAAACACTCTGCCGGCCGACACTCTACTTCTAACCCATCAGGTTGACATCTTGAGTGTCGTTGCGCGCTTGACCTAGTTGGGATATCGACTCTGTCTTTCGTTGACGATCACTCTCCATGACTCGTCTCCGAGCATCAATATAAATCATGTACTCTTCATACGTGTGCGGCAGAACCTTGAGGTCCTTGGGCACGGAAAAGGTATAGTTGAACTGACCCGTCGACTTTGCAACGCCGTGCTCGACATCCCTGACCTTGCTATCGACTCGAACATGAACTCGCGTCATGGGCCTGTCAGGGTCCTGTTGCTTAGGCTCAGTGCCGTCCTCTTCCAGCAGCGGAGGGTCAGTATATGCAACCGTAGCAGTCAGGTACAAGACACTTCCGACAGGGACGGGGTTGCGGAACGTGCAAGGATCGGCACTGATAAAGGTTGGTCGTGCATGGGCGAAACTGGCCGCGCAGCAGAAAGCCAGCTCGAAAGTCTGCTTTAGATGGAATCCACCAAAGATCATGGTCTGATGCCGGTTGCGGTATTGAGGCTGCATGATGGCTGCTGTTGACAGTTGGGTCTTGGCCATGGCAACGACGTTTTTCGGTTGACGAAGGTCGTTGTTGGGGTCGTGATATGCGAGTTGTCGAAGCCAGATGTTATGAATCAAGGCCGACTCGGGGTCATTGGGCTCCGACTGGAGGAGTGAGGCCTTGAAAGCCTCCTTCTTCGACAATGACTTTGCCTCTCCTGCCTTGAAAATTTTCTCCTCTTCTGGCGTAGTGTATTCAAGTTTGGGCAGGTTGACAGGCTTCCTGGTCTCGGGGTCCAGGGCCACCATGGTGAATGTGCAGGTAAGCAGGACGTCCTCGGGCTTGCTTGGCTCACCCTCAGCCCTAGCCTTGGCGACCTTGCATGTAATCTCCACACTGCTCCGCCCAGAAGCATATGTGACCTGACCACTGTATTCGAGATCGCAGATTTCTGTAAGAGGGTGCGCAATAGTGATTCGATCCAAAGCAGCTGTCACCGTGGTGACTCCAGGGCCGGTATGCTTGTAGACAATGATGCCGGAAAGGGCATCCAAGTCCATGAACAATGTGCCGAGTCTGAAGAACGTTTAGTTGAATTCATCAGGATTCCCAGTTGTCTACCTTATGTGGCCAGAGGAATTGATGTAAGTGTCGGATAGCCAAGGATCTTGTGCTAACGGGAGCACGACGCGATGATAACTATCACTCATCTTCTTTGGAGTAAGGTCACGTTCTTTCGGCTTCTCTGATGCCTGAGCATCTTTATGCCCCTGCTGAATGCGCAAGGCCTCAACCCAAGGGATGCGGAGCCTCGTGTCCGTGAGACCAGGGAATACGCCATCCGTCTGTGCCCATGTTGTAGTATGGAAACTTCGTTGATAGCGAGCCAATCCAGCGCCTGACAGCGAATTGGCAGCGGTTCGCTTCAGTGAAGCAGCTAAGGTTCTGCTTCTGGTCATCATTTTCAATTGTTGCATTGGTGATCTCTTGTGACGTGTCTCGTGCTGAGTTTGTTGGCGCGGTCTGAGACATTGGATCCCGTCGACGCGCTGCCACTAACGTGTCTGCCTGAGGCACCCCGGTGTTTGACGTCCACGGGTACAACGGATACTGACCTCCGAATTATCCGTTAGTCTGAAGCGTCTTTGTGGAGCACGCTGGAACACTGGTAACGGCATCGGCAAGCTAACCACGATGCCGACGGGATGATGATCCGGCAGTGTTTACCAGCTTCCTTTCTGGTCTGAGCTATCTGGTAAATGAGGGAATTCTTCGCTTGGTCAGGAGTCATAAATTACAAGTTATGCTTAGCTATGAAAAATGTTATTAGGTTGCGTGACAGTCATGATCAATAAGCCACCCGCATAAGCCATTAGCCGGATCTTATCTCAGCCACCCAACGGGTTTTATATCTGAACCAATACAATTTGGGATACATCCCCGGTATAATTTACAAAACCAGGGAAGGTGACATCTCTATTTGGAATCAATTTCTAGAATATGCCGACACCTGGGAGGTAGGTTGTGTGAGAGAAATATCTTAAGGTGGTCGTATCAACTTACCCTACACTGGATCTCAATTCAAGCAAAGTTTTCATCGTACCCTCGCCACTGTACGGTCTAATACTATTCCCGAGTTGGCTAAGTGAATGTTTCGCCCAGATCAACCTCGTAAGGAAGATGAGGCATGGGTGTGAGGAGGTCACGTGAAGACGCGTCTCACCCACCGCGTCTCTGGTCAACCCTAGCTTGGCCATCACGGTCATCTCGAATGACATGGCCACTAGCTCAAAGAAGCTGAAAATCCATACTAAGCTACCTAGCAAGATAGTAAATTACAGTCTTCCCCGTACAACCATAGGCATAGCAGCTCCCCCAAGCAGTGCATCAAGGCGTGGGAAAGCGGCCCGAGTCTAGCACTACCAGAACAGCATCGCTTCACAACGTGGGTCGGCCCGAAATGATTCCCATCGTGATTCCCATCCTCCTGCCCAAATTGGCTAGTGAGACCCCAGATTGTGAGGACTTGTCAGCATTTGGGGGCCGTAGTTAGATGTATATGCGGTGTAGCCCAGCTGGTGTTCTAGAACCTATATTGTGTTGTTCTCGTGGGACTATCCACCGCCAATGAAGGAGTTGGATCCCGCAAAGAGGCTGCTGAGTGGCTGGTTTTGTTTCACAAGACATGGATTCCGGGCAGTGGTCTCTGCTTAGGAATATAAGCTGCAATAGACAAAAGCGGTCTCATTTTTCACAGCTGAAAACAAAGGACCTTGACACGGCAGTTGAAATGGAACTAAATGCTGACGTGCACGTGTAATGTTGTGATGAAACGTCCGTATATAACCGCCAATAAAATTACTCGATATCTGAGAGCTACAGCGGGTTCTTGTCATGTTCCGCTGTCCGTCAGCCGACGGCCCCTGGTGACGGCTTACATGACCAATCAGAGGCACTGTGCTCAGTCCTTGCCTACTCCGTTGCGTCTGGCTAGACTTTGAGGGGCAAGATGCCTTCAGATTTATATGGAGTCGGCGGGATATAAAAGACCGCGGGACCTGTCTCCTAGAATTGCATCCCAAACACTCTTGCACTTTGCTCTTCAACAGCCACTTCTCTTATTTTCGCCTCGCACATCCCAACCTACAAGATGCAGATCGTCAATCTTTCCGCCCTGAGCCTCTTCGTCGCTTCGGCCTTTGCCGCCGACTGCTTCGGCAACACCCAGAGCGGCATCTCCAAGTGGGCTGATGCCTACTGGGATGCTCGCGCCAAGATGTGCGGCAACACGGATTGCGAGTACCAGAAGGACTGCACCACTCGATCCTCCAAGACCATCAAGGGTCTTGCTTCTGTGACTGTCAACGTTGCCCTCAGCCGCAAGCACACTGGCAGCCAGAAGGGATTCAAGGACTGCTGGGTATGTCTCCTTGCTTCAACTCCCGTAACCAATGCTAACATGTCGCTTTTAGGGCGCCACTGAGTATGTCTTGAAGTAATCGATTGCTAGAGTATTACTAACAGTCGCAGGAACATTATTAACCAGTGTGTCTATTCCGAGCAGAAGTTGTCTGGCACTTGGGAGTACAACGGCCAGCTGTACCAGATTAACGCCTGGTACTCTTAGAGGGTATGGACAGTTGATATCTTGGATGAGTGGTGCTGGAATACTTGGGGCTTCACTTCAAGATCATCCTATGGTATTTTGCTCTTCATGTTTTTACTACCTTTGAATTCACAGATGGGCTGTTCTCCGCCGTTGGGATGGCCCTCATCCCACCACTCACGGCGGAAGACAGCTCAATTAAAATACTTGACATCGTTTACACTCCAAAAAGGCCACCGTATTTAGAATTGGGATATGATGCTATGATGTGTTGATAAGGTGTTCTTTATCATAGTTAAAGCCGGCCTTTGATGGGATAACTAAGCCAGAGGACAGACAGTTTCAATTCCACACGTGGTCCATTGGGGTCATGTTCTCTTTAACCGGCAAATACATCTATTAGATCTCTAGTGATGGGTTGTGCTTGCTCTTTCATGTTAGGTGGCTAACAATGAAGAAGTGTTCTGGTAGCAAAGATATCAGTGTGTCGACTGATTCACTGGCGTTGTTGTAAACTAGGGGGATCTATTGTAGAAGATATGACTTTAAGTAAGCTATATATAAGTTATGGAGAATGCGCCCCCGAGCCTTAGAATGGAAATCACGAAGCGTGGCCGGTTTTCGTTGGCTACATAATTTGCACTTCTCAGTTTATTAGGTGCCCAAGCCACAACGCGCCATTTTCGTTGGGTACCAGACTGAGAGAATGTCCATCCTTTTGTTTTTGTTTTATTTCTCAGGTTCCATTTAATACCCTCCGCAACCTCGAGACGTTTGTTCTCGAGAATCCAGCAAGAACGATGGAAGTCGCCGCCAGCATCATTCCTGTTCTTCAACTCAGTGAGCGCATGATCAGCGCGTGCAAGTCGGACATCGATGCGTATCAAGACTACCCCAAGGATATTCGATTGATCTACCTTGAGAAGTCCTCAATCAGTGTCGTTTTTGAAACCCCAATCTTCCTCGATCCACATGACACAGAAGATTCCAAGGCATTATAGATATCGAACCGCCCAGGCAAACCGATCGCCGGTTACAAGGAAGCGATCGGTGAGTTGAGTAGGTTGTTGCCGCAGGTGAAGATGCATGCTGCGGTGAGAAAGTTAGAGAAAAAAAAAGCTAGAATGAACCCGGACTGAAAGCTAGAACCGAGAGAATATGCTGAACCTCCTCCAAACGCTTAGCCGAGACGACCGATTCCGAAGCATACAACTCTTAGAATCCAGTAGCATGCCTCGATATTCAAGAAGCAATGCTTGATATTTCTGAACCACTGTCCCTCTCGAACCCTTGGGTGGAGGTGGACATCAGGCTTTACGTGGAGATGATCAATGCTAGCACAACTTTGAGTCAATGGCCCAGCGGGCTTCGCCAAGAAGTCAATGAAACACCTGCCAAAGGAGAAAGGGGATGTCTCGTTGAGTTACCTGCCAATTAGACATCCGTCGACGTCTAAAAAAAAACAGACAGGATCCTTGGATGGCTATTGCAAGGCCGCTGCCGTCAGAGCATTCAATACCCCGAACTACATATCGAACCGTCCCTTGCCTTCAAGTTTCTGGATCCCTATTCCCCTAGTTATAGAAGGCTTGAACTAAATGGAATGATCCATGGGATTTGGGGAGCTCATGGCCTATTCCCGGAATGGGTCAACTGGACATCCCTGGAGGTAGACAGCACCTCCATTGGCATCGTATTACGGCTCATGGAACTAGGTTGCTGCCAACGAATCAACGACTTCCTTGGTGTATATGATATCAAGGATGTGTTGGAGTCCCCCTCTTCATAGCAATTAATAGGCCATAGAGCGTACTGGGTTGATAACTCTGGCAAACGAGACGATGTAGTTCTTCAAGCGACGGGCTTAGACTGCTTTGCAATAGTTTATTGCGACGCCAAAAGAATCAGAATGTTCTCACCATGCTCTATAAGGTACCGGAATATATGGACCTGAACTCTGGGCTACAGCTTTATGCTCCAGGAGGAGCCAGACGCCTACAGTCGACGAGCAATATTCTTAGTAGGTTGCTTGAACTAGGCGCTGATCCGGGGTCAGACAACTTCCGAGTCTCCATTACAAATTGTATGCGCGCAGGGAGATCAGGCTTCAGCTTGCATGCTCCAAGAAGGGGGAGCTAACCCAAATGATCCAGGAAACCAGCTCGCAGTCGAGTGGGATAAGACTTCTATCCTACAATTTTTCGCACAACTTCATGGGATGACTCTTTTGTGTATCATCAGCATAGCTAAGACCTGCAGCCATTCCCTTAAACTTAATAGGACCGATTTGAAAAGATTACAGCCAGAGTGTATCAAGCGAGGAATTTGAAAAGTAAGTCTGACCATATAAGACGCTACACCGAATCATAGATTCATTTGAAGAGGGGTCTAACTTCCGATGGCATCTAGTAACCGCAGAGTTGACATGGATTTATTTGATTATGGGAAGGTAGGTGGAGGAGTTTGAAGGAAAGAGACATGTGAGATTCTGTGCTATGCGAAGGGTTGGTCACTCAGAAGGCCACGGGAGCCTCTTTGAATAAAAATCAACAGTGATTGAGTCACCCTTCGTTGTAATATAATGGTACTGCTTGGAGGCTCTTAAGTTTGGGGAAACTAAAATATATCCCACATCTCTAGCTTCTACGGTCAACAACTTGGAAGATTAACAGAATCCAAGACATGGAGGGTTACTGCTACATGGTGGGTGCCATATAACACATATAAGGGGCCTACAGGTATTTTTTTTGAGACTAAGTAGGTACATACAGTCTTACGACTCTATCTTAGGGCGCCCGATAGACACTTATTTCCAAAATTACCCTTCTTGATCACATCTTGAGAAAACAAGGACCTCTTCGACGTTCTGTAGGGTAAGGATGTTGAGCAAAATTCGTGGTGTTGCGTATTATTCCGGTGGTGTTCCGCGACTCGCTTACTCGAGTGGTGACCAAATCCAGTTACAGTAATTGATCGACAAGCGTGGAGACCTGAATTAGAAAGGGGTCTTAGCTCAGGTAGAAGAAAAAAACGCAAGCCTGGCTGTGAGCCTGAAGTATTGCATCTGACGTGATTGACTCCCAGTAAATGGTGAGACTTGCAAGCGAAGCCTGATGTCGGTTGTTCAGTTGCGACATGCTGCAGGAATCAATAGTTCCCGCTCAGGCCAAGCAAGTGGTTTGAGGCTTGGGAATGTGCAGATGCCACAGCCTGATCTGCTGCATGACCTGATCCTTCAGAAAGCCATCTGGAGGCTTGTGCCACGAATGCCAAGGCACAGAGGCGTGTGCAGACGAAACATCGAAGCGAGACAACGTGAGCTGAAAGGCAGGTGGATCCAGGGCACCAGCGTCTCTTGGCACCGGCGTGGACCATCCTAGAGCCTGGTTCCTGGCGGAGAAGCTTTTAGTGGCTTTCAGCCTTCAGTCTTGGCATCTCGAGGGCCAACGGGCCAACAGACTTTCGCGGAATTACGGTTGGGAGTCTTTGGTACTAACTTCTGCATGGCTACGGATTTAGGCGGCGTTAACTTTCCATAATGTAACTCTACTGAAAATTCTGTCTTTTGGCGTTGTGTGTGCAATAATTCGTCTGGGAAAGGGGGACTCATTCAATGATACATACATTCACAAAGCCAAATTTCAACATGTGTGTACCAAGTGCGTAAATTGACGACTTTTCTAGGACTAGGTGCCTCTGAATTGAATTTAACAGGAGAGAATATTAAACCTGGAATAAAAATATGTCCTTGTTCCCGAATCCCTGTTCGTCCATACATGCATCACATCACCAACCATCGTGGCTTTTCCCTTAGACGGTAAGAGGCTGGCTGAGAGTAAGTGTGACGGGCGAGCCGGCCAGAGTCACCCACTCAATGGTAGGCTCAGAGCCCAGAGTGTCGGAGCTGGACGAGCCGCCTGAGGCAGAGGCGCCACCGGGGACAGTCACAGGGACGGGGACAGAGCAAGTGTTGCCGTTGGCGGTGACGGTGACACTCTCGATAGTCTTGCCATCATCAGAGAAGCCATACGACAGCTGGGGCTTGCAGTCGTCCAGAGTCTTCCGGTCAAGGAAGTACTTGGCAATGTCGTCGTGCTTCAGAGACACAATGGGCCAGTCGGTGAGACGGTACAGCTCCTGGGTAATGGTCTCGACCCAAGACATGATGAGAGACATCTTGCCCGTCTGGTCACCAATGGTGATGGTCTCCATGTCGACCTGGCGCATGTTGGCCTGGTGGAACATGTAGGGATCAGCCTGCAGACCAAGCAAGTAGCGAGTGTTCTCGGTCCTGGCGTTATCCAGCAGGTTGGTGAAGTCACCGGAGCCACCAGAAGTGTCGATCCACTCCTGGGTCGTGCACGCGGCAGTGTCACAGTTGTAGTAGATGGTGGTGGCAAAGCGAGGAACAATGACCAGGCCGTCATAGCCGTTCCCCTCGACCGTGCTGATGAGAGGCCAGAACTTGCTGTTGGGGTTCTTCAGGGGAGTTCGAGTGTTGTCACCGACCACGTAGAGAATCTCGTTATCCAGCCACGCCTGGATGACATCGGCGTTGTGCAAGCCAGTGATGGCGGGGGGGACAAGACCGTTGGTCGAGTACCGCTGGGCCTTGTCAATGCCCATCTGGCTCATCCAAGCGCGGTTGAAGTCAATCTCGCGTGCAGCATCCTTGTAGGTGGCGTTGTTCAGTTCCAGATGAGTAAAGGTGTGCGAGAGATGGGCAAAAGCGTTGAGGTTGTCCGAGTTGAGGAACCACGAGGCAAAGTCGTCAAGCTTAGCGCAAGTCTGGGACCAGGGATACTCTCCGTAGACAAACTCGTCGGACCACTTGTCCTCGCCAGTGCCCGGGGGCTTGGTCCACTCCAGGGGAGTGTCAGGAGGATAGTCATAGTCGACGGCATAATCAGGAACGCAGTTGTCATCGCCCGTGGGTTGCTCAACAGCAGCAATGATATCACCGTTGCCGTTGTGAGCCATCTCGAGCCAATAGTCGGATCCAGCAGGGAGACGGGCGTTCAGGCTGGTCTGCCAGGTGACATGACCGACCAGATCATCAGTGCGGATCTTGAACTCCTCACCAGCGGGGAGGTACAGGCCGGTGGCGAGCTGAACGTCGTCGACCTGGGTGCTCAGATGAACCTTGCGCTTGCCGAGGAAAACACCGCGGGTGATCCAGTGGATATGAGCGTGCTGGAGGAAGTTGGTGGTCTGGGACCAGTCGGCAGCCCAGCCGATGAACCAGACAAACTGCTCGCGACCCTCGAAGGTGTTGATGACACCGGCGACAGTGTCCTCAGCATAATCACCACCAGGGCCAAACTTGGCGATCTGCTTGGTGTTGGAGTCGGTGATGGTGGCAGGGTAATGCCAGATGCCCTTGGTAGAGAGGCCAGCGTTGCTGAGGAATTGTCAGTTGAGTTCATGGCATTGAATCAAGCAGCGAACTTACGTCTTGAGATTGGCCGTGGGGAAATCGCTGGTATCAGTAAGGCTGATGAGCTGATCGACACCCTCAGCGCAGCATCCAGCACCAGAGGCACTAGTTCCAAAGTTGGGACCAGGGTACTCGTTGATGCGGACCAGGCGAACCTTGAAGTTGATCTGGTACTCGTAGATCTTCTCCCACTGCTCGGTCGAGATGGCACTCCTCCAACCATCAGAGTACTCGTAGGAAACAGAGTCTACGACCACAATACCACCGTAGTTACCCTTGCTAGAGGACGAGTTGAGAGTGGGCAGCTCAAATCCGTTCTGAGGAACAAGGACCTTCTCAAAGGGGATGCCATAGCCCTCGAAACCCCAACCAGCGGATGAAGCAGCATACTCATCCTTGGCAAAGATGAGGATGGTGCTGTCGACAGTGCCGACAGGGAGCTGGCTGCTGGATGTGGAGGAAGAGGTGGAATCAGACGTGGTGGACGAGGCTGCCGAAGTGACAGAGGCAGATGAAGTCTCTGTGGAAGACGAAACGCTGACACTGCGGGCAGAAAGCGAGTTGGATGTGGTGGCCGACTCGGTAGTGGAGTCAGCGGCGCTTGTGGAAGTAGACTCGAGAGCAGAGGTAGTCTTGGAAGCCTCAGATGTGGTCTGGGACGATGTGCCAGTGGTAGTCTCGGAAGAAGTGCCGGTGGTACTCTGTGAAGAAGTTCCAGAGGTGGTTTGGGAGGCATCAGATGTAGTCTTAGATGCGTCGGAGGTAGTCTGGGATGAAGCGCCAGAGCTAGTCTGAGAGGCATCGGACGTGGTCTGAGAAGAAGCACCAGTGGTCTGGGAAGAGGTGCCAGTGGTAGTCTCTGAAGTACCAGTAGTAGACTGCGAAGAGGCATCCGATGTGGTCTTGGAAGCATCAGATGAGGTCCGCGAAGCATCGGATGTAGTCTGGGAAGAGATATCCGACGAAGTCTTGGAGACATCGGTGGTCTGGGAGGAGGCATCGGAGGTGGTGGTGGAGGCATCACCAGACTTGGAGGTCAAGATGGTATCATGAGAGTTGGTAGAGACAGTAGACGACTCCTTCGAGTCATCAGAGGTAGCCGTGGTGGCAGTGGAAGCAGTATCTTGAGAGCCAGTTGATCCGGTAGAGGACTTGGTAGAGCCCTCAGTGGACGTCACTGTTGAGGCAGACTCAGTTGTAACACTGGCGTCAGACCCACTAGTGGCAGAGGTGGCAGTCTCAGTCTTGGACTTGGTGTCATCGTCTGCAGTGGAAGCAGACTCTGTAGATGACCTGGAGAAAGACACTGAAACATCCGAGACAGAGCCTGACACTGAGGAAGACACACCATCAGACTTGCCGGAGGAAGAGGCAGCCTCAGAGGTGGTGGTACCAACAGTCTCTGTGACGGTAGTGGTAGAGATGCTCACAGTGACAGAGCCACCCGGGATGCAGGGCGAGGCATGAGTGCCAGCCAGCGCAATGGCGCCGAGAAGGCTGTAGGACAAACGCATTATGCCAGACAAGAACACAAATCAAACAAAAAGAGAGTAGAGAAAGGACTAGTGAGTGACGAGGGTGATGCCAAGGGGCAAGAAAGGAACGAGTGAAGGATGAACCGGGACGGGCATGAGAACAAGAGAGCAGAGGGGAGCATCTCAAGTCTTAACGCGGATCTTAAAAGTACAAAGTCGACTGACAAACCACCACCAACCGTACCATGACCAACACATTTGCAGGACTGGACCTCCATGGATGGCGACTTTCAGCCATGGTCTGGCTATCGACGCACGCACACGCTTGACCACTGCAGCCGAGCGAGCGAGCGAGAGATTTGAACATGGTCCTTAAGCCAGGCCGTGTCAAAACTATTGATTCCTCTGTGACGAGAGACGACGCGGCTTGGCCTGGGGTGGAGAAGGACGGGGTGGTTGTCGGCGGTTCAGGGGGAACCGCATAAGCATTCAATGTATGATAGCAGGCGAGAGCGAGGCGAATTACCGCTTTGAGAGAACAATACAGGCTTCGCCAAGAAATAGGCGCTCTTGCAAAAATTTTTCCTTTTGGGTTTCAGGTACGTGCGCTGCGTGTGGTGTGGACTGCAGGCGGGCGACCGTTGCTGGCATCCATTCCGCCCGTCCACCTACAGTAACGCTTGAGTCGTAGTGCGTATGCTGTGGAACGTTGTCGAGGGCGTGGCGTAGGATGTGACAACTGCCGTGCCTTGGCTAGGCTCGATAATCGATCTAGGGAGGAGTCCAGGGCTGGTCAGGGGTTGGACTCTCTAGACAAGGGGGGGGGTGAGATGCGTTTTAGCCCTGGCGTCTCGGATGGAGCACGGAAATGACCCTTTGCGGGCCGGAAATACGTTGGCTCGATCCGTAGCCAATCAGAAACATGTTTCAATTCCAGGTTGTTCTTGGACCCTTTTCCCCGTAGGACACCGGCCAGCGGTTGCCTCCAGCAAAGGCCTCATTCAGCCTTGCTCAAACCAGGGCGGAAGCAACGGCCAAATCACGACATATTGCTCGACGGTTTTGGTTGCATTCTTCAAGCGCTTGCTCACTTGCTATCTGTTCATTGTTATCATCGCCTTCTACGACACTCGTTTGTTCCCCAATAGTGTAATAATTTGTCCCCTTCTCGTCATTCATTCACCATTTTTTCCTGTTCTTGTCACAATTTTAGCACCTCAGAGTGCCCCACGATGAAGTCTTCGGCGGCCTCCGGGGCCCAAGAGACTGGCGACAAGGTCAACACCAAAAAGTCTTGGCCTCTGTGGAAGAAGCTCGCTATCGTCGGCATCATCCTCATCATTGTTATCCCTCTCGCCGTCGGCTTGGGCGTCGGCCTGTCCAAGAACAAGGGCGGGGATGATGACAGCTCTGGCGACGATGACCAGGACGACTCTGACTCTGGAAACGACACTCCTGGCGGCGACACCAACCGTACCTCGATCTGGCAGCCAGAGGTGGGTGCCGCCTGGCAGATCATCCTCATCAAGCCCATAGAGATCAGCAACGACGGCAAGGTCTCTCCCGACGTCGACATCTACGACATTGACCTCTACGACAACGACGAATCTACCTTTTCCGCCCTCCACAAGGCCGGCAAGAAGGTTATCTGCTACTTCAGCGCCGGATCTTGGGAGGACTGGCGCGACGACAAGGACGACTTCAACGAGGCCGATCTCGGTGACGAGCTCGACGGGTGGCCTGACGAGCGCTGGCTCAACGTGTCCAGCCCGGCTGTGCGTACCATCATCAAGAAGCGCATCGAGTATGCGGCCGAGAAGGGATGCGACGCTATTGACCCAGACAATGTCGATGGATTCGTGAGTCGCGGCATCACACAATACGAAGGAGAGCGCACGCTGACCGCCTATAGCAAAACGAGAACGGCCTTGATCTGACCTCGGACGATGCAGTCTCCTTTGTCAAGTTCCTGGCAGACACAGCAGCCTCGTTCAACATGTCGACAGGCCTCAAGAACGCTGGAGACATCATCCCCGACGTCATCTCGGATGTGCATTTCTCCGTGAACGAGCAATGCGTCGAGTTCGCCGAATGCGAAACGTTCGCCGAGTTTGTCGACAACGACAAGCCTGTCTTCCACATCGAGTACCCCAAGGGGACACCGAACAAGGTTTCAAGCAAGGATTCAAGCGAAATATGCTCCCAGAAGGGCAAGGCGGCGGGGACAAAGGACTTCAGCACCGTGATCAAGACCATGGATCTGAACGGCTGGGTCCAGTACTGCGACGGTAAGATGTACACGACTGACGTGGACGCTTGAGATTAGATTGATGGTGGCGCTTAACATGCGACGCTTAAGAGCGTGCGTGCACGAACCCTACGGTGGAAGCGGTTTGATGGAACGGACGGACTGTTTACGGTAGATGGGTGGACGGACGGGCTTTGTTTCATTCGTATTTCTGATGGATCTCTCTCTATGGAGCCAGCGCATTGTGTAGCCTAAAATAATTAATCCACCGAATCTTGCTTGAGCCATCCATGCATCTTGAGACTTCCATTCTCTCCACCTGATTCCATGGCTTTCCCCATCACAACCTAGCTATATTCCCCGAGTACCTGGTCACCGACGATTCTAGCACCCTGCCCAGCCCTGCCTTGTTTTTCTAGCCCTCCTGGGGAAACCTACTCGCCATCCATTCACGCTCAAGCGGCCTCTCCGGAAGCTCCGGATCCGACATGGGTCTCGCACGCGCGGCCCACCTCGTCGACGATGAGACTCCAGCTGTCTGGCCATTTGTTGTAGCCTCCACCCAGCTGGTCCGTCAGGTACAGGCCGCCGAATCCCAATTCGCCAATTTGGCGTGCCAAGGACGCCGCATCGCCCAGGCATGAGTGGACCATGGCTACGGCCTTGGCGCTCAGTTGGGAGGGGATCTGAGCAATGGCTTGAGTCGTGAAGTATTCGTTCCAGTGCTGCTCAGACTGCTCAAAGACAACGATGTGGTCGGCATGCTCGTAGTAGCCCGGATCGACAACCACACCAGGGTTGAGTACCACCAGCCCGGTTCGCCCAGTGTCGTGCTGCCAGCGAGACCTTGTAAACTGGGCCAGACCCGCCATCAGAGGAATGCCCTCGGCCGAGGAGGGAGCCTCGTCGAAAAAGATGCCATCTACCCTGAACCTTTGGTTCCAGCCGAGATAAATGCCGATGTCTCTTTCGACATCGGCCACAGGGCGGTCGCCGTAGCTGCAATGCACGTAGCCCAGAGGGACGACGTTGCCAAGTTTGCCCAGGCGGCTCAGATTTGCCGCGTAGCTCGAGTCGGGGAAAGGATCAGGGCCAGGGCCGTTGCAGGGGTTGACAATAACGATGAAGGACACATGGGGGTTGGCGCGGGCGGACTCGAAGATGGAGTCCCAGGCGCCACTTAGCGGATAAATGTAAAGTGGAACGACGATGCAAGGCGTGCTAGGGGGTGATGCGGGCGCCATTCCGTCCGTGGTGCTGTGCTGACAGTTGGAAGTGAGCGAGAGAAAGGACCGAGTAAAAGGGGCAAAGAGATGAAGGAGGACAGTGGTGGGTTGGGGATCTTTGTGCCTCTATTTTTGGGGCCGTCCAGAGACCGTCGAAAAGAGGTATTTTATAAGGTTTGAGTATCCATGTTAAGCTTAGTTGCCTACTTCTGCCACGCACGTTCGTATGTATGGAGCACCACCTGAGAACAGATCCATACTCTCGTTTTTCTGCCCGTGGTCTCCGGTTAGTGAGACAGCGGGACGACCGTCGATCAGCCACCCGGGAGGAGATTAATTTTTGGTGTCTTGAGGCGCTTAATTAAGCTTATCTCGAAGGAGTGAACTCCTCGCCGAGGATGCTACCCCCTGTCCTTAACGCCTGAGCACTAGCAAGCCACTGCAGAGCCACTGCAACCAGCCGTGTTTTGGAGGCGTTTGGCGTGCCCATTAGCCGCGTTGACGCCATCGAAAGGTGCTAAATCTCGTTTACTCTTTCCTTTCAGCTGCTCTAGGGGCGCTTTGGCAGACGGATCATCTGGCTAAGGTGACGGGCCATCAGGACGGTACAAATGGTCCACTTGGTCTGACGGGAGAACAAAGCTAAAGTTAGACATACGTCATGGATCAGGGTCGAGTCAGAGAATCTCGAATACGAATTGAATTTTGCGCTTTTCATGACTAGTTACCAACAGCATACCCTCTTTTTTTGCCTTTCTCTCCCCCATGGATGTTGGGTTACATCCTCTGCTGCGAGTGCCCATTATTAGATATTTCTACTATGTATGCGTGTATGAGAATGCTTGTACTGTACCCACATTAGCCGACATTGACCAACACACCAGAACCAACCCTGACAAAGCAAAAACGAACCCATCCCATCCCACTTGATATCCCCTCCCTATCCCACTGCTAAATCCGACCTGCCCCTGTCCTTGACTGTCACCGCTGTGCGTGCTGCTGCTGTGGCTGCTGAGTCTGCGTCTGCTGTTGCTTCTGCTGCACCTGCGCCTGAACCTGCACCTGCGGTTGTGACGACCGCGTCACAAAGTTCCACAGGTCGCTTGCGCACTGCTGGATCGACTCCTGCGCCGTCCAGTTTAGCTCATTCGCCGCTCGGTCGTTGGCCGCCACGCAGAAGCCCACATCGCCTCCCCTGCGAGGCGCCAGCTTGACGGGGATCCGCCGCGACGATGCAGCCTCGAGGCTCTGCAGTGCCTCGGCCACTGTTGTCCCGGTGCCTGTGCCCAGGTTGAATGTGCGGAACGGTACGCTGATCTCGGCTCCGAGGGCTGCAGCGTGTCCTCGGGCTAGGTCAGCCACGTGGATAAAGTCTCTGATGGCGGTTCCATCTCGAGTCTCCCAGTCTGTGCCAAAGATGTCGAGCTGGGCCCTCTCCCCAGTCAGCACCTGCGTGATTACCGGGAACAGATTGGTCGGGATGCCCTTGGGGTCCTCCCCGAGCAGCCCGGATGGGTGACACCCAATGGGGTTAAAGTACCGCAGCGCAACGATTCGCCAAGAAGGATCTGCGTGCGCAATATCGGCAAGGATGGCTTCGCAGAAATACTTGGAACGCGCGTACGGGCTCTGCAGCCCCGACACCACTGGCTCGGCCACCCTCTGGTTGCCCATCTCGTCCAGGTATGTTGTGCTGTGGTGGACAAGGTCCTCTTCTTGCAGAGGACGTCCTTCTTCGGCCTTGGTGCCGTAGACGGTGGCTGAGGAAGAAAAGACAAACTTGCGGATGTTGTGTTTTCCGAGAAGCTCAACAAAGTCGACCAGGCCACAGACATTGTTGCGGTAGTACTGAAAGGGCCTCTCGATCGACTCGCTGACAGACTTGAAGGCGGCAAAGTGGATGACGCCTGCAACTCTGGACTCTCTCCTGATGCTCTCCCCAGTTGTGTCGTCTGAGACTGGGACGAGTGTCGAGTATGATTCTAGGAGAAACTGCATCGCCTTGCTGCGATAGTCGAGCTTGTGGAAGTGCAGAGCAGGCATCTTGCGACCTTGCTCCTCGCAGTACTTCTCAGCCAGCATTCTGATGCGGCTAAAGACACCATGGTAGCTGTTGCTGAGGTCGTCGACAATGATCACATTGTATCCGACCTTGAGCAGCTCGAGAGTGGTGTGTGACCCGATGAAGCCAAGGCCGCCAGTGACGAGGATGAAACTGCCATTGGAGGTGGAAAGGGGAACGCTGCTCACTGCCAAGCCAAGATCTGATTCTGAGCCTGGAGTTGTGAGAGGTGAAGAGTTTGACGACGAGAGAGACGAGGTCGACGAGGAACGACTGCTGAGATATCCAGACATTTTGACTGGGCTGCCGGCTTCGATTTTGCAGTGGTTGCAAAGGTAAATTACAGAGCAAAAGGGATCGACATGACAGTTTATACAGCGAGAAGAGACCGTCTTTGAAATTTCAAACCGGGGTGGGCGGGCTCAGAAACTGGCGAGGCTGTAAGCTCACCAGCCGACTGACTGACTACTTCATAAAAAACGTCACTTCACGGACGCATGAGCCGAGACGCAGAAACAGGTCTCGGTCCGTTGGGTGTGGGTGGCCCTTCAGGGGGGCGTGTATGCCGTCTCTCTTCCTTGAGGCTACCAGATCGGTCAAGTCGTGTCCTCGACTGAAGGAGCGCATCATGGACCCAGCGGAAAAACAGAATCAAACAACGACACGACCGTGGCATCAACACTCTCCATGCCAAGAGAAACGGGCTGCAGTTGAGGCGCCTCGCTCTAACCGCCCCTCTCCCGGCCTCTCCTTTTTCTAGATCGAGTCTCAAGTCCGCTCTAAGTTTGGACCTGAGACTGGAACCTGGTGAGCGGTACGGAATATGGTACTCCGTATGCTACGCTACTACCAAACTGGTGAGGTCAAGACGGGGGTGGCAACGTTGGTGGAGATGGATGGGCCCTACCAGGCCAGCTGAGAATAGCTGGAGATCCAATGCTTCTAGCCACGTCCATGGCCACTGGATGATCCGTGTTGAACCTCGTTTCAATGGCGGTTTATTCTTGAGAAACGGGTATTGCATGACCACCGACGTTGCGCTCAACTTGCAGTGCGCTATTGTCTTGGCACCCTTTTCACCCCTGACCCCCTGGCGTGTGTCAGGCTCCTCTCATCACGCCTCCCCTGGACTGGATGTCACTTTCCAACCCGTTCCTAGACTCTGGCGCCACGGCCCAACCGCTGTCCTTTCTTGGCAGGGCCCATCGTTGCTGTCTTGACTTGTCAAGATGCAGCCCAGCGTCTCTGGTGCTGGCCACGACATGGACATGCTCATTACCCGCTGCACACTCCCCTTTCTCTTCTGTCTCTACTTCTGTTTTTCAGCTTACCTGCAGGTCTCTGTTTTCCTTGTTTGCCTGTCTGTCTTACGTGCTTTTCCTTTCCCCTCATTCATTATTCACCTTCCCTTTTTTGTTCTTGTCTTACATCAATGTCAACTCTTGTATAGGTGAGCCTCCAGTGCTCGACTCCAAGTCGTCGTGGGAGGTCCCCGTCCGCTCGCTCAGTCTCTCGTTCCCTACATTTTCTTATTTTCCCTTTCCTCCAAAGCCCTTCTCGGCTTTCCTTATTCGTCCTTGGCTATGGCGTCTTTTTTCCAGCCTGGGCTGGATGACCCAGCCCGCCAAGACTGCCCCAACTCTACCTTTCAAGTCTACTGCAACAGCGTACTTCCGTCACACTTGCTGTTCAACAACCTCTACCAGCTAGTGGGGTTGGTCCTGGGCGGAGTGTGTATTGTAGTCCCCATCACTTTGTATCTGATATACCAGGTGCTTCAACGTCGAACCCTTCCGGCCGCCAAGGGACCCGCAAAACCACCAGCGCCGAGGTATGTGACCTCCCTTGTCTTCCCTATAGGCCAAGACACTTACTCAATGACTGCAGACCAACGACATCAAAACAACAATCTTCAAGTCGGACACCAACTCGTGATGGTGATGCTGTATTCTCTCACCAGAGGACTGGCAGCAGCCGGATTGGATCCAGGCCCCAGTCGAGTCGAGGGTCTGTAGCACCTTCATTCCGCCTCACGAAGACATTCAGAGTTGTCTCTGGTCTTGGTCTTGATGGCGGCCTCGTCGGGCCTCAGGACAACTCAAGAAGTTATGACCTCGTCGTCATGCCCCTGGCCATGGCTGGTGGTGTCACTGGGGGGTCTGGAGACTCGAGGTCATCGATGCAGTCCTTCAGGTCCGTGTCAGCCAAGATGAGTCTCGCCCATGTTCACATGGAAGACTTTGGCAATGATGCCCTTGAGGAGCCTCATCTCTCCATCACAGCTGGCTTTCTGGCACAGACCCAACTCCAGCACAACCTGGCCGGTTTTGCGCTTCAATGCACGACTGCCAGGAAACCGGAGCAGATTGAACGTCTCTTGACCAGTCTGCAAGCTCTTGAGGTGTCAGTGATTCTCCTCTGTCACCATGACTGTGAGGCCATTGATAATGTGGATTTCTCCCTCGCCTCTGGAGTCATGATTGAGAATGCATGCATCCTCCCTGATGGCGAGCGTCGACATTACTTCAAGGCTAGAAGACTCCGAGACATCATGGCACGATGTAGCCAAGAGCGTGAGGAGCGGCCAGAATTCTTTGCTGGCTTCCTCGACCGCTGGGAGACTCGTCCCAAGGCATCCGTCATCCGTCGAGCTGTCAAGATTGCCGAGCACTTTGGCGCCGTCATTGACCATGGCCCTATTGAGCCGTCAATGGATGTTAAGGCATCAGCTCTAAGTAACCCGATGAGAACTATGAGCGCATTTGAGTATTTGCGACGGTCCGAATTGATCGAGGCAAGACAACCCCCTATTGGATACCATGACCCTCACTAACATTCCCAAGTTGCAAAAATCCTGGACAACTGGATCGCGGAAAACGTGGGTTCCAGGTGTCTCGGATACAGCCGACGTGGCAACTCTCCCCACTGACGCCCTTGACGCCATCATTCCAAGGGCTTCCGAGCTGTTGAGACATGTCAATGTGTCTCAGTCAGTTAAACGCCTCAGCCGCGAGACGTCTATTTACACTCCCTCTCCCGAATACCTCGAACTGGCCCCGAAAAGAGCCAATTTCTGGGAATCTGGAAATGGAGGCACCTCTTTGTCCCCTCTCGGATGTTTCCCCCTGACCTCCGAGCCTACTACGGAGCATTTCGACGCCGTAGTGGAGACGCAGGTTCATCTCGGCGAGCTTGGCATGCTGCAGGTGATTGAGGGGAACGATGAGCAGCGCCTACTCGCGTCTCTCAGATCCCTGCAGCAAACCACCGACTGCCAAGGCTTGGTACATGATCTCATCTCTGGGCTCGCGTCTCGGCAGATTCGCGTCTTCAAGGGTCTCAAGACTGGGTTTCAGATCCCTCGGGCTGATGTTTCTTTCTGGGGTGTTTCAAAGGGTCGTGACTCTGCCACCGACCGCTGTGTCGACATCTTTATCAGCCTGAAGGCTCCCGATGATGCTGCTGCCGTTCTCCATACTTGGCTAGCTCACAATGGTGTCCTCCGGGAGCAGAGATTCGAGGAAGAGCTCAGGCTTGAAGAGGCCAACAACACCCTTGATGGATCTGGTCTTCCTATCAGCATCCGAGAGTCGATCAATCGTGCCACCTATGGCGAGGCCCTCAGCCTCACGCAGAGACTTCGTGTGTCGAGGATCAACCATCCTATCACCGATGCAGCAAGCCAATACTGCCGCTCTCTTCTCATTGAGGAGACATCCAAGGTCGCTTGGAGACATCTCTGTGCACGTGCTGCTCTCGACGACTCGTTGAGCATGCGAGATGTCTTGAAGCTGCGCCTCGAGCACTTCATGCGCCAAGGTGCTGACAGGTTGCCTGCCCTGGACAATCTTGTTCGCCTTCATGACATCACCCAGAAGACCGTTGATGAAGCACTGTTCTTCGGTGACAGAAAGGTTCTCAAGGCCCTGACCCAGACCCTGCTATCAAGCTTCGACCCATGGCAGTCATGGAACAACTGTGACTACGTTGACGTCAATGCTGATCTCTTTGCCCTCATATTCTTCAAGATCCTTCGCCGATCAGCCTTTGAGGACGTCTATCTCGAGACCACCGACCGATGCCCTCTTTTCCTGTCTGAGCCTGACCAAGCCGCCGTGTTCTCTGAGCTTTGGATTCTTGGCTCTCAATGCCAGATCTACTTCGACCTCCTGCCTCGAGATATCGGGCAAGTCATCTCCAAGAGGTATCGCCTCCTCCTTCAGGATGATCCCCCGCCTGCCGACTACAGGAGGGGCAAGGAGATCATGACCATGTATCCAAGCTCTGATGCTCGGCCGGCTGAAGAGAAGGAAGACAGGACCAACCCGGGCTCTCCTTCGATTGATCTCACGGCCCACGAGAGGATTCAGAGGTGGAAGAAGCAATTCGCAGCCGCTGGTGCCCTCTCTATTTTCTGTCTTCCAGCCATTGTCGACGTCACGCTGCTCACCTTTGTCGGTCGTGGATGCTTCATGACGGCTTTCATGGAGCCAGAACATCTTGAAGTAGCAGGTTTTGCTCTCTTGGCTGCTATGCTTCTGACTGCTGGTGTCACAGGATGGGTTGGAAGCACTGGCAACTTCTATCTCGCCCACTACGCCTACGACAACATGATCTACTTCCACGTCCAGAGGCTTTCGGGAGGTTTCGTCCTAACTCTTGCCGTGAGTATCTGTGGTCTTATCGCCTTCTCCCTTCAGAAGTCAGTTGGTGCTGGCTTTGTCTTTGTTGCGTATCTGGTCAGCATCACCACCTACTTCAACGTTCTCGGTATCATGAGCACAATGCATCTCCACGAGGCCCCGCTGTCTTCTGGGAGACTGGTTGTCTTACAGACACTCCCTCTTCTCCTGATCTCGCCTATTCTCTCGGCCTTTGTAAACGGAAACGACCTTCAGATCTACATCCCGGTCATGTACGCCTTTCTGTTCATTGTTCTCTTCCGTTACCGCCGCCTCTGCCAAGAGTGGTCCAACTGGATGGAGAAGATTCCCAAGTTCACCGAGGCCGACATCGTCGAGTGGTACTCAATGAAGCTCAGCTCCGACAGCACAGACAGCGATGCGGCCTCTAGCAAGAGCAGCACCGGAGCAGTTGCGCGGGAGGCATTTGCATCAGCTGTGACTGCTTACACTCGTCGTACCCGAGATGCCAAGGCATCTGGCATCATGTCGGATGCCCTAGTTGTGCGAGTTGCCAACGGCATTCCCTACATCAACTGGCTCCTCAAGAAGTTGTCCGTTGAGGGATCCTCGCCGCCCGAATTCACCACGGCTTGGTTCACGCAGCTCGGAGAGGCTATCAACCAGCAACGTGTCTTGAGACGTGGGCTGAAGGAGCAGAGTGCCTTCACTCTCTTTCGCCTGGCTCGTCATGATGTTGGACAGAATCTGGGCCTGTTTCTTATTGCCCTGATGGATCGCTGGCTGATGTTGGTCATGAGTGCACGACAGCCATACCCAAGCATCTACACGGACAGCCGCGCCCGGTATGGCATCTGGCTAACCATCGTCTACTTCTGCTCGGCTGCTATTATTCTTGACTCCACCCTCCAGAAGTACTGGAGCCACCGCTACGAGGTTTCTCAAGAGAAGCTGGCAGGTCTCGAGGATGCCGAGCGAGTTGAGGCACAGGCCGAGGCACGTCGTCGACAGAGCATCATCAAGGCTACTATTGATGTCGCTGGAAAGCTTTTTGTCGTCTTTGGCTTCACTACCATCATGCTGTGGCTCCTAGTCGAGACCAAGGAAACTGTCATCATCTACTACATGTACGTGTTTGGCTACACCGGAGCCATCGCCTTCCAGTTCAACAGATGCTTCACTACCAATGTTGGCGCTCACATCACTATCATCATGTGTTCTGCTGCTATCGGCTTCATCGTTGGTTGTATCTTGCACGCCTTGCCTATGACTGCTGGGTTCTTGTATAACGACATCCTCTCCCAGAACGTCGCTGCTCTCCTTGCGGCGGTTGGAACATCTTACTACTCCTGGAAGGATCCTCGAACCTCTATGAACCAAGTCCACGCTCTATCCAAGGGCCAGGCCTTGTGGACTCAGCCAAAGATCACTGCAGAATGGCCCATGGACTCTGACATGACTTCGGCTGATATTTCAGAGGAGCTGGCCAGTGTCAAGGTCTGGTATGACGATGGATCGGCGGCGGCTGAGAGGATCACAGAGCTGTTGCGTCTCAGTGTTCGCGATCCGAGCATTCATTCCGAGGCCGTCAAGTGGTCGGGTGGTCTCGTGCGAAAAGCTCAACAGTTGTGGCATGCTCGAAAGATCACTGTCATGATGTCTAGCAGTGAAGGCTTCTCCCGCGCTGGCCTTGGTGACCTCTCATCCTTCAGCTATAGGGACGGTGATATCCTTCACATCGGTTTTGGCGCCATGGGAGAGAGCGAGCAAAAGATAGCAACTTGGCACCCCATGCTCGCTGTTATGGTATGCGAATCGTTGATGTATCACCTCGCCCGCTCTGAGCTCAAGCTTCCTCATGCTCAAGCTGTCCAGGCTGAACACTTTGTTCACGGCACTGATGCCTTGTCCAAGCGTATTCAGCTCGAGCTAGCTCCCCAGAACTCCCAGGCCTTGTTCCGCGTTGCTCTCAAGACTGAGATGAATGTGATGAAGCATCTTTGCTTGGGCATTGATGTCAACTCCAAGTGGGAGAGCACACCACAGACTGTTCGTGAGGTGATCCTTGACCGTATCTATGGCGAGGAGGTTTCCATCTCTGCCGAGTTTGCTTCTTGGCTTGCCGAGACACAATTCGATATGCAGAGTGTTGACTTTCATCTCAACCTCACCCTTCAGATCTACCGCCAGTGCAGGGAGAATCTCGGTCGTGTGGTTCACTTTCAACCTCCCAAGTCACACGACTTGACCGTTTTCCCTGCCGATCTGCAGGCCGCCAGCATCCAGTCATCTCATGGCCAACATTGGCTTTTCTCTGCTTTCCGCTACGTTGTCACAGCTTGCTCTTCGCTGGTCAAGTGGTTTGCCATTCTATCTGGTGCTGGATCAAACATCGAGCGAGAGCTTACTTATAGCCTTGCCCGTGTCCCTATGCGAGGAGTTATCATCTGGTTTCTCCTGCTTCTGTGGAAGATCTGTTGGATTATCAAGAATACATGGGTCTATTGGATCATTCTTCACGACAAGCCTGCCCTTCTCAACATTGCTCGCCTTGCGAAGAAGGGTGAGAGGCGCAAGATCAAGCTGAACAGAGGTGCCATCGTTGTTGAGCAGCCGAGAAAGACAGTTACTGGCTTCGTGTCGAAAGGCCATGACGGTTCCATGCTCCTGACTGTGCATAACGGTATCCTCAAGGAGCCTCTTAAAGAAGAGGATGCCCTGTTTATCGCCACGTACGATCGAGATCTTCGTCTAGAGACCCGCGTTGAGAAGGGGTCGTCGAGGACTGCGATCTACCAGTACGCCGAGAAAATCTCCTCCCGCCAGCCTACCAGCATCGAGACTACCTACAAGAGCGGCGTGTCAAGTACTGGCTTCTATGACAAGTACGGCAGAATCACCAAAGGAACCATGTCGCTCGATGGCAAGGATGTTGCCTTCCAGTACCACTACAGGACCACGCCTAAGGGCAACGCCGACCTTCTCCGTGCCGACTACAAGCCGGCTGACTCCACTGCCGAAGACTGCTTGTCTGTCTTCTGGGGCAAGCCAGTCGACCCAGAGAGCTACGACTGGGTGCCATCGCAACTCGTTCACTTGATCATTCAGAAGATCGATGGTCGAACGTATGTCACCGAGTACGACTACCAACATCGACGTGATCCTACCATCGTCTCGCATCTCCGAGAGGCAGATGGAAGCAAGACCGCCCTCTCTAAGAGGCCGCAGCTCTTCCCCGATGACAGCAAGCTTCTTGTTCGACCGGAGAACCTATCGTTTGACTCGGAGGACCTTCTCATCTACCACAACCGGCTCCAGGTTAGAGAGATGCGACGCAAGGCAAACAACACACCCACTCTCGTGACATACCTCAACCCACTGTTCTGGCTAGCCCAATGGAATCGACGGCTTTACAAGCGCATGCCAACCTGGCGTGTTCGAACTGAGCTCTGGAGTCTTTGGGTCAAGAGCACCACTCTTGACGCCTTCACAGCATGCTGGGTCGACGAGCTTATCCTCCGAGAAGAGCCCTTGCTTCAGGATTACTGGCGTGCTAGGGACAGTGGGCGACTGGAAGAGGCGCGCAGGGCTCTCGATGACAGGATCGATCACATTGTCTCAGCCATCAACATCGACGCGGACGTGTCCGAGGTTAGCCTGCTCGCTATCAAGACATCTGATCTTTACGCCATGGGCCTTGGAAACGATGCCAACCCCGTCACGGCACAGCCTCAGAACTGCTACAGGGACACGGAGGATCGTATCTCGGTGATCTTTAACGATATTGGCTGCTGGCCTGTGTCTCCTGGAGGTGTATCCAACTGCCGACGTGATCTAGTCAACGGACACACCACTATCCGAAACCATGTTCTCGCGGAGTGTGCCAACGACTATGGTATCCCGCGCTTCCAGATCGAGAAGAGTGTCCAGTCCTTGAAGCTGCTCCCTCTCTGGGGTCTTGATGGCAACACAGCTAATCACGGTCTTGTCGACAACCTCCTTCAATCTCAGGTCGATGAGAAGATTGAAGCCACCGACATGGATGCAGATGTTACGGGCATCTTTGTACCTCTCCTTACAGAGTTCGTCAAGGGTGCTCGGACGAAGCAGTACTCGCGGGCAGACCTCATCAAGTACAGCAATGTGTACCTATCCATGGCCAAGTATTACGAGACCAAGGACTACAGTCTCACGTGGAAGTCTCCTGTGGTCCAGCGAGCTTGGATGAGGGCTTGGTTGATCCGCTATGACGACAGCAACATCGCTGACGTCTCGGAATGTTTCGAGATGGAACGTCCCAGCATGTCCGACTTTAGAGACGCCCTTGGCATCTACATGGCTTACCTCTTCATCTACGCTGTTCAGGTACCTGAGGACTGTCCTCGTGTCTTCCAGAGCACGCACCACGGCATCAGCAGTCTCTTCGGTATGATTCTTCAGTGCCGTCGCGGCGTGACCTTTGGTATCTGGGACCATGCCATTCTCTGGCGAGAGACATGTCTCAACATTAGCCCAGCACAGAGTGAGCTGCCACTTGCGGTGCAGTCTATGCTTCTTGCTGGCATTGGCATGGCCGCTCGCCTCGCCTACTTCCACGCCGACGTCATCATGCCCTGCGCCTCCGTCTTCAACCCGTAAGTCTTCCCTTTGTACTATTGACTGTAACTATCGACTAACATGATCATCGTAGCATGTGGGAGGTTGAGCTTGGCACAGATGGTGGCAACATCGCCAGCAGAAACATGTTTGAGCGCAAAGTTGACCCCATCGTCAACGGAATCAGCAACATGGATGCTTTCAAGCCTGTCGACAAGGTCCGCACCGACAAGCCCACGGTTGTCATGCTGTCCAACGTGCAGTTCATCAAGGGAGTCAAGATCGCCATCCAGGCTGCCGACATCATCATCAACGAGATGGGCTTTGAGGACTATCAGCTCGTTGTCTACGGCGCCAAGGACAGACAACCAGCCTATTGCCTGGAGATGGAGAAGCTCATCGTCGAGAGCGGCCTCGCCGGCAAGGTGGTGCTTGCTGGCTTTGGTAATCCCAAGGTTGTTCTCCAGGACGCTTGGCTCTTCATGAACTCGTCCATCTCTGAGGGTCTCCCGCTTGCCATTGGCGAGGCAGCCTTGGCTGGCGTTCCCATCGTTGCCACCGAGGTGGGAGCCACAGCTCTGGTGCTGACAGACCCGCAAGATCAACATCAGCAGTACGGTGAGGTCGTCCCACCCAACGACCCCATGGCTTTGGCGCGTGCTCAGCTCAGCATACTGAGCATGGTTGGGCCTTGGGCCAAGTTCACTGCGGAAAAGGAGGCCGAGGCTCCAACGCTGCCAGATGAGATCCTGCCGGAGCATGTCGACTGGCTCACCAAACGGTTCTACGAGAAGGCTGATGACCGCCGCAAGCTGGGTCTTCTCTCTCGCGAAGTTGTCCTCCACAGCTTCCACGGCAGCCGCTATCTGCGAGAGCATGAGCAGATGTACTGGATCCAGTGGCACATGTCCCAGATGCGGGCCAACGGTGATTTGAACGGCTCTCCTTTCAAGTTCGGAACTCCACGTCCACTACGGTTTATAGAAGAGGTTCCCGACGAGAAGGTGACCGAGGATAACGATTCGGAAAAGGAGAAGGCAAAGCCTCTGGTTCTGAGGAAACGGCATCAGCCAGAGGACAAGTCTGAGGGAGGTAATCAAGTATAAAAAGGACTGAAGCATGAGTACATCATTAATGTGTTAATATTGAGAAGATACCTGTATCTAGAGTAACTGTTTATTAAATATTATTTTCTTCGTCATCATGCCGTGTCTTGCAACCAAGCTGCCTGTGAAATAAACATTTACCCCATTCATGACCTTGTCGGGGGCTTCACTCGCCTGCGCCCAGTGCACCAGTTGGCCTAAAGGCTTTTGATGCATTAGTATGAGGGTGATAAAAAGCTTTGCTATGTATGACTAGTGGTGAATGCAAGGGTTATTCATGTCGGTGGCCAACACTTGCTATCACAAAGGCACATGTAGTCGAGCGAGAAATGTGGCCTAGGGACGGTTATAGCCGCTAGTACAGGACATGGTCCGTTTACCATGCAAGACATTTCTACTGTTCCCCATGGGGTTCGCAAAACAAAGCTCCGACTTAAATCCCGTCAATAGTTTTTGGTGGCGTAAATAGTTCGATCGCGAGGTTAGCTCCATCGAAGGCTAGCTCCATCGAAGGCATTCACAAAGCCCATGCGAACATGGATCGAAGGTGGATCGCTTTAGTACATAGGCTAACCATAGACTATTGTTTGAGCTCAAGTTCAAGGGCGTGCCAGATTAAAAACCAATCGTAGTGTTTGTTTAACTCTCATGGTTCCATCTCGCATCCTTCGTGGTCCTACCCAGTCAAGGGTGATGATCGGCCATGACAGCAGGAATTTCCAGCGAACTTGAATCCATATAACCCAAGCTTAAATCTCAAGACATGAAATTTTCTCGCCAGTGTCTTTATTCCCATTGAACCACGCCGGCCTAGGCCCCACCAACGCGATTCTCCTTGAGGTATGCAGCGATCTTGGGCCTGGCCTCAATTGCCTCCTTGAGCTTCAAAAGAGGACCCGAAAGTTTCGGCTGCAAGTTGAACATTAAGTAAGCATGACTACACTGTATTGGAACGGGGGCATCACATACTGGGTTGGCTCCGATTCTTTGATCGTTGTCAATAGACTGATAGACCGCAAAGTCGACGTATGTAATCTTGTCGCCGAGCAGGTATGGTCCTTCATGCTCCGCGTAGTACTGTGTGGTGACGTCGTAGTACCATGGCAAAAACTCGTTGGTGTACTCCTTTGTGACACCCTTGAGTTGTGGCACCCAATTGTTCTCGATAAAGGTCAGCCTACGCACAACAACGGCGTTTCCAAAGAACAAGTCTTACCCTCCAGTCGATGTAAACATCAGCAGCAGCATCAACGAAATACTTGTCCCCACTTGTCTCACCATCATATTGGCCGAGCTCTCGAGCTAGAAAGCGGAGAATCGGGATGTGCTGTAAAATGCGCAATTAGTACCTGGCTTGTATATCGAAGGGTGTAGTATAAGCAAACCTGGGTCAGAATGAGGCCATTGTACTCCAATGCAGGCACCTTGCCCGTCCTCGTGATGCCCTTCTGCCGGAGCTTCTCACTTGCGGCAGGCCAGGTGTCGTCGTAGGGATAACGGACTTCTTTGAACTCGATGCCGGCATCTTTCAAAAACAGACTGTCCCAGCATTAGTGCTTTGTCGTTGCGATGGAGTCAAAGTGAACTTACTTGACGACTTCACCGCGGCCAAGTCGGCCGATGTCGAGGTAGTGATAGACTGGGAGGGCGGATTGGGCAGCCATTGTGTAGAGTAGATAGTTGCTATGGAGTCTTGATAAGATGATTGTTGATAATTAATCATTGCTGTGCAGGCGCTATGATACTGCTATTATATCTTGAGCTGTGAAGGGCGTCAATGGCATGAGGTCATGCTGACGCTCCACTCGGTCCAAGGGATTTGGAATCATTTTGGTCATTAATAAGCCAACTATGGATGACTTACATAACTCACCCGCCATTGTCAACGACGCCCTTCTGAGAGTATCCTATCGATGAAAGAATCTATGTAGGAGTGTGCGACAGGATTGTATGTTTCGTTATCCCGCACGTTGTCGGAAAACCCTCATGTTCGAAGGGAGAAGGCAAACGTTTCATATGCGGGGTCCGAGGAACATTGCCCAGAGGCATTGTTGGTGGCGGGAAGCGAACTTGAATGTGATTCAAAAGTTGTTTTTGCCGACCCGAGAAAAATGTATGCGCTTTGCATTTGGTTGCATCTCTTGAACGTCTCCTTTGGGGAAAAAACGAAGCCATCTGGATAGTCAAAGACTTGGTTTCACACGTGGAGGAAAAGTTCTTGGCCCTGCACCCGCAGTGCAGGAGTCTTGCGTGCTTTCCTCAGGACGCTCACTGGGATATGGACATGGTGATGAGTCCCGACACATGGAAAGTGTCATTTAGCACTCGTAAAACTCTCCGTGCAGCAGCACATGCTCAGAGTTGTCGCCTACATCACCCTGCAACATGAAGCGCTATGGTGAAACACACCGTCTCCAGAGACGACTATAGCACATTTAAGTAGCACAAACATAATTTGCGTGCCATTCACAGTGTCTCTCACTCAACCAAAAATGCCCTCTGGGGTCTGGGGAGTGTCAGTGGGCTCATCAGAAAGGCACTTGGCCAACTCCCCCCTGTTTGGTACAGAGTACTTTCAAAGCAGCAGCCAAGTAGAGGCGCGGAGCCACACAATGATGTAACGCGTTCCTCGGGAGACGCGTCTTGCAGAGGACGCGTTCGTGCTCTTGGCGGGTGGCTCAAAAAGGCAATGCGAAGCAAAGTCCCAGCCGCCTAATTCTTGTTGAGCCAATGTATGCATAAATACCCTCCCAACATCTGAGGACTGTGAGGGGTCACATTGTGTTAGCGTTCAACCTGTGGATGGTGCGTGCATTGGTATCTGCATAACTATGTAAGGCATAAATGACTTTATGACAGGTTGTTCAACTATCCAATGCATCTCTTGATTCTTATTCTCATTGTACGTTTTATCCACCTTTCTAAAATATCCCAAAATTAACTGGGCTACTTCGTGGTTGCCTCAGGGTAGCCGCATCGCCCACGACCATTGTGTTGTCAACTCCCTTCAACCCTCTATTAAGTGATGTGTAGGCAATTATGAAGCTGATTCCTGGGCTTTTGATAATGGAAATGTCTGTGACCTCTGGATCATCGCTGGATAACCTTCCAAGGCTCCCGGAACTCGGGAATATGATCATCCATCCAGTCGTTCCCTGCTGATGCCCATTAGGAGAACTTGGCGGTGTCTTCACCTATGACAGAGGGCAGCTCGCAAGGGTCTTGGGTATTGTATAGTTCTCCCTCGCCCCATGACATGGCAATGTCATAAATATCTTCACCCGGTTCTGGACGATCCGTCATCTTGGGCGCGGTAGACCTAAAAGCCGCTAGACAAGCATATCCAAACGCGGGGACTGAGCCGCAAAGACAATGGTAGCCCAATAGGCTATTTTCTTGGTCATCATTCGCTGTGACATGAGCCTTACATGGCCATATCTATGACTTGGCGACTCATCCTTTGAGATGAACAGGATTCGCATTGTCTATTAATAAGTATCGTGTTTGCTGCTCTCGGTGTCATTTTCGGTTCTTGACCTTGGCCACACTCGGGATGGGTTGCTTTTCTAACATTCTTTCGGTCTAGAGACTACAACGATCCTGCTCCAACTCTCAAATGAACGGTCTATTAATTGTGACGTCAAAGCAATTTCAGAGCATTCCAGCACTAAAAAACTGCTATTGCCAAGGCTTCTTCTGCACAGATTGGTTGGGGCCTTGGAGGGGTTCTTTGATAGGGTGGGACTTCCAGGAACGGCTAACACGAGCAGAAATGGAAGGGCCAACGGGGTGACGAATGCGAGATATGAGATCCATTAACTTAAAGCCCTAGACGCATAATTACAAGTCCTTCATCGACGTTGAGAGCTTGAGTTTGGCGACCATAGCACCATCGTCTTCAGACACTACCAGAGAGCCAATAAGAGCCACTCTGCCCCTGCCAGCTCTTCAGTCTAACCATAGGCGGATGGCAGGCGGGGCGTGAGGGAAAATCGTGTGTTCAAACCCCGCTTTGTCCAAGAACCACATCATCCTTTCTTTCAATCTCTCTATAGCAACTCCAGAAACTCGCAGGTTACGCTTCTTTGACGAGACGGATTTCAATAACCCGTGATAGGGAATCACATCAATATGCAGGAAATTATTGAGCCGGATGACCATGACTCTACCTATGGCGACAACGAGGTCCGGACCATCCGCTATCTTCGTGATCGTCGCTGGTTCCATGAGGCTAACCCAGGTTTGGAATAGGACACGACATCGTCGACGGGGAGCTTGAGTAGCTCCATTCTAGAATATAGAAAGGAAAACGGTAGAACATATCACAAGTTTCACGATGGAAGTCAGTTGCTTGCCCCCTTGCCTAGGCCTCGAAGGCCGCTCTAGGGGCACAATAGCTGATTGCGTCCAGAATATCACTTTCCCAACGATGATGCCGAGAATGAAAGACTAGGTAAGTCACGTGCCTTCATGATGGCCTGTTGCGGGCTAACATCAACTTCCTAGATCTCCAGCACCACATCTTCTACCTCACTCTTGATGGAAAGTTGGGATTTGCTCCACCCAACAAGCCTGATACCAAGGTTGGACGGGTTCTCGATCTCGGTACCGGTACTGGCATCTGGGCCATGGATTTTGGAGACGAGCACCCTGAGGCTGAGGTCAGAACCCAAAGTGCGTTGATCAAGTTCTACATCCCTCTGACATGTTTGTGTTGCAGGTTATCGGCATCGATCTCTCACCAAGCCAACCCCACTTGTGAGTAAAGCCCTAGATGATTCCTTTTCATGCATAAACTAACAAAGGTCAAAGTGTCCCCCCTAATGTTAGATTTGAGATTGACGACTGGGACGAGGAATGGACATACTCGCAACCGTTCGACTATATACATAGCCGGATGAATAACTCTAGCATATCTGACTGGAAAGAGTATATTCGAAAGTCGTTTGAGTAAGTCTATTCCTCTCAACTCTCTCATCACCCAAATTTGGTCTCATCTTCTCTAGAAATCTCAAGCCAGGAGGTTACATCGAGCTTCAAGAATTCACACTCCCGCTCTCTGACGATGGCACCCTCGCCCCAGAACATGCCCTTTTCCAGTCTATGAAACATCTCGGTGAAGCTGCCGCCAAGTCTGGCCGCGCATTTATTGACCTCAACACTCTGGGGGGACTACTCGAGAAAGCCGGCTTCGAGGATGTTCAAGAGTACAAATTCAAGTGGCCCTCCAACACATGGCCACGGGACCGCAAGTACAAGGAACTGGGCGTCTGGAACCATGAAAACATTGTAGCAGGTCTCCAGGGCTTTCTGATGGCGGCACTGACGAGGGGACTTGGATGGCAAGCTGAGGAGGTCAACGTTCTTGCTGCAAAGGCCAAGCAAGATATGCGCGATAAGAGTATTCATGCTTACTGGCCCATGATTGTGGTTACCGCAAGAAAGCCTGTGCCCAAGGAGACTGCCGCAGAGAAGTAGAAGATGGCAATAAGGGCTATGTGACAAACGCGGCTAGGTGGTTACTACTTGACCGACCCAGCTATTAAGTATATACTTGTTTTATTTCACCTCATGTATTCTTTCAGACCGATCAGCTTTCTAGAAATACTATTGCAAAGACCTGATATATGCTTACATACACTTGTTTCCGATTAATTATTTACTATGTAACGTTGATAACGACATTCGAGTGAGTTGGCACAATACGCAGCTGACTGGTGAAGACTGAACTCCTACACTCAGATCAGCCAAAAAGATGTACGTTTTCTTCCAACTGTGACTTTGTAGGTACGAGTCGCACAAGTCATGTTGGTGATGCATTCGACTGTGCCGAGCGTATTGGGGAGGGATCGCGAGACGGGGTGACAATCAACCTCCCCGCGTTCGGGGGTCATGGGTGTTTTTTCAATTTTATGGAGTGCTTGTGACGTAAGTCATACGTTAAGGGAGACTATGGGAATGTGATAGTTAGGGAGGCTACCACTAGCACTGTGTTTTGAGTATTAAATTGAAGTAAAAGATGCTATCTATTCATGGTGAATCAATATGATCAAATAGAATCATCACTCAATCTGTCCCCCACGCTGTTTTCATCAGGTCCTCGATCCGTGTAGGCGACGACGTTTCCCCCTCAAAGACCTCAGTGAGGTTCAGCTGGCCTTTAATCTTGTCCAGATCATACGCTCCGAGGGCCACACTGGCCTCAAGATCAGCTATCAGGGCCCGAAGTTGCTTGAGACCACCCGGAAATCGCTGGGGAAACATTTCAGCAATGGCGCCATTTTCAGGAAGCAACATGCTTTCGTGCTCCAGAAACTTAGACACTGGTTGATACTCGACATGGAATGGGCGACCTGTGTACTTCTCGAAAAGGTGCACAAGGTTATTCAAGGTGACAGTGCTCGCAGTCGTTGTCATGACTCTCGGCCATTTCTCCAAGTCAAGCGCGAGGGTAGTATAGCGAGCAACATCCGTAGTTAGGGACATTGACATTTTTGCCTCGCCGTCATCTGGAAGGGCTGCAACTTGGTTGACAGGGTCGATAAAGAAGCACAGTGGCCTCAGTGGTGTTGGGAACTTGGGCATGCCGTAGTAGTCCATGAACATGCCAGGATAGACGTAGCTAAACTCCAGACCCGTCTTTTCAAGCGCGCGTCTGCCAGCCATGTGAAACCCCTTGTTCGAATACGGTACTGTATCGCCGAGATCATAGTCGATGTTGAACTCGGATGGTATGAAGCGCCTGACAGAAGAGGCTTTATCGGCAGCCTGGATCAACTGTAACTGTGCGTTGCATGCGTTGTCGTTACGAAGGCTGAAGGCGCAGATCACGACCTCAACTCTGCGGATATCCAGGTCTTGGGTGAGAGCATCGATGCTTGTGTAATCATTCTGGATGAAGGCAGTGTAGGATTTGTCAGTCAGGGGAGACACTCGCTCCAGAGAATCAGCTGGTCGCTAGGAGAGTCAGAATAAGGCATCAAGTGGGGAAATTCGTGTACGACGTACTCCTCTCGATAACACATATACCTCATGCTTCCCTGTCTCAAACAATGCCTTGACGATGAGGCTGCCTAGGTCGCCAGAACCGCCGGCCACTACGACGACAGACATGGCAAACGAGTGTTGTCACTGACTTGTTAAACAGCGCTCGAGGCTGAAAGAGGAGGTTCACTTCTTTTGTGTACAAATCCTGCCGTACTAGACTTCCCCACGGTTGCCTGGATGTGTTAGAATTGAACGAGGCTTGCATTCCTACAGTAGATATGATTGGACCGGCGTCCTGTGGAAGGCTCAAAGAGGCTTGGCCGAGGTCAGCAACATCGACACTTGGCCAAATGTGGGAAAAGTCAGGCAGCAGCGTGCATCGTGAGGGGTCTCTTCCATTAGACTAGAAAGGCAACAGCACATTAATGGGCGATTAGCCTACGAGATTGAATGACAAAGAGTGTTCTGTGTTAACTGTGGCTTGATCTTCTTTATTCCCCACCTGTAGCCACCCAATTGAGGAAAGATATTCAGCATACAGAGGTAGGTAGTAGAGAATGGAGAGTGGACGGAATGTATTCCCGGATTTTTGAATGGCCTTGGCCGCTCCTTGTGTGATTGTGTGGCAGTCCCATGTTCCAAGAAGCTTCAGAGCTAACAAAATTCTGCTGGTCGATTCTTTGAACCCAACATGTTTGCGAAGGTCGTCGAGAGTCTCGGGGTCGCCACGCTGTATGGCTTGGGTTGATGGAAGCTGGACCTTCCCCAGTTGTGAAGCAATCGAACGAGCCATGTCCGGGGCGAGACAGGCGACAATGAGCGTATAACTTATTTTCCATATATTTGTATTTACTTATTTTACTTTGAATTGCGTCTCTATTGTCCGGCAAAGTCCTCGTTGCCTGCCTACCTATATTAACCCATTTTGTCTTGGTCATGGTGATAGGCCAACACGAGTCAGTGCTTGTGAATTACGAAGTGCCTTGTGAACTTCAGTTCGTTCGCATAAGAATCCGAGCCATATGCAATCCAATGGTGTTGAGGCCGATTGCCGCTTTGGGGTATCTTCTTACCGAGAACCTCCACTACCTACCTCACCGACGGCTCGTCGACCAACATTTGTGCCCCCCCTTAATGATCTCGAAGGAACTTATCTGATGTATTTTCAAAGATTACAAGCTTTTACAAGAGTCTTGAGATTCCTTGGGTGATCATACTGTGTTTGGTCAAGTCAACAGGCCGCATGCGAGCAGTGGTCTTGACTCATGGTACGGTATGCTGATGGAACTCTTTGCTGTCCTAAACGCAAGACGGTGTTTTATGCATAGGTAGTTTGAGATTGGCCCTGCCAGCGATGAATAGAGTTCTTTGAGACCGAAACTGAGATTTTTGTCATTAGGAATTGGCATGAGATATTTAGTCCTGGGCATTAGGGCGTTGTTAGCCGGGACTAGCCAAGGGTGGGAACTTCTCGTGTGGTTGCACGACATCACGCTCACCTGTGCTTGTGATATGGTACATGATTCGAAAAGTAAGCTTGAAGATCTCGCGTGATAAGCGGATCGTGGCGCTGGCCAAGAGAAGGCGTGCTCGAAATGACATGGGTCTTGTTGAATGGATTACAAATACAAGAATCCACACATCGGTCCTTGAGTCCATATCGATTATTAATGGAATTGGGGAGTCGTCGTATAAGAGTGATTCATATCTTACCAGATAGTGAAGCTATCCACCGCCCAATGATCCGTGATAGAATCTCAAACGAAAGAAGACCAAAGAAATGACAGAGACTACGGACATCGGGAGAGAGGAAATCGAGAATTGGCTTCTCGAGGTAAGTCAAGCCAAGCATGACGAAGCATCTACGTCGAGACCCTCGCAGGATACTCCAAGGTAGCTAACCCTCTTTGACATCTGCAGTATCACCGCGGCAGTAAGAGCCTTGACGCAGATTTATGGCTTGATAACTTCTACACAGAGGACATCAGTTTGCAATATGCGAACCTCCCTGTTCTTTCCGGGGTCAGTGTTCGACAGGTACGTTTTGTGTACCCTGACGCATTGTCATAAATTAATTACCGCTCTAGATGTTTAAGGAAACCTTTACGAAGCTCGATATGATGACACATGATGTTGTGTATTTTGGAATGTTCCCACCTTGATCTTGGCTTCAGCGTTTCCTGTACTAACGGGCCTAGACTATGTCAGCCCTCGTGTTTACCAAGCCGCGACGATCAGGTATTTGATCAAGGGTGATGACCCAGAGAAGGATGTAATTGAAATACCGGGGTTTGCTACGTTCTTCGTTAGAAAGGGGGGGGATGGGAAGATCAGGTGTTACAAGGCCGAGATCTTTTTGGATCCGCTCCCGGTCTTTCAGCGCATTTCTGAGAAGGGTTTGTAAGGTATAATTGGCTCTGCAGTACTCTAGAGCTCACTGCCCGGAATATAGCTGGGCCTGGTACAGTTTGTGTAAGGTCTGACAGTGTTGATGATTTGCCAAGCACGATAATGGTTGTTTCAGGGGGGTGCGCCATCGGGGGACCAACGAGGCTTTTATGATTTATTGAATCACAAGAAATGACAATATCACGCGGAGCATAAGGAGTTGAGTAGGCTGAAATGTAATAGCTATGTGGTAGAATTCCCACTGCGTTGTAGGAGGTTTAGACACCAGGCCAAACTCGAAGATGCGGCCCCAATTACGAACATGACATTGCGTTTGATTCGACTGAGAGGGAATATCAAGCAGAATGTAGATCAAAAAGGTCGACACAAAGACATGCGGGACTTGGGGCAGCGGTAGGACAATGTCACCCACCGGTTGAAACGCAGAGACTTACTTCCGGTAACCCAGTCCCGAGAGCTTCGTTGTTACATCTAGATATCAAGGCGCTGCTGTCACCAATTCCTGCCAATATGCGTATATAAGCGGGGGACACGTATAATCCCTGGGGCGAAGCAATTCCTCTGGAGCACGCCTATCTGGACAGCTCATCCTCGCCAGCCATGATGGTTGATTCAACACCTATTGTCATTTTAATTCTTCTCACTATTGTGACCGCCGTGTCTGTTTATCTCAAAGGCAATAATGAGGGACTGGGGCCACGAAATTTCCTCTTTTTGGAGACTTGCACTCCTCACCCGTTGGCAAGCCGCTCGTCAACTGCTTGAGCAAAGCAAAGCGGCCCCATCGTGACGGCCAAGCTGTTTGGGGTCGTCCCCATAATCATCCTCAATACATCCGAATTGGCGACCGAAATCTTCAGCAAGCGCAGCCAGTGGTATAGTAACAGGCCGAGGTCGGTCACGATGGAGATGTTCACGGGCGCCAGCCCAGGCAAATCCAAGTTTACTCTCTTGCATGATTACGACACCGACCTCCAACTGTATCATCGCATCCTGTCACCAACTATTGGAGCGTCTTGTACTCCTCGATACCAACCCTTAATGGAACTCGAGTCTATGCAGTTGCTCGTGGATCTCGTTGCTCTAGCTGAGAGGAGCGAAGATCATATCACCTCAACCAGGGTGATATATCCACTCTTTGAGCGCACACAGGGCAGCATCATAATGTCATTGCATTATGGTATGCGTATTCACACCTGCGAAGATCCTATTCTTCATCAAGTCGTGAACATGCAAGCAAAATTATCACACCTCGTTGTCCACCCTGGTCTCCCTGACTCTCTGCCCGTGCTTCGTCATCTCCCAGCTTCGGTCTCGCCTTGGAAGCGCTACGCCAACAAGGTATACGACGAACAAAGGAAACTCTACATGAAGCTTATGAATCATGGTAGAAGCTTTGAGGGGTGGAATGCAACTAAACAAGTCATTGCAGCGACTGAAAAACAGGCCCAAAGCCCCCAGATTCCGGATCTCGACCTGGCCTTTATGCTTGCCACTTCTATCCAAGGTGGCATGGAGACGTCCCCGCACCAGATCCTTTGGCTGTTCCCAGGCTTGATTCAGAATCCGGCCTCTCTGAAGAAGGCTCATACCGTGCTTGACGAGGTTGTCGGACATGATCGTGTCCCGAGTTTCCAAGACCGACCGAGACTACCTCTGATTGACGCTGCCGTTCATGAGCTCTTGCGTTGGAGGCCTGTTGCTCCCGGTAGCGTTCCACGGAGGGCCGAGAGAGATGACGAGTACAAAGAGATAAAGATTAGAAAGGGGACCATGATCATGGCCAACGCGTGGGGTATTGGGCGTGATGAAGCCGTGTTTGATCCGTCCTTGGGAAATCTGTACGAATATGTCCCCGAAAGGTGGCTGACCCGTGATGAGAACAACGACCAGCCCAAGCTAAGAAATAGCTTGCCCCTTGCCGCATTTGGCCAAGGAAGGCGAAGCTGCCTGGGGAAGAAGGTCGCTATTGATGGAATGTTCATTCAAGTTGCGAGCCTTCTATGGGCCTTTGACATCGAGCCTGTGGAAGAAGTTGATCCATGGAAGATGGACATTGTTGAGCTGATGATCATGCCCAACGACTTGAGGTTCAAACTGAAGCCACGAAACATTTGAGCGGAGGCTATGATCAAAATGGAGTGGAGCAAGGCCGATCAGTAGTCAAAGTGGTCGTAGATGCTTTGGAAGATGCATAGCTGTCTCAGTTCTGACCGAGATTGGAGAAGACCGAGCAATTTTGGAGGATAACAGTCTTCATGCAGAGCCTAAAGCAACAAGGAGGCTCTTGTGAGAGACACAAATCCACACTTTATCAGTTACTCAAGCCATTCGTTGCTCCAACATCAAGAATGCTTCCAGTTCCGAGAGGCCGTCGTTGTCTTGTGCGGCAAATTTTGTGGCTTTGCGACTGTCACAGAAACCCATGGGGTGAGAGTCTAGAGACGACCTTTGTGCCCCAAGCATAGCCTTATCTCTGTCACCGTTGATCTCTAGGGACTGTGAACTGGGTCGCATGAGATGCCCTCGGCGCCGAGCCATAACAAACACCTCGTTAGGCACTCTATCACCGGCTCAGATATCTCCGTGGGCAGTAAAGCCACTTTCTAGCTACGCAGGCCGATTGTTTAACCTCGATTCGGCTTCCGTTTTCGTCCAAGCCACGAGGCACAGGAATGTTGACTTCAGCATCCGCTCAGGCCAGGGGCCATACGACATTCCACCATGCTTAAATACCTGGAATGTAACATTTGGGACGAGAGAATGGTAGCCAGTCTTGGCGGTTCTAGGCTGCCAAGCTTTTTGGTAGCAGATCTCGACAATGATTTGTATGTTTCGGGCTGAGTCTAGCCCAAGGCTGGTTTGGACGAGCTGATTCGGGAGAATGACCTCGAACGTAGAAACTGAGTCAAGGACGCTAGTCTCGTCTGAATAGGACCCGGGTAGAGGGACCCCCGGCAGTTGCCGATGAGAAGGGTGAGTGTGAGGAAGTGCGGTTAAAAATGGCGTGGGCTAGCCCAGGCGCAACCGATCAAACAACAGCCTCGTTCAGCCCTATAGGACCAACAGTATCTGTATTGAGGCAAAGCCAGCTGCCCATGGGAACCTTAAGCGAACATGAGGAAAGAGAGGAATGACACAATGGAAATAGACCTGTGTGGCTTTGTATTCTGTCAGCCAAGTCGGCGACCATTCAGACATTTCTGGCTCACGATGGCGTCCGACATTGCCGAGTCTGGACCACAGCGATTCACAGAATCAGATATGCTGTGAGCTGTCGAGAACAGCTGATTGAGTATATATGCAAGGCCTCACCCATATTCTTGAGATTGAAACTGCACACATCAACTCGAAATACCAACTTCATTCATTGCACTCGATTCCTTACACTTCTCTTCTTACCATGGCCCTTGCTCACTCCTTTGCGCTCCTTGCCTTGATGCTGGTGCACCCTTCTGCTGCTGGGACAAACCAGAACATTGTAACCATCTGTAGCGCTGCTGAGGGCACAGATGGCTGCACCAAGAACTTCAATATTCCCTACGATTCTCGACCACTGACAAACTGTAAGGATAATATAATGATACATATTCGTAGTACTAACTCGTTTTAGGTGGCAACAAGGCTAGCCCGTGCGGAGTCGAGATCTTGACTAACTCGGAGAACATTTGTGACATGATCAACGATGTATTGCCAAACAAGGACTTTGTCAACGGGTATGCCACATGGTGTTTAGCATTACCTGATGCCCTTCGCGAGAAGAAGGCCGAGTCCGCCATATGGACCGGCGGTAAGGTCAATGGAGCGACCACCAGGGCCATGAATGCCATTACTTCTATTGAAAAGGTGAGCGAGACTGACTGTATGCCTTTTGTGTTTGGATCATCATCTAACTCCCAAAACAGAGATTTGCCGATGAAAGTTACGATCCCAAGGACAACAAAGCGAGTGTCGTTTCTAAGGAGCTCGCAAACAAGGACGGATGGATAGTGCTTCAAGCACCAGAGGTTAGTTTCTCTCATAGATTATTTGATTGACACAATGTTGACACAATGTTGACACAATGTTAACATATTTCAGGTCAACGTAACCTCTTACATATCCCTGGTAACTTCAATCGATTTCTGTCAGACCAACTCGTGCAACCAGAAGCGGCTCGACGTGATTCGACAGTGGTTCATCAACTGGATCACCGCCGATACACAGATCCGAAAGGGCTCACTTTCTGTGTTGCTGAAGGGATGGCAAGATTCCTTTAAGGGAGCCTGGAAGACAAAGATTGCAGCCATTTCGACTTCGTGGAACACTCTGAAGGCTCGTTATGACTCGGCCAATGCCAAAATCACGGAAATACAGGACACTGTTTGCCAAGGCAACGTATGCAAAGGCAAGACGGCGGCAGGATTCATCAAGCAAGGTTAGTGACTTCAACTATTCTACTTTGGGCAGGGCTGATGGTGCGCAGTATCACTCCTCCTCCAGAGCATAGACAACCTATACACTATTGGCTACCAAGCTGGCGACGCAGAGTACATGAGACAGTACTTTCTCGACAGCTACCTAAACAACATCCAAAGCGCGTACAACCTCGAGCCAAAGAAGCTTGCACCCGTCAGCCCATATTACGACCTCGTCGTATACAATAAGTTGGAGACGTTGCGTATGCTCATGAATGGGTTTGGTACTGTCACAACCAACTTGGATGACTATGCCAAGGAGATGCAGGCCAATTTTTACTCCTTCACGCCCTTCAAAAAACACGCAACTACGGTTGACGCAGTCCTCAAGCGCTTCGACGCCATCCTCGCCCCAGACTGGAAGAACAACCAGGAGCTCTCACGAACCCCTGAGCTCCGCAAGGTTCGCGACGGCTTCATCAAGACCCAGACCATCATCAAGAGCACCCTACAAGGCCCGGTCGGTGACTTCTTGAAGGTCATCAAAGCCTTCAACGAAGAATTTGCCAAGTTTCCGCTTGCGACTAAGAAGCTTCAGCTTGCTTTTGGAGCCGTGCCGTATCAACGTTGGATTGATGTCGAGTTTGACTACCCCTGCCGAACCAACAAGGAGCAGACCTTTACGGCGGCTGGCTTCTCAAAGGTGTACAAGTGGCCTGAGTTCAGCGCCTGCTCTTTTACTACCGAAAAGATAGATCTTGTCTCCAACTGGATTCCTTACATGAAGTATCGTTTTGCCTAGATGTTGGTGGACTGAAGAGCAGCCGATGGGCCAGGAACACGTAATGTTATCGTCTACAAACCAGGGCATAATCTCAGCTTTACGAATTCACCCTCCTTCTCACCTTTAACATCGATCGTAATGCATTAAACCATTTTTCTCATAGAATATACGCTAGTTACGAGACTGGGGCCTTTGTCAACTGTTTAAGGCAGGGTCTATAGACCCAAAAGAAAGCATGTAGGTTTGCAACTTGTTTCCCTAGGTCGTTTGGTATTTGCCATCGTGAGTTGGATACCCCCGGCAAACTCTTGCTATCTAATTTTCATAGGCGGTTGTATCTAATCTAATGATAGTATAGGCCAAGTCTTCGATAGGAAAGAAGCGAATCTTATAGAGTTCCTTCTAATTATCTATTAAATTCTTATCTAGAAGCACATGTTGTAGAAATGCAGTAGAAATACCGCCATAAGGTATGTCAACTATGCACACCTCTAAGCAACTGCCACTTTGCGCCGACAAGTGCGAAGGTCCGCCCCCCATCTCGTTTGTCATTGAGCCTGGTGGTCGAACCGGTGATTTGGTAGCCCAGTCTGCCAGGGTAACATCTCGAGGGAATTGCTCTGACTGGTGATCATTTCTTGGAGAAAATGAAAAATCTGGCACTATCCTACGGTAGATAGGGCGTAGTAATGGGAGTGAGGCTGCATGATGAATTAGCGAGTGATGATCCAGAGATATTTGGAAGAGATAGGAAAACGTACTCGACATCACCGCAAGGCTGACTTCAGCAACTGCTGCTGAAGAATGGACTCCCATTTCGAGCGTGATTTCCTTTGAGCGAGAGTCAGATTCGACAAGCACAAAGACAGAGGCAAGGCAGACCCTGGCAAGAAAAGACGCCAGAGAGCGCGACAAAGGTCTAGGACAAACCTTACAAGACACCAAACATGAAGAGAGCAACCACTGCAATCGAAGAAACGCCACCCTGAGATGTCCTTGTTTTTAAAGAAGCGAAATCCCCAGAGACTTTTGCAGGGAGGCATACCTACTTTGACACGCACGACGACCTGGTGTAACAGAGGATGACCCTGTGAGGGCTACATAGATGTTCCTGATAGTCATGAGCCTCTTGAATCGCCCGGCTTTTAAGCCAAGCCAGCACCACATCATCTTCCATGTATACACATGCCCATCAAAGTCTTTACCCAATCTTGATGCCTCCTCCACTGGCACTAACCACACATCCCGTAATCCACCGCGCGTCATTGCCGCAGAGAAGTCCAACCACATCAGCCACATCCTCAGGCTGTCCAAATCGCGGGATGCTCTGTGTCGGGAAGAACTCATCTTGGAAACGCTTGACTGCTTCCGGGCCACAGTTGACGACAGCGTCAGTCTCGGTCAGACCGGCCGTGACGGCATTGGCGGTCGTGCCCTTCATGAAACTATACCTCTCGTCCTTGCCACCAAATGCCTGGGCCCACGTTCGACACAGAGACTCGCCCGCTGACTTTCCAGCTGCGTACATGAGCTGGTCGCTCCACGGTTGTCGGGGTCGGATGGATGAGATATAGATGATACGACTGTTGGGCTGGAAGTATCGTCGGCGAACAAACTCTTCGACGATCATAACGGGGGTTTGAATATTGCCGAGCAAACTGCGCTGGACCTCGGTGATTTCCATCTCTCCAATAACACCAGGCATGGGGTCGCTAGCGCAGTTGATGAAGATGTCGATACGGTTGTTGAATGTTCTGTTGATCTCGTTGGCGATGACACTTGCGCAATCTTCGGAGAAGATGTCGGCGACGATTCCTTTGATTGTAAGACTCGCAGGTCGTTCTCGTGCCGTGGCTTCAAAAACGCGAGTTGTTATCTCTTCATCAAGGCCTGATGAGAGAGCCGAGACGCCCTCGTCACCAGTACAGGTTCCGAGGATGGAGCAGCCTCGACTTGCGAGGTTAAAGGCAATGGCACGTCCTATGCCGCGGGATGCGCCGCTTATTACAGCGACCTTGTCGATGAGGTCTAGTTCGCGTACAAGGGACATGATTGTAGTTTAATTTCAGCTGTTGGTATCTTGAAGAGAAGCTGGTTCGTTGTGAGACACGAGATGATCTGCTCATTTGAGTCACCTCCGCTCAAGTATGACGTAACTAACTTATTCAGTGGCGCCAATAGAAACAAAGATGGGCTAGGCCCGTTTCATGCTCAAGGCTACATGGAAGTGATCCAGGAAGGATAATATTTGCTCTCCGAGCCTTTGACCTGCTAGAAGTACGAGATGGTATTGCATTTACAGATAACCTGTCGCCAAACTACTCCTCTCCATGCTCCTGACCCCAAGAGTCGAGGTGCAGCATTACGCGAATATCCAAGCTACATTCTCATGTTGCTCTTTGCCATTCTCGTTTTTGATCTGAATATGCTTGAACCGGCAAAGAAGATGAAAGGCTTTCCGAACCTCATCGTCACGAAGAAGCTCCTCGGAGGTGGCGCGTGTGACATTCAGAGCTCCCAAGTCAGGCGCTATCGTGCGTTCATTCTTGTCAAGTCCATACACGGCGTTAAAAATGCAGCAAATCACCCCGGGCACATCGAACGCCCTGGTCAAACTTGTATATGCGTAGGGCTGGTCTCTCAGAATACACTCGAAAGCGTCCCTGAGTGCTCGCATCTCTTCCAGAAGCCTTGTCCTTGGCCTTCTGCTGTCGAAGTCGCTCTTTGGCTATCAACTGTTGCTGGCTCTGATCTTTACCATCTATATGCACTTCTTGTTTGATGTGGCCCACTCTGTGTAGGTACTGCGTCCAATAATGTCCTCGATGAACTCAGGCGTCCAGGTTATTTCGGTTCCGATACCGACCTAGGCCTTGACGAGGACGGTCGAGACTAGCACGGCATGTTCGATGATCTGTACGCGAGCTCGAGAAACAGTGGGACGGTTTCGTCGACGATTCCGTGCGAAGGCGGCAGCCATGTTGCCGTTCTAAAGATAAAGCTTTTTAAAGTAATCATCAATCGTCTTGGACTGACCCTCTCCAACCCAGAAGTTGGAGTCGCCAAGCAGAAAGGTGGCAATCTTCATGTCCATCCAAGTGTCCTTTAGGCCAAGGAGATTATAAAGATGGGCGCAATGCATGATGGACTGCCAGGAATTCGCTAACTTGAGGCCCAGGTGATGTTCTGAAACCCCCTCTTTAAACAGCTTGACCTTTGCCTGGTGAGCCGGATCCTTTGCATTCAACGCAATATTGCTTCTCAGATCCTCCTGACCCTTGTCCCACTCGAGAGTCCAATGCCTGTGCTTGATGTTTTAGTGGAGCTCCAAATGGCCAGCGAGCAATTCATCCATAATGCGAACCTCATCCGTCATGGCCGCAAAGGCTTTTCAGGGGCACACAATTCGTGATGAATGTCGAGAAACACTTGGGCCGCGAACATGAGTGGAAATGACGCCTTGAGTCCCTTTTTGAGGATCCTCATTCCACGAAGAAACCCATCCTCAACTTCAAAGTTAGGTGCCCGTAGAGCCACGGCAAAAGGATCTGTGACTGGCAAGTATGGTTCCACTTCTTCAATCAGCCCGCGGGCGAGGGAGACGGCCGTATTGGTGGCAACAGCAGCGGCAGCGAGGTCGAAATCGCCCTTAAAATCCCTAGACCAGATCCATTGGATGCGTGCCCCGATGCACTACAGATCAATCATCAGGGTCATAAAGGCAAAATAGATGTCGTCCAAGGTAGTCGGCGGCTCTGCTTCGTAAGAGGCGGCATCCTCTTGGGCTGGTTTGGGTCTCTCGCGGGACGCGTTGTGAAACTTGTCCAGGAAGCTTTCAGATGGTTCACCTACCATCAAAGCTGCAAACCTAACCCCTAGATCCTGGGCTGGATCCCTGGAGGTGTCCTTGCTTACCTCGATGGCAACATCTAAGGTCACAGCTGCCGTGGTGGGGGTCAGTCTGGGTCGCAGGGCCTCGGACTGCCTCGAGGATGCCAACAAAATACCCATGCTTCTCATCAGATTCGAGGTCCGACTTAGTTCCAGTTTAGCCTAGCTTGCCTCCAAACCCGGATCGAAGAGCGATGAGCCGGTCGATGGTGGTGGAGAAGACGTCGGGTACTGACACTCGACGACCAGCAATGAAGTTGGCCAGTGGCACAAAGTCCTTGATGGCAGTGATGTGCCTCTTCTCGTTGATTAGCTTGGGGTCAGATGCACCGCTACTGTGTGCCTTGGTTCTCGCCTTGCCCTTCAATCGCCCGCTCGTCTTCGGAGTAGGTGTTGAATGTGAAGTAGCCAGCAGATCAGTAGGGTAGACGCGGGCAATGGCAGTCAAGGCCAGCCATGAAGTGACAGAATCGGTGCCTTGTTTGTACTGTCTGTAGGTACCCAAGAGCTGGGGGGAGGCATGGTGATGGTAGGAGGGCTTCCAAGAAGAGATGCAGAGTGAGAGATGTGAAAGCTGAACGGCGTTGGAAAAGTCTTGTTCTCGGGGGAATAGCGATTCTTATGTGTTAGTCCTATCCTTACTTCGTGCTTAGTGTGGCCATATAAGAGTCTAGACCCCAATAGCAGGCCGCTTCATCACCCCCCTGGTTGCGCAAAACATAGGAATGAATCCCAACCAAAACTGCAGCAAATAATAGGTGGGGTTGATTCCCGTGTTTTTTCTTTTCTTTTCTTTTTCCTTTTTGACACTGAGAGCTTTTTACCCTCCCGGTCTTTGTCTTTTTTTCCTATCCTTGTTGTCTCAAGCCCCCTAATGTGCTTCACAGTCAGGTATGTTATAGAGCAAAGAGCGTGTAGATCTAGATGTACATACACGTGTTTTAGTCACTTTCACTACCTGGCTAAGTATAAGCAGAACTCAAGGCCAAAAACATTCTAACTCTTGGGAAATACAACTTTGAGCATCTTCTCAGCTGGGGTGTGGTCTCGACTGACCCTCATGCGATGACACCATGTCACCATCCTTGCCTCCTCGCTGCCCTCGAACAGGAATTCACCGCCCTGCTGGTTTGGTTTTCCGACCTTGGTCGCAGGGTAACCGGCCAGCAGTCCCCGGACGAGCTTGGATGCTGCTTGGAAGAAGGACGAAATATCCGAATCTGGAGCGTCGTCCGTGGTCGGTCCCGCGACCCACGTTTTGATCATGCCCAATCCTTCAAACAGTTTGCCTGTTGGTTCGACATAGACAGGGTGCTTGCAGCCCGTATTTTCAATATACATGTTTATCACCTCAGGAACCCCATTTCCAATAATAAGGATGGACGTATTGGAGGGGGCAATCTTCTCAGGACTGGCTGCCTCGGATAGAAACTTGACGTAGCTTGAGCTGGTCTAAAAATCGAGATTAGAGATAATGCTCCAACAATTACAACAGAGGGTCAGAGGCGTGTACACTACAGTGAAAGTGGCGCACAAAGACGACCAAGACACGGCTAGATGATCCCGGTCCGCTGTAAAGGCTTTTGAACGGGCGCTCAGCGCCCTTGCTGTCAAACACGGGGATATCTTCAACGGCCTTGAGCTCTTCGAGGGAGGGTGGAGTATCGTTTGATGGTCCAATGGGATCATCTTCTTGCTTAAGCTCACATACGCTAGCCATGGTTGGTTGCTGGCTCAAGTTGAGGTTGAATTTGAGATTGTGCCTTGTTGGGGGGGGTGACGCAACCACTTTTATATCCGCGACAGTAACCGCCATGACAGTTCAAGTGTGGTAAGACAAGATGATGTGATGCGCAACGATTTGCTTTGTTAGGCTAGGTCATTTATGCAGCAGGCAATGTGACAGTGCTGTCTTGGCTGGGCGTGTCAGCATTATGCCAACATTGATAGAGGCTGGCCAATAGTCCTTCCCCATGCCGCATTAAATTATCTCTTGATTCGACTCGCTTATTGATCTCGTCCAGGAGGGCGAGGCGGCCGCCTTATCATAGCGTTGGATAAGCATGACAAGAGGAGCCAAAGAACTTCTGTGAATACCAAGTCAACCCCAGCCTGGCGATCATGCTAGCTTATTGTTCTCTAGTAGGTCAACATATAAGGGCATTTGTTGCTTTATAAACCTTACTTAACTACTCCCAATAATAATTGACCTTGCTTCTTAGCTTCCGTTTCACACCGAGTCATAATTATCTATCAACTCAGTTGTTCCATCAAGGGCCAGGCTTCAACCACAAGAAAGAACACAATATCGGCACATCACAGTATCACATCCTAATTCTAACAAAATTGCCCCTTTAAATCTTTCCACACAGCCTGCAGTAAGCCGTGGTATAACATTATTACGTTGGGGGCCTATGCTGATAGATTAGGAGTTTGCCACGAAGCCTTTGAAGATGTCGGCTCAGCGACTTAGGGTAGGCACTGTAAGCCATTTTCATAGCCCAGGTGGCCGAGATTTAACCTGGGAGGAATGCAATCGAATCAGGTTTCCTCAATGAACAGGGACAATACGTTGCACAGCCCATGCTCTATGCCTGTTTAGCGGCCAGGGGCCAAGATGTGCATTGCTCTCGAATCAATGTTTAGAAGCTTACAAAGCCATTGCCTCGGATCGTTCATATGAAAACGTTGAACGATCGGAGCGCTACGGTTGTGCGGCTTGAAACCTGCCGCCATGGTTCCATTGTGGTCACCAGTGGCGGTTTTCGGTGCCCTCACTGCCTCCTTGAAAACAGCTGAGAAGCTCGAAAGTCAACGAGGATTGGTTAAGAAATGCCTTGAGAAGTTTGAACACGCCTGCAGCACCTTTTATCAGTGCTGACGGCGTCGCGATGACTAGATCAGCAACCAATTCGTCTCCTCGGTGTCGATGACGCTGTGCGCATCACTGGACTCGTCTTATTTAGGCGCCTCTTGATCAACTTGACGCGATTGATATTTCACAGCATATTTCACAGCATGTGCAAGCACTCCCAAGTATGGGCGACCTATCTCGTTTGCAGCTTCTAGACCTTGGAACCTCAGCCTCTCACGGCGAGATGATGATGTGAGGCAATTACCGAACAGCCACAACCACAATGTAGATACTGGACCTTACATCTTCCCTTGTTGTACCTCTCGGTCTCTCTTGACCATCATCAATTTGCCAATCTCAGGGTCAACAGCTTGATGAGGTGCAAACCTTGTACAGTATGGGCAGGGGAAATGGCTGGGTGAGGAAGCAATGGACAATTGACGGTGACACTATCTTCCCACCGCAAAGCATATCGAGATCTTTCTACTCATTTCACAAGGGGAACAGCACTGAGCACGGCGCATCACTCTCGGCAGTGCAACAGCACGTGCGTGCACACCGAGCTGCTGTACCCCAAACGCCATGATACGTGGCCCTTTCCAAGCGGCTCCGCCTGTCCGCCAACAGGGTCGGTCATCTGCAATAGCACATGCACGTCACTGTTCTAGGCGGGATGGGCAACAACGGCGTATAGTACTAGAAGCAATGGAGGCAATAAAAGTCACAAAGGGAGCGGTTAGGCCAACCAAGATGAATCAGATCTTATCAGATTGGGTGTGCGGGGAATTGTCAAGTAAAGGGCGGGCGGCAAGGACGGGGAAAACGTGAGCGGAAAAATTGGGAAAAAATTTCAAGAAAAAAAAAAACAAGAAAAAAGACCAGGCAGGAAAAAGGCTGTCGTCACGCCTCGGCAATGCCTTGAGGCCCAATTATTGTGGCAAGCTGCAGGGCTTGGCTGCGTCATTTTACCTGTTGATTTGCCCGGCAGCTGAAAAGCGGCCTCCGTCCTGCATTAGCGAGTTCGGTAGCGCGTTCCAGGCGGTGCAGGCGGCCCGCCCAGCTCTCGGGCTTCCATTTCAGTTGCCTTCAGAGGGTCAAGCCAAGTGCGGGGAACTCGCTGATCCAATAGGTCCGAACTTCGGCCATTGAGTCACTAGCAAATATCAAGCTCTTCCATCTTCTCTCTCTCCTCCGTCTCTTCCTCCTCAGCAACACATCACCACTTGTCGACGACATACATACACAAAAAACGCACTCAGAAACAGACACTGCATAGTCTGGATGCTAAGGCAGATACAATGCAGACAGCCAACAACCCCATCTCCCACCACACTAGCCACACCATGGGCCAAGGCGCCGCCAGCAGCAACGGCGGCGACAATAGCAGCGGAACGCATTGCGTGGGTCACCATACGAGCCACACCATGGGCAATGGTGCCAGCAGCAGCAGCTCTGGTGCCAATGGGGGAGGTGGGGTTGGTCAGGCCTCGGACGGGGAGGGCAACGGTATGTCGCTGTGTTCCTCTGCCTCTTCTGTCTGCTGGGTAGCTGACATGTTGTAGGACGCAATGGCAGCGTCCTGGAAGCCTCCCTAACGAGCCCTGACATCAACAATTTGAACACAACTACAACTATTGACGACGATACCGACTCTCTCGCCGACAGCATCAGCGATCTCACCGATGGAGGTGCCAGCTCTGGAGCTACCTCGATGCGCTCCTCCGTCAACTTGGCCAACTTTAGCATCATCGACACCACCCTGCGCGAGGGTGAGCAGTTTGCCACGGCCCATTTCGATACCGAGACCAAGATCAAGATCGCTCAGGCCCTCGACGAGTTCGGAGTCGAATATGTGAGTTGTCGCGTGACCAGATGATCGTGATACCTCAACTGACACAGCACCACAGCTCGAACTGACTTCGCCTGCTGCGTCTGAGCAGTCCAAGCTGGATTGCCAGGCTATCTGCAAGCTGGGTCTCAAGGCCAAGGTCCTCTGCCACATTCGATGCAACATGGATGATGCCAGGATTGCCGTCGAGACTGGCGTCGACGGAATGTATGTCTCTACCAACATAACCCAGCACATCCAACATTATACTGACAACACCTCACAACAGCAACATGTGCATCGGCACGTCTGCTCAGCTCATGAAGCATTCCCACGGCAAGGACCTGGACTGGATCGCCAAGAAGGCCACCGAGGTCATCCAGTTCGCCCAGTCCCACGGCGTCGAGGTCCGCTTCTCCGGCGAGGACTCCTTCCGCTCCGACTTTAGCGAGATCATTAAGCTGTACTCGCTCGTCGACCGTCTTGGCGCCCAGAGAGTGGGAATTGCCGACACGGTGGGAGGAGCCACCTGGCGTGAGGTCGATGAAAAGATCTCGACCCTTCGACAGGTTATCAGCTGCGACATCGAGACTCACTTCCACAATGATACTGGATGTGCCGTCTCCAACGCCTTTACTGCCCTCGAGGCTGGCGCAACGCACATTGACACGACCGTCTTGGGCATCGGAGAGAGGAACGGTATTACCTCTCTCGGAGGCCTCATGGCCTCTCTGATGCACTCAGAGCACAGGTCTGTCCTGAACAAGTACAAGCTCGAGAAGCTAGCCGCTCTCGAAGAGTTGGTGGCCAAGGCCGTCGACGTGGAGATCCCTTGGAACAACTTTGTCGTCCCCGCCACTTTTTGAAAATCTCCGGATAGGAGGATGACTCTGGAAGCCTGTGAAAGGGCCTATTAGGGAGGCTTCTCACTCGATCTTTATCTTCGTTCACCTTACTTTTGGGGCACTCACTACCTCGGAAACTTTGTGCCTCTACAGTCGTTACCTCTATAAGTCACGTTCCTTACTTTGGGCACTTTGCATCTCCATCATACGTGCCATGAACCTTTTACATTAACTAGTTTTGATAGCAGAGTGAAGTCTAGTAAACTCGAGATCGTAGCTTGACATGAACCTCTTCGGGGTTTCGGGTGAGGGAGAAAACCTCCTTGGGTACTGCCAGAGCGTCTGGCAACGACAAGAGTTCAAATTTCCACGTTATGAGCGTGAAAAAGAGCTTCATCTCGCGGTATGCCAACCTCCTACCAAAACACGCTCTCGGACCGAGCCCGAACGCTTGAACAGGGAACAGGTTCGCGTCAAACACCGTCTCCTCAGTACCATTCTCCTGCTTCTCTACTCGAAGCCACCTCTCAGGGGAGAAAGCCCCTATATCGATCTCATCGTTGACAGGATGCTTCTCCCTTCGTGAGGTAGCCCACTCGCTCTGGCGAGACTCGTCAAACTGTATCCTCGGTGTGAAGACACTCGGTCCGTTGGCTAGGAACACGACTGTTGTGCCCTTGGGGATGTGGGCGCCCAGAATCTGCGTGTCTGTCTGCGCCTCACGCATACACATGGCCAGGGGACGTGAGTGGCGGAGCACCTCCTCGACGACGGCATCGAGGTATGGCACCCGGGCCTGGATGATCTCTTCGAGTGAAGGGAGCCGCTTCTCAGCTCTAGCCTGGGGGTGAGCTTGATCAAGTGCCTCCTGGAGGCGAGCCTGGACACGCTGGTCACTGCTGAGATAACTTATTCCCCACCGCAGAGCGGATGAAGTGGTCTCGTGGCCACCGAGGAGATATGTCATCAGCTGTAAGGATCACGTCAGCTTCGTACTAAGAATATCCGGCCGCCGTTTACAAACCTCGCTTGTGATCGTCTGTGAGTAGTAATCAGGCTTTCTACCCTCCTTCTCTGCCATGGCCTCCTCTCGAGCGAGAATCTGATCCACAGCGCACCGTTGAGCCTGACCAGTACGTCGGCGTTCAAGGCCATTGGCGATTTCACGTTGTTGTAAACGCGTAGCCAGACGGTGGGCGTTTCTCATGACAGAGGAAAGATTACCGTAGAGGAAATGAAATAGACGGGGCGAAGGAGATCTGATACTCATGGCTACACTTTCAGACATTTTTGTGAAAGCCTCGAGTTCTTCTGCAAGGGGTTCCTCTTTAAAGACGAATTCTTCATCGGGTCCTCCAGTTGCATTGATTTCACTATCGTGATCAGCGTCAAGAGCCTCAAGGGCCCTGACTAGCTGTGTCTGATCAGGCTCAAGACCGAACGCAACGCAAACGATAATATCAAGAGCGGCATGGTGAATCTCACGGGATGCAGCGAAAGGACGTCCCTTGGATAGGATAGTCTTGCACTCCCAGAGCTTGAGAAGCCTAACAAACTTGTCGTAAATCTCAGGGGCAGAAATCTAGACGCGGGTCAGCGTCCATGAAAAGAACACAACGGTTGAAAACCTACCTCGGCCAGGAAAGACGGTGTCATCAAATCTTTGACAAGTTCCTTGTTCCTTCGGAATTGGGGATCAGAACTCTTGAGAGTAAGCTGGCTGCCGGGGATAATGCCCCCGAAGACGGAGATGGTTACTCTGGCCCGGTCAAACTCCTTGAGGCGGTGCATGCAAATGTCGGCAGCCTCATGATGGTCCGCGACCACAACCCATGGCTTGCCAAAGGGGGCGACAAAGGCCTGGAATAGAGGCGACTGGTGCTTTGTCGGTTGAACAGCTAGCCAATTGGTCACACTACCAACGGCCTTGATGTCGGGGAGATCACCCAAGATGCGCTCCTTGGCTTCTGCGTTGTAAGGGATAAAATCCAGAGGCCGAGGGTAGAACGCGTCGCGGAACGTGTAAATGACTGCAACGAGAACGCTGCTACCTACCAGCAGCTGCAAAGGCAGCGAACTGGTTACCTCTGGCCATGACATGGCCTCGCAGTCTTTGAATGAGGAGAAGCGCAGCTAACCCTTGGGAAACGGGAGGACAAGCAGGTTGATACCACGCCGAGCGAAGGGCCTCAAAAAAGGAAATCTAGACCTCAACAAGTTGCCGAGCAGGGGTCCTGGCCACGGCATCTCAACAACGGGCCTGCCAGCCAATAGATGTCGCCCCAGTCATCCGAAGGGCTGGCAAGCCCGTAAGCTGACGGTAGCTAGCGTCATCTTGGCGAGCAACGGGCCCGCAGGGTTTTGTAATACCGATTCGTTATTGGTCTCTTCACGGGCTCTTGAGGATCCTGGTTGCATCGTTGGTTCGCGCAATGGAGCCTCTCCTGGACTGCAGAGTCTCTAAATTGACTGTGCTTTGGAGCGTGACGTGAGCTTGGATCTTACCTCTCGGTTGTCGATAAGATTCTCATACCTATTGTAACAGAGGGGCTGAGCGAGAAGTGCCACAACTTGGGACGTCATTAACCCCATGTTCTCACGCTCAGAATTCGCCGACTACAACCATCACAGCAGGTCCCCCTTCAACAGGATACAAGTAATGAAAAGAGTGTGGAAATGAAATGATTCGTTAGTGTGGCTAGTGGCTGTGGTGGCCTCTTTGGAGACGCTATTGATGATAGGAAGAACATTCGCAAGCTCATCTATTTGTTCTCTAGAAATGATGTTTCCTCAGAAGTAGAGCGTCGACCAAAAACCCAATTGGGATGTGGGGAGCGGTCGGACCACTTGATTAAGCCCTTGTGCTGTTTCCCTGTCGTTTAACCCAGGCCTCATACTCTCCCTTACTGCTCAGAACCTGATCTCGACCGCGGGAAATTTGCGCGTGTAAAGCACCCTCCATGAGAACATGAGTATTGCTGAACATCACTTCATGTTCCAGCTTTGTCTTGAAGGTTGCAGTTGCGCAGGATCTGAGCGAGGAGAAGGATCATGCTCATCCAATCAAGAGCTGACTCTAACTCAACAAGCTCAACAAGCTGTAGCGAAGTATCATGCAATATCGTATGCCCTGCCAAGGTCTGAAGGCAACGGTCGGTACTACCGGGAGATGAGGGTGATAGTGACGGTGATGGGGAAGATAGCAGATGCCTTATGTTCAGTACGATATGTCGGGGTAGAAGTCACTTCCATTAAACCAGCAGAGGAGGTGATCAAACCACCTTTCCCCTTCTCAACCAATAACCTATCTAAAAGTGGATAATATGGGCGAAATTGATTGACATTCTAGTAAGCCATTACTTGTTCAAAGACGTCTGAGAGCATGTAATCCAACCTACAAGTGCTTCTCGCAATAGATGGCGTCCTTGCGGGCGACCTTCATCTCACATCCAAACTTCTCACAGATGTGGGCGGAACAATAAATGGTGCGCCGAGGACTGTTCTTCTTGGTCACAGCATCATTGAGGCATCCCCATTCTCTAGCAGCGCAAGTGTGCTCCTCACACCAAACGCCTCTGCGGCTGTCGATGGTGATGACGGGTTTTCTGCATGGCCCAGAAGAACAGGTGTTGTCGCGGTTATAGCCGGCTTGCTGCAGAAGAGGTTTCCCTGGAGACAGCTCTTTCTTGAATAATTTTTCCGGGAAAGATCTGCTGTATAGAGCCTCGAAGCGTCTCTTAACCTTCGTGAGCTTTGTCTCAATATCCTCTTGCAACATCATCTTTTCCACTTGTTCCTCTCGCATTCTCTGGGCACAATTGTCACATTGGCCGCCAGCATTTAGGATCTTGAAGTTTGGGGCATTCAAATCCCGAATGTCAAACCCGGTCTCAGCGATGGGTGTATTTATCTTGTTGATGGCGCAGTCGGCGGGAGTGTCGCATCTCCAGACCTCTGTCCTCTTTCGATGGCGATTTCCGCGTTCGCCGCAGGAAAACTCGAGCACTACAAACTGGCACATCTTGTGAAGTTGGGATGTTGACCGCCTGTGGTACGTCGAGCGAATGGCGGTGTTTGCTAACAGCAGAATGTGATGGACCCTCATTCAGGAATCAGGCCAGCTTCTTATAGTCAACATTATTCTGCTCTTTATAGCTCGTGACCTTCACTCATTTTGCCTTTGTTCAGACTGTTTCTCTTGAATTTGTTCTATGGACAAGGGAGTAAGCTTGCACTTGGGTAGCAATTTAGGTACGATGCACAATGAACAATGCAGCCAGCCGGGTATTGGTTGCTTCAAGACGCCTACTTCTTTCTTGAGTAACGGTACAAAGAGGGAACAAACCCATCCAACGGCACACTTTCATTAACTGCCAAGATTCAGTACAGAATTCTTTTCACCACGTCCAAAATCAGCCCTTAGACGATAGGGCCCGGGAAGCCGAGCGTAAAGACGGGAAATTTAATGAAGCGACATTTCTTAACAATACAGAACTGTTCTCAGGCAAGCATATGCTATTCAATGACCATAAACTGCAGCTTTAATCCGAATCAATGACAATGACCTCAACGTCGTCCTTCTCTCTTTCACTCTCAATCTGCGTCAACCTCGCCGTCAACCACGCGCCATACGCCTTCAGCATGCCGATATGTGAACGCTCTTCACAGTAATCTCTCATCCGCCGATGCGCCTCTACAACCCACTGGGCCTCTAGTTTTCGCCTCATCTCCACGTTTCGACTCGATTTTGCCGCTTCTCCACGGATGGTGTATGCCACCTTGGCTTCGCAAACAGGACAAAGATATGGCGGCTGGCGCACGTCATCAGCTATGTTTGCTGTCGACTGCATCATACACGCGTAGTACACACAGTGCCCCATGCCCACGCAGTGTCCCAGCTCATGGGCCGAGGTGCGACACACTCTGGTTAGCCAAAGCCCATTCCAGTCAGCCAGTGTCTTGGGTACCAATATGCCTCGTGATACTGCTATAGCAGCCCCAAGAGGTGCATCGGATGTGTTGTTGCAGCGAATCATCACCGCAGGGTCAAACTCTCTGTGCCTCCCTTTGAGTTCGGGCTCGTCCTTTTCCCAAAGACCATTCACGTAGGCCTGGCAATGAGACGCCGGCCAACTATGTGCGTGATCAATCTTGTTATGTTCATCCAGCATTGGATTGTATCGAAACGTTGAAACGATGCAGATCCGAGAGCCCCCGAATGCACGCCCAGCACAGAAGTCGTCTTCTTCGTCTTCGTATAGGTCAAAGTGCGTTAAGAGTATGACAGCGAAAGCATCCTTTGGCACATTCGCCAACAACCCGTCAAGCATGTGCGAGAGATTGAGCTGACCTTTGGCAACACCGTCGCCAGACACACGAAAGTCGACTCGAGTAGGCGTCCCATTATCGATGACAAGATCAACATTTCCTCGATTGTCAACTTGGCGACTCTTGGAGCTAGACAATTGACAGCGCGTAAGAACGCACTGATTATGGAGCACTTTGACGTCAAGTCCGTGATAGAACGCCCCGATGTACTCGGCGATATCGTCTGCTGTTGGCTTTTCGTGCTCCAGCTCTGAGTTGGTACTCACAGCCGTCTGTGGTCTCACCCAATCGCTCATGCAAGCAGCATCAGGAGCTAGCGAAGGGCTATCGACTATGTAGAGGGTTTTTCTTCTTGTGGTGACCGGGTTGCGGTGACTTTCTCGTGCAAAAGACTTGAGGCTTTGTGGTGGTTCCTTTGGATCCAAATCAAGGGCGTCTTGCGGCGTGAGATTCACACCAGGGAAGGCCGAGATTGGAGGCTCTCCATCACTTGAAGTCGATGCCGAACTTTGTCTGTTCGCAAGAGTGGCTGCCGCCAATCTTTCTTCTCTGGATGGGCGTTGGTAGCACGAGATGGCCGAAGCATGTGGAGACTTGTCGATAAATAAGACGGCGTGGGGGCAATTTCGTGGGTGTTTGAGACGAGCCATTTCAACAAGTTGATTTTTCCTAATCTCGTCTTTCAAAGCTCATGCAGGTTTCAATCGAATGATTTCAGTAGTTGAAGGATCAAACCAAGTCAGGAACTGTTGGGCTAGGCAGCAACGCGAAGGGGCAGATGTTGGCGGTGAGTCACGGCGAAATTCGGTCCAGGGACGAACAGGAGGCGAAGTGGTTCACGAGTCAACGTGAAACATGACCACAATGTGTTCTTTATTATAGCTGAAGCCCGGCCCTTGATGGGTTAACTGAGCCACGAGACCGTGAAACGTGACCCTTGTGGAATTAAATAGAAATTTGATAGGCCCGCATGGCCTTGCGAGTTGTCAAGCATTACTAGAGATGAGTAGCCCAAGACCGCTACAGTGATTGATATACACGGTTCAAGGGCCAGATGAAGACCCCGGAGTAGACCAGGGGACCACCAAAGGGAATGAAACTTGTCCACGATCATATCTCTTCATGTTTTGGGACTTATCGACAATGATTGACATCTACAGCAACGTGTTCTCCTCTGAGGAGTGTAACAGGAGCAAACTAGCCACGCGATGACTGTGGTGTGCGTACTACTGCCTGAGCGATCAACACAATCTAGACGAGTACGACAAGAAGCACGAAATGAATCATGGGCAGAGGCACTTGTGAGTTCTCAATCACGAGCGCTGCGTCTCTATATATACAGCCTTCTCTCTGGTAGCTCTCATGCTTCCTTTATTCTTCAGTATACTATCCCACCAACCAAACATCCACCTCTCTGAAGCGATCTCTAAAAGCAACAGGTCAATTCTCTTGACCTTGAATAGACGGTATATTTTAGCCAGTACGCACTATGTACCATCAACATTTAGCAATAATGCTGACTCTCGAAACCAGGCCGATCCAGCCAGAAGAAGGCATCGTTGGTGAGTCTCAAAGTTCACGGTTCGATGAGCGAAAATCCTCAAACTGGATAGACACGCCAACGGAAATAGGCCAAGAGAGAAAAGATCATCGTTCGGCGCATGCCATGGCATGTTAGATTATTATCACATCTAGGATTTCGACCACGACTGGGTATTGGCAACCTTGCCAAGGCTGAGCGTCATTACGATATAGAGTTTGACAAGAGGGACGCAAAACATTTGAAAAAGTGGGGGTATACGAAATCAAAGAAGGGGAAATCCAAAAAGAGACACTCCAAGAAGGGCTATTCGAAGAAGTCTTCAAAGAAAAAGTCCTCAAAGAAGCAGTCTTCCGAGAAGGAGGCTTCAGAGCCAGAGGCAGACGACGCAGTTTATCTATCTGAAGGGTGAGTGATGTTCGGTTATTTCGGGAAACCAGCGTACTGGTTTCAAAAGAGTACTGACACGTTTTTTAAGGCTAGAAGAGGCGTAACTGAGTCCCGCTGCTCAGCCATTTCTTGAAACGACTAACAGAAACTCACGACACCTTAAAGACCTTGAAACTAAATTTGACAAGATGAGTCCACCATCAAAGGATCAGAAGGAAAGAAAGCCAAAGACCCCAGTGCCGACCCCTCCTTGGTCGGTGAGAGCTCTATCATGGCTAGCAGGAGGCCACCCAGTCAAGGTTGTGTATAGAGTGAAGGAGGTGCCCAAACCCAAAACCAATGACCCCAAGACCGATGATCCCAAGGCTGATGACCCACCTGAAGGGGGATCTGGCAAGCCAACTGAGGAGGAGCCGGAGAAGCCAGCTGAGGGAGCTTAATGAAGGTCAAGTAATTGTTTGAAAACATTGAGAGATTTCTCAATAACGGCACGGTACTTACTGAGAAGGTTGATGTGGGGGGCATCCTGCAGAGATGGATGGCGAACATAACTCCAGGCAGCAGATTCTCGATGCTTTATATGTAGTGCCTGTATTCTAATTCATTTATTTCCTATCCTTTGATCTTCTGGTTTTCCTCTATTTCCCCCCCGTGCCTGATTGAGTACCTTACGCTACAGGGTAGGTAGCTTAGACACCAACACCACCCATGGGGAGGGTTTCATAAACCATCTGGAAGGCAAAAACAAGGTGCTTTCACATATCTAAGCAGGGACTTCCGAGAGCAATCAAGGCCTTGAAATCCCCAGGCATTTCGTTCTGATTTTTCCTGGCACTTGCTTGAATGACTGGCCTTGAGTTGCTCCATTGTGTGGCTGCGGCTGTGGCTGTGATCCACTAGCCAGCGGGTCTCAGGACAGTGGCTTAGATCGTTGTATCGGATATATCGTTAAACCAGAAACCTGTCACACTATGTTCACCCCTCGATGCATTTCGTTGTTGACGGGGCAGCTTGGGTTGACAGGAGACGAGGGCAAGCCGGAGATATGATTGTGGACTTATGGCTTGATAGACAGTTGGAAGCGAATTGAAGTAAAGCAGCAGTTGGTAGGAAAAACGTTGTCTCAGAGCTCCCTTGGCCAATGTGCCGTCAACTGTCAACTGTGTGTATCCAGTTGGCCACAGGATTCAAATACACTCGCTCCCCTAATTATCGCCCCGCGTTTGTCGAAGGGATTGCCATTATCTCGTGCTCTTAGAGCAATTAGATGACCGCTTTTGGTCATTTGAATCTTTATCAGCCTCGAGAAGAACAACTTCAAGTCTTCAGAGCGTCAGTCTGACCTACTACCCAATTTCTTCTTCTAGGTCGCTATCAATGACGACTTGAAGAGGACACCAGATAAAATAATCAGAAAATCTATCAATGTATAACAGAACTAAGCCTTGATACCGAAAAAACCTATTACGTACCGCCTAACTTACGTCGAGTTTACATACGATGTCAGCAGAATCCAAGAGCCCCGTCTTGACGCTGGTCGCGTCGCCGACGTCCTTTCTGTACCCTTTTGGCATAAGCCAGCCCATAGACTGATTATCCATGAATATTTTACTCCTTTGAATCAAATTCCACTCACTATCAGAGCCATATTCACGATATGGCTCGTTCTAGACACACGATGTCCAAGTCAACAACACACACACATTTGACCTGTTTGCAATCAAATTCCATGACGACACAAGGGTAATTGTTTGATGGTGATGTCATTAATGATGCATGGCTAAAATCTAGCGAAAACAACTGAAAATACAAGTAATCAGCTTGTCATCAAACTCCCGGCTGCGACCCCCCTTTCCGAATCCTCAAGCTGGACAGTCGGTTGTCACCTCGCGCAAGATGATGTCATCAACAGCTATTTGCACACCATTCTCGGTACTTTTCTCGCAGCGAGCCGACAATTGTATGGTGGGCTCGATATTCGTTGCCTTGAACTTGAAACCCACCTCCGTCCAGTTCCCTTTGATGAATGCCCCCTCAATAGCGTCCTCCCTAAAGTCCTGGCCAACCTGCACTTTGAGTTTGCACTCATCGCCTTGCTTAGGTGCGCCGTTCATCACCTTGTATGAGTACCTGACGTTATAGTTCTTATCCGGGCGAACGCCTAGGACGCTCTGGTAAGCCTGAGGGCGTTGGTTGGTTCTGGTGATGTCAAAGACGCTGGCGACCCTCATTAGCTACCAAGTCGGGGAAGGGATTGGAATCTATACTTACAGCGAAGTGTAACCAGTTTTGCCCCATTCTTTCAATATGTGGCTCTTCAAGGGGCTTGCGCCCTTATCGACGTAGCGCCACGGCTTGTTGCCCTTGCCACCAAAGGATGCATTTCGAACGAGATTGGGGCACTTTCCAGGCTTTTTCTTGGGGGTGCAAGGGACCGCACCCGTGCAGAGGAGGAATGTGATGACCGTCAGGAGGAGCGGAAAGACCTTCATGTTGGAGAAAATTCTGAGGGATGACAGGTAGGATTGGTAGAAAGAGGCCAGAGTGGCAGAGAGCAGCGCTCTGAGAGAAGAAGAAGGCGCCACGAGGATCCCGGAACAAGATCGACATTGGTAGGATTGAGACTAGCCAGGGCATTTTATACACAGCCTTGGCTAAAGAGTCCGATAAGACAAGAATAGTCAGTCACCAGATGCAACATTCGTCTCAGCCACTTCGTCACCAGGCTCAAGTTCTGCTTCTACGACGAGTCTTTCCAACCCTGCTCATAAACGAATGCCATCATGGAGTCGAGCTGGGTAAGGGCTCGGAAGGTCCACACGTGTGTGTTGTGAATGGCTGATTGGCCGCCCATAATGGGTGATGTTGAAGGGAAGGCAACATGGATGATTGCATACAACTCGTTGAGGGATGATGAGAGGGGATGAGAAACCCCGATGAAGATATATTCCATCATCTTCTCTAAGCGACTCATAGAGATGGGATGAGAAGCACCTATTTCATTATGGCCTTCATTATCCTTGCTGTGTGAGATGGGATGGTCAAATTGTTTGGCATAGTTCAGGCTGCATCCCCTTCTCAATCTTCATTTCTCCCCAGAGGAACAATCATGCGGATAGTGAGGTATTGGCGGCATATTTCTTCTCATACTGTCTTCTTGACGGAGGAGACAAATCGTATCCTAGAGAGCTGTCACGGGAGGCTGGATCGCATACAATGACTGGTTTTTGCGCACGTTTGAAGAATCTAGCTCGTCAAGTTCTGTTCACGGAGCCTGGCCCTTCCAAGGCTTCATGCTGTAGCTCTAGCAATACACGCATCATGGTCCGTACCCTACCACGAGTACTGAAATCATGAAAGGGCATATTCTTTGTTGATCCACCAATTTCTATGCAGTTCAAGTGTGTTGGAGAGGGGCAAGTCTAGGTTTCACTCAAAGAATCATGATGAACGTTATAATGAAAAGTGAAATAAACCTTGAGCTGAATTTGACCTTCCGGCGGCTCGGGCCGTGAAAGGGATAGGGAGGCCGTTTTCGAATCGCACCTGAAACCCCCCCCCCCCGGTGCCATTCCGTAGCAGGACCGATTGAGCCTCAGGGCTATACCTAAAGCAAGGAAATGGCATGGTTGCGACCTGTTTGGAAGCAAGTGAATGACGCCCAAGGCAAGTTGAAGTTGCACTGGCCCAAGGAAAGGGACAACCGTGGGCAAAGAGCGGGGATGATATCATTATTCCTGTCTTCGGTGCGATTGGTCATGAGAAACCGCCGAGTCCGGGCGTTTTCAGTACAAACTTAGGCAATAGAACATGGTCTTTTCAGCCCAAGATGTGGCTCCGCATTGGGAACCGAGGCGCGGGAGCGACCAATTCACTTGCGGTCGAGAAAATCCTCGGCCCGCAGCTTGGAAGAGAAGCCGTCATGGCAATGTGGAGCGAAACTTCCGAGTATCGCTCCGATCAACTTGAAAGTGGCGTCCCCCTTCATGTTGGCCTTGGCGACATATGATGACGATGGCATCTAAAAGGGGTAACTGGCAACTGTGTTCTTTTCAGCTGCATACGACGTGTCATCTGTATATACAAGAGTAGAGGTGTTAAGATGAACAGTGAGGTGACTTGCTCTTCGTCACATTGACTAATTGTGTTTGGATTTGCTCTTCGTCACATCACACGCTACTAGTATCGGGGACACACTGCCTGGAGATAGATACTTAAATCTTTTTGCTGAACTGCTCCGCCTTGACATGTTTTGTTGTGACAATAACATCGCTATTGCCATAGACCTTGAAAAGGCAAATAAGTTCTCGTTGGCCTAAATTGAAGAGCCCAGCACCTTTTCCAAGCTCCTGGTGGTATAGTTCTGAGGGGATAGAAGTGTATAGGCTATAGCTACACTCGGTCAGACAGGTCGACAATACGCCATACCATAGTAAGCCCAATTCTTATTATAGTGTCTGAGCAGTAATCTCAAACCCATTACCAAAACTTCTCGACTAGAATACATGTTATGTGTTCCTTGTGATAGAAACCGAGAGGGAGTCGGTTACAGAATGTTTCTACAACAGTATCTTCAACAAAGCAATCATATTTCGGACGTAGTAGGACAAGTTCCACCAGTTAATCAACTCTGTTTTCGACCGTTGTTGGCTGATGCCACCCAGCATGATGTTTAACTCGAGTAGTGAACTAGCACCTCTTCGTTTTTATTTAGCTGGCAATTCCTCAGCTACTTTCTATATACAGCAGAAGAACCCCAATCATGAACTGGCAGCCTTGATAATAAGCTCCTTAGACAAGGCCTGCAGCTCCTCATCCGAGAGTCTCGCAAGACCCAGAACCTCGTTGTCAATGTTCTCAAAGCTGGGTCCATACTTGGCGTTGGTGCCGCCCTGAAGAATATAGAAGAACCAAACCCAATCGTCAAAGGTACCGGCGGCCAGAGCCTTGTCGGCTGTCTCCTTGAGGACATCCGTGTCCTTCTCATCGATAGTCCACTCACCAGGGACAACCTCCTTGGCAATGGCTGCGATGGTCTTGAATGAGATCTTGCCATCCTCAATCTTGACGGAGCGGTTCTTTGTAGCCTCGGGGTTCTTGAGAACGCCAACAATACCCTTTCCAACTGTAGCCAATCGAGTCACGCTGACTGGTAGGTCGCCTCCATTGTAAAGTGTAACCTTCTTTTCCTTGATGTTTGCAAGGGAGCCGTGGGTGAAGCCCCAGTCGAGGAAGAGGTTGTTATAGACGAAAGTGTAACTGAGCGACGAGGTGGACTTCTCAACAAGGTAGTCTTCCGTCTTGACCTTCTCAGCGAAAACAGGGAGCTGACGGGTAAGAGGGTTCTGCTGATCGCAACCAAAGTTGGAAGGGATGAATCGCTGTACTCCCGCAGCGACAGCGGCGTCAACAAGGGCTCGCTGAGCGTCGCCCACCGCGGGAGCACCAAGGGTCGAAACAACAGCATCGACACCTTCGAGGGCCGACTTGAGGGAGGCAGGGTCATTGTAGTCAACCACCACCTCCTTGACCTGGTTGGCAAAGGCAGAAGGAACCTTGCCGGCCTGGCGAGAGAGAACTCGAACATCGAAGCCACCCTCGATGAGAGCCTTGAGGACTTCAACACCGAGACTTCCGGCAGCCTGAATGGTGTCATGAGAGATTAGCTTACGATCTTGGTTTGGATAATGCCCTGTCCTGACTTACACCGGCGTGAGCGACAGTCTTGATGGCAGACATGATTGTTGTTGTAGACGAGAGGTGGAGGTATTGGGATAGTTATGAGTCGAGCTTGAATGGGATGATTGAAGATTGGTGTTGCAAGTCTTGAGATCCGGAGGCGAAGACAACCTCTTATACTGGCACCATGCCCTCGCCAATTACACGTGTACACAATGCCTTGATGACATTTCGTGATCGGCCTATCCCACCCCCTCTCATTATCCAAGCAGTTTGCATACGATGTTTACTCATCCAGAACTAAGTAAAGACAAAGTGGGTTCGGTTGAATCATCATGATCGGACTATCCCACCCAACCTTAAGCTCCAGCGGCCGCTCAGCATCCCCCAGCCGGATTCAGGTCTCCGAGTTGTGCGGCGAGCATCTGTCATTGGCTGCCTATCGACGGATGCGGAACAAATAGGCGTATCTCTAGGCTGTGAGATCAAAGTCGCTAAACTTAAATTACTGTATGTACCGTATCGTATGCCACTTTCTTCCCGATGGGCCTTCCGACTGCCCCACTAATCTCGGCATCCCACTCCGTCCTAAAGCGGAGATGGCTCGGCTCGGCCCCACTCAGCGAGCAGACAGAGGTGGCAGGGATACTGAGTAAGATACATAGTATTAATATTTGTAAATTGGATTGGGTGAAGAGGATGAGTTCTGAAAAGCCGCATTGTCACGTGGCCCAATTATTAAGAAGTTATTGGTGTTTTTTAGCAACGAGACGACCATGGGCAACCAAGGTCTTCTCAACACTGCAAGAGGCCATACCCACCAATATAGTAACAACTTCCAGAACTTACCTTGCGTGAACTCTGTCAGTGGTTTCGAATGGGCGCTCATAGAGATGGCAATAGCAATAGTTAGACCTTTCGGATGTTACTTGCTCCTGCTTCGATTGAGATGGCGGCTAGAGCAGACCCGAGCTTACCTCATGCCCTAGTCCAACTTGACTACTGACGTTATAAACTTGATTTGTTTCTCACTACCTCACCCATAACCTGTCCATTAACCATTGGGGACCACCACCTTCTTCTCAGGTTACTTATAAACTATTCAAGCTCTATTTAGGCGTCTACCTACCCAGCTTAATGGACGTTAGCTGCCTAGGCACGCAGGTCAAGGGATAGACTAGACGCTCGAATGGAAACGCATTATCCGATTCCTCTCAAATATTATTAGTAGCTTCAATAGATATTCACTGTCCCAAAACTGCGCTGGGTTGTCCGTAGTCGTGCCCGGTTAGGACGATTTTACCACCATCTGATGTTTCTTGCGAGACTCGTCACTAAACCACGTTTTACTACTCAACCACGTAAGTAAAAGGAAGGAGGTTAGAAGATGGATATGGATGGCAATTTCACATGCTACTGTTTATAAAGAGTCAATAGCGGGAGTAGGATGTAGAAACTGATGTTCCATTGAATTGGGATATATGAATCTATGTGCAAGATGTGTAAAGCCATAAAAGAAGAGTTCACCCAACAGAAAAGCCAATATGAGTGGATCCCCCCTGAACCAGTAGTACTTCATTATCCAGTACCACCCTATCTCACCACACCTCATGCTATCGTAGTTTTACTGTCGAAGACTGTCCTCGCCAGCGTCCCTCTTACTTCTTGCCCTCAATGAAGAAGACCATCCAAGCCCAAACAAGCAGCAGCACAAACATCTGAGATAACAGGAAGGACTTGAAGGAAGAGAGTTGCGGAGTCACCGACTGCATAGGCAGCAGGTATCATGCCCACTGCGACAACATAGAGTGCGATTGGTAGGTACTGTTCCCTCCATCGTGCGGCTTGGAATAGTGTGTAGATGCAAATCCAATGTATGAGCATGGCCAAGCAAAAGATCAACATAAGGGCCTCACAGGTGAAAGCCGGGCGCAAAAACGACGGTATTATCGTCCGGGTCTGGAGGGATGTGGAATCGCAAGCCTGTGAACGGAGGAAGATATTAGCATAGTGTCAATCATAGTGGGACAGGAGACGTGCCGGAAACTTTGTCCAGCAGCTTCCAGTTGCAGAAGTTTTGTGGAAGAGAGTTGGTAGGAGGCTAGTAGTAATAGTTGAGCCCCAAGCCAAAGTCGTGAGGATGCTTGTTTGGGGTAGAGGAGGTCGAGGATGGCGACCGACTTCTATCGCCCACTGAACCGTTTGTTTCTGATCCCCAGTTGACCATGAACAAGGCGAGACATGTCGAGCTTTGGCATGCTCCACTATCGACATAGAGCTTGACTCCTTGGGAGAAGGAACTTGGGATCGTGATAAGGAGGCGGTAATCTCGAGTTTCAAAGATTTTGTGGCGAGTTCTGGGGGTTCGTGCGAAGTACGCAATGAAATGTGTTGATGGAGGGTCAGACTGGTAGAAGAAAACATGGGAGGGCGGGCGGCACATGTGATGGCAACTACGAGCAGAGCCGCATTCTCTGGAGCCTGATTTCATTGAGGAGGCGGACTAGACTCCGAGAGGGGTAAACACAGCTGCGCCAATAGCGGATACACACGGGGCAAGGCAATCAAGCCACCACTGAGTGAATGGTTCGCCCAGTAGGTTGTTGAGTTGTTTGAGTGGTTCGCCTGCTTTGCGAGACCTCCCATAATTGGAAGTTCGCGCGCCTTGCCGTGACGTTACTTGGGGGAGGGCGAACCACTCAGTTCGCCCACCTGGTTCTTTCAGACTGTCATACTCCGTACAAGACGCTCAATCTTCTTTCGTCTGAGTCTATCTTACCTCTTCATCCTCGCCCCCGCCATCACCATCACTGCCACTACCACACCACCACCACCACCTCCTGCTCCTGCTCCCGATCCCCCTCGCTCCTCTTTTCGTGACATAACTTTCGCCATCATCCTCGTTTTTTTCTTTTCTTTTTCTTTTTCTTTTCTTTTTGCCCCCCCTTGCCAAAATTTTCTCTACTTGCTGTCATCGCTTCTGAATTTGCTGCAATTTTTCCCGGCCCTACTACGTATTGTTACAACCTTATAGTAGCTTGAAGCGTTTTCGCATTTGCTATATCGTCGTGGCTCTTTTCACCCCTGACTGTGGCCGATCAAAAGTTTGCAATGGTCATGACGAGATGTCTGTTCCTTTTGCATGCTTACCTCTCGATTCTGGCTCTGTTCTTCCGAAGCCAGGAAGAGCGCATGTCATGGGCTCCGATTGCCACATGTTTGTAAGGCCGTTCCCCGCTGAAATACAGATGCTTTCTCTTACAGTCATAGGACACTACTTGCGTGGAAGGCAACGGGTGTGGCCCTGATAACGATTCACCGAGAGTTCGTTCAGTTGTAAGCTACGTTCCGTGTGTCTTGTTGCTGCTCCTGACGAATTTGTTCCGCCTAGGTTCTGGGTGCAGCTGACGTTCAGAGCTCTGATGATGTGGGTGTGTCTCACGTTCGGGCTTCAGCCATCAGTGAAGGAGATCGCTCTTCTCTTCCCACTCGCCATCACCATGTCGGTCATATCAAGTCAGCGCCAGATCCCACCAGCACGCCCACTTCTTCCATTGTAGAAAAATGGGTAGTTTACCTCCGCAACCGCGACCGCCAATCAGAGTATTCCTCCGAACCGAAGCCCAGTTCCAGGGGCCGACTCGCTAAACGACATGCTGGGGAGCAGTCTCTCCCAGAGGATGAAGACAAACAACAACCGAGACGCCGATCCCCTCCCCCGGTTGCCAACCCGCACTTCCAACAACCCTCAAGTCCAGCGAACGATCGAAGCAGGGCACGAAACGACCAAGGAAGGCCCCACAACACCACATCGGGTAGGCAGCTCTGGACATCGGATGATGAGTCGGGTCCCAAGGCGCCCCCAAGCCAGCTCAGACGGACCGTACCTATTCGCTCACCTGAACCACCTTCAGACACGGCCAACCAAACCAGTCCGACCATCACACCACCATCCTGTAGCGATGATTCTACGTCTACTACGATACCCCAGCCAGAAACCAGGCCCATTTCTCAAGATCAACTAGTTGCCGAAGTAAAGGGCATATACGCTGGACTCGTCATGGTCGAGACCAAGTGCATCGAAGTTGACAATGCCCAAGCAGCCAACACAGACACAAACACCAACCCCAAGCTCGACAACGATCAATGGCAGACATTGATTGCCTTGCATCGCACTCTACTACATGAGCACCATGACTTCTTTCTTGCAAGTCAACATCCCTCTGCTAGCCCCGCTCTGCGCAGACTGGCTTCCAAATACTCCATGCCTGCTCACATGTGGCGCCATGGAATCCACTCATTCCTTGAGCTCCTAAGGCACCGACTACCAGCATCCCTGGAACATATGCTCACCTTTCTATATCTAGCCTACAGCATAGTGGCATTGCTTTATGAGACGGTACCTGCTTTTGAGGATACCTGGATTGAGTGTTTAGGCGACCTTGGGAGGTACCGCATGGCGGTCGAGGATGATCATATACGGGACAGGGAAATATGGACTGGTGTATCACGGCATTGGTATAGCAAGGCCTCAGATGTTTCCCCAACAACCGGACGCCTTTATCACCATTTGGCTATTTTGGCTCGTCCGCATGCCCTGCAGCAGCTTTCTCATTACGCCAAGTCACTGTGTGTACTGATTCCTTTCGCAAGTGCGAGGGAGAGTATTATGGCTCTGTTTGACCCAGGCATAAGCGCCGGTAGCACGTCTTCTCGCCTGGCCACCATAGACGCCGCCTTTGTGAAAGCTCATGGGACTCTCTCCTCACCGCAAGAACGCTTGCAGGAATCGAAGGACGAGTTTTTTGAGCAGCTGGAGCTTCATATACCAGGAGTTTCAACGCGATGGCGATGGCCAGAGCCCAGGTGAGTTGGCTTTGTGTTGCATATGGATCTCAGCTGACCCATAGTTTAGCTACACTATTGCGGTTTTGTTAGCATCAACCTTGTTCGAAGCCCCTCCCAGTTTTCATGTCGGAGGATGGATCGACTATGCGCGGCCTTTCATGCGAAGCTTTGTTCGGAAGATCTTACCTCTTCCCCTTCTTCCTCCGATCGGCTCAAATCTGTTTGATCCGGCTACAACCGTGCTTCTTACAGCCTTGCTCATCTTTCAAAACCAAGGCTATTTTCGTGCCCGGCACGAAGACTTTGCTAAGCGCGATGCGATGCAAGATCTAGTGGGCTTTCACCTCCAACCCCTTCTGGAAGTCTGGTTTCCCAATATCCTGGCCCTAGCCTCGGAAGAACTGAAGTTCAGGCTGCGACTGAGATACTGCGACACAAAGCTCGAAGCCTGCGAGAGGTACATACAATGTGCATCTACCACCGACGGATTTTTGATAGACGCTGATACTATCGACGCGGGTTCAGCCGAGGTTCTACTCCTAGCGTCCCCAGTTCATGCCCATGGAGTGAGTCTCGTGGCTGCAAGAATCTTGACGCTCTTTCGAATTCTTTGGTTGGCTTCAGTGAGCAATCTCTACTTGCTGTTCGGAGGCCTGGAGTGGGTTCTATCTTGCCACTGCTCAGGTGGTCTGCCCACTTCAATCCTCCTGTAGGTTGAGATTCGGTTCACGACCGCTGAGCTCAAAGCAATACGTAGATGTGAAAAATGAACTGCTTCAAGGAAGTCCCAGCGATATCCACAGTATACGTTCATTGATCATCTACCGTTCAGTCCCCTGGGCCTCTCCAGCACGCTACAAATATATTGCGATCTCTCTCCGCTGCTCCTCCCCTCCCTGGGGTGTGGTGGGATAGGAGGCTTTTGAACTGCTTATCTCTACGGATCTTGGAGTCACACAAGGACAAGTGTGAAATGGACTCTCCCTTTCTTTCTTTCTCTTTTATCTAGCTGTTTTGAGCTCATATCCACGTTGATGGATTACCCACATAAAAAAATATATAGAACACAATAACCACTACGCCATACGGCAAAAGTATAAAATACCTTGCATTAGGTACCGAGGCAATTTGGTCTTTTATGCTGCTTCACAATAGTTGATCCAATTTCAACAAGAAATGCCACCAGCGTTAATCCTGGGAGGTTGAATTATTCTTCACAAGCCTCTAGGCTAGCTTCAAAATTCCGTTTTCTGAATGTGCAATCTATGAATTTCTTCAAGGTGCCACATCATCAAGTGGGGGTGTCTGGTATATCCGCTGAGCATTCCGCTGCTAGTTCTTGCCGTGACGGCACTTTACCAAAGGTCAGCCATCACGGAGCAGGCACTCCCACTTGATATGGTAGAGGTAGTTTCGCTATGCCCATTACATGTACTAGCCGCCGACGAGAGAGAAGTGTGCGTAGTCTGAGGGCGTCTAGTCTTTGAACAGTAACAGGCCTACTGTAGATGACTAGGACAGCCCGTTTTCTTTTTGACGAACTTGATATGAAGACTGAAGTAACCTACAATGCCAAGATTGTAGCTGTCTCTTTGGAGTATAGAGACGCCGAATCAGTAACTACTATGCTGCTAGCAAATATCCACAGGGTCATTCTCCTGTTCTAGTTGTCATGCTTTTTTATACAAGCCGCTCCCCATCTAAGTCGAATCTCGTGGATTACGCAGTCGAACATATTTTGGGCTTTGGCCATCCGCTTGTGATCCTTGCTGAGGATTCAGTTGGCTTTTCATCCTTGTTTAATTACGTCCCTTGTTCGGTTGGTCCACGCATAGATCCTTTACAAGGATTTCGTTCCTTTGGCGTCGATCCGAAACAATAAATTCCACACTTCTATTCCAACAATGGTCTGTTTGTTGGTTGTTGCCTAGCCTGCGATATTAAGGGCTTTGTAACTACATGAGCCCTACTTGAAGGCTTGTCCTCCCATTTCTTAGGAGCAGCGAACCCTCATTTCTTCCTTCTCCTTGTTTTGGGTTTTATTTGCTCAAACTTCAGTCGAGAAAAACTCCGGGGTTCATAAACCGCAAAAATGAGGTTGAGCCAATGCCTATTGATCCTTTCACTCATACTCGCCGTTATTCTCCCCACCTCGTCATTGGCCGTTGAAACCACGACTAGCGGCACCGGAGGATGTAAACCACATACTTGGGAGCCTAGTACTCCTATAGGTGCTTTTCGTCACAAGCGGCCTATAGCCACACCCAGTGTGCCGCGCAAGAAGGAGATCGAAGCGGGAGATATCAACTGTCGGGGTTGGGGCCAAACATATGAGCATGTTGACGAATCGACGTGCCAAAAACTGGCCGATGACTATCGCATAGATCTTGGTAGCTTTTACGACCTAAATCCGATCCTGGGGTCAGACTGCAAGAGAATCAGGCCCTACACAGAATACTGTTATACAGGGTGTAAGTCAAGAGCTCCCTCCTCCGAGTTAACGAGTGATGCTGAATCAAGTCAGTTATTGAACCACTGAGGGCTTATGATGGAAGGTGTGGTCCTTTTTACAACAATGCCACTTGCCTTGGCACTGACAAAGCATGTTGCAACACTGAAACCTGGACATGTGGTAACCGAGAGTATGTTTCCCCTACCTATCTCAAGGTGCATAGCTGACCGCACCCCAAGACGAGACTGCACCCCAAGTCTCTGCTACAGAGATGCTGGTAACTGCTTTCTCCGCGTCATCACCTCAACTGATGGGATATGCGGCCTGGTAAAAGGCCGACATACTCTCCGAGTCTGTGGGGGGTGGGGAGATTGCTGCAATCTTCATAACAAATGCGGGTCGGGGCCTGACTTTTGTGGCAAAGGTGTCTGCCAGGCTGGCGAGTGTACTCACTCAGATTGGCCGATGGATGAGCGTCCTGAGCAGCTCCCTTGGATATATGGGGAGGGAGATCCTTGATACATGCTTTTGAGTGCCCACTAGAGGGAGTTTCATCTACAAATCGACATGTCAGCCTTAATGACCATGCGTCTGGGGAATTTTGGTGTGGCTTGAATCGAGTGACAGCTTTCTATTTATCGTTACCTATTTCGATCATCACTTCTAATCATGTCGACTCGGACGGAACCTGAAAAAGTTTCAGGGCTAGCAGTAGGAAGCGCGTAGCCACGCCGTGAAAGATTGCTGTTGTTCTCGCGATATCCTGCACGCTGGCTACAACAAACTTTGTTGAAAGCTCACTACCGAGATTTCCCAGTAGAAATTAGACGTTGTTGGCAAACGAAAAATCTTCACGTCTGTCTTTAACAAACCATCACGCAACGTCATCATCAAGGTGTGTGAATAGCTCAGCGCCCGGATTTCACTCGCTGACTCGTGAAGATAAAAAGAAGACTCCCGGCGCCGAACACTCCTCACTGCCAGACAGACCACTGTGAATTGTCTCTCGAAATGGGAGCTGCCACCTCCCGCTGTGCTCCAGCTCGGCCGGGCTCTTAAGGCAATGACAACGGGATCGAAGGGCCCATAGATGAAATCACCCTACCCGACCCAGGGCCTCACGACACCAGCAACAAGATAGAGAGGTTGTTTGGCGAAAGTACCTCGGAAAATAGAGACAGCACCGAGCTGCCGGTGACTCCTGACCTCTTGGTCTCGTCGGCTCTATAAAACGCTGTGAATAGTCACATCTGCATCCTCCCGGACGAAATATTCCTAGAGATCATTGACACGCTTATCCATGATGAAGACTCGGCCTCTTTCTTCTGTTTTCGACAAGTTTCTCGCCGTTTTCGACGCCTGAAAAATGATCGCCAGTTTGAAGAGGTGCCATTCTGCATTTATTCCAAATGCAACTCTTGCTATACCACGTCGAATGGTCGCTGCAGGTATCGCTGGGGGAACAACGGCGAGGGAGATGGCTGGAGGCACATCATCCCTCGCTTCATAGGATATCCCACCGGGCTCAAGAATGACATAGCCAGCCGGCTGAGGAGAGATCTTCTATGCATAATGTGCCAAGACGGCGTCCAAGAGAGAAAAGACGCTGGCCTCCCAATTCGCTGCAAGTTCGCTCCGCGGGACAACCTAGACTGGCTGGATTGTTCCAGTTGTGGACTAGAACACCCATCAGCAGCGTTTTCGTTCCTACAAAGGCAGAAGGTCAACGATCGAGTATGCATTGCAAGAGAAGGCTACATCCGTCTATGCCAACACGAGGTTATCTGGTGGGACGACATCCAAGCGTGTGCTGGCCCGGGAATCCGAGGCTATCGTAAATTGATCAAAGTCTGCAAGGATGCGAGCCATTCTGCGGCATGCTGCAGACAAGATTCATGGCCAACGGCGACGATCACGGCGCATTAAATTGGAGTATCAACTCTTTCTCTGTCTTGGAAGCCTCATTCAGGCCCAAACCTTAACTCCAGCCGCCTTGATCCCCAGAGATACAGCGCCACCGAGGTACGAGCAGTTGCACAGCGGTTTCGTGCCGATGCAGCCCGGTTCATCGTTCCGGAATCAAGATTGGGTCACCTTCCAGAGATGGAATGTTTTGCAGGTGGATGTGACTGTTTGTTCTACGATGGACTCGATAAGCCCAACGAGGCAAATGCTCGCGATAGACGGCTGTCGGCGAAGGGCTACATGCCGGGGCACGGAAGACTCACACCCACCTCAATCAGCGTGTCATCTTGCCGGTCGCAAACGCCTCCAGATAAAATGGCCTGCCTTGTCTTCCACTATGAGTCTACAATCAATTTCCGTATAAGGCACGCCCCAAGCGACAAATGGCTTCATGCTTTGGATCCTGGACCCTATGAGTACAGCGACCTTGTTGGAACACAGGAGACTTGCACAGATTCAACATGTCAGAATCATTACCGCGTAACAACAGATATCTCACCCCATCACTATCAAAGAGTCAGTAGGCCTCGTAAGGGGATTTTGCGAGGCCGGGCTATGTAGGCCCAGATGATTTACAGGCAAAGGGAATGCGTCCTCCTATGAGAGGCAGTGGGAGGAGCTGAAAGTTAATCTGTTCGTTTCTTCTTTTTTTTTTCCTTTTTTTTTTAATGAGATCTCCATCGCACGCAGAATCAAAGAACCCACGAATAGACATGTAGGAGCATTAAAGCCCAATGCTATAACATACCGTAGTGTGTACGCTACGATGAACTTTCAAGCATATGAACGCGCTGAATCTTAGCCCACACAAGCTACAGCATGGGAGAAAAATCAGAAACTCGAACTTAGTACTTTCGATGGTCGCACTCGCCTTGCTAAGGGCCTTGTTGACGTGGTCCTTGTTGACGTGGTTGTTCTAGGTTCTAGGTTCTAGGTTCTAGGTTCCAGGATTCCATCGTGCCCTGGAAACTGGGTAGAGAGACTCAATAAACCCGCGTGTTGAACCTATTCGGGGCTGATATCATGCATCTAAACGAGCTTGACATGGTGGTCATTTCGCGTGCAATCTTGGCGGTTGTCGTGTCAGCATCGCTAAGCCAGCGTAGGGACTGCTGGTGCTGAATAGCCCCTTCTTAGTGTGATCCGCGTAGACGGCATAGCCTGGCTAGGTAGCCTTGCAAACAGCAAGGACCCATGCATCTCGTAGGGAAGCTAGGCGACGGCATCGGGCGGGGTCGCGGATGGGGCCATACCGGACGACGGTAGTGGCTGAGACCGCGGCCGACGCGGAACCGTTAGGGTAGCATGCGTGGTCAAGAATGGCGAGAGCTTCTTCTTGGCGTAAGCTGTCACTCATGGGAGAATATTAAGGTGGCGCCAAATCTGAGAGACTACTCCGTACACATAGAGAATCTAAGATACGTGGTTGAGGTGGAAAGGGGCAACGTTGGCAACGGGGTAAGGAAGGCCACGCTCTTGAGAGAAGTGAATCAGCGAAGTGATTATCCACATGCCGACTTTGATGACCTGTACCTAAGAGTGTGAAGGTTCAAATTAATACTTGATCTAAAAAGACTGGTGAAGTCTGGCCCATATATCAAGGAGCTTTAGGAGGACCTTGTGGAACTGTCTCTGCACCGATGTCACCTAATGTTGATACTGATGGGGGTTTATCAATAGTGCAGCCATAGTGACATTCTGAAATCCGAGCCAGTCGCTCTCCTCTTCAGTTTAACGAGGCTGTTGGTCGTGGTGCAGGATATCATCATCACTTGTCCAAGATTTCAAATTCCAATACCGTGATAGCATGGTTGGGGGAGATAAGTGGAAAAGTTCATATGCTATGTCATCTTGTCGTCGTCTCCCTGGCGTTTCGTGTCCGCTGGATAGAATCGGCAATCAATAAGGCCTAACAATTCTACTGACATCTTGAAAATGAAAACTCCGTTCGTCAAAGAAGAGTATTTTGATTGATCGTTTTGTATTAAAGTTATAGCGTATGAAAGAGTTTCTAGTCTCGCAGTATCCCTCGTTGACTCGAGTTGGATGCGACCTCGGCCTCATCCGTCCTTACCGTGGCTCCCTTTTTGCTAGGATCCACATACTCGGACACAATAACTTCTTGTGTCTGCATGATCCCGCCCATAGAAGAATCTCGGTCGTGGTTCATTGACTTCATGGCAAATGCCTGTGATCTTGTACCATCGTTGAATGTGTGCACTCCTGTTCCGTTCTTTCGGCTCGAATGGGTTGGCAGACCAGTCCCCTGCGAGTTGGAGTAGGCGGAGCTCTGCTTCTTCTTGTTCCAGAGGCCGTAGATGGTGGGCGCGTTGACGACGATCGTGGCAGTAAGGAGCTCGGTGCTGGCCCACGTCGTTCGGTTGACTTGGCTGTCCTTGTTGGTCGCGTTGATGGGTAGGCGAATAACGGTGATGGCGACGATAAAGATGCCAAGAGTGAATAGGACATATAGTTTGAGTTTTCGCTTCCAGGACGTCTTGAGGGAGAAGAAGAGAGGGATCGGAACGGCGAGGAGGAATACATCGGTGATTATATTAAGGACGCCGACAACGATGAGTTGCAGCTGAGCCTTGGCACAAGAACCTGGTATTAAAAGTCAATCTTGCCGATCATATATCTAGGAAGGATCATCTGAGTTTACCAGGGTCAGGAACCACTTGCCAGTACAAGTGGAAGGGTTTGCATTCGCTGAAGGTCGTCACTTGGACGGCAACGTATGTGACGAAAAAGACAACAAGGAAAGAGATCATGATGATCTTTTCGTAACGTAGGTTCAAGAGAAGACGTCGGTAGACGTCAAGAAGGACGAGTTTCTGCAGCCAAAGGCTTGAAAAGGTGTTAGAGGATAGGCCATAGTGAGAAAGAAGACATGGGACTGACAATGAATTGTAAAAGACGCGATTAGCGATGGCAAACTTGCTTCCGATCTCCCTCCTGTAGATCTCATCATCCGTGAAGATTTTTGTCTTTCGGACCGCTGCTGGAACATTATTAGTTCCCCACGTCAGCACGACGTGGATCAGAGCCAGTCTGACCATGCAGCACAGACATGCCGCCATGGTCAGGTAATCGCCCGTATTGAAGGGCTGTCTAGCAATCTTTCTCCATAGCAGTCTCACTCCCATCACAATGAGGGCGAGAATGCTAAAGAGCCAATGGATGAGCAGCGTAGGATCATCCATTGTGGCACCACAGAAAAAAAAAAAGGTTGAGAAAGGGACGACGATCACTTGGCCATCACCCGCAGGGACGCGTTTCCGTCTTAAAGAAGATCCCAGCATCATCCCACCGTAAACCCGGGTCCAAGGACTGCTTTCCGCGCAGACTACTGCAAACATCACGGTGCTTTTTTCTCTTGTTCGCCGTCGCAGACCTGCATGTGGCGTGCTACCAGTTCGCCGGCGCCAAAGAACGACCCCAGCTCCCGTGGGTCCCCGATAATTAAACCGTTGGTTTCTAAACCCTTGACAGGGATTATACAGTTTCGGTTATGTCAGAATCCGAGCCATTGGGCGGGGATCGGGCTCAGGTCGGATAGGGGTTACCAAACATGGAGGAACCCGTTGATGGCCCCGTATTTACCATTCGAGAAGGATGGGGCCGTTATTCCACTCGAGTCTAGGGCTCGGCACGCTAGAGTTAATCGAGAGATACTTCCTTTGACTAGCAAGGAGATGGGTGACTACGAGAGGACCCAAGGCGGAAATAATGTCACCGAATAGTCCGTCGCCCCTGAATATTCTGGTGCGACCACCGGCCCTTCGGCCAGAGACAAATACAAGGCTCGCCCGTGTAGCTCAGCCAGTCACGACCCCTCTTCTCTCTAGGTTCTTCTGCGTGTCCATTGGGATCATCCTTCTTTCAGTCCTTTTGCGTCCCACTGCCACGTTCTCGGGTTCCAGATCGCGATCGCCTCGACAGCCATGCGTTTCACCACTCTGTTTGCCCTTGCGGCTGCCGCAGTCAACCACTGTGTCGCTACTCCTTCCGGCCAGCATGGCAGCGCCCAGGGCGAGGTCGCCGCCGTCCGATCCTACTTTTATGTAGGTGGAGGCTACGCCGATGATGGAGCGGGCGGGCAGATCTACCGTGATCAGATGTATGTCGAGAAGCTGATCCCGGCCGGTGGCGTCCGGCAACGAACGCCCATTGTCTTTATCCACGGCCAGGGCCAGACAGGCAGCGTGAGTCCATATGCACCCTCTGTGATAGGTCACAAGCTAACATGCAGCTAGAACTTCCTCAACAAGCCTGATGGTGGTCGCGGTTGGGCGTCCCAGTTCATCAGCCAAGGATACGAGGTCTACATCATTGACCAGACCTTCCGTGGCCGATCAGCATGGATGCCCGCCGCCGGCGCTGCGAAGCCCTCGACCTACTCGGCCGAGATCATCGAGCAGCGATTCACTGCGGGCAAGAACTTCAACCTCTGGCCTCAAGCCTCCAAGCACACCCAGTGGCCTGGAACTGGTATGAGGGGTGACCCCGTCTTTGACACTTTCTACGTGTCCAACGTTCAGTTCATCAACAATGCCACCTACCAGCAGTCGACGGTCCAGGATGCTGGCGCTGCTCTCCTCGACAAGATTGGCAGACCCGTCATCCTTGTCGGTCACAGCCAGGGTGGTATTATGCCCATTCTTATCGCGGATGCCCGCCCCAGACTCACCAAGGGCCTTGTTCTTCTCGAGCCCACTGGTCCTCCCTTCAGGGACGCCGTCTTCAGCACCAGGGCTGCCCGCCCCTACGGTCTGACTGACATCCCCCTCACCTACAGCCCCTCTGTCTCTGACCCTGCCACCGACCTGGTTCAAGAGGTCCAGACCAGCCGAGGTGACGACTTTGTTGAGTGCGTTCTTCAGGCCAGCAAGCCTACGCCTCGTCGTCTGGTCAACCTGCAGAGCAAGCCCATCCTCATCCTCACTGGCGAGTCGTCCTACCACATGCCCTACGACTACTGCACTGCCGACTTCCTTCGTCAGGCTGGCTGCTCCAAGACTCAGCACCTCGAGCTTGGAGAGGCCGGCATCCGCGGCAACGGACACATGATGTTCATGGAGAAGAACAGCGACGTGATTCAGGCCGTCTTGGAGCGCTGGATCCGGTCCACCTAATGACATACCGGGCGGAGGCTTAGACAGAACTAGAATAACTTAATTTTATCCTTAATGTCTAAAATCCTTTAGACTGCGCACTTTTTCGCGCTGCGCTAGTCGACGAGTACCGTCTCCCCGACCCATGTTCACCCGTTACTCTCTCCGGCCAAGCCTCGCGTATGTCGGCATATGGCGGAACCAAGCCCGCGATGCCAAGATGCGTACCCCTGATGCTTGCGTTAAATGTCTCGTGACTATCTGCTTTTCCTTTTCAAGTTGACCAGTGACCACCTGCCCAGAAGTGACAGGCTCATGGGTGATACCTGGCCCTTACTCAGCGGGCCCGGTAGTACAATACCAAGGCAAGGGTCTGATCAGATCATGTTCGGACCCAAGGCCATGGGGCTTTCTAGAATGCCGGGAATTTTACCGATATGGAAGAAAATCCCCAGCCTTTGAATCCTTCGCCGGCGGCCTCCTGGTCCTTTCCCCACTGATTCTCGATATAGACGAACCTTCAACTTGAACATGACTCTCCAGGGATCCTTGGAAATAGAAACCTGTGATTGGGAAATCAACAACTCTTGACTTACTAGTGGACTGTTGGCCTCTGGTGCAAGACTAGCGGTTCGCTAACCTCCAATAATCTGTACGGCATTCAATAATAGGCTCCGTACCTAGGGGTCAGCGACAGTCTTGAATGTCAGGCCAGTTTTGCATCAATTGACGCTAGCCTCTGATCTTTAACCCTAGTCCTTGCTCCAGTGTGCCGTGCCCATTTGGTCGTCATACCCGCCTAATATGACTGGTCGCCAGGAGACGGAGTCCAAGATGTCGGGCCGTTGACGGGATGAAATCTTACCAAGCTACGGGGCGTTCAAGATGCTTATCATATTGGAGCCTTCTTCCATAAAATACAACCGAGTCCACGAAATGTTATCACTCTAGAGCGTGCCTAGCGCCGAGCCCGAAGCAGAAGCAGTGTCAGTAACCACGAGTGTCGCAGTCGGCTTTGAGATGCCGAAGTAAGGCATAGTAGTAGTAGACTCTGGGCTACAATAGCCGTGCTTCGCTACTAGCACCTTGAGATATCACTAAGCCGGTGCCCGTATTGGTATTGTCGGATGGATGGGCGAAGCTATCAATATTATGTTCTCCCAAACATGTAATAGTCGAACTGCTTCCGTATCTTGGCTGCTGAACGCTTGCTTCCTTTTTTTTCTTTCTGAAATGGCAGCATTCTGACTTTTTCTTCTATCTCATCTATTTGTTTGAGATGGGTTTAAGATGTTTTGATCATCATCTGCTTATCATCATCTGTTTATGCTGCTGTGCAACGAATTGAGCCAGCGACCAGCTCAGAGAGATCACATCTTGCTCTGAGCTCTAACGTTCATTGACAGGATCTGAGTTAATTATAATCAGTGAAATATCTTAAAAGGCTTACCCCTATCAATTTGATTTCTTTATTCTGCCATAAACACTGAACCTTAATGAGATTGTCCGTACTAGCATTTTAGTTTCGTGTCCTTAGTCGTTGTCATGGCGTCTTTTCGAACTGTTACTAAGTTTGTACAATGTAGGAACACCTATTTGAGACGTTTTGGCGTTGATTATAAGTCATTCAGGCACGCGTGAGATCAATAAAGAAACTGCTTCCCAGCTGTTCGATCTAGGCCTCTGGGTAGATGGTAAATTTTGACATCGTCTAGGGTAGCTGATGCCGCTTTGTGGCGGAGGTGGATATGATTCAGCGGCATGACTAAGCATCATACCAGTTCGCGACTCGCCCTCGACGTGTTACAAACTCTCCCGTCCATGTTATGGCCAATCTGACTCGTCGAAACAAGCGTCTTCATTGATAACATCGACTAAAAGTTGCATGAATTTCGTTGATGAGATAATCTTGGTTGTTTCGCTCTTGTCTAGGCACCGAGACCGCTTGCTACATGCCCCAGCCGATGCAAGCCCTCCAGGCGCGTTAAGTGCTTGGCTGACGGCATGCGATTCCCATAAAACAGCATACGAGGAAATCATCCGACTTGTCGAGGCGCTATTCTTTCACTTCGAGATGGGCATCATCTCGCCGTTTCATCTGGTGGCATGGAAATGCAGGTGGCCCCAGCTCCGCCGAAAGGGACTAGCTTTGCTTCTCGCCAGTTCAAGGTGTGGATGCCTATATGATGCATTTCTCTATCATGCCGTATTTTCGCGAATCATGGCAATAGAAGAGGGTCACTTGGAAAGCCCATCCAGGGAGATGTTGACTCTGGCCGACCTACCGCCCGAACAAGCCCGGATTCATCACTTCTTCTGCGAGCCTGCGCTGCCAGCCACCGAAAACGCCTACTCTTTGACGGTATTCTCAAACCCAAACTGGCCTGATACGAAATGGTGTTCCAAAACCGAGTATATTGATGCACCTGGCGGAACCCGACCCAGCTCTCTGTCACCCATTTCGCCTCTGTCTAGGCTTCCCGTTGTGAACTTATTCAGGACAGGGCCTATCTCTAAAGAAGCCTTGCAAAATATGGAACCACAGGTATTTGTTTAGTTCCAACAGTGTCAAGTGATGCATGTAGCATCTTTGGACTTGGTAGCAGGCTTTGGGGCTCGAGTGGAGGTGGGAGACAGTGCCAGGTGCCGAAGGAGGCTAAACACCCTGAACCACTGCCCCTTTTTCAATGTTGACCTGGCCTTCACATCATCTTAACACCAGGCACATATTCAAAACCCTTCTATCAAGAGGAATTGCCGGAAAAGGCCTTGTTCCTCCCCTTTCGTCCAGGTCCCTGTGGTGAGGGAGCACTTTGATGTTCTCCCAGACCCTTGGAGGCAGCATACTCGTGCAGGTCGCTCAGAACGTCTTTACGAACCAACTCAGCAAAGATATTTAGGGTGCAGGCGTTGACGCCGGGATCGTGCTTGGTGTTGGAGTAACTGAGCTGGGGGATAGTGTACCAGCGGTTGCGTATAGTAAGGCTCTTACCAACACCTGGTACGTTTTTGTTGCAATGGCTGTCCTCTCACTTATCCCTGCTTTGTTTGTTCCGTGGAAATCAGTCAAGGACAAGAAGGTGGAAGCAGTCATGGCGTAAACTGCGCACCAGTCCTTCGATTTTCTTGTTCAAGCGGATGATGGCTGGGTTGGAAGGCTTGGTGCGTCCAAAACCCCGGGGTCAAAGAGATGGGGCAGCACTCGGACCTTCGATGAGGGTTGAAGGTGGTTATAGATCTCATGTGCCATATCGGTGGTGGGTGACTTTCTTTCGTGTAGACACAGGGGCAAAGACAGAAGAGATGCAAGTGGTGGCTTGCCTTGTATCATCCCCCTTCTTAGCTTACTCTTCTATAATAAGATAAAGAGATATTAGAATGTGTGCTCAATATTTAACTACCTCCTCCCTCTGAATATGGGCATCCAGGGTACTGCATTGACCGAAATCACCTCCGCGGGTTCTGGTCTTGTTGCTACAGCATGGCTATTTGTTCCTCAAGGCGAGCCTCCAAAGCTGAGCTAACTACTGTGAGGTTATATTTGATGTTCAAGAGATCCTCCATGTTGTCCTTTGTCTCCCAGGGTAGCTGCATCTCCCGGTACGCCTTGGGGTCGCGGGCAGCCGCTGTTTTCCAAAAGGAAGTCTCGTCTGCCATGCTTCTCTCCCTAGCGTTCTTAGTGACATGGCGGGCGATGTAGATAACCTGATCGAGTTGCCGAGCCGCGCTCCATAATAGTAGCTCAAGCTCTGCCATATCCATTAAATGTGCATGAAACCTGAAGAGAGTGTTCGGATCAATCCCCTTGGCTGCCGTGCTGGGGCCGATGATGAGTGCTTCAAACAAGACGTCCCGAAATGCAAGATTGACACGACCAATGGCGTCGCTCGCTTTGTCACAGAGGTAGTGTAATCTTTTTTCGTAGCGCCCGTATTCTATCGGGCCCATCTCCAGGCCCTTGTCTCGAGTCCACATGGCACCAACCCCCCTTGGCGGCATGCATGCATGCTGCATCAATTCTCGGGCGCCCTCTAGTATATCAGGCGGAAGTTGAATGAACTTTGAGTCTTGTGGTAGAGGGGGAGGACGGGAGTGCATTCCCACAAAGTGTTGATAAACAGGGAGCACATCTGGCGCGGTGAATACGGGTCGGTGGCCTTCAGGCCACGGTGGTCGATGCGAGACGAGGAAGGATTGGAGAATGTCCAAAAGAAGCCAGCACATAACGGCGTAGAACGTCCATCGTAAGAGCCTGTTGATGAAATACCAGGGCTGTCTCCTGTCTACATTCCTTGGGCCCATACGTTGTGTGCGTATCCTAGAAATCTGTGAAATTATGAGTGGAGCAAGCTCAGAACTCATCTCGTCCTTCTTTTTGGTGATCTTGCCGTTCTGGGTGAGATGATCTGGTGATGCCGGGTGTGAGCGATTCTCGCCTGAGGGTGGCATATGAGGCACCGCACTTTGATGATCGTCACAGCGAACAGAAACGCCCTCGGTCGATTTTCCCCAGGAGAATCTAGAGGATGGCAGTTGAGTTAAGGGCAATGTGGTAGATGGTAAAGAAGGGGGTGGTGCATTGAAAGGATTTGGCCGTGAGGAGATGGGAGGCTGTATAGGACTTGTAGGGGAAGGCGGATAGCAAGGCTTAGAGGTTGAAGCTGACGCGGAAGCTAATGCTGAAAATTTTCGACCCATAGCAAGAAATTTCGAGTCTGGATAAAGGTGGTCAAGGGAAGCGCTGGGAGCATTCGTAATAATGGCATGGGGCCTCGTAGCGGGGGTGTAACGCTTGCCTGGGCGCCAGGACGGCTTGACATTTCGGTGCCTGGTTGCAAATGGCGTACGCATGATGGGGAAGACGTTACTTGAGAGATCGTTTACTACAGAAAGCAAGCAAAGGGAGGTAATCGAGAGAAAGCTTTCGGGACGGATCTGTGGACGCCGAGGGAAGATATAACAAGGCATTTAAATACAGTGATAAATGCACTGACCCTCACGGGGTCTAGACTGCAGTCAGTGCCATTATCACTGACTATGAAAGGGTTGCTATTGTACCGCTGTTCACAACTCATGGTCTAAGTTTGTTGACAACCTCAAGGTAGTCCCGCTTTTCGAACAAAGAGCTGTTCCTTCTTGCAACATTGCCAAGATCGGCCTTTTCCTGATGGGGGTTGGGTAAATGATCAGAACTGAACTAACTTGAAGCCACACGCTCAGGCCTCTAGGACGATCTAAGAAAACATGCTTGCTCTTTCAACTCGTAAGCCTCCATCTTGGCCCCCATCTCCCCGCCACCTTCATATGCAGTGTGGCGGGTTTAGCGTATGGACGCACTAGGGCTTTAAACAGAATAAGATACTCGCTATACGAATATTTCCTCATGCAGTGCGGTAGATGGGCAGAGTTGATAGTTTCGTCAAATGGGTGAGATTGTCACGTCAACACTCTTGTCACTACCGCAATATCCGCCCCCCCCCCCCCCCAACCAGCTTCAGCGACCTTTGACCTGAACATCAAGATTTCATGTTTTGTTGGATCCATCTTGATTAAAAAAGCCATGGGTGCGTTAAGACTCATCACATTGCCAGAGAAGACGTGGCCGGAGGAGGGGATTACTAACAGTCTTTCAAGATGTTGAATTACGACAACAATATTCAGACGAGTCCCTGCGAGGAATGCTCAAATCGAAAGCGGTGATGCATGAGGAACTTGAGAAACAAGTACGGAGCTATGCTCCCGCATCCTGGACACAGGACGGGTTGTCAGAAGGCATCTCGTCGAGGACACTCCCACTCAGAGAGCCCCCGGCCACGGCGCGGAAGACTCCTAACAAATATGATGTTCAAAGATTCCACAGTCAAGAAAAAGTGATATCGATTTCAATCGTGCCAGCCCAAGCTAGAGGGCCGTTTGAACAACCACAGCCTGCATCTTCTTTACAAGAGGGGGACACCGAGAAGCGCTACCGTTACAAACCTCTTGCAAAGGATGAGATAAGGTTGCTGGAGATTCAACCCGGTTCACGCGGTCCTATTACTGTCTCTATAAGTCACGCATCTTTCCGGAATCCCCCGAAATACCGTGCCCTGTCTTATGTATGGGGCGATGCAGCACGACAACGACCTGTGAGATGCAACAACAACCAGGAGGTCTGGGTCACTGAGAACTGTTATTCGGCTTTGCAGAGACTTCGCCAATCTGACAAGAAGGTTACTTTCTGGATTGATGCCATCTGCATTAACCAGAGGGACACGCCTGAACGAAACAGTCAAGTACAAATCATGGCCACAATCTACCGGAAGGCGCAGGGAATTACCATCTATCTTGGAGAAGAGGATAAAGGAAGCGACCTTGCCATAGAAGCCCTGGAAAAGGCAACTTTCTTACCAACCTGCGCCATAAGAACCAAATGTACCGATCCTGCGAAATCTCAAGACCCCGACGTGGTGGCCTTGAGAAACCTGTTTGCGCGACCGTGGTTTAAACGGGTCTGGGTCCTTCAAGAAGTCAGAAATGGTAAATTTCCAATAATAATCTGCGGGTCAAAGGTATTTCCCTGGAGAGTTTTGGATAAATTCACCAGGTTCGGCTTTCCTCGCACTTTTGGACTGATCCCAGTCCCCCTTGACATCAGAACCGTCTCAACAGCCGAGGAGAGGTTCGACGCCGAAGGGCTGTTCCGGCGACTATGCAAAGCACGGGCATGTCTCGCCACTGATCCAAGAGACAAGGTATTTGCTCTTCTGCCATTGTTTTCCAAGGTGGATGGAGATGGCGTCAAGGGCTTTCTGCCTGACTACTCGCGGTCAGCAAAGGACACGTTTATCAACCTCGCCAAATATCTTCTTCGGTCTAGTGAGGTTGGGTTCGGTCTACTCTATGCCACTGAATCGCACTCGAGTCTGGAGGGACTACCATCTTGGGTTCCGGACTGGAGCTCCATCCCTCGGACACAATATATCTATAGCCCTGAGCATCTGACAGCGGCCATGAGGACAGTCTACAATACTCACACCCTGGTAAAGTTTCTGCCTGGCAATGTGCTATCTTTCGCGGCTACCGATTGGGGCATAGTCGACCAAATAGCAAGCACATGCAACACAGAAGATCCAACATGGTCCAGGACGGTGTTTGAAGAATGGCGTAACTTGGCATTGCCTCATGTCCAGGCCAAAAAATCGGCATACACCTTCACAAGGCAAGAGGAGTTCTACTTGTTCCTAGGCCATGAACTTCCTGAGATTTTCTACGGATCTTTGCGAGCGCCCCCTTCATGGATCAAATACGTATGGGCCGGCCTGTTCTCGGATTTTGAGGCAGCGTGCGAGAACCCTTACGCTCGACCCGATTACCACCAAGCGGCAGAAGCTCTCAAATTTCATCTTCGCCTGAAAGAGACGTGCCATGGCCAGAAGCTTGTCATGGTGAGCGGAGAGAGTCACATGTTTTTCACATATGCCATCACGGATGCTGAAGTACATGTCGGTGATAAGGTGGTCCAGATTGCAAATCGGCCCAAACCCTTTCAAGCCTTTGGTATCATAATCCGGAAGCGTCCTGATTCTTCGGATCAATACACTCTTGTTGGAAAGTGCCGCCTCCAGTCAGTCCTCCGTTATACGTTGGAAGACCCGACGTGGTTCTTGATATCTTGAGAGATCACTAAATGTTATCAAATCATTACTTAGAATATGAGAAGCTTATCCAAGGCAGATCAAAGGCTTTGAATCGGGTCTCTTAATTGCCTATAAATATTGACCTAACCGAGAGCAGATATTTAGGCAAGATCGAGAGGAATCTGCCCCCTAATTCTTGGGACTCCAAGCTCCGAACCACCGTACGGCCTGCCAAAAGGCTTCCTCCTTGGCAAACTTTTGCTCTGGATCAGAAACGTTGATGCGGACGCCAAACCCATGCTGCGTTCCCGAGTACAAGTTGACCTGGAATGGCTGTGGAGTCTTGCCAAGCAGGACCTCAATCTCGGATCGCTCGGTTGCGTTGAGAAAACCATCGACCTCTGCATTTATAGTCAGCATCATGCCTCTCTCCTTTCAACAGATGAATTACTCACCGGCTGTTGCGAGGCTCGCGGGACCGTGAATGGCCAGAATTTCGTCGTCCTGCAGGAGAGTAGGGTGAGCTGCGAATCCCACGTTGGCGCCTCTGCCCCCGGCTAGGAAGCGGAATGCATATCTCCCCCCGTAGCAGTACCCAGTAACAGCGATGGTGTCAATCTTGAGCTTTTTATGGATGAATTCGATGGTCTTTTCAATGATAGGGTCAGTATTCTGGGGGTTGTGCCTGCTCAAGTACTCTTCCGCATTAAACGGGACGTTTGGGTCTGCTGGGTCACCGTTGAGAATATCGGGTGCGATGGTGAGGTATCCCGCACGAGCAAAGCTGTCGACGAGCCTGAACATGTTAGCTTAGGTAAACCTTCATATGGACAGAGAGAAACATGCAGTTTGTTCTCCAACAGCGGGAGCCCAAATACATCGCTCAGGTACAGCACAGCCGTGTCACCCTTGGACGGCACCTTGGGCTTGCTGATGTAAAGAGTGACTGGTGTGCGTTAATAAAAGATGGCAGGGTTGTTGACGTGATCGAAGCTCACCTCCGTCATATTCGATCTCGGTTCCGGTTGGTTTTCCAGTAGATTTGAAGACATTCCCGGACCATTGGGCGGCTGCAATGGCAGCGAAGCCGTATAGGCTGACGACTACTTGGGTGAAACGCATGACGACTTTGCCTCTCAAGACCTGAGTTGAGTGATGACCATATCTATTTATCCTGCCCAAGCCTCTTATCCCGCGATGGCTGGACTTCGGCAATTGGTAGAATCTCCACCTCATTGCAATGGCATGCTTATAAATTCATTTTCCATTACTGTCTAGTGCATCATGCCATGCTGGTGGCCATGGCGATCAATGCTGAATCAAGGCTTTCTCCGAAGCAGGGGTATCTTGTCAAACCAATAAGCTTAATTCGCGCAACCAGGTTGGACCTCCCGTAGACCCGAGGAAGCCGTGAATCCGGCGTTATGTGGTATTGAGTTTGTTGAGATGCTATGCCATATGTTGAAAGCCGTCTGAGGAAATCCTAGTGGAGGAATAATGATGCTGTAGTGGAACGTCATTATAGAGCACGCGCGTCATGGATTGTTAGATGTGATAAGCCATTAAAGAAGCTATGCGTAGTGCGTCACGGGCCTCTATCCTACCCTGCAAGTTGAACCCGGTCATGCTAAACTATATAGCATCCTAATAGCTCCAAGAACAATAAACGTCGAGAGCTCCGGGCTGTTGAAAGGGGCAGCATTCGTCTCGGTGGGCTCTGGCTCCTGAGTATGGGAGGCTGTTGCTCGAAAAGCCGACGTAGCTGAGCTTGCAGCCTGGCTTGAGATACTGCTGGCAAGAGCCTTATCGACTGTGACTGCGCAAGGAGTGCCCTCAGCCGTGTTATTACCCATATTCAGCACGCGTGAGCAAATGTCTGTCGTGTTGCGCAGGAGCACAACAGATCCCAATACAGGGCACTCGGGCACATCAAGGACTTCAGGCCTCTCCCCGATTCTTTTTCCTCCAGGTGATTCTATAGCTTCCCATTCTGTCTCGATAGAGAACATAATACCACCAAAAACACATGATCCCTTGTAGTCACACTCATTCCTGAAATCCCATTCGAGGTGCCATTGCAACCTGAACCGATCATCTCGATCCTTTTGGTGAATCCATTCCGTGACGTTGGTGTTGGCAACGAAGACGACAGTGTCGTTATCATCAGGTGAATTGTTGGTCTCGAAATCGCCCTTGTCCCAAGTGATGCCACCTGGGATCCGCCCGTAGCTGTAGGGCATAATGTGCCAGGAAAGGGAAAAGTTGCCAGCCGCCCGCAAAGCCGTGTAGTTCTACACGGCTATAGAGATGGGAAAGACCCCGGCTGGCTTGTAGGTCTCATTTCGAGGGAAGATGACGTCGATTTCGAAGGGTGCCGTGGCACTGTCCGAGTTCCATGCAGCACTAGCACAAAGAGGAGTTAGAGCGAGAAGGCTGACAGCAAGGCTGACAGCAAACGCTGTCGTCAAAGGTTGGAGATGAGGCATTTTTGACTTTGGTTGAGGAGAATGAAAAGGTCAGCAGACCAATTTGGACTCCAAATCAGGGCACAAAAGCCAAGATATCCCCTTACAGGGGTATGAGAACAGCCTGAACTCTGGAATCCTCAGCCCGACCTTGACTTTCTTAGTTGAAGAAACGGAAAAGAATTTTAGTTTCCTAGAGATGCTTAAGCAAATTCCATAGGGATACTAAGACAAAAATCAAGTCACTTACTTATGTCATGTAGGTGCTCTCATAGGCCGTGGCCGGTAAACTTGATGGGTTTGTCACGAAAGGCGCAGTCAAAATGATAGCCGAATTCGCTTAGGAATTAACCGCAAAAAGCGTCCAGCAATAGTAAGCATTGGTGCAGGCATGAGTTTTTGTAAGAATAAGGAGCATATTCTGGCGCAGTTATCCCATCGAGGGCCGGGCTTCAACTAGGCACAGCAAGAACACATAAAGCAATAGTTGCAACAATAGAAGTTGAGTACAACACCCTCCAGTAAGCACCCTGAGTCAGCTTTCTTTTATCTTGGACCGCCATTTCCCTCACCTTTCTCACGATCAATAGTCCAAACAGAGCCTTCTAATAGCGTCACAATCATAAAACTTGAACAAGATCAGCCCCAAACCTATTGTCACGTAGCACAAAATCCTAGCACGGTGGAGTTGGTTCTTTGGTCCTACAAAAATCTGGGCCTCTTGATCTAAGTCTCGCACATCTTTTAGTTACTTGCGGAAAGCAATAATCAGGCCTGCGAGTGCAAGCATGAGTGGCAAGCCCAGGCCCAGGCCCGTCGTTATTTCAACGCCCCCGCTGGCACTACAGTCATATCCCGCTGTGGGAATAGAATATGGAATCGGACTGAGAGAAGATGCGTGCCATGGGTTGTTAACTTGGTCTCATGTATCGGGGGTTGGGGGGGGCGAGAAATACAGATGGGTGGTGGAAAAGAAATACGTGCAGGATAAAAGCTTGTGCGAAAGCCTGAGAGAACAAGTTCAAAGTCATCAATCTTGCTGATGAGCCAAAGTGCGTATCATTGCGAGACATTGAGGCTCTGGGGAGATTACGGTAGAGGTTTTTGGTTGCTATGTGGCATCCATGCTCTGAGAGCGAGAGAGGGTATTTAAGAGAGTGGCGATGGACAAGGCAGACTGAGACTCTGCTCTATAGGCTTTGAGAAAAAGTATTACGTGAATGCAATGCTTTCATCTATGGCAGAGGAATGTAAAAGGTTGCCTTGGAAGGGCATAATGCCAGTGGTGGCGGACAACAATGGGACTCACTGGTCATGCCAAGATTGTCGCTTTGACGCCTTTGCAGACCATAAACAGTCATGGTATATAGTATAGCCTTCACTAGTGTCGAGAGGCTTTATTGCCCATCAGTAAGATTTTCTGCCTTGTATGGGAGATCAGCGACTTTGTACCCTGTGTATCACCTGCTGCTTTAAGAGGTAGATAATATGATGCGTTTGTGCTGGTATCTTTTTTTTTCTCGGCTACCTTGGTGCCTCGGGGAGTGTAGTTTGACTTCAAGCTTAAATATCAACATTTGGACGAACTTCTTAAAATAGAGACTCCTCGTAAAGCAGATTTACGCTTTTGAACCAGGATTTCATCCTATTTTCAGTCATGCTGCTTCAAAGGCCAGGTCGGCGGGTAGGTAATCCATGGAGGCGGTCCTGATTCGCGTATGCGGACGCAACCAGCCCCGCCTTTCTTCCTCAGCCCACAAAGCTGAACAAAGCAAATCACTCAATACTCCAGGAGACAAAGCAGCACGCCAGTTGCATCTAGAATGGACCTTGAACGGAGCGGCCCTAGACTCCGGAACATCGAAGACAATGACCAAGTGGCTAGGTTGCAAGGTCACGACATTGACGCTTCAACACCCCTATGGCAGCATGACAAGGCCTGGATCCGCCGTCCAGCCCAGCTCGTACGCGCAGCATGGCGCTCGCAGTTTCTGTCGAAGTTCAGCTTCATCACGAGCCACTACGCCTATTTCATCATCGTCTGCTTGGTATCATCACTCATCTTCTGGGGCTCGTCATCTGGCATCAGCTACGTCGACAGCCTGTTCCTAGTCGTCTCCGCCATGACAGCTACAGGTCTTACCACGGTGAGCCTGAGCCAGGCGACAACGGGGCAGCAGGTTCTTCTTTTTTTACTCATCATCTTTGGCAGCCGGATCTGGATCTCGATCTGCATCGTGTACTCTCGCAAGCGGAGATTCAACAAACGCTTCGATGAGATAGTCCGCGAGGCGCGCACGAGGAGAAGGGATCGTTCGCCGCCCCGATTGGCGCCTTCGCCATCGCCTCCTCCCGAAGTAGAGACTGTGAGAGACGCTCGAGTCGGGGAAAAAGACGACGATGAGGTTCCGTATCTCTCTTGGACTCCCACTATTGGTCGAAATAGCCAATTCTATAAACTTACTAGTGAGCAACGCGACGAGCTAGGCGGCATCGAGTTTCGCGCCCTGAAGTTGCTTCTCAAGATCTTATTGCTGTACTTCTTCTTTTGGCAGTTTCTAGGTTGCATTTCCCTCGGCTCATGGATCAACAACAACAAACCAGCCCTGGGCGACAGCCCCAATCTCTGGTGGCTGGGCATCTTCAACGGCGTATCGGCCTTCAATAACTCGGGCATGTCTCTGCTGGACGCTAGCATGGTCCCCTTCCAGCGCTCATACTTTGTGCTCATCACCATGGGCCTGATGATCCTTGCTGGGCGCACGGCATTCCCCATCTTCTTGAGACTCATCCTCTGGTCTCTTCTCAAGATCATGCGCCTGATGGGAAGAGAGTATGCTAGCCCATGGGAAGCTTTGCACTTCATCTTAGACCATCCCCGGCGCGTATATGTTTATCTTTGGCCCAGAGGTATGACCTGGTATCTCTTGACCGTACTCATCTTTCTCAACACGGTCAACTGGGTTGGCTTCCTCCTCTTCAACCTCAACAACCCAGAAATCGAGAGCATCCCGACAGGGTCACGTGTTCTTGCTGGTCTATTCCAAGCCCTTTGTAAGTCTACGAAACCTGGCAACCATTACTGCTCAAGAGCCAGACTAACTACTGTCTCTTGGATGACAGCCATTCGCTTTGGAGGCTTCCACATCACCAACATTGCCAACCTCCGCATTGGCTTACAAGCGTTGTATGTAATCACAATGCTCATTCTCGCCTACCCGATCAGACATAGCGTAAGGCGAACGAATGTATACGAGGAGCGGTCACTCGGCATCTTCAATCCCCAAAATGATAATGATCCCACTCAGAATGAGGGTCAAAAGACCCTCATGGATGAGTTCAGGCGCTTCCGACGACAGCTGAACCGGGGATCTGTGCGCCATGACGCCTGGGCTCTAATGCTCGCCATTCTTGTCATCACAACCATCGAGTCGGGCCAATTCCGCCGGGACCCCGTTCACTATTCCGTCTTCAACATCATGTTTGAGGTTGTATCGGCGTACGGCTGTGTAGGCGTCAGTGTAGGACTACTGGACGCAAATTATTCGTTCAGCGGCGGGTGGCATGCCGCTAGCAAGGTAATCCTTTGCGCCGTCATGCTACGAGGGAGACACCGCGGCCTTCCCGAGGCCATTGATCGGGCTATTTTGCTGCCGAGTGAAGCGCGGTTCGGCGGTGAAGAAGAAGGAGGAGGAGAAGAAGATGGAGAAGACATACCCCGGAGACGCCCCTGGAGACGCCCTACAGATGGGGAGGATGGGATATTCGAGGCAGACCCTGATGAAACACAACCTGGAAATTTGCTTATTACTAGGTTTCTACACCCAGGTCCTGGAGAAAGGGTGTAGCCTATGGGTTGTATTTTCTATAATGATCTTAAGTCATATATTCCAGCATGGATGCTGTCTGTGCATATCTCTCGCTCTTAGAGCCCGTTCTCAGTTAGAGACCATCCTCCAGAATCGTCCAGGGGCAGAAAGCCAAGAGCTCCTGTTTGGTTGCTTCCGTGTCTGGGCCTCGGTCATCAAGCTTTGCAAATGCAGAGCTCTATCCCTCCCAAATAACTTGTCCATGACCCCAGCCACGTGCATCGATGCATCATTGTCGTCGAGCCAACACTGAGGGTCTGCGCCATGCTGACAGAGCAATTCACTTGCTTGGTACCAAGCCTCCCTCATTGGCGCGGTGGCCTCGCCTCTCGTGGTGCTCTCATAGCACGAAAGGAGGAATAGTGCCCAGACCGTCCGGCCATCGTTAAGATGCACCTTTTGGTTCACGCTGGCACCATTATCCAGCAACAGGCGAACCATGTTAACATCGATACTGGGATCGTCCCTCTGGGAGTGATACGGCATGCTAATGGCTGTCACTCGCCTCGGGCGTAGCGCATAGTCAAGCAGGGGCCGACCAGCCTTGTGCAGTCGTTTCGGGTCCGCTGCAAGCTTCCCCTGCACGTACTTGACTAAACGGGCCTGCACTGTTAGTGCTAGGAAATTGCAGTTGCCACCCTCGCGGTACTCTTCGTAACCGCGAGACCTGGCCAGATCTCTTGCCTGAGTCCAGTGTCTGTTTCGCAGGGAGCGTGCATGCTCACAGTTGACTCGGTCCAGTTCGTCCAATAGGTCAGCCACAGGGGAATTAGCCGTATCTGGGGCCTGACTTCTCTTTTCAGCCTCATGAGCGTAGTAGAGAAGTTCGTCTGTGAGCCCAATGACCCTGTTGATGGAGGACTTGCGACGGAAATCCTCGTTTGGTATGCTCTTAAGCAAGAACAGTGTCATTCTGCAGAGTGATACCAGGGGATCGAAGCTGGACTGGGGGGTTACGATTTCCACCAGTCGCTGGTGGTAGCAGTCTTGCAAGAAATCGCGGACAGTACGATGGAGGAAGTCAACAGGGCTTCCAAGGAAGATAGGGTGAGGCATGTTATTGACAATAAGGAGGTCACCGCATCGGTTTTGGATCCGACTCTTCCACTGATCCTCGGCCTCTGATACCTCCTGCGTGGTAGACGGCGAGATCGGAGCTTTCACAGCATAGTCAGAGTCGTGGCTTTCCCGCTCAAGCAGAGAAAAGGCGAACAGTGGTAGCGGCTGAACCTCCTCAGTTGTGATCAAGAAGATTTGGGCCATCTCTACTCGAAACACAGGCTTAATGCCCTCGATGATGTGCTCGAAGTACGCCTCCAAATCTGGTGGAAACAGGCGGAGAATTCTCTGTAGAGTAGAAAAGCCCTCGTTCCTGTTCACGGCGTGGACCAGGTCGCGGGTGACGAGGAATACCCACAGCCAAACTCCCTGCGATTGCTGAGCGATTTGTGCCATGAGTTCCTCGCACCCAGGCTGTGAGGCGCCCAGGGCCCTGAACTTTTTGTTCATCTGCAGCCTCTGACGGACATGAGTTTTCATATCCTCGCTTGTAAAGTCCTGGACCGCTAGAGAATATACGCTCTCCTGGAAGGGCTTAAACACTTGCCTAGGTCGGCTCGATGCACATATTTTGATATCGGCCAACTTGGACTCGGAAAAAAACCTCAGAAAGCTGACAACGTCTTCTTCTTCGCCGTCGTACTCGTCAAGACCGTCGATGAAGAAGCAGAACTTGGTAGACAGGCCGCTGTGTTTCGCGAGGGCTTCAAAGGCCGTCTTCAGCTCGTTGATCTCCCATCTTTCGTGATCCAACCGGTCATCTGAGCATACGTGTGGGATCAAAGTAGGGGCCCGTCTCAGGATCTGGTATAGCAAAGATTGGAGCAGTCCAAGCTGGGACTTTTGCATCTCGAAACCTTGATTCCAGAAGTAGTAACTTGCCGTGAAGAGCTGAGAAGAGCCAGCCCACTCTTCCAGGGCTTTTGCTGTGTTCTTATGCTCGGCCGCGAACTTCATCAGTGTCGACTTGCCGCTGCCCGCCTATCATAGACTGTTAGTACTATGCGCCATGAAGTGACGAGCGTTATAGCGCACTTTACCGCTGATCCAGTAGATGCCATCTCCGTCCTTGAGCCATTCCACAAAGTTTGTCCTTGTTGGATCGAACAGCCAGGCGTTTGTGAACTGATCCGCGTCAGTTATCTGTGACCATCGGCGTCGTAGCTCTGGAAAGTATAGGCTCCGGATGATCCTGGACTGCCTTTGGCAGGTGATGCGTTCTTGTTCTAACAGGTCAAGGTGTTCCTTCAAGGCGGCTAGTTGCTCTCCTTGCGCCCTCCGATTATCTGCAGCCAAGCGCACAATGTCTTTCTGAATGCCATCCAGCTTGGAGTCATAGTTGATCCCCAGCTGCCGCTGAGACTCTCGGAGAGCATTGAGATCTGACAGGATCTCAGAACCCCGTTCCCTGCCACGAGTCAGTCAGTGATGGGCACTCTTTACTGGGTTCGGTGACTAACCTATCCAGAATCAACTGTACGTTGACCCTTATCCTGACGTCCAAATTATCGATACGACGACGCAGATCTTCGATGTCCTTCCCTTTCCTCAGCACACGCAATGCGATGCGGCTGCTTTCTATCGTCCTGAATCTGGCGCCGTCTCTTATCTTGAGCTTCTGGACAATCTCGCCAAGCTCACCCGCCAATCTCTCGCACTCGGTCGCCATGGCCATGATGTGTTTCTCACCCTGAGATAAGTGACGTCCAGGTGACCCCTGGATGGCCCTCATATTGGAATGCCGGACATCTTCCAAGCACAATTCGATCTCGTGGACCTCGGGAAGTGTGTCGTGAACTGAGTCCCGCGCTGACTTGACCGCCGAAACGAGCTTGATACTGAAGTCGACGAATGCCACAATGCTGGAGGCAAGGCCTATAATCTCGAATGTCTCAGCCATGTCGACTGCAGCAATCGAATTCTGCACGTGCTCGTTAGAGGCCAGGCCACTACGAATGTGGTTGGTTGTCAACTCGACATGAGTGCGAGAGTTGGCTTCGCTGCCTGAGTGTGACCTGATCAAAGCTCGGCTGAGGCGCTGGCTAAATACATACCTACCCGTATGACGGGGGTTTCAGGGCAGATTGTTCGCACTGTATCATTAAGCCCGCAAGTTAAAGATAGTAGATGATTAGAGAATAAATCTATTAAATATATAATCATATTGAGGGTTTACTAGTATTTGATTGTTATGTTGTAACTGATATTTATTATTAGAAGATATTATGTTGAAATTTTATCATAAGTCTAGGATATTAACCTAAGAGTATGAAGCAAGCCATGTGGCACTGTCCTGGAACCCCTGGCAGGTAGCCTCGCTAAGATTAGTGGGTACCGAAAGGAAATAGCGCAATTCTTCAGAACCTCCCTAGGATAGAACTTAAGAATCAAGGCGATATGAATACGAAAGAGACGATTAGCACGAACATCGACGAAATAAGAACCACTGTCCAGGGATAGATTGACGAGGTGAAGGCCAAGCAGGACGGCTTAGGGAAGCGTCTTGATGAAGTACTAGCCGAGCCTCAACCACTCGAGATGAAGATCCAAGAGGATTCTGAGGAGAAGTCTGATCAGGTTTGATTGATGGAAGTGATGGAGCTGCCATTTGAACCGGAATGAAGGTGGCTAAACGTGCGCACACTATTTTGTACTTGCATGATATTACCAGCATAGTACGTCAAGAATGGTAGACATCGTCTAATCTTTAAGCGCAAGGGAAAATATGATCACATAGTCATAAAGCAAGATGCACACGTTCTATACATAGGTTAAGTGAAAAGGTGTCGTGTACCATTTAGCTATTGGTCAGATGCATGGAGATGAATGGGACTTATTGACAAAGGAGAAGATTCTTGGATTCTTAGATGAATGTTCACTTTAATTTCTCTTCATAACTCGATTCTATCTATACAACCATTCACCATACAACATGTCGAGAAATAGGTTGCATGGTGTCAAGGTACCGTTGCGTAGCACTGATTTGTTGAGCAACGATGAGTTGTTGAGCAACAAAGAGTTGCTGAGATGCAATGACTTGTTGAGCAGAAACGAGTTGCTGAGCAGTGATGATTAGCTGAGCAGCAAGATTCTGCGGTGTATGAGGAAATGCTTGTGTGTTGAGCCACTTTTGCACATCCAAAAATTGTTTCGCGCCAACCAATGGTTGGTTGTTCAAGAGAGCAAGAGACTGCTCATGGAGGGCGAGCGGTAGTGGAGTAGAGGGAGAGGCCAGACCCCATGGTGACTGGCCGAAATATTGATTCTGCGCCGGCGTATTGCTACGGCGAGATCCTTTGGGGTGATACCTTGCCTGAGCAAATGTACTCTTCTTAGGACCCCAGAATATTGGGCGGTCCGGATGGTAAATGACATCGAATCCTGTGCCGCCCATTGCACTGACAACAACCCTCGCGGGACCGGGTGACCCTGAAATATACGGGCCATCCTTCACGAGCGGATACTCGATCCATGGTCCAGCCACGCGTAGTGGGAGGTGTGAGGATAGCTGGTCTGCATCTGGCAGCTGGCGGGAACTGCCTCAGCCTGCTGCTTGACTACCGAAGCAGGGATGCGACGGACAGGATCTGTCTCGTCGAGTTCGGGGAGTGAGTAGTAGGAGCACTCAGATCGGCAGTCGTCCATATCGTCGTCAGTGACTGACTTGGACGACATCAGCTTCGCGAGAGAGCACATGGTGATGTGATTGTATGTGTGCTGTTAAAGGTGTAGGGGAAAAATAGGCTATAAGAAGATCGAGAGAGGCCACTGATGCGTGAAGGCGAGAAGACGAATTGAGAGAATGCAGAAGAATGAACTGCAAAACGCTCAAGAGAAGTTGTTGGTGTGTGATGTTCAGAAGAGAGGAAACTGAATAGAGGTGGAAAAAAATAGGCAGGCAGTGTCAATGTGAACAGAATGCTGAGCAAGAGACTGAAGCTTGCGTACGCTAAGAAGAAGGTAGAAGAAAGCGACAAGGCAGTATGAATGAAGACTCAGAACTGATGATGAAAGGGAGAAGAACAAATCTAACATCTGAGGGGAGACGAGGGCATTAAGTAGACATGGCGAGATTTAGAATTTTCGAAAAATTGAGAAACAATGAACCAGAAGATTCCAACATCTTGTCAATAATCAACAGGAATCACAGGTTGGGCGTCCCCTTGACCTGTTACTAGAGGTTCAATCATGACAGCCTAAAGTCAACTAGTGACTCAATACTGCAAAGAGGACTTGAGATATCTCCCGAGAACTCTATCTTGAAAACTTAATGCTTTACACAGTTTATAGCGAAGAGGAATGGCCTGCCTTGCTCGGAATCGTGCCAACTAGCTCCTTTCAATCGAGTTAACTTGAGGCCTCGGATTTCGAATGGAACGAAGTGATTCTCCGGTACGGCGAACCCCTGAATCACCTTTGAATATCGACACGGATTTTGTATCAAGACCCAGGATAATCTATTACAAGCCATGGCCCAGTCTTACATGTGAAACTAGTTCGTGCCTCAGATCATATCCGGCATTCGAAGAAATTCGTTGTTTAAGCATTGATTCAATGTAGCACGGGTTCTAAAGAGCACACAAGTAACACAATCCAAAAACTTTACTTGAAAAATTCTGCTACAATTGGGTAGTCGTCTTGTTTTAGAAGCCGCTCATCTCGTGGAGCCGTTGGGTTGCTGGAGCAACTTACACAAGAGAGAAGGGTGTACACATTAGCTTTGAGTTAGGTGTAGACACCGACTTTTGGCATGACACGGCCTCTTATCATATCGAGATGACCTCGGCAGATGATCAAAGAATTCTTTTACGGTATTGGGTTTTGTTGCCGTTATGTTTTGATAACTGTGTCTTTTACTGTTGTGGCTGATGGCTGCTTGTCCTCATTTCAGATAACAATAATGATAAAAAAATTCCGAAGAGTTTCTTCCAAGTTAATTCCTCATATTTTGACAGGCTCATGCGTCATCACTTGATGGTGATGGCCAATGGACCACAAAGAGCTAGTTGAGCGCCGGTGAACATCAATGACGAGATATCGAACTTTCAACTGGTTTAAATACTTCTTTAGATCACCAAGTTAGATCCAATGTGCCAAAAACCTAATGGTTTGCGCCTTTAGTAGGTCTTACTCAGGTAAACAAGGAAAAGCACGAAGGAAGGGGGGGCTGATCCCCGAGACCTCCCATGTTTCCTGAATCTTAACCCTATTGCTATTCTTTCTAGAAGCCTCCTTTAGGACAAGTCTGCAATCCGGTCCGAGAGAAAATTAGGTTTCTCTCCTCGTAAATCCTAGTATGCCAATCAACAGGTAGGGTCACAGCTCAAGTCGCTTTCGGCGCGATAGCGGTCAGTTTCTCCTTAATTTCATAGATATGTGGCTTATGAAGCCAAGCAGACCCGGTCGTATTTCCTTCGTCAAGATGTTAGAGTGGTAGTTGGTTCATATTGGCGATTTCTTTGCCCTGTCCATGTATGACCCACATTCTGATGAGACGCAGCATTAAGTCGATACACCCCCTCAAAGTACCTCTGGTATATCCGTAATAGTAGAATCCACTACGGCATATGTCCCAGGGTAGATAGTGACCCAAATTATGCACCGCAGATCTCGCGAGCTGAGCCCCTCAGATAGACGAAGGACCGCAGCATCAGGGCTACCCTGGTTCGTTTACTGCACTCCAACTCATCAACTTGAATCTTTCTCAAACACTACCCCGTGGAGCCTGCACTCCATCTATCATGCTTAATTCAATCTGGCCCTGTGCTCATGATAAACCCTCGGTCAATAACCGTAAATCCAAGCCCAGCAACTCCGCTCAGGCGCAGCATCTGACATGGGCTGTTCTTGTTGAAACATGGTCATGCACGTTGTTTCTGCACTCACCTAAGCTCGCTCCACAATACGAGTAACCTAGACTGTTCCATCACGGGATGTGACCGAGGACAAGGCTCCATATGTAGATCCGAGAATCAGGGGATTCACGTGCCCCTGTGACGAGCAAGGACTTCATATCATGTCCCACGTGACCCCCACAAGTAAAACCTAATTGTCAATCCCCGCAGTGTCGTCCGATTGGCTCGCTTTTGTCCAAAAATCACCAATTTGTGTCCACACCACCTTCGGCATTCATCCCCATTCCAGGTTCCACCCAAACATCATCATCCGCGGATCCGCATCTGTTCAACCGAACCCGTGCCACCAACGTTTCCGTCTCTCTATCAAGGTCCTCACTGCATACTTATTAATATCTTATAATGGCCTCCTGCAACAAGTGCAACAAGAGTGGAGATGAAGTGTCCCTGAAGCACTGTGCGAAGTGCAAGCAGACCCTTTATTGCAGCCGAGACTGCCAGAAGGCCGACTGGAAGGCACACAAGAAGGTCTGCGGCAAGCAAGCTGGGTCTGCTTCTGCTTCTGCTTCTGGGTCTAGAAACGAGGGCCTGTCTCCGCCCAAGGGACTAGACGAGCCCATCCCCGATCCATTCACTCGTCTGGACAATGGCACCTACCTCCACAATCGTCCGGAGAAGGATGTGTATCGACTACTTCTCGACACGTACCGTCTCCGCGTCGACGACATGTACACTCTCGAGGGGGATGTCGACGATGAAAGCATCTACGCTGGCCGTGCAGATAGTCTACAGGGCTTCAGGCGATTCATGCAAAAGATAAGCAGGTCGAACAAGGCACTCCTCCCTTCGTGGTGGACACCTGAGAAACAACAAGAGTGTGAAGACTTCGGCATGGACGAAGACCAGTGGCAGAATTTGATGTCTCGAGTTGACAAAAAGGACATCATCGAGCATTATCAAGATCACCAATTCCCGATGCAGTTGCGCATGGTTGGCGAATCCATCTACGGCAGAGCACCCGGTGGCTCGAACGGAACCGCCATGAGAAAGATGCTGGCAACGCTTGAGAGTGGAGGCGCTCCATGATTAAGCATCCATGGCAATATCATTCGCCTCCTGATGCTGTTGAATATTCTCTTCAAGAGTGCGCGTTGTCCGTCATGTATATGACCCTCTCTTAGCCAAGTTGAAAACACCATGTTCTCTTGATACCACCTGTAGATGTCTGAGAGCTACTTCTTACCACCGGCTCGGGTACGCTAGCGCATCTCTTGTGTAAATCAACAGTGATCCTAAGCCTGCAAGTTCAAGGGAAGCTGTGATGTTTCACAGTATCATAGTGTTTCATGGGTTCGATAGGGAAATGGAGTCAAATGTCGCACAAATTAATCGTCAGGAATTAGCTAGCAAGTTGACCAGATGGTTCTCTCCACTCTAGTTTACACTAATTATCACTTAACTTAGGACGATATCTTTCAAGCCAAGAAGCTCGGGCGAATGCCATGGCGTCTCGGACGCCAACGAGCCTCAACTACTTTAGCGTCAACACCGAACAGATTCTTAGATTAACGAGCCGCAGCTTCGATTCTTTCGCTGCTTGGCCATGTAATTATTTTCATCTATTCACTGAGAGGCCACGTCGAGAGTCAAGGAGTGCATCCCCAACCCATTCCTTGGGAACCGGCCTTGAGTGTCATCATCATTCATCTACTCGAGAAGCCAGCGGTTCAGGTTCAAATTTTTTCCTTCTTCAATATGCCTCCCTTAAGAAGCCGACCTTGGGGTCTCTATCTACCTAGCGAAAGAAGGTACGCCTACCTGCTGGTGTCCACCACATAACGGCCAGCAATGGCGCCCTTTTGCATCAAGTCATACACATCCTGGAGCTCCGACAAGCCGACAACCCTAGAGTACAACGATTAGCAGGCATTTCTTGTTTAATAGTTGACTAACTTACTTGAATGGTGCCTTGATAAAGCCCTGTCGGAAGAACTCGATGGCCTCGGCCGTATCCTGTCGGTTGCCCACATAGCTTCCCTTGATGTTGATCTCGCTGTATACTCAGTTAGCAAAGGGGAAGCCTAAGTCTAATGGCCATGTTTCTTACCGAACGACGGTATCAAAGACGGGGGCCTTGACAAAGGCATTGGCCGGTAGACCAACGCAGACAATAGTGCCCTTGCTCTTGACATACTGGCTCGCCTCTTGGAAGGGCTTCTCACTGGCAGCCAGAAGCAGCACGGCATCGGGACCAGAACCACCAGAAGCCGCGCGGATGTCGGCGACAGTGTCCTTGGAAGTCTTGAAGTCAACAAAGGTGTCGGCACCAAGCTCAAGGCAGACCTTGCGCTTCTCCTCGCCGCCGTCGAGGGCCGTGACATGCAGACCCATGGCCTTGGCATATTGGATAGCAAAGACACCAAGACCACCGCCAGCACCGGCAATGGCAACATGCTGACCGGGCCGGGCACCGGAAGACTTGAGGGCCTTGTACACAGTCAGGCCGGCACACAGGATGGGCGCGACTGCGGCAAGGTCACAATCCTTGGGGATGCGGGCAACATGGGCCGCCTTGCCGACGGCGTATTGCTGAAATGAGCCGTCAACAGTATAACCAGACAAGGAAGCAGTCGAGCAAAGCGACTCGTTTGACTGCCGACACTGCTCGCAGCTCATGCACGAGCCATGAAGCCATTTGATACCGACGTGGTCGCCAATCTCGATGTCCTTGACGAGCTCACCCCGGGCGACCACGACGCCCGCACCTTCATGTCCGCCAACGAGGGGCATCTTGGACTGGAGAGGCCAGTCGCCATTGACGGCGTGCAGGTCAGTATGACAAACACCGCTATACTTGATGTTGATGAGCACTTCATCCGAAGCCGGCTTGGGGACGGGAATCTGCTTGTACTGGACAGCTGTTGGGTAGGTAGTCAGCCTATCTTGGTTCGTTCGTCACGTTGAGCGATGCCTCGGGGATAGAACATACGACCGCCCACTTGCTCAAGAACTTGTGCCCATTGCTCCTTGGGAATCTCGGGTCCTGCTGTTGTCGCGTACGCCGCCGTCTTGCTCGCATTGATGGTGCTGGTGTTGGGGACAACGCGGCTGTGACGAGCGCAAGCCTGGCCGCTCGAGCTGGCACAGCTTCCGCAAAGACATTTCCGGGTAGAGGTGAAGTTTCGGACGTTGACTCGAGTTGCTGCTGACAGCGTCACGATAGCAGAGCTGCGCACAGCAGGTCTCACAGAGGCCCGGAGAACCGCACTCCTCATCAAGCTGCTTGTTGGTCTCATCATGTTTTCCTGCTATTGTAATTATCAGACGGAATGTGATTTCTTTCTGCCCGTGCCGTGCCGGTTGCGGCTCCGCAGTGACCGGCGAGCGGGCGTTATATATGCTAGTGCTATCTCTGTCCCGTGGCCCATCAGACTACTCCCAGTCAGCGTGGTGCCATGCAACCAGGTGCACCCGGAACTCTATCTCCAGTGTCATACGACCTAGATAAATCCCGTCCAGCCCCAGGATGGGAAATTGCGTCTCCTCAGCGGAGTATTGTCCCATGTCCGTGGAGAAACCCAGTTCGGCGACACGAGGCCATTGGCCGATAGTCGACACGTGTTGTTCCCTCCACTGCGGGGCCGTTCCCTTCAAGGGGTCCATTTCGTCATCTGGTTGTTTGCAGTAAGCGGAAGTTGCTCCGGTTAGAGCGCTTGGAATGGAGTCGGAGTCAGCAGCTCTGGTATTGGCTGAGATTGTGTGTGTGTGTGTGTGTGTGTGTGTGTGTGTGTGTGTGTGTTTGTCTGTCTACCCTGGGCTTGACTTTAAAGGATTGATGGCCTGGGTACAGTAGAACCAGCAGTAGAACCAACAGTGGGTGACAATGGTGGGTGACAATGTATTCAAGGATATCTAGTGACTAATATTCATTGGAACCATGCAGCCAACATGCCAATCCGAACCCGAGTATCAATCTTTGAGGCGGTGTTGGGGGTGACATTGGGGGTCGAACTTTGCCCGCAACCGCGGCTAAATCACTATCGGCTCTGGGAACTTGTAACCCTCAGTCAAACGCCTCCTTGACGAATGTCAGCAAAGTCCTCAGTACGTTCCATGTTCACTTACACTGGTCTCATATCCTCCTGGGTCAGATGCATGTCGCCAAACTTGGCCGTGTTCTTGAACTTGCACTCGTTGCCCCGTGTGCAGAACGGGTCCTGCGGACAGTGGTGGCTCATGGGGCAGGCAAAGTCACGGCACCCAGGCCCGTCGAAGCACGGGCAACTGCGTGCCTTGTAGCGATGGATGACCATCTCGTCTGCGGTGAGCTTCGTGTCGTGCTCCCTGATGCAGTGGGCTCCCCGCTGGCAGATGCCGCTGAGATAGTGAGCATTGCAAAATGCTTGATCTCTTGCCTCTGCAAGTTTTCGTTTGTAGCTATCTTGAGCTGGAGTGTTGCCCGGCATCTTGGCAGGCGGATCAAGGCGGACATTGTCGTGATTGAACTCTATGACCTTGGGTGCTTTCGCCTTGGTCGTACCGACATCAATATTCTGGTGGTTTCCGGTGCCACCAGCCGCAGCATAGCTCCCCGTATACTTAGTAGATATACCTCCATTACCCGATCTGATTGTCGTCGTGGTCGCCGTGACTGTCGTCGTTACAGCCGGCGGCTGAGCACGAGGCAGAGGTGATGGAGAAATAACCTGCTTGGGTGGAGATTGGGGAATAATCCTGGCCTCGTTCTGAAGGAGACCGCTGCGGAACACATTGTCAAAAGTTATAATAGGAAGGCCGAGCTTCTTGATTCTTTCTACTGCGGGGGTGGTCTCGACAAGTACGAGACGGCTCCCCTGGTCGTCGATATACGGCCGTAGATCATGTGCATATCCGGCGTCATGGCAGGCGACGAAGAATATCTTCTTGCAACGAACATCATCGTGATAGTATTTCAGCATTCCTGCATTGAATTCAAGGTTAGTACAAATAGATTAAGCAGAGACAGAAGCTCACGTCGTATCTTGCAGTCGGCATTCTCCTTGCCAAATCCGACGTCGACGAAATCAAACTCTGCACGAGCATTGGTGAAGTTGGTAACAAATTTGAAAAATTTATCCTCGTAGCTGACAATTCCCGAGAGGCGGAGAGAGTGGGCGAGGTCCTTGACATTGGCAAAGACCCGGGCAAAGATGGTTATATCACTGCTCAGGTCTGTATCCTCGACGTAATCGGCAACGTGTTGCCTGATGGCGAGCGCGGCATTCGTGGCACCTTCTTCGGGGTCTTGGAGGAAACTGTCCTGAAACTTGGCGCCGTCGCCGTCGACGAGCACAGCGACGTAGGGATCTTTTTCTTTTTGCTGCGTCTTCTGTGCCACGTTGCTATCAGCAAAGAGTCTGACCCAGCAGTGGTGGTTATACGCACCAAATGATTCTTCAAGGCCCTGTTCTGAGCCGTGAGCTGGTCATTTGCCTTTTTCAGGCGGCGCTTCTCCTCCTCGGAGGCCTCCACCGTCTGCTGTAGCATCTGTGAAGGACAGTGCGGTTAACGACGTTGATGCGTACAAATCAGTAGATAGTCACAGGAAAGCCTACTCGTAGCCATGAATGTCTTTCATCATCCTGGTCACTCCATTTCTGGATCTGGACAGCCAAATCATTCTTGGAATTGGAACTATCTTGAGCATTGAACATCTTGTTCGTGCGTGCTACAGGCAGCAATGCGGCGTAGATTAGAGCGAGAAGTCGGATTCAATAGAGAGGCCACGGTTACGGCAATATGGATTATGGACGAATGGCGTGGAGTCTGCAGCAAAGTTAAAATAAGCCTGTGTTCTGGACCTTTGATACTTTGGTCCTTTCTGAGAAGTAAGTGCAAGTTGACAAGGTAAAAAGTCAAGGGGGGCCGTGTGACCTGGTATTTAAAGAATCGAACAAAACCAGCACAGCTGTGAAAGATGCCTGTCTGCCTTACATATGCACCGCCTCCCAACACTGTTGGGCAGAGTCCAGAAGCTTCTGGCACGAAGCCCAAATGCAAATGTTTGCCTCGGCGAAACTGCCAAGCCAATGTTTGCCTACCAGCAAGGCGTGCAGGCCTAGATAAATGGCCGTAGATGGTGGTACGCCTGAGAGGGGTGGGTCAAAGGGGAAGAAATCACCCAGTCCGCAAGGTAAATTTCAGCCATGATTGTGTGACCCCTCTTTGAATCCTGGTTATTGGCTCTGTGGTGACTTGCCATAGGCAGATACCGTGCATCAGGCTGCCTTTGTGCCACCATTGGGAGAGCCGTGTTGGGTTGCCTCCTGGATGGTTCGCCCAGCTGAGGTATTCGTTTCGTTAGGCGCTGAGGCTCAACTGTGTGGTGCCATTTTCAGGTGGCCACTATTTCAGGGTTCTTTTATTGACCTGCAACCGCCGTCTCTGCTGATGTTAGATGCTTCCATTGGTAGCACCAATGTGATTCTCTCTGGCGACCCAATTGATGCCTTGGTACAGCAGAAGTACCAGTGAGCAACAAGGATCGGCTGTGACTCGTCAGATGTACTTGAAATTATTTTTGGGTAAACTCACTATTAATAAGCGTGGCATTATCAGAATGTCATTGACGTCTTGACTCAACCATAAAATTCAGAAGCCCGCTCCAACCTCCCACGCATTCCGAATGAAAAGAAAAAAAAGCCGAAGAGAATACAACATCATGAATTAGATGGATGCGTTTCGACACCCAAAGAGACACCTCACATTCAGGACGGGCGCTTCCGTAGTCCTGCACCCGGGCCAACATGTACGCCTGCATTCCCCTTTCTAACGGTCTCATCAAACGTTCGGCGTGCCCCTCTAATGCCGTCATTCCTGAGGGGACGGTAAGAATAATTTCCCAACTAATCATCAGTTATTACAGTTTACAGTCCCGTGAGTCACTGACTCACTGATCCGTCGCCAGTTGGCCTGCCTGGCCCAACAACGAGCCGTGCCCACGTGCCATAAATACACGTCAACGGCCCTTAGAGTTTTTTCATTGGTTCTTGCCGAATTCATAAGGTTGATTTGACAATCCCCCGGTCCTTGGCACGGCATCCCGCACATTGCGCTTCCTCCAGCCGCTGGGCCCAGACTTCCCACGAGTACCTCAAAAGCGTGACAGAGTCATAGACTCCGTTTACCAGGAGGACAAGAGAGGTCATACGAGGTCAACACAGAGGGAAGAGTCGCTGCACGAGATCCCCAGGAGCGCTGTGTCTACGGCCGTGTTCCAGGCAGCACCCGTCTGGGCTGTCAGGGCAGTGGTTGAACCCTCAGCGAACCTCAAGACTGTAGCCCAGTCACTTTTCAGGTCGGAATGGGCTATCTTTGTAGCGGTGGGAAACTTCCGCGGGAAGCGGAGCTTTCCGAGAAGGACCTGTTTGAGCTTCGAGATAACATAATTCCCTGATACGCCGTCGTCATCTAGTAAAGGCTTGCGAATCAGCCCCTACATACGGTTGGCGACGACACTCATCAAGCCATCCCCAGCCGTGTTCCACCCTCATAGTTGCCAGGGAGCATAACTTAGGCCCTCCTTTGGCACAATCATCGAACAGGTTCTGAATAGTCGTCTCGCTGTCCCGGCACAGCCTTGATATCCAGGTCGTTGCCGACGGATGACGCCTGCAAGTCAACGGGTAAAAAGCCACACACCCGTACGAGATAAAGGGAATGATGAAATTGTACCGAATTAGCGGGATTCGCCATCCAATTATCCCGAGCTTTTAATTATGCTGAGTTGTCGGACCGGTGCCTTAGTTGTTCAGGCCAATGCTTGGCAACTTGGTCGGCCGCTGGGTATGACCAAACCGGGTGACTTGCTTGTAGATGGCCAAGAAGGAGTCCGCCCTGTTGCCACCCGACTTGTGACTTGGCCCGGGGCTTTGCAATTGCAATTTGGAATCTCGATGTCTATCTCCATTGGCGGGTAAGAGATAGTCAACTTAGAGAGCCACATTGGGTAACAACTGCTCTTAGGATGCGGCCGAATGTCCCTAGGAAAGGCCTTAACATGTGTGCTAGCTAACTAGCCAGCTTTGGAGATGGGCTGTGTGAGCCGAGTTACGAAAATGCCGACCGCCACGACAACAAAGGCCTTACGGCCGAAGGTGCTAACCAGGGACATTGCTATGTTTCCTTCTACGACCCAACTTTTCGGAGCCTCTTCTTCCTTTGGAACTCGCACCATACTCACAACACATGAGTGAAAGTCTGATGAGATGGCTAGAGCAAGCTGGGCTGAGGGAGGATGACAGGGGCTGATGCTAACGTTTCACAATATGCGCTTAGTCAGAGCACATGAAACGAGCAAGCGAAATTAGCCCCAGACGCGAGATCAAGGCAATTTCCACCATTCTCGCTTGTCTGTGTGGATATTGTTTCGATCAGTTATCAGCGTCACTACCAAACAAAGTCACCAGAAATGGTTCTAACGCGCCATCAAAGACGGTTGCTCTCTGCTAGACTTGAGAACCTGGCACCAGAACTCCTGCACCGCATCTTTGAGTGTTTCTGTCTCCACTGTCATGGTCGACCTGACCTCCCATTTTGGAGCCTACATGAGCCCACGAGCTTGGAAGCAACGGCATCTGCAGACTCGTCGACATATTGGCAGGGCCGTCAAGCTCTTTTCAGTCTCTGTCTCGTCTCGAGACGGTTCCGCGATGTCGCTCAGGGTGTCCTCTTTCACGAGTTCATCATTCCGGTCGGTCGCCAACCCACATCACTGCATCGACGTGTAGAACCCTTTCTTCGGACTCTAGCATCACGGCCGGATCTCGCCCGAGTGGTGTGTACCGTGGCCTTGGATGAATACCTATCGCTGCGCTTAGACGTCGAGTATGCTCGACAGGTGGTAGGAGAAGCCTTGCACGCTTTGGGCACCAACTTTGCTCAATTTTGGGAACGAAGAAAACAGTGCAAAGAGCCAGAACGTCACTCGGTATGCTTTGAGATCTCGCAAAGTTTCATACTTGGACAGCTTCAGCCCGGAGACTCGAGCAATGAATACGTACAACGTCTTGTTATGGTTGAGATTCTCGTCCTTCTGGTCGCCTTGCTCCCAAATCTGCAACACCTCATTCTTCGCGATCATCTCTTCCAGCAGCTACTCTTCCCTGCGGCAGCCAGTGCACTTGACATCACCAGGATCCCTCTGAAAACACTTGACGCAATGGTGGTGCTTCCTTCCATCCTGGCTGTTGCGCCAGATCTCAAGACGGTTCATGTCGGGTCTCGAGACTCTTACCCCATGATGCCAACTGTCAAAGGGGTCTACTTCTGTGGCGATGGAAGCGACGACAACATTCATGTCAAGGAGGTCATCTCTTCCTGCTCCAGCGCTCTTTCTACCTTTTCGTACCAAACAACTTTTATCTGGTCATCTGTCGATCAGAGCGTGGACAAGATGCTGCAGCCGCGAACAGCAGTGGAACTTCTCACTGGCGTCTGCTCAAGTCTGCGATCCTTGCATCTTGACATGCGTTTCAGGGTTGCTTTTGACAGAGACTCGCAAGTTGAACCAATGCCGAGTTTAAAACAGTTCATCGTGTTGGAGGAGCTGTTCCTCACCACCAATTCGGTATATAACGGATCAAGCTCAACGGTATCCGACGAGGAATTTCTTGTGCATCTTCTTCCTCAAAGCATCAAATCTGTTACATTCGTTGACCCCGAGTTTCCCCCTCCATCCGAACGGCTTCGTCGGGGTTTTCTTGGTCTGGCCGATGCCAGGAGAGATAATGGCCTGTTTCCAAACCTCAAGGACTTGCGATGCGACTCAAGGCAGGTCTATGATGATGGAGAAATCAAGCATTCCTTTTCCCAGATAGGAGTGGACTTGAAGTATCAAGAGTTTCCCACACGAAGCTGGAGCTATTCCAGAGATCCCCTACCCGCCGAGTCTCCCCGACTTGCGCATGAAGCTTATCTGAGAGAGTTGGAAGCAAACGGGCTTGGGCCTCTTCCTTATAGTTCGGACGAGGATTTGTAACGGCACGATGGATCAGATATACCCCGGAGGACGAAAAACCGAGTACGCTGGAGGTGTGTACAAACTTGGTGAGATCTCGTAGGAGCCATGTTTGGTATCAGAGCCGATGGAATATGGAGGGGGCTCCCGCATGATCGATATGAAGAGGGTAGTTTGATATGTTACGTCATGCCTTTCAATGTTTATGGGCTAACAGACGCACGAAGGAGCATCATAGCTTGTCCATGATGCTGTGGAGACCGCGAGTGGGCACCAAGCAAGAGTAACGCAAAGTGTTGCTAGTATACAGCGACCTGGTCAGTCAAGCGATGTCATCAAGTCCACGAGGCACATCCAGGTGCTATGAAGAAGACCAAAAGAGGATGGCAGCCTCCAAAAAGGAGACCCTCATAAGAAGGCACGAAGTGCAAAAAACATACAACAGCGGGGATTCGCTGGTCGTCACCGACCCAACTACTAATCCGCCCCTCACCGGCTTATCTATGGGAGAGCGGACGGGATCCCGAGTTCTCCGATGGGTATGGTCGTATGTGCTAAGGATAGGCCAAGATTGCGTTGATAATGGGCAGAGGGGTTTCACCATAGTCATGCAGAAAACCCAGGACCTCATGGCGGTTATCCGCTCAGCGCTGTTTCTATCATCTCCAATTGGCTTCGAAATAAAGGCCCTCTTATTTCATTTCGGAAACAGGATCAATCGAAGCAATATGACAGCCTACTGTTGAGAAAGGGCGGCAGGTATTCCATTGTGGACGCCCCCATCCAATGGCGTTGAAGCTTGAGCACAACATCAACATCAACCAGACACCGGGCTCGAGCGGCTCAAACACCGAACCTAGTAATTATTTGTTCGTGCCGTAGATTTACCACAAGTTGACATACCACAGCTAACAGATTGGAGTCAACAAGCTGAGAGGAACCTCGCATTACCTTGATAGGTTTCCTAGACCATCGAGTCCCACAACGCATCCACGGTAAGCTCTGGCTCCTTCGGGGGAATATTTTACCGCTATCCAGAATCCTTCAGTTGATTCTCGCAACACCGCGTGCTTTAACCCCTCATTATCCGCTTCTACACATCCTTCGGTGCTGCCATTTCACAACATCAAAGCCGCCTTCATTGAACCATAGCCATGGCGTTCACATTATACGATGCAACCATTGTGGATGCAAAGACCATCCTTGAGACTTTAGATGGTCTCCTCAAGAAAGCAGAGGAACAACCCAACGCGGAAAGTTTCCTAAAAGCGCGGCTCTACGAGGATATGAACCCCCTCACCTTTCAGATCCACGCAGCCACAAGGTTCTCAGAGCTCGTCCTTGCCAGGCTCACCGGGAGGGAAGCCGCGCAGTACGAGGACAACCTCATCTCATACGCCGACATGCACGCACGCATCGCCGAGGTTCTGGCGGCCCTTGAAAAGGCGGACAAGGATACTGTCAACCGATATGGAGAGGAGGTTTTGCCGACAGCTTTGCCATCTGCAGGGACAATGGACATCAGTGGGAAGGCGTTTGCCAAGGGAGCAGCGATTCCCAACATCTACTTTCACCTAAACATGACTTATGCCATCTTGAGAAAGGAGGGAGTGCCTTTGGGAAAGAAGGACTATGCGATGGGGTTTGCCATGGATCATATTCTCAAGCCGAAGCAATGAATGACATCATATAATTTTGAAGGAGAATAGCCCAGATAAATAAATGGGTCTTGTCGAGCACAACGCATCCATGCTTTACCGCTCGTTACTGCGCAGATTACTATTCACGGAAGATTTGACACGAGTCAATATTCGGTGAGGAGGAATTAGGTTCCATATCATATGTTGTTTATGAGAACATGGGCAAGCAAAGCCTCGGAAGCGGATACTCAAGAGCGAGCGGAAAATATTGCTGGTGATCTCCGTGATATTTGTTGAATGGGGGCTTGCAACACTGCATTTTGGTCTGGATGGATGAAAGACAGCTAGACAGAATAAAAGCAGCGTGATAATACAAAACGGATGATTTTAATACAAAATAAATATATAAAATACCATCTTAATTAATGCTATTTATACTAGGTATACATCGACAATGATTATTTCCTCCCCTCATTCTCAAAACGATAACAAGTTGTCTAGGTGTAGGGTAGGCATCAGAGTCTGAGCCACCACCTTTAAAATGGAGTCGGTCGGAGTTTTGTTGAACCCCCACCAACAAAAACCGGGCCTCTGTCTGCACTTTACTTCCTCCAATCAGCAAACAGATGTGACAGTCAAGACCGGACGATTGTGAGGTGGGAACTCATTCAGGGGTAAGATTGTTTCTGTCAATGCAGGCGCAGGCGCAGGCGAAGGCTCGTCAGCTCAAAGTGCCGTGTTCATGGGTCGACCATGGAGACGGGATTGTCAACTCCACTGTGTTTACTCGACCAATATTGCGGTGTGAACATGACTTTTCTATCTGCTTGCCTCTGTTGACAAAGATCATCAAGCTTAAACTTTGCATCTACACTAGGGACTACCCGTGGTCGCAGCATCGGAAGTCGGTGCACCCGTCATCTCTTAGCGGGCACATCTCGGTGAACCTTCACTTCGATAGAGTTCAAGTGTCTGGCGGTCTGCCCGAGATGCATGTTAGCCTCCCAGGATCCTCCAGACTGGGCGGTCGGCCGTGAGAACCCAGCTCACTGGTGGAACTCTCAACGGCTCGACGTTTATGCAACCACAGGTGTTGTATTAAGGAGTCAACCGTCTTGACGGATGGATGACGGACTTCCGAAGCTGCCGTTTACAATAACAAACTTCTCCAGGGCAATACGAGGCGATCCAATCGGTTCTCTCAGCTCTCCGATCCGTGTGGTTGGGCCATCTAAATTCGGCATGATGCCCCCTGGGCTGCCACTTTCGACCTACCGTTTTCTGCATCAGACCGGCGTCACGTCGTTGGCTAATTCAAAGGGGGCGAGCGTTGCATGGGGCTCAAACATGGTTAACCTTAACAAGCTTAAGCATTAGCACCAATAGCTTATCCAGGTTGCCGCATGGATGAGTAGGATGGGGCGCACAGGGGTCCGCCCTATCATGAAGCGTATTCCACACCCTAGTGGTGGAAATACTGCACCGGGGATCCTCATCGAGTAAACTAGAAACACGGCCGTGCCACGAGTTCTTCCGCCGTGTCCCCTCGCCGAGACTGGAGATTACTGCGGAGCAAAGGCCCGCCGGGAGGACCGATAGGCATCGGCTACGATGGCTGAACGAGGAGCCATCGTGCAACGCCGACAGTCCGGAGGCTCGATATAAAGATGGGTGAATGTCTCCTCGGTAGCTTTTGATTCAGCACCTCAACTCAACGCACTCTCATCAATCCATTCACTTGCCTGCTTCTTCAGCCACTCAACCAACAACCTCATCACTTTTATAACCGCCAATATGCACGCTCCCAGCATTGTCACTGTCCTCGCCGCCCTCCCCGCGGCCATGGCTTGCCTCGGCTACACCGGTGGTGTCCCCAAGGCTACTGGCAGCAAGTCTCTGAGCGCCCCCAAGACCCTCAAGAAGGGTGAGGTTTTCGATGCCGGCTGGGTCCGGTACGACCGTGGTGTGAAGTGCACTGGTCAGGCTGAGGGTGGTAAGTTGTCATTTCTCTGAACACTTCAATCAGAAGATTCTAATTCCACCTCTAGGCTCCAAGGACGCCGTCTTCATCCTCGAGGAGGGTGCCACTCTCCGAAACGTCATCATCGGTGCCAACCAGCGTGAGGGTATTCACTGCAAGGGCTCTTGCAACATTGAGTTCGCCTGGTTCGAGGATGTCTGCGAGGATGCCATCTCCATCCTTGGCAGCGGTACTGCCAACATCATCGGTGGTGGTGCCTACCACGCCTCCGACAAGGTCATCCAGCACAACGGTTGCGGTCACGTCAACATCGTCAACTTCTACGCCAACGACTACGGCAAGGTCTACCGATCTTGCGGTAACTGCAAGGGCAACACCAACTGCAAGCGCTCCGTGCACATGGAGGGCACCACCGCCGTCAAGGGTGGTGAGCTCATTGGCATCAACACCAACTACGGTGACAAGGCCACCTACTCCAACAACTGCTACCCCAAGACCCAGTGCCAGGGTTACAAGGGCTGCGACAAGGCCAAGGGCGAGTGCGAGCCCTCCAAGGCTGCCAAGTGCTAAATGGCTCGTTGACGGGCTGTGCGCTTTGAGTTGTTCGTTTTCTTCTTCTATGATACCATTGCCGGCATCTTTGTATCTGTTTTGACACTATAGAGTGGTGGATCGCTACCTGTACATATTATCTTAGCGATGTATATAAAAGTAACCCGCAGGCTTGGTCCTGTATGCCCCCATAAATCTGTCTCGTGTTAAGTTTGCAATGTGACCTCCGCTTTATCTTCATGGCTATATCCCTAGAGGGAAATGGTGACTTGAATTAGCTTGGTAGTGGCAGCGATGTAGGCTAATTCTCAAAACATGCACCAGAAGACTTGAATATGGTGTTGTAAATTGGGCAGAGAATGGATGTTGAGCCAAGAGAGATTGACTGTCAGATAACTTGGACAAATAACGACTCCTTGCTTCTCCTGTAGAGCCAGCCAGTACAGGACCAGTTGTATCTGAATGATTGCCGATCCAAGTCATTCCCTTGGGCTCTTCGGCTGACGTTCATCAGCTCTGCCGCCCCTTACAAGTCCTTGCGCATTTGTTTCGCCTTCTTCATGTCCCTCATCTCCTGGTCATAAGCATTGGCCTGATCAAAGTTGCGGATAAAGCCGTAGTAGAACTTGGCCATGTTCACATGCTCACTCATCAGAAGCTTTTCATTAATGCTGTGGATATTGCTGAACGACTTGAGGCTCCCAGGACTCCACCTGTAAATGTTCCTTGACAGATCTATAAGAGCCCAATGTTAGCCAAAAATAATCCAATTACCTCCCCGGATCAGACCACCTACCAAGGTAGTGGCGAGTATCAGTGTTGCCTGTCATGGTACCAGGGGCTGGAACGACGTTGGTGCCCCGCTGAGCAAGGGTGTGGCGGATAGTGCCAGTGAATATATCCCAGACATGACCCTTAGTGGGAGAGACAGGCGTGGGGTAGTGCCTTTCCCTTGCCTCCAATATGAGCTTGCCGCTGTATGCAGGCTCCCAGAACGGCCTTGGGGTCTCGCTCTCAGGGGAGATGCCATGGGCCTCACGATATTGCATATAGTCTTGATCGCCTTTGAAGGCCTCGACTTGAAGGTTGTACTTCCGGGCCACTCCATAGGCCAGTTTTGCGATGCGGTGTTGGATACCGCCCACGCTGTCCTGAGGTGCAAATCGGTGGTTGACTCCCATGGTGACAAACTCGGGTAGAGAAGTTATCTTATTCCCTCCACAGAAAGAGCCAATAGCTTGTGAGGTCTGGATGCTGTACTGTTTCTCAGGCGAGACCTTGGCCCAAAGTTGAGCTGCCCCTCTGAGGTCGCCCCAGCGGATCATTTGAGTGAGAGCAGGGAGGGCTCGAGGTGTATAGCGAGTGAAGCAAACCAATCCCTCATGTACAGGGCCATTCTCGAGGATCCGAGGACTGAAAGGATTATCCTCCAGTGCGATGACAACATCTGCCATCATGCCAATGGCCGTGTTCGGAGTAGGGGTAGCGCTGTGCCCGCCGACAACACTGAGGTCGAACCACACGTCCAGGTAGCCCTTTTCATAGACGGCGGGGAGAGCATATAGCGTGTCACCGACCTTCTCTAGGCCAGCGCCACCTTCGTCAAGAATGACAGTGATCCCGTCCTCTCCGTATCTCTCCTGCAGGTGCTTCGAAATCTCACCCGCTCCGCGACGACCAGAACACTCCTCGTCAAAACCAAAGGCAAAGACAACAGTGCGGGATGGTTGGTAGTCTTGCTGAGAAAGAAGAGCTTCCATGGCAGACATCAGGGCGGTGATGGCTGACTTGTCTGAGGAGCCACGGCCGTAAAGATATCCGGTGGACTCGTTGTAGTAGCCACCGAACGGCGGGTACTCCCACCGATCAAGGGTTTCTTCTTCGACTGGCACCACGTCTTGGTGGGCAGTCAGGAGGATCGGGGCAAGACTAGCATCAGACCCCTCGACAGTGTAAACGAGCCCAAACTGGTTGATAGTCTCTACAATAGCATGTTTGTGCCTTGATTTCTTGCTGTTAGTTTATGCCCCTCGTCTTGAGGTTCATGTTGGATGCCTTACACGGTCGGATAAGTCTCCTTCATGAGGTCGGGGATTTCACGGAAAGGCTTCCATCGTTCGTCCTCATCCATATCTCCTAGGTCATCATAACAAATCGAGGGAATTTGGACAAACGGCTGATGGCGCTTGACAAAGGTCTCGATTGCATCACTGCCCGAGAACAGGTCGTCCGAGCTCACCAACCCGTCCTCCGAGGGGTCCATGGGGCGAGAGAGCTCGCAACTAAGCCAGGAGGCGTCGGGCTTTGTTTCATGCCCTGTACCGGGCTTTTTTTCCGCCTCGGCCTTTGCGTTTGGCCCAAGGCGGTATTGCTTCTCATTGGTGAAGGCAAAGGAAGACACGTCGCTCGCTGCAGCGAGGACGGCAAGGCTCCAAGCGGAGGCTCTCATATTGAGGAATTTGGTGGGTAAATTATGCTTCAAGAGGTAAAAACAAGAATAAACCGTCAATTAGGGATGATAGTCAGGTCATCTGGAGAGCCGGTTGAAGCACTCTTATACTCCCCCATGTCTTGGGACGAACTCATCCGGCCTGCCGGTCCTCAGTCGACAGCTTCGTGTCTGAAACAACCGGTCTAACGTAGTGGTGTCCCAAATGCAACCCGGGCCGCGTAAATACGCCTTGTTTTGATCTGCATCCTGTCCGATGTTTCACGGCAGACACTCGACAGACGGAAAGATGCTGAAGGACCCAAGATACCTGCAGATGGCCCATCTCGAGTTCATCCCTCTACCACGTTCTGCAGGTTCGTTCATGACGTGGCAGTCGGCCCGCAAAGAATCGGCATATGCGTTGACCATGTCTCACAGCCCCTCTCACTCGAGGGCGAATCGCCATCCTGACATGAAGCTGTTCCACTGGATGGTGATGGATGGGCTTCCGTCCACAGAATATGGAGTAGATTTCTCTCAATAGTTACCCCGCAGATGCACGTCAACGAGTGGGTACAACCATTTTGTCCGGCCGTCGAGGCTCGAAGACGATCTTCTCCACCTGGGATGCATGTAGGTTGAGGCGGGAGAGCTCATATCGAATGATTCCTGCCGTTCCGCTGTAGTTGCTTGTGGGTTCGACTGAGGCAGATCTGGTCAGATGGGTAGGTCGATCAGCTCCGTTCTTGTCTTGGCTTTGAACAGGGGGTTCAATATTGACCTATAACCTCACGATTGGGCATCCTTGAAGGCGCGAGAGACGAGATACAGATCCTCGGCCCAGAACGAATCGTAATGCTCATGGCTGCATGCTTGCATATTCATCGTCCCGTCCCGTCTTGGCGCCTCCACTGGAGTTAGCCTCGATAAGATACTGGCCTCGGTAGGATGGTTATATTGCTCCTTGAAAGCCTAATCCCTCTAAAACTCTCTCACTCCAACCGGTCTACAGAACATCATCTAGCCGATCAGGGAATCTGCTCGGTCACACCATCAGGTACAAGAGCCGTCTGTAAGCCCGGCGATGATAGACGGGATCGTAACCGCTGTGCCTAGCGTACAGACATCTAGGCCTGCAGATATGGGGCTGTAAGGGTGCGCCTCTACCACCCCAGCTTCTCCATGGCTATGCAGCGCCAATCGAAAGCTCGTGTCATATCTGCAGCTTGTGAGATCCTCACCCTGCAAAATATGACGAATCAATCCAATCTGAACGCTGCCCATATCTCACTCGAACTCAAGGCTCGTTGTATCCACTCGCTTCTGGCGTCACGAGCAGAACCCTGCTGCCTGCACGCTGCTCTTTTCGGCCACAATGGGCTGACCCTTGGCCGGTATCGTGAACGCTGGTGGAGCAAAAACCCAAACCCCCTCCCCAAGAAAGCTCGGCACTGTAATGGAGTCAAAGCCCGACATCTCTCGGTGCGCCTTTGTTTCCCCGGCCATGTCTCTCACCGCGTATAGTGTTCCGTAGTACAAATCCGCAGAGCAGATCGACTTGTCTCTTTTTGGGTATTTCTGGACATGACCTTGATGCCCCTATACGCTGCTCTCTCTGAATGGGTCCTTGGCTGCACCAGGCCGTCAGAGATGGTTTCACCAGAACCCGAAGCTTGCGGTTTACGATGCTGTTGGCATTGGCATGCTGGTTGTTGAATCATTCTTTGGAAGCTTATCTGTAGAATAATCACATGCAGAGTATCGCATAACAAGAGGAACGAGGGAGCATGTTGATACATCGAGTGAAGCTGTTCCAGGGCAACCATAGAAGGTTTCTTCTTCAGGCGGCGATGGATGTTTCGTCCCATTCTCAGTCGCCGGGCTTTCAGGTTTCATAATTATAGAAGGGAACACACACACTGTACCTCTCACACCTGAATGGGTCGACTAGTAATGGAACTTGAAAGGGAGGGTGTAGAGGATACAACCACCAGTCTACCTCACCCCACCTCCTTACGGAGGTACGAACAACAAACCCAACACCTTCATCATGTCCATCAGGCAGTATCAATCAACAATGGCGCATTTCAGCATCTACATTCACTCAACTTTTCCCTTCATCCCTGCCACACGCTCCCCTGAAGCGCTAATGCGATAGTGTAGCATCACTCACCGCAACATAAGCGCAGGTCCTTCCCCCGTATACGGCTCAGTTATCCTATCAACGGACAGGGTTCAACTATAACAAGGAACGCAATACCCAGTCTATCTATGATAGATACCAGCTCGAGCTCTTCCATGTGTGGTTGTAATGTTCAAGCTACGACAGTTTGTATTGCCGGTTTGTCTTGGCGCCGCCGAACAGAGTCTCCTGAATATCAATTATCTTATGTTTCGGTTTCATCCTCACCGTTGATCTATAGAATTTCTACGCCTCTAGCGCGTGCCAAACTGAGCCTCGTGGTGGGATCACTAACTGAGACTATGATAGCACGGTAACCTTGTCTATATTTATAAGGTCCTTAAGAATCTACCACTGGCCAATCTCTCAAGTTCTTAGTATTGATCCCATTTCTTCCTTCACCCAAATGCAGCCATGCCACAGAGTCTGGACAATCAGTGACGAGACTGTGCAGGAAGTAACAGCACCGCATCGATCGAGACTCGGGGCCTAAGAAATAGGCCTGCTGCCTGGTTTCTAGCACAACGTACCTCCCTTCCGGCCGATGAAACCTTTGACAGGCTGCAGTGATCTCACCGAGCTTACGATGACCTCAATGGCTGGTGTCTGCACGGGGCTTACTCCGGTTCCGATGAGCGAAGCCAAGTCCGACATGCAGGGGGCTACCGAATCAGCCCTGTCGGTCGCCGCCTTGATTATCCCCTCTCACCGGATGTGACAAGGATCCGCGGTGCATGCCTGACTGAATCAAGGAACAACAGAGACACGTTACTAGACATTACCACCATAAACCATTGCTACCGTAACAATGTATGTTAGATGAAAAGAACTGTCCACGCCCGTCTTTTCAACAATTGTAATCGGCCTCCGAGCTCCCTCAGCAAGAACACCATAGGGCACTCGGCCTGTCATCAAACGCCAAAATGCCGCAAAACTTGGTTGACGAGATCGAGATAAAAGAATTTCCCGAGAGGGTTAGCCACGAGAAGAATCTATGCGCCTTAGGCCACTCGTTCCTCGCTGTTCTCAATGTGGTGGCGCTCATTCTAGCCTCCCTCGCATACAGCCAGAACGAGTCGAAAAAGCACGCCGAGCTTGCACTCTGCGTGTTGGTATGAACCAAGTCTCTCGAGATTCTGGTCTTGTAGGCTAACGGAATGATGAGATGGGCATATTTGTTCCCTTCATCTTTTCCTCCGTGTGGCTCATCATCAGTATCAAACCTAGCGATAAAAGGGCCGCGACCAAACTGATCTTTGTGGCTGTTGTTGTCACTTTCTACTGCCTCTTATCGTGAGTGAATCTTTGATAAAATAATACAGAAATAACTGACAGGCCACAGTTTCGGCTTTGGTGTGGCTTTTGCAAAGCGGCTGATCAAGAATGAGGAATGGGGGCCCAAGATTACATTTCGGATTGCGTCAACTGTGGTCAATCTGATAAACGTGTATGTTTTTTAGTCCGAAAGCCGTACCGACTGTAACTAATCTACTTGATGTAGCCTGGTTGGGTTCGTTATCCTCTGGTTTCACCAGCGCCTGGGTGCTGCCATTCCAAGCTACCCCATCACGCCAGGTATGGCAGCGTGAACATATTTTATGCACCATTAGCCCAGCTACAGCTCAGCGGGGTGAAATAAGTTCCAAATGAACCGTTGCATGGAACGTCTTTGCAGAAGTGAGCATTTTATGACTAGATTTGTAGTACCGTCAGGAGGTGTCGGATGTTATCAAGTGACTGTTGTCCAAAGCCAAAGTGAGGCCAATATGACAGCAACATATGAGACAGATTGTGGATACTAGCTAAAGAAACATTACATATCTATTCCTGCATTTGAGACTTGATATAGTCAATATTATGACATGGTCGATGTGTGTAGCTGCTTGGGTGAACCATGTATGATCGAGAGAATGGATGACAGCAACAACAGACACAGCACAGCAAATACAGCTATACAACCAAGGCTAAGTTCTAGCTTTTGCGTCATTTTCTTCACTAGAGCTTCAATTCTCCGTCACTGTTAACATATCTCATGCTCAAAGTGCCCATTACCTGGGCTGTTGGGAACTTGACATCCCTCTTTAGTGTATTCTGTGACTTCTCTTCACCCTTGAGATATTAATGCTAGAATTAAAGTCTACTTTTAATGGAAATATTCCGAATGTATGGTGAAGCGCTTCCTAGCCTCCTTAGAGGCAGTCACACCCAAGAAGTCCTATGCGCCTGGGTGCCTCGAGCCATTGATGCCACTCTAGCTCTTCATCATCTCCGATCTGATCCCAGACATGTTCCATAAAGTCAATAGAGTCCTTGAAGGTCATACTCTCGCTGCATTCAGCATCGTTCTCAATGATCTTCCATTCACATCGAGGCATCCAGGGTTCCACCTCGACTAACCGTCGGTCTTCCAGGTAGAAAGCCACGTCCTGTCCCTCTCTAGTTGTGAGTTTCCCAATATCCACAGCATGCTTTCGCCTGATGCTGTAGTCCACAATCCAAATATTGTTCAGAGAGGTCTGGGACAAGATGCCAGCGACCTTGTCAATCATGTCAAGCCCCCATTCCGGATTGTATTCCAACGCGATGTTTTTGACAGTGTCAAAACCATTCATCGCAGATGCGATGGGGTGACGAGTAGTGAAGTTGAACCAATCAATTGTTTCCAGATTTAGCGGTTGGAGCATGAAAAGGTCTCGGTGTGGGAAGACGGTAAAGAAATTGGTATGCCCGTCGAGGCCGATGAAGTGGCCCGTTAGCGGCATATTGATTTTCTTCTTGAATGGCATAGACCAGAAAGATCCCCAGTCTTTATCCATAAAAGTTTGCCACTTGAGGCGGCTGAAATGGCGTTTCATGAGGAGCCTGGACTCTTTGCAAGCGCTCCACAATCCTCTGTCGAGGAGGGCGACGCTAGCGAAGGAGTTCTTAGATCTTGGAATAGCAAGGCGGTGATCATCAGGGGAGCCATGGGGGAGGATGACTTCGATATTCTTTCCAATGACGTTATCGTACTTTGGGTCATAGATTTGGAAGATTTGCACCCCGGGAAGGGGAGGTCGAATAGCGAGTTTCCATATTTGATCTCGAAGCTCCCAAGGGAGTTTAATAAAGTGATGGAAGGTGTCATTCATTTGAAAATGCTGAAAAATAAGCGGATCTTGGGTATAATGCTCAGGAATGAGTGATGTGACTGAGGGCTTTGTTTATCTATTCGCAGGGGATGGCCTCTATTTATACCTGCCTACCTCGCCCAACAGCTTGCAACTCATTCATGGTCGTCTGAGCCACCACATACACTGAACTTTGCGAAGGGCGAAGCTTAAGGTAAACTCTCCCGTTAGAATTTCCAACCTGCACTACACAGCCCATCCCAGAACCTTGTCCAGAGTTTACTTCCAGTAGACAGAAACCTCTATTTTGTAGTTTACTCTACTCTGAGTATCACAGGGGATGATTGATTCATCTTTTACGGACCGTCCAATGCTTTGAGTACTTATCAGGTCATTGGGTGAAGCCTGTTTCTCAGCGCTCCGAAAGCAACCCTAATAAAAAAGATGTGCTTGACCTAACGCCTCCATTGCAGTCGCTGTGGTTCATAGAAGCTCCTCAATGACTCATTCTCCATAAAGTATGTCAGAAATCCAAAGATGACGCGCACGTGGGGACATAAGGAACCTATATCAGGCTCCCTCCTCTCTTGATCTTCTTTCAATCAACACAGCGCAAAGCCAAAGGCTGCTATGAAACTGGTCAAGATTAACTTCAGTGAGGTCACAGACGACTGTAGGAATGGGCGGGCTACACGTTTCAACACCAGCTTCCATCCTGCAGACCAAGTCCCCGCCGATCTACCGATACCTTCAGAGGCGCCTTATGCCTTCGCCCGGTGGCTTCCGCTCATCCTTCAGACCAGAAACCTCGATCCGTCAGCCGTTCAGATGGTCCGTCTTTCTCGCGGCCAAGCCCAACTGCTCGTGGATGCCTCAGCAACTTCCATTATCACGGGTGAGTTGAGCCGCGCGCTCGAGGAGGATCTCAAGGATGAAGTCGCCCCTGCCATTTCGTCTCTTCACTTCCCACCCGAAGGGCTCTTCATGCGCTTGACGGGCTGTTCGCCCAAGGACGGAAGATGGAGAGATCCTACCCGACCATCACTTCACTCCAGGGACGACATCATTCTTCGTCTGACAACCTCACATCGAGCACGTCACGACATTATGAACAGTCTCGAATCTGGGTCGGAAACTGTCGCCATCACATTGTTGCCTTTCGATGGTCGGATGGACAGTAGGCGCGAATACCGAGTGTTCTGCTGTCCTACAACCGGAAGCATCACGGCTGTGAGCCAATACTGCTGGCACAAGCCTTGGCTTTTCCATTGCAGGCCGGGTACGGCGTTGAAGCCAGTCGCAGACAAGATTTGGGCCGGCATTGTTGCCCTTCATCGGCAAATCATGAACGATCTCAAGCCAGACGCCGAACTCGACAACCTCCTGCTCAGACAAGGGTTCACGTTTGACGTCTTGTACGACGAAGACGATGGAACAACGGAACTTGTGGAGCTGAATGTATTTGGGGCGAGGAGTGGGTGTGGATCTTGTCTCTTCGATTGGGTCAACGACTTCTCCCTCCTCTACGGAGAAAGTGAGGATGTACAGTTCCGGGTCGCTTATTGAGGTGAAACTAGTAGTCAACTACCAAAATAGAGAGCAATCCAATTATTTCTGCAAGCGAGCGATATCAAAACTGGGCAGGTTCCAGGACCAACTCTTGTGTTATGCAGTTGGGCCTCGATCATTATTACAAGTTTCGCGGCAGGCTAAAAAGACATATGGATTAAAAAGAAAAAGACATTCACATCCCCCTTGTTAAACTCCTTTGACTCGCAGTTTCATCCTCACTATCAATCGACTTGCGAGTTATCGCAGTCTCGACTGTGATATGGATGCGTCCGTCCGCGGGATAAGAGCGTCGTTTCGGGCCCACCTCAACCACACTTCCATTGCCAGTTGGTACCTGAGCTGCCCTAAGTCTTCCTGGTGCACTCTTTGTAGTCAGAGACAGTGCGCAGGCTGGTGGTGTTCGGCTGTTTCTGTCTGAGCCGTTGCGGTTGCGGTCTTGAGCAACCTTGGTGATGAGATCTGACATATGCATTTCGATGAACAGCTTGACCAAAAAGGCCAGGGAGTGGAATTGGAGGTAACTACATGCAACAGGTCAGCCATGGCACACGTTTAGGTCAAGAACTGGGTCCTTACACAAGCTTGCTGGGCAAGGACATGAGCCCGATCAGCGCGATCTAGGCACGCGGTTAGTGGAAGCTCTAGCAGCAAGAGACAAGGAGACTATAGAGGAAGCTTACATCGAGAGAAATGGAGGCCAGGATCATGCCACAGTTAAACTGGAACAAGGAGAGGTACTTGTTGTTGAGCCCGTGACTGACCATCCGGTTTCGAACCAGTTGGACGAAGCGCAGGTTAAGCGATAGGTCAATGATGGAAAAGATGGCCATTTCGCATCTCTCCCAGATCTCGCTTATTCGCATCCACTTGTGTGAGATCTGAAGCTGGGCGGGGACCCAGGTGACCATGACACTGATATTGACCAGCAATATGAGGAAGAAGACTGCCCATCTTAGGCGGGAGACGGAGGCGGGGTTGGGCATCAAAAGTGCGAGACGGTTGACGATGATCTGCGTGAGAAGCTGGATCTGAAGCGACCAGAAGCAGGCTTATACGACAAAGTGTAAGCGGATGGATTCCCAAGGAACACGGCGGTTCGGCACTCGTTTACCTATAAGGAAGAACAATTGAAAGCTGCAAGATGGCCATTGGTAAGTCTCTCTGCTACTAGACGGATGGCATACAAACCTTGGTTTAATAAATCCACGTTGAAAACACCAAGCGAAAGCCCCAAGCACGATATTCACTGCCCACCCAACCCAGATCATGACAAGGTACGCCGTGACCTGGCGCTTTCGTCTCCATGTTTCCAAGGTCTGAATTGCGGCTCGGAGGGCGGCGAAAAAGACGAAAGCAAAGGAAAACCCCCAGAAGATGCTGGAGCAGTTCATGTCGACATCGTTGGGGGCGTGAAAGACGTATGAGTCCGGGACGAGGAAGCCATTGCTCGACATTTTGGCCAGATTCGGCAGCACAATCACGAATTGGTGGTACAATACAGAAACAGAAAAAGACTTGTTTGCCTCCTCGAGGTGGGTGCCCTCTCAGTTAAGAGGGACGAGTCGCCACGAGTCGCCTCCCACACCCTCAACCTTGGGATTGCGGGGTAGCGGTTGTCTAGTCTAGAAGGCGGATAGCTCGATGCATTCCCCAGACTCGTTTGAAGAGTGAGCGCGAGTCATGATGGGTGAGGCGTCAGCCGCAAAGTTACACAGTAGCAGGCCTGGATTCCAAGTTGCGGGGGAGAAGAGCCAAGCAACGCACGAGCGTTGATGCTGATGCTGATGCTACCTTGTTCTGAGTAGAGGCAGAAGGTAGACAGTGCGTTTTTGACAGCAGTTAGTGAGAAGCTTAGCGTTGAATGCTTGAACAGTAACATGTGGCTGGTGGAAGGGGAGTTTTGTTCTTGATTTGATCATGCAACCTCGCCAATATGGAGCATCAATCTTGAGAGAATCATCAATATGATCATCGTTCGCTCTCTTACTTCTTTTATCCCTTTTTTATCCCTTTTTATGGATTTAATCCTCCTCATTCATCTCTGCACCGCTGGCATCTTACCGCCCCGTTATGCGTTAGCTCGCATGGATATCCCCAGTACAGAAATACTCGCCTAACTCCCTTAGTCAGCACCCTCATTAGACAGCTGGCCAGGTACCCACTACACCTCCTCGTTGTTCACCGCTCCCGCGTTCTTTTAATTTTCACACGACGCCATCAAAGAACGTCTTCTTCCCTCACCCAAACACCTTCACGACACCGATTAAGCTCTGCCCACCATGCGCGAGATTGTGAGCTTGCCCTCTGTCCGTTGTTGCTAGACCGTCTGTGTGCTAATCCAGCTCTCTTCGCCTCGCAGGTTCACCTCCAGGTCGGCCAATGTGTACGTATTTATCTGCCCCTTTCCATGGTGCCACCTTTGTGTTGTTCCGTTGCTAACTTCCACCAGGGTAACCAAGTCGGTTCTGCCTTCTGGCAGACGATTGCGGGCGAGCACGGCCTCGACACCAACGGCGTGTAGGCAACCCTCTCGAACCCATCGTCTCGTCGTCCTCTTCTCACGCTTCGACCAGGTACAACGGTAACGACCACGTCCAGCTGGACCGTATCAATGTCTATTTCAACGAGGTACACACGACATCGCGTGACATGATCCAACCCAATCCGTGTCTCGGTCTCTGATCGAGCTTCCCACAGGCATCCAGCAACAAGTATGTTCCCCGAGCCGTCCTCGTCGACCTGGAACCCGGCACCATGGACACCGTCCGCTCCGGCCCCTACGGACAGTTCTTCCGCCCCGACAACTTCGTGTTTGGACAATCGAGCGCCGGCAACAACTGGGCCAAGGGCCATTACACCGAGGGTGCTGAGCTGGTTGACCAGGTCCTTGATGTCGTTCGTCGTGAGGCCGAGGGCTGTGATGCTCTCCAGGGCTTCCAGATCTCTCACTCTCTCGGCGGTGGTACCGGTTCCGGCATGGGCACGCTTCTGATCTCCAAGATCCGTGAGGGTAAGAGCTCAATCATTGCCATGACGCACAGTTCCATCTGCTAATCACCTTTCCAGAGTTCCCCGATCGCATGATGGCTACCTTCAGTGTCGCCCCTTCGCCCAAGGTGTCCGATACCGTCGTTGAGCCCTACAACGCTACTCTTTCCGTCCATCAGCTGGTCGAAAACTCGGACGAGACCTTCTGTATCGATAACGAGGCTCTGTACGAGATCTGCAAGCGCACTCTCAAGCTGGCCAACCCTGCCTACGGTGATCTTAACCACCTCGTTTCCACCGTCATGTCTGGCGTTTCCACTTCTCTGCGCTTCCCCGGACAGCTCAACTCCGACCTGCGCAAGATGGCCGTCAACATGGTAAGTCTATGCAACTCGATTGATCAAAGATGCATGTTACTGACTGATTTCCTTTTCCAGGTCCCCTTCCCTCGTCTCCATTTCTTCATGGTTGGCTTCGCTCCTCTCACCGGCCGTGGCTCGCACGCCTTCAGCGCCGTCTCCGTCCCCGAGCTCACCCAGCAGCTCTTCGATCCCAAGAACATGATGGCCGGTTCCGATTTCCGCAACGGCCGCTACCTCACCTGCTCGGCCATCTTCCGCGGTCGCGTTTCCGCCAAGGAGGTTGAGGATCAGATGCGCAACGTTCAGCAGAAGAACTCTGCCTACTTTGTTGAGTGGATTCCCAACAACGTTCAGACCACTCTGTGCTCTGTTCCTCCCAAGGGTCTCAAGATCTCGTCCACCTTCGTCGGAAACTCGACTGCTATCCAGGAGATCTTCAAGCGTGTTGGTGAGCAGTTCACGGCCATGTTCCGTCGCAAGGCTTTCTTGCATTGGTACACTGGCGAGGGTATGGATGAGATGGAATTCACCGAGGCTGAGTCCAACATGAACGATCTTATCTCGGAGTACCAGCAGTACCAGGAGGCCGGCGTCGATGACGAGGCCTACGACGAGGAGTACCCCCAGGAGGAGTATGCTGAGGAGGAGCAGTAGAGTCGATTCAGATGAGGTGATTTACTTTCGACCACCAGACTATTTGTCTATCATGACCTCGCCACAAATTTTACATACCTAATTGGCGAGACAAAGATCCCTATGCTAGCTTTGTGATGTGTATGCTCCAAACTGATGTGATGAACAATCCCTGACCAACACCGACCCCTACCATCGGGAATCGGCTTGATCATACCCCGATGTCAAGACCATGAGACTACGTAGGTATGCAATGCAAGCTGGTAGTGGGTCAGGGTTTCATTGGCACATCTGGGGCCGGCCTAGAGCATGTGAACAAAGAATCGCTTTATTGCTAATTGTTTGAGTATTGTTCCCTCTGGATACACTCATGAAGATCATTCATTTCTACCCCTGTCTAGAATCCCAACAAAATGTTGTATCCCGGTCAGACTTTACGGAGTGTTGGGCACTACCCTAGACCGCTGGTATTGGGACCTCGGTGAATACAGCAGCACGCGTTGACGTTGGACACGAGCAAGAGCTGATCTCTAACATACATTTCGAGTAAATAAATCGTTGTGTCTTGCATGGTTCTAAGCGTTTGGCCACTAACATGATGATACACCGACATTATGATACACTGGACGACTTGGTTGTATTATCCCTTTGGCGCTGCTCTTGTGGCATGTGTTATCAACAACGCCATCCCTGTCTGTGGTGGCCCTGTGCTATTGCGCTTCTGGGAACTCTCATCTCGTTTCAAAGCGCTCACGTATTAATAACTGTGTCGATCCGAGAAAATCTTTCGATTGTCCCTCTCTGCAACCTACTTAACATAGGGCTCCTGAGACATGCCATGTACTTGGCCGGAGATTATCTGCCATTTGACGTGGTGCCACTTTACCCCGGCTCCTCCAAAATGAACACTGCAGCCGTTCAGGGGTATGCTATCTCCACTATCTGTATACCCCTGGACGTTCACGGGCGCAGCCGCATGCACAGTTCCTGTCTGCTTAGTTGCAGGAACTGAACCTGAAGACATGGACGGCGAGCATACCTTGGGTCACTTGGATCCTGACTCCTGAGAAACCCTCTAGTCATCGTCCCAAATGAACCTATCTAGCTTGACCAGTCACGATTGGCACTTTGGTTACAAAGCTAACGCCCTCTTGGTTACCTGTCAAATAGGCCATTTCGTGTAAGCCACTGTACGTACACAGTCCTCCGGAAGCCACGCCACCCCCTGCATCCTGGGAACACAGGTCCATACCACAGAAGATGGGCAACAGCCAAGGGGCAAAGACAGCAAGGTTTGCATTCAATATCTGGATCAAATCATCGTGTACATGCATCAGGGTCCTCAGATCCTCACCCATCCAGTCAAAGCTCCTTTACAATCTTATCCAGAGCCCCCAACAGGATATCTGCATGATGCTTCTGGAAAATCAGCATTGGCCGCAGACGAACCGACGATGCTCCACAGCCGCCGATATTGATGCCATGGGTTTTGGCCAGAGCCAAGAACTCGTCCCGCCGAGGATTATCAAACGCAATAAAAGTCCCCTCTCCTTTGCCACGCAGATTGGTCAACTTTCCGGGGTATTTTGTGGCCAGCTTCTCGATCTCGCCGTAGAGGTAGTCGCCAACAGCAGCCGTGTTATTCACCAAGTCTAGTCGCTCAATCTCGTCGATGATGGCGCCAAAGAGGATAGCTCGGGCTGGATCTCCCATCCAGGTGTTGAATAGTCGGTACGGTTTGTTAGGTCTGATATCAGGGTTGCCAAAATAGAACCCGCCTGTTTGAGCCTTCTTGGAGAATGTGACCATGTCAGGGGGGTCGGACAAGTCCCAATGTTCGTGGGCCCAGAATCGACCAGTCGCCCCGACGCCAGTCTGGACCTCATCAACGATCAATAGGACCTTGTGACGTCGTATAATCTCCCTGAGGCCCTGAAAGAAGGCAGGGCTTGCGTGATTATCGCCACCTTCTGACTGGATGGGTTCCACGACGACAGCTGCGACCCTGCTAGGATAGTTCTTAATGATTTGCTCGGCTTCTTCCAAGCACCTCTGCTCCTCCTGCTTATTTTCTTCAATGTGATCCTCGAGAGGATACTTGATGGCTGGAAATGAGCACTGAGGCCAGTCAAAGGCAGGTATATCAAGCTTGTGAATCGGCTTGCTGTGAGTAGTTGACAGACTACCGAAGAGACGACCATGGAAAGCTGCTTTGAACGACATGATGGAAAGGTTGGGCGACCCTGGCTGGTGATTGAGCATGGTGCTCTCGATTTCTTCCTGCGTGAACTCTGCATCGCGCTGGCCACGCTCCTGCTGTCGCTTCCAAATGAAGGCAGCCTTGTAGGCTAGCTCGTTTGCATCTGCTCCGGAAAGCGACATATAGACTTGATCCATGCCCTTCGGGGCCACTTTGAGCAATCCCGTCTCTAAGATGCTGGCCCAATCGTTCTGGGGAAAGTTACCCATAGCGGGACGATTGATCAACGCGGATGCCATGTTGGGAGAGGTTGCAGCTTTGAGTAAGGTAGGATTGTTGTATCCCACCGGGATGGAGGCGATTTGGGCGTACACGTCCAGCATGACGTTGCCGTCAACGTCGACAATATAGTTGCCATAGCTCTTGTGGTAGTCTACCGAAATGACAGCAGCACTGGCGTCACAGACTTTGTCAAGTCTGCGCACCGCCTCCTTGCTCTTGGGTCCCGGGACTGCAGTAAAGACAGTCGGCCCTTCGGGCTCGTCAGGGAAGAAAGGAGCCTCGTCTGTGGCAGCCCTCACAACCTTCTCGATGAAAGTCGGCATGGCGAGATACGACGTTGGTGATAGGATGAGATTCTTAAGAATAGCTTCAAAGTTTCAGATCAACAAACTGAAGTGTCGTGCTATATCAACACGGCGTCAACGGTTCTAGGTCTCTCAGTTAAGAAGAGTTGAAGTGCAAAGATCAAAGACCACCCCGCAACATTTGATCTAGGTTTGGGCAGATGAGGGGTTCCAACTCAACGGGTGTCGTCATTGTCAATTGCCTTTACCTTTTACTTTCTACTTCATGAGAGATGTGTGGCAAGCCTAGTGTCCCATCGTCACTAACGGACGGCCAACCAATCCTGGGTTAGACGTGATGGCTTTCCTAATTTGGCCTCCCGCCACTACATTAGCATGAGAGCCTCACAGGTGATCAAGTCGCCGTCTTCCTGTAGATCAGAGGTGCATGTCTCACTAGCCCTCGCTGAATATCGGCCGCTAGATGCCGCCTTGGTCGGACTAATAGCCGACTCAACCGCTGAGGCGCGGGGATGATTGTGAACGAAGTCGACGGTTAAGAAACAATTATTTAGGTTTGAATGAAATATTGTTTGTAATCCTGAATCTTCCCCCTCTGAGTCTTGTATTCTATCGCTTCTCACAACCCCAACACCAAAGATCGGTACAGCTTGCTACCATGGGCTCTAAGATCCTCGAAAGCAATCCAGTCAGCATATACGGCCTTTCAATCATACAAACACACGACCGCAAGACAACGTGCGCGATGGTTGCGCAAGTGGAACGACCTCTGTTTGGAAAATGCCGACGATCTTGCCCTCATCCTCTGTCTCGAGAATGGAAAGACACTAGCTGAAGCAAAAGGGGAGGTGACTTATGCAGCCTCCTTCTTGGAGTGGTTCGCTAGTGAGGCCGAACGTACTAATGGCGACGTTATCCCTTCTTCCAACCCGAAGCAGAGGATCCTGGCCTTCAAGCAGCCTCTTGGTGTGGCAGCGTGCATGGCCCCCTGAAACTTCCCCACCGCCATGATCACTCGGAAATGCGGCGCGGCTCTAGCTGCTCGCTGTACAACCGTATGGAAGCCTGCCGGAGAGACGCCTCTCAGCTGCCTGACTCAAGCTGTGCTCGCCCAAGAGGCAGGTTTCCCCAAAGGATGCATCAATGTCATTACCACCCTCGACTTGGTGGCCGAGGTTGGCGAGACTCTTTGTACCAGCAAGCTCGTGCGCAAGCTGAGCCTCACGGGCAGTACAAGAATTGGAACTACTCGCGAGCCAGTGCAGCGGAAATTTGACCAAGCTGTCCCTGGAGCTCGGCGGAAATAGTCCCTTTATCGTCTTTGACAATGTCAATCTGGAGACAGCCATCGAGGCCTTGATCGTGGCCAAGTTCAGAAACTCTGGTCAAACATGCGTAACTGCCAACCGTGTCTTTGTGCAGAGCCGCATCTATGATGCATTCGCCAAGGCTCTTGTCGACAAGGTAAAAACGCTGAAGGTCAGTCCTGGTACTGAGCCAGATGTTTTTATAGGGCCCCTCACGCACGAGCGGGAAGTTGACAAGGCAATGAGCCATATTGAAGGTACCTAAGCAACCAGCCAACTATCATTAGAAATTCTAATAACATCTAGACGCAAAGATGCGCGGCGCCGAGGTGGTTCTTGGGAGGGCACCTTTAACAGAGTTCAGAAGATATTTCATTCAGCCAACTGTCATTAAAGACATGAGCCACGAAGACATGCTTATGAGTCAAGAAGACACCTTTGCACCGGTGGTTGGCTTGTACAAGTTCGAAACGACCGAGGAGGTTATTGCAATGGCCAATGACTGCGACGTCGGACTCGGCAGTTTTATCTGCACCGAGAGCACCCCTCGTATGTGGCAGGTCGCAGAAGCCCTCGAGGTTGGAATGGTGGGTGTCAACGTTGGAGTGCTCAGTGCTTGTGAGAGTCCTTTTGGTGGCGTCAAGGTGAGTGGCTATGGTAGAGAAGGCGGCCGACATGGTATCGACGAGTATCTGACTGTCAAGTCGATGCTGATCAACGTGTCAATCGAGGAGTCGGGAGCTTGAGTTCATAGGCAGAGACCAAAAACGAGGTTCATACTGTGCAACAATAGGTCGTTCGAGAGTCGACTAAACGACGGATTTTCATGCTTATTGCGACTTGATGCTAAGAAGGCTCATGTGCTGAGGGCTAGCTTGTACGACATTGTCCAGGCGGCCATAAATGGAGGTTGGACGCATCCACTGAAGCCTGGTTCGATAACCTCGACAAGATGTGCCCTTCAACTGGCATTGAATACACTGGCTTGTTTCATCGCACTTGAGCCGCCATGACCGACATGTCCAGCAGCCTGTAAACATCTTGCGAGGGGGACCCAGGGGAGCCAGAGACTGGCAGATTTGACTCCCGCCACGGAAATATGCAGCGAATCAATGCAAACCATCAACAGCTCATGAGCAACTTGATGACTTTCTATTGGCTCAATTGGCCGAGAACCCGACATCGGGGGCGATAAGACGAATGTCTGTTACTGCACCCCGCATCCAAGCAGAAACTTTTATTGGGGACAACTACCGAGACGCTGGCGAGTCAAGAAAAGCCGAGTGAAGGTTAGGGACATTCAGCCACCTCAAGTTCTCGAGGGGTACAGCAATACTGCGTGAAAGTTTCACTACAGCTTAATTCTCTGTTGTCAGTTGACTCTGTCTTGTTAAGCGCCATGACATCCAATCAGACAGTGGCCATTGTTGGCTGCGGTAAGTCATGTTACAAGTGAGAAACGATAAGCAAACTGATGTGATGGTGTAGGCAACATGGGCTCTGCCATCCTGAGCGGGTTGCTCGATGCGACACGGTCAGACCCCAATCCCCGCATCTCGCGATTCATCGTCGTCACAAAGACGGTCGAGTCTAGAGATCGCCTCAAGTCCCAGTTTGAGCAAGACATGGAACGAATAGTGTTGGCCAACGACGAAAGTCTCTGGGCCATGAAGGAGGCCGACATCATCATCCTCGGCTGTAAGCCACACATGGCCAAAGACATTCTAGGTGCTGAGGGCATGGAAGAGGCACTTTCCGGAAAGCTCTTGATCAGTGTTCTCGCCGGGAAAACACCACAAGTTCTGGAAAGCTATATTAGCAACAACAGCCATGCAAGCCCAAGACCCTATGTTGTCCGCGCCATGCCCAACGTCGCAGCGCGAATTCGCCAGTCCATGACCATTATCGAACATAACCCCTCCCTCCCCAATGAGCTAAGCGACACCTTGCGCTGGATCTTCGAGCAGATCGGGGGAGTCAAAGTATTGGCTTCAGAAGTGTTTGACATTGGCTCTCTGCTAGTCGGCTCGTCAATGGCCATTATGACTGTCGCCTTGGACGGACTTTTGGATGGCTGCGTCATGGAAGGCATGCGAAGGCCTGAAGCCTTGGAGTTGGCAGCGCAGAGCATGTTGGGGCTGGCCAAGATGTTACGTCAAGGCGAGTGCTCGCCGGCAGAGTATAGGGAGAATGTCTCATCGCCGAAGGGATGCACTATCACGTCGTTGTTGACAGTTGAGAAGGCGGCAGTAAGAGGCACCTTTGCGCAGTCCATTATAGACGGGACTAAGAAGATACAGGGATGAAACAGGGCTCTATGGTTTATTATTAAGGAGATTAGACTACAGGATAAAGGGAAGAAATCTTGAAATAGAGTGCTAAAGGTCCACTAATGTTGCGTACTTATGACGATCTTCGTGGTCTCTAAGTGTGATGAAGCAACGACCCTTCGACCTACTCTAGTCTACATCTTAATGACAAACTTTTCTCCTGGTGCATGGTCTAGATATACCTTCTCTGCCTCCTCCAGAGTGACCTCTTTCCATTTGCAATTACCAGCCTGCTCCCACTTACCACTCTGAAAGATGGGCTCAAGACTTTGAAGCAGCTCAGCCATCACACTGCTCTTGTGTGACACCGAATTGATACCAATGAGGCTCTTTTCAGCGCGGTAAAAGTCTCTCATTTTTAGTGTCAGCGTCGGGCTTCCACCTTTTGGCGCCGCGATAAAGACCAGTGTGCCGCCATGAGCGAGGGCGCCGTCGATGGCCGCCGCTGTGAGAGCTGGAACGCCAATTGTGTCGATGACAACATTCACGCCCTTCTTGCTGGTCAAATCTTGCACCGCGAGTAATTCAGGATCAGCGCTGGTATCGACATCGGCTCCAGGGCCACGGACAGCTCGAATAACCTGACAACCAAGATCCTCAAGCATAATTGCTGCTGCACTTCCAACAGCACCTCGAGCGCCTAGGACAAGTGCTTTATCCCCCTTCACAGCACCCGAGCGCTTGACCATGAGAGCTGCTGTTGTGAAGGGAACTCCAATGGTGGCCGCTTGTGTATGAGCGAGGGCTGATGGTTTTGGCGCAACACCATCAGCAGGCACAACAGCATATTCGGCGTGAAATCCATCCTCCGTAAAAGCGTGAGTGAAGCCTGAGGTGCCCATAACCGCCGAGTTCAGAAGCGGAGAGGGCTCAGTATCACCAGAGGCGACAACAACGCCAGAAAAGTCTCGCCCAGGAATGCGTGGAAATGTAGTCGAGCCGAAGCCGCCCAGGGCATTGAAGCTATCGGAAGGTTGAATCGCGGAGGCGTGGACCTTGACGAGCAAGTGCCCCGGGGGAGGCAGTGGAACTGGCTGCTTCGTGATGAAGGAGAGACTCGGCTTGAGGGAGCCTTCGGGTTTGGTGAGGAGAAGGGAGCGCATGAGAGTTGGACGTGACGAAGACATGGCGGTTGGTAGTCAAGGGGCGAAGGATCAGCTTTCTATGAACTGATGATGGCTCTCCGTTCAAGTTGCAATAGAAGAAAGCCCCGAAACATATATCTCAAAGTCATCGGGTCATTGCGGGTTCCAGAGACTAAGAGATCCGCAACATCCGCTCACCCGCAATTCCCGCGCCGATCCGCAGCAGCCGGGGGCAACTTTGAGATAGTCCATGACACAACGTCACGATTGGATTATTTATCACAGAGTTTTACATGGCTTGAAGCTGATAAATACAAGACATGACGCACTTTGATCTACCCGAGATGGCTACATAACTTCAACCATTCCCGTTGTCCTATCTTTCCTGGCCCCCCACCTCTATTTCTCTCCGCCAAGTGTCTGACAGCCCCTAAATATGTCCGAAACACAGCAGGGTCGCCCCTCCGAGGACCCCGAAAAGGCCCATTCCGAAAACGACAACAGAACTGAAGGATCAACAAGAAACTCGATCTCGGATGAACACTTTGAGCCACCACATTCGCCGCTTGGTGAGATAGCATTTATTGCCATCGTCTGCTCTGCCCAGCTCATGACCCAAGCCGGCCTTGCTCTCAGTGTTGTACCGATGCACATTATCGGAGACTCTTTCGGCATAGACAACCCCGGACAGATCAGCTGGTTCACTGCCGCATACTCCCTAACCGTCGGCACCTTCATTCTTATTGCCGGACGCTTGGGTGACGTTTTTGGCTACAAGCGCTTCTTTGTCGGCGGCTTCGCTTGGTATGGCCTATGGTCACTCATCGCCGGCTTTTCCGTATACAGCGGTCCGATACTATTCGACTTCTGTAGAGCTATGCAAGGCGTTGGCCCGGCATTCATGCTCCCTAACGCCATCGCCATCTTGAGCCATGCCTACGAGCCAGGCCGGCGTCAAGACATGGTGTTTAGCATGTTTGGCGCCACTGCGCCTGGGGGATTTGTCCTCGGAGCAGTATTCAGCAGCCTTTTAAGCCAGAGGGTCTGGTGGCCTTGGGCTTATTGGGTCATGTGCGCTGCTTGTCTTTTGCTTGCCCTGGCCGGCTTCCTCATTATTCCTTCCTCCCAGCATTCTCTTAACCGGGCACCTTCATCATCAAGTATCTGGATGCGTGTGGATGCCCTAGGTTCCATCACTGGCGTGGTAGCGCTCGTTCTGTTCAACTTTGCCTGGAACCAGGGGCCTACCGTTGGATGGACCGTTCCTTATACTTACATCACGCTGATACTCGGCGTATTGCTCTTTGGTCTCTTCTATTTCATTGAGACCAAGGCAAGTAACCCACTCATACCCTTCGGCGTCCTGAAAGTGGACTCGGTATTCGCCCTGGGCTGTATCGCTGCAGGATGGTCAAGCTTTGGAATCTTCGTCCTCTACATCTGGAATTTCCTCGAGATTTTTCGTAAACAGACACCGCTCCTCACTTCGGCTCAGTTCACTGTTGTTGCCATCAGTGGCCTTTGTGCTGCTTTGACCACGGGTGTCCTCCTTAGTCGCATACCTGCTTCGGCCGTCATGCTAATTGCAATGACCTGCTTCACCGTAGGAGGTATTCTCTTCTCGACTCTTCCCATTAAGCAGACCTACTGGGCCCAGACCTTTGTCGGCCTCATCATTCTTCCCTGGGGAATGGACATGTCTTTTCCAGCCGGGACCATCATTTTAAGTAGGGCCATGCCCAAACAACACCAGGGGTTGGCTGCCTCTCTGGTCAATACCGTCGTTAATTATTCCATATCTATCGGTTTAGGATTTGCGGGTACTGTTGAGTACAACGTCAATGATGGGGGTCGAGATATTCTGCTTGGTTATCGTGGGGCGTGGCATGTGGGTGTTGGACTTGCAGGCCTTGGAATCGTGATTGCTCTCGGATACTGTCTGGCAGAATGGTATCGAAGACGGGGCGCGAGATGATTGGTGGTGTTGGACAAGCTACTCAAGGACACAAAAGAGAAAGGGAGAAATTAAAATGGTCATTAGACTGCAATAGTAAACAGCTACACAACACTACATCTTCCAAACGGATCGTTCTAGTGCCGAGGAACACACATGGGATTGCATTGTTGTAACGTTCATGTATGACTAGGGGTAACTTGTTCTAGAGTCAACTGACCTTTAGTTCGAGTAATGCCACAGATGTGATAGGTTGAGTGTGGTCCAGTCCACGATATTCTTCCTGTTACCTGAATGGCTTCATCGCATGTCTGGAATGTTAAGTCTTGTTAGAATACACATCCTTGGAACGTGTGAGCACTAACAGCTCTTAGCCGCCACATTTCAAGCCGAAGCGGGATGGGACAAGATTGATCCGGACACAAACAAAACGCGGCGTCTGAAAACACGCCAAAACTCTGCCAAGATAGGCGTGCTTTTGTTACCTACCCAACTTGATACATCGACTACCAAAGCATCTTAAGCTCATACCATGAGCCTCAGTCATGGTCAGCAAGGTGCTCCAGAATCATCGTCAAAACGGCGGCGTGTAAGAAAGGCGTGCATTCCCTGTCGCCAACGAAAGCGAAAATGTGATGGCAGCTCACCTTGTGGAATGTGCACCACATATGGCTACACTTGCGAGTACGCTCATGACGACAGTCCTCTGGCTCCATTCGTCTCGCAGCCCCCTGGGAATTCATCAAAGAGTCCCAATTTGAACCTCCCAAGGAACAAAAGCCCCGAAGCTGTGAACTCGACCACCTCCCGCCAAGAGACGACTCCTCCCGCATTCGAAGGTGGCATGCTAGATGAGCGACAACCACGTTATGTGAATGCCTCCTCTGCAATTGCATTCCCTCACATTCTTGGGCTGCACCTGGAGTCAGAGAAACCTCCAACTCTGCATTCATTTGGCTACAACTTTGGCATTCGACCCGAGGAAAAGTCGATCCCGCATGGGGACCTGGCAGAACTGATGTCCGAAGCAGAGTTGGTGACGTTTTCTAACACCTTCTTTACCGTCTTTGGTATCATCTTGGATATCCTGGATCAGAACATATTCCTCCAACAGTGCCGTCTTTATTATCAAGGCCAACTCCACGATGGTGTCTTCGCCGCCGTGGCAGCTGGTGTTGCAGCAATTGGGTCATTTCTCTCTTTCAACCATGGCCATGATCGCGAGGTTGACATCGTTCATTTTGCTAAGACGGTTCTTGAGGATCCAGCAGCAACACGCAGAGCCTCTGTGCAACTGGTTATCGGCTGGTCTCTGCGCGCGGCATACCTACGATTCACGACCAGACCCAACAACTCTTGGATAGCTTCATGCACAGCAATGCATCTGGCAGAAGCCGTAGGTCTACATGAAGAAGAGAATATTTCCAAGATTGCGAATATGGCAGGTGCTTCGGCGTCAGGCTTCGACCCGGATAGACTTAGACGCATCTTTTGGTGTTCCTGGTCTTTTCACATCATTACTTGCTACGAGTATGGCCGGTCTGCTGTTAGTTTCCCCAGAGTATCGTGCAGTAGTATCAGCCCTATTCCTGGATCATTTGCGTACCAGCACGTACGGATGGCCGAGATCTTGCCATCACCAAACTCGACATTTTGTCTGGCAGATAAACCTCAAGACTTGGGAAAAGAAATGCTAGAGCGCATGAAAGCTCTGAATGAAGTTTCCTTGGGTCACCCGTTCTTGAGTTTAACCAAGGCAGACCTGACTTTCTACCTATACCGACGCATGCGTCAACTAAAAAGCTCTGTCACGGATGAAGTCATTCAACTCATCACTACAGCAGGGAATAATGCTGTCGAGGCAGCATGCGAACAGGTCCAAAAAGGGCATCTCTTCTTTAACGCTCTAGGGAGCGTGTTTCAGTATGCATGTGTTCTCCTGGCCCTCGATAACCCTCTGGCATCTTCTAATCTGGATGGCGCATTCGAGGGCCTTGAGGCCATAGTCAGTATTGTGGACACGAGATTGACACGGGAAGCTCTAAATACGGCACGACACCTTTTGAAAGCCAGCATTCAGAAGAAAAAGCAGCAAACTTCGACACTAGAGGCCGTGGAGGCCAGATTCACAGACACAGAGATGCCACCTGGGTTATTAGACATAACCCTGGACTGGGACCAGATCTTGAACGAACCGTACATGTCTTTTTTCGGTCCACTGGAGGTATGAACGTGTATAAAGTCGCCATATACGACGATAACACGGGCAGGAAAGCTAGGCCTTGAACGCATTGCATGGAATCGACCAGTACCGATGAAGCCACTTTGCTCTGTCATCGAGACTTCAGAGATCTCCGGTATAGTTTTAATTTCAGAGGTATCCCTCCATTCTTTCAGTGTGGATGCATTGTTCCCCATTCCACTAGGTACGAGATATCTGAAGTGTCATAATCAAGCCAGCGCGAGTAGAGTACTTGGGGTCCGCAGTGTCCTCGGGAAGTAAGTGGCCATCCCCATTAGCCACGAGTGCCTCTGCAAGCGTGCACTTTCCAACCGTTTCAAACCCGAGCTTCTCGTAAAGGTGCACCGTCACAGTGTTTTGGGGCTTAACCATCAGCCTAACAAGGATATTTGGTGATTGTCGTGTGTGAAGATGGTTCAATGCCTCCTGACAAAGCTTCTGGCCCAAACCCTTGCCGCGGTGTTCACTCAAAGTGAAGAGACTCAACATCTGCCAGCGCTCTTCCCCTTCATCCAAGCCTGGGGCTGGTTGCCCAGAGGCTTCTGGGAGAGTATAATCCGCCCGACTGACCGGTCCCCGGATAGTAAGCTGGCCAATCCACTCCACAGAGGGAGGAGAGTCGGCTCCGTGAGTCGCGGCAGCACAGACAAAGTTTTCTCGGTCCCCCTCAAGGAGCCGCTTGATCCAATCATTCTCGGTGAAAGCAGACTCAATCTCGTAGGTGGACGAGAATGACTCAGGGGACGTCTGAAGTGCTTTGAGACGCAGGTCGCGGTATAGCCTTGCGGATTCCTCGATTGAAGTAGTCTTTGAGACATGAAAGAAGGTGTAGTCGACTGCCGCCATGGTGAAGACAATGCTTAGCCAAGATGGGTTCAAGACCTGATGGGCGCGATAAGACTTAGAACGAGTTCACTGAGGACAAAGAATGATAGGAACCATAAAGTTGTTGGTGTCTGGGGCCTACGGGTCAAGACGGGCATTTATATGTTCTCATCCCTAGCGATTATTAATCTCGCGGCGGTGGTGCCATTTGCAAAACCCACACTTTGTCATGCATTCCGGCTTATCTCGTATACCATTGCAGACTGGTCTAGAATGAAAGTAAGCCATAATAGTTTCTTGCATGGCGTATATGCGAGGCTCAGCAAAAATAGCGGTGAGATACGCCGTTGTTATACCGCTGTTGGTCAGTAAGACAGTCCCATAGAGCAGCCACAGTAACAAGGAACACGGCTCGCACGGGATCCGCCTCGTGACACGATACAGCAGAGTAACTCCAGTTCTACCTTGGCGTCTCTAGTCACAATTACGAAGTGGAGTCACTAAAAAGCGCCAAACTACGCAACCACTACCTCAGCCTAACAAAGCCGGCATTTAAAGGACTACAAGGGCCGGATCTAAGTCTGATGAGTTCTCAATTAAGCTTCACCAGCGAGGGGACTAATCTAAAAGATTATCTACCATGGGATATCTTTGCCTTCGAAAGTGATAAAGCGGCCCGACGTCTCTGCCTTGGTGGACTTCTCGACCTTGGATGATCCCTATTAGTTTGGATGACGTCGGTATTGATAATTGACTCAAGTCTCACCTGCTTGAAGATCCCAGCTGCACTGTTCTCCTGTGTGGTGGGAGCCTCCTTCATACCCAGGGTCTCTGCAATTGCGTTTCCAAGGCTGGTTTTGACCCATCTGCGAGACTGATTAGCACGGCACCAAGTTTCACCAAGGTGCTCACTAACCCTGGGTGAATGGGAAACGCAGTCAACTTTGGCTCCTCATGGTGAAGCTTTCCGACGAAAAAGTTGACAGCCGCCTTGGACATGCCGTACGCTACATCCTGGATCTTCCTCTCGCCCTGAAGTCCAATGCTTCCAAGCTCTGTGGACAAGACGATGAATTTCGGGTTTGCTGAAGCCAGGAGCAAAGATCGTGTCGCAAGGTACAAGGTAAAGGGGCCAACAGAGTTGATCTTGAAATGGTCTTCGACCTCGGCAATGTCAGTTTGGGCCACAAGGCTCCAGTCTTTGCCAATCCCTGCGTTGGCGATAACCGTGTCTAACTGAGCAATACCATACTCATCCCGCAGAACCGCGACTGCGTCCTTCGGATCTTCTAGGAAAGCACTGTCAATCTTGACTACAATGAGACGAGACCCAGATGCAACTGGGAGACTGCGAAGGTCATCGACAGAAGGATGTGCAAGGTTACGCACAGCCGCAATGGCAGTAGTTTGCGGAAGATTGAGATAGAGCTTCAATAATTCTCTACCAATGCCTAGTTGTTTGGAATAGGTTAGAATATAACAAACAACTGAAGGTCCTTATGTACCTCGGTTCGCTCCAGTGATCAAGACTGTGTAAGCCATTGTTGTGTGTTTCGGCCTCTTGTTTGGTGGGAATGTCAAAGAATGATTGCAAAGAGTCGAGTTCGTTGTGTTTGAAGAGAGGCGAGTTAGAGTCGGAACTCTAAGTCTTTATACTTCATATGCCTGGTAGGCACGCGGGTCATGAGAAGCGAGCGTACCAGCCAAAGCAGGCTGGATGATGACAAAGAGGCAAAACTTCAACAGTCAGCGGCCTCAAGTCTGTGCAGTTCGCAGTCTTCCAAACGCACCCCTGCAAACTGCCACTATCTCATCTCATTCGAGTTGAACTAATATGCTCCCGGACTAGGTGATTTCAGGTTTCACTGGGACACGATGCATCTTTTCAAGCCACAACACTATTTCTTCCCAATATTCCGATAAGCCAGCTCCGCTGGGCATGCAACCCTCACTCGGTTCGTGTCTCATGCCATGCTCTATCGTGCTTACCTCCCCACTGGAGTCGACACTCTCATTTTTGATTCAATGTCGTGATTGACATCTTGCATCCACTAGCGGCGGGACACGACAGGGGAGTCAAGCGGACGATGGCGGGCTTGTCGGGATAGACGGGATAGGCGGGGATGAACGGAATAAGCGGGACAAAGCCGCTCGTCCCGCCGCCAGATCGGAGCTTCTCCCGGCTTGAAGACGAAGCCACCGTCAGCAACAGAGGCGGACGGTACGCACTAGTGTGAGAAATCCTTGAAAACACCATGTTTGTCATCTCAGGGTATCATCTAGAAGTCTTGTATTGCGAAGTAAAGGCCTCAAAAATAACCGAGTAAGGTTGATCTCTTGTTGGGTAGAGAAATGAGGTTGGAGTATAAAGAAGGCGTGCGCAACCACAGTCAAGTCACCCCTCATCACAACCTATCCCAACACAGAAAAAACAGAAAGGACCATCATCTTCAGAATTTCGACTCAAGAAACCGCCAAAACACTCTATTTGGTGGCCGAGGGCACCAAGTACGCATACCGAATCATCGGCAATGCGAGCGAGGACTCTCCGCCTCTCCTAATGCTCAACCACGTTCGATCAACCATTGACACTTGGGACCCTCAAGTTATCAACAACCTCACTGCAAGCGGTCGCCAGCTCATCACGTACGACTATGCCGGACTTGGTCATAGTGGCGGCAACATTGCGCCCAGCATTCGGGCTTTTGCCATCAACTTGTTCGCTTTCCTCAATGTCCTCCTGCCGACTCTTCACGCTAAAGAGGTCGATGTACTTGGCTTCTCCATGGGCGGCTACATTGCTCAACAGCTTACTCTCGACGCCCCTGACATCGTGCGCAAACTGGTTCTCTCAGGTACTGGCCCTAGTCTTGGTCCTAATCTGGAACGGCCCATGAACGAGGTTCAATCCACTGTCTTCAACCCAATCCCTGGTCCACCTATCATCGAAGCCTTCTTTCCCTCGTTCACTACCGGCGAAGAGGGCTTTGCATGGTTCAACCGGAGCACTCAGTCTCGAGCCGGCATTGCTGGCAAGAATGGCGAGCCCGAAATTGCTCAGTTCACTACCGGAGACGACCTTATCAAGCTCACTCAGGCATACCTGACCTGGGATGCCGATCCCATCCCTTACGCCCTCCTCCAGACCATCCAGAAAGATGCACTCGTCACCAACGGCGACAACGACCTAATCGTCCCAACGCAAAACTCGTACATCCTAGCTCGACAGCTGCCCCGCGCCAACTTTTTCATGCTCCCTAGCAGTGGCCATGGTCATATTTTCCAGTATGCGAGCTACTTCACCAAGCTCGTCGGAGAGTTCTTGGATGGCAAGCTGCCTACTGCGCCTTTCTCCGCCGGAAAAGCTCCAGCTTTCCAGAAGTATGGTTCCTACAACCAGTAGGCAATGACAGAAACACGGAATGAGGTTCATTTGGTCTGTCTGTACGGTGTTTCCTCTTAGTCCTCGAGTCATCTAACTCGGTCAATATTACCTTTCTTCTCCTCATGTATTCTACCTGAGATCTATTTAGAGAAAAAAAACATATTTTTGTCGCTTATAGAATCACCTTAGAGCCTATGTTTAAAGATGAAATGACGGCTTATATAATTCCTATCGGCCATCGACTGCACGATCAGGGATCGAAAACTACGATAACTACTTATAGATGCAATCTCCCATCTTCGCGTTGGATATAGCCCGCCATTCAGAGGTGAGATCATCTTGATTGTGATTCGTCTTTTTCCCAGATGAGTCATCGAACCAGTGATAAACGCCCAAATATCGCGTAAACAAACCCCGCCTTCGCTCCAAACAGCGCATGGCACTTGATGCTCATCCATGAATCGCCATGAGTACTGAAAGCGGGAGTGAACGAACTGAACCGGCCCAAACGCGGTTCAGACCCTCTTGCCTTCAATGCCAGCGGTTGAAGAAGAAGTGTGATCGGCAAAAGCCGCAGTGCTCTCTATGTTTGCGGTATGAAGTGGTCCTGCGCGTTTGCATACTTGAGCAATTCAGTAGTATTCTAACCAAAAGTACAGACACGGTCGAATATGCTCTTATAACTCAAGGAACAGTTCCGCTGGGGATGCAGAGTCTGGTGTCCTAGGCTTCCCTGGCCAGTCAATCGACAGCCATCAAGCGCCAGAACAACCATTTCCAGCTGTTTTCTTTCTCGACTATGCTCTCTTCAAACGGTCTGTGAGCAAGCTACCGGACCAGAGCTTTTCTCTAACTCCTGACCTGCTTTCTTTTGTCGGCAATGTTGCCGAGGACAAAGCATTTATCTCCTCATACTTCACCCACATTCATCCGTGGATACCATTCATGTCAAAAAAGCTATTCATGGAGAGAGTTTTAAACCCTCTTAGTCCAGCGAAACCCGAAAAGACGCTTCTTGTAGCAGCTGTAAAACTGCTGGCCAGCCCACCTAGCGGCCAGGAAGTACAAACGGCTGCATACCTATTCATCAAGGCTGCCTTGCTTCGGGCCGACAGGTCCGGTGTTCTTAACTTCAAAATCTTCCAAGTCATGATTCTAGTGGCCATCTATGAGATTGGCCATGCCATTTATCCTGCGGCATATTTGACGACGGGGAACTGTAGCCGATATGGCAGTGCTCTAGGTCTCAGTAAGACTGTGGAGAGTTTCGATGCTTTCGAGGAGAACCAGAGTCATATGGAAACTGAAGAAAAACGAAGGAGCTGGTGGGCTGCTGTGATTCTCGACCGGTGAGTGTTTCTTCCATCATAAAGGGAGCAAATCTGACCCAGCTCTGGATGATGTTGTAGTTTTATCAGTCTTGGGTGCGCGGAACGTGCTTGTTTGTTTCCAGACCCAAGCAGTAGCAGCATCCTCCCTATGGATGACGCTCTTTGGGAACAAGGCGTAAGCTCATTGTCTCAATGGGTCTTGCCGGCATTAATACCTGGTGACTAACAGGCAAAAGGGTCACGTTGAACGTCCGATGCATCTTCTTTCTTCACCCCCCACTGAGACGATGGGCCGTTATGGCCTTACCGCGCAAGCAGCAGTTCTACTGGGAAGAGTTTTCCAAAACATTCATGATACCTCGACAATGGAAGAATTCCAGGAAAACGAAGCAAGGATATTAGATAGTACCTTGAATGCACTGACAAACGTGTCGTTTCAAGAGGGTCGATTCCGGGGCATAGGCGTTTGCAGCCCAACCACAATCTGCTTCAGGTCAGGACTGCGGAACCTTTTTCGATCTTCTACTAAGAGCTTATAGCGCGAGACTTCTCCTCCACGACGAATCGCGGTACCCAAACACCAGGCATCGACCAATATCTGACCCTTTAACCCGTATCAACATCGAAGCTGATATTGCAGCGCACATGCTGCGCTTGGCTGACAGTTTCAGTGCAACGAGACGCTGTGGTATTGAAGAAACATCTCCTTTCTGCTTGGAGCCCATGTATCGCTCCGGCATCGTGTATGCCCGGAGGTACAGCGAGACCGGGCAACAAGAGGACCAGCAAGCGTTTGAAACGATCAAACAAGGACTTGGAGCGATGGCTGGTCGATGGAAGGCGGCAGGCAAGTTATAAACTTGGTTACTATTTACGCTTATTGCTAATTGAGGTCATTAGATGCTTACGTTGATTTGCTCGAGGCTCGAGAGCTGACGGGTATTTTGTGAATCAATGAATGAGGCCGATCACCAAAGAGCAGATTGTTACCCCAATAGCGTTTAGCGAGATATGTATTTCGTTAAAGAAACACTTATAAATTCGGGGCTTGGAAATGGTATTTCTCCATTTTCTGGTTCGTTCACTAGGTGAGGAATGGATGGTGTTTTTATGTTTAACCCGTGTGCAAGACTTAGAGCCGTAACAGTGCTCCTTGAAACTTTTCTCTTACTACATCAGCGTCTAGGCACATTATCTATGTGCATTCTCATCGTCGGAGAATTGTTAGTCTATTCAAATCCTTGCGACTGCTTACTTCTCTGCGAACATCACTGCCTCGTGCTTTCGTAGCTCTAGGGCGAGCGAATTGCAGGCGCATTAACGTGACGACCAATTCAAGGAGAGCATGGCTTCTTCTTTCTTTTACAGGCTATTGCTTGTTGCCTTGAGCCCTCCACAATAATGACTTACCATTGACAAGAGATGCTTCGTGATGTGAATTCACCCATGAAGAACTGGTTGACACAAGAGACTGACCAAGCTCGGGATTCCGAGAGCCTGATGGCAATTGATTGGCCGTGGTTTGTCGTAAAACCAATGTCGGACTCTCCACTTCCTTGCGGAAGCTAGCGGGATCATCTTGAAGCCTGGTTGGCTCATGCCTGAATCCCCTCCGCACTCAGGGGTGACAGAAGCAATGATCTGCGCTGACAGGGCTGAATGATTCGGCAATCTCTCTTAGGTCGGAACCCTTGCTGACCGTGTAGCAACCTCGAACACGATGGCGCCTGGTGGCTGAACCAACTCGCGTCACAACTGGACACGAAAGGGGCGCCAAAGCTGACTTGTCGCGCCACACTCAGGTTCGTTGAGATGCCGGTTAGCCTAGCAAGATTGGGATTGGCCTCTTGCAGTGTATGTTGGGAGCAGCCACTTGCTAGCCTGCCCAGGACTGGAGTACAAGACATCAAGGCAATCGTACATGTCAGGGGCAGCACTCTTCTCTTTTCTTTCTTTCCTTCCGCCCAAATTGTTTGTTGAGCCTTAAAAAGTTCTAGCACACCATGGGGTTGTACACCGAGATCCCAAAGGAGACCCAAGAGGTCGACATCGTTGTTGCCGGAGGTAAGTGACGCCATGGCTTAACTGAGACAACCGCTCAACTTGGAACAGGCGGAACGACAGGATGCATCATTGCGGCCAGACTAGCCGAGGCTGACCCCAACTTGTCCATCCTGGTCATTGAGGGAGGCCAAAACAACCACAATGTGCCCCAAGTCGTCTACCCGGCCCTCTACCTGTCGCACCTCAAGCCGACCAGCAAGGCAACCCTCTTCTACAAGAGCGCAAAGGCTGACCAACTTGCCGGCCGCGAGGTTGTCGTGGCTTCCGGTGGGACTTTGGGCGGAGGCTCGTCAATCAACTTTCTCATGTACACCCGGGCTCAGAGATCCGACTTTGACTCTTGGGGGGGCAAGGGTTGGTCAGCAGAAGAGCTCCGGCCTTATCTCAACAAGGTGACCAACAAGTGCTCGTGGCAGGCATTACTAGAGGCTGATCTCATATTGATAGTTCGAAACGTATCATGGCAGCGGCGAGAGTCGTCACCACGGCCATGACGGACCTATTCACGTGTCGGACGGTCCTTTCCCTGCCCCCAAGTCCGCAGAAGACTTCATTGGCGCTGCTGCGAAGCTTGGCTGGCCGAAAGTCAATGACTTGCAAACGTTGGATGCCAACAATGGCATAAGCCCTTGGCTACGGTACATGTCTCCTGATGGCAAGCGTCAAGACACGGCCCACAGGTACATTCATCCCAAGCTAGATGACGGAAAACACCCGAACCTCCACGTTCTTGTTGAGTCCAAAGTCGTCCGTGTCTTGATCGACGATCAGAAGCGAGCCGTTGGGGTTGAGTATATCTCCACTCAGACACCAAACGCGAAACTCACCGTCAAGGCGCGTCGGTTGGTAGTCGTGTCTTGCGGTGCTCTCGGAACGCCCTTGGTTCTGGAGAGATCTGGCCTTGGTGACCCCGAGGTTCTCCAGCGCGCGGGTGTGCCACTTGTGCTGGACCTGCCAGGCGTTGGTCGCGAGTACCAGGACCACAATGCAACCATCCACCCGTACAGGACGAACCTTGAGCCGCATGAGACCCTGGACGGAATTCTCAGTGGCCGAGCCGATGTTCCTAGCCTGATTGCGAAGAAGGATAAAATCCTGGGTTGGAACGGCATTGATGTTGCATCCAAGCTTCGGCCAAGTGAGGCGGATGTTGATGCTCTTGGCCCGGAATTTCGCGCTACTTGGGACCGAGACTTCAAGAACAACCTTGACAGGCCTCTGATGATTACGGGTCTAATGTCATAGTACGGCTTATCAGATTCTTCTTTGATTTGACTACGCTAACATGCACAGCTTTCTCGGAGATCATTCAACCATCCCTGAAGGCCAGTATGCAACAGTACTCAACATCACGGCCTACCCGTATTCACGTGGACATATACACATCACTGGGCCCAGCCTCGACGACCCGTTGGACTTCAACGTTGGGTTTTTTACTGATGCTGATGATATCGACCTGAAGAAGCAGCTCTGGGCATACAAGAAGCAGCGTGAAATCATGCGACGGACAGCCATGTACCGTGGCGAGCTGGCTGTGGGACACCCCCCCTTCCCTGAAGGGTCTGCAGCGGCGTGCATCGAGACGGATGCTCCTCTCAAAGATGTTCAAGACATCAAGTACTCAGTGGAAGACGACAAGGTTATCGAGGACTGGCTCCGTTTCAAAGTAGCCAGTCCCTGGCATTCTCTGGGCACGGCAAAGATGGGTCCTCGCAAGAGTTTCGGCGTTGTCAACGAACAGCTGAGTGTCCATGGCATTCAAGGACTCAAGATTGCCGATATGAGCGTCTCGCCGAAGAACATGGGTGCCAACACGGAGAATGCTGCTTTGGTGATTGGTGAGAAGGCAGCGGATATTATCATCAGCGAGTTGGGACTCAAGCCGTGAGAGATTTATGTAGCTTATCATTGCTCGACTAGTACTACAAGGCTTGCCTGGCCAGATAATACATTCTACCACTTTTAGCGCCAGAATTAATATATAGTCTCTCTCCAGGTTCAACAGCGTCATTGGAGTGGTTGTGAGAAGTGATGCTGAGTTACTGGTCCTTATCTTATTGATTTGATAGTCAACGAAGGCATTTTTCTTTTGGAGTCATACACCATTTGAACTTACATCACCAAAGTATTTGAGACAATTCCTGTCTATGTAACGCCTCCTCTGGCCCAAATTCCACGGTCTCCTCAGACTCTCGGTCATCACGTGATCAGCTTAAGACACCAAACAACGCTCACTCACACCAAATGCCCCTCAATCTTGACGCGTGTTCAAGAAATCACCAAGACCTCCATACCTTGACAATGGCCACACTCACTAGACTACCACCCGAAGTACTCCGGCAGGTAAAGTAGTAAGAGCACTAGAATTCTTTAGGACTTATTGCTAAGACTCGACGCAGATTATATTGCATGCCCACGACCCGTGGGTGAAACGCCGACCTTTTGGAGATTACGATTCATATGAAGCTCCACCGCGTCGTTATGAACTCAAAGCACCCAAACTTTGCAAAAATCTTCGTTCACTACGCTTAGTCGACCACACTCTTTGCCAGGCCGTTACGCCGCTGCTATTTCGGCACGTTGTCATCAGCGTCAACGGCGGGATAGACCGTCTTCTATCTCTGTCAAGGAGCCCACTACGTCGGTTTGTTTTACGTCTTGGCTTGGTGCAACACCCCGACTCATCCTGGTTGAGTCGGGTCATGCGCAGTATAAGATAGCAGATGATGAATGCCTGGCATACATGACCCGACTTGCCATTGTCATTCATAGTGCACTGCCAAGATTCTCTCAGTTACAGAGCTTGAAATTTGACTTTCCCAGCATCCCCCACAGGGATAACTGGGAGCAGGATAATGCCGACTTCTTTGGATCCATGGCAACGGCTATGCGCAGATCCAAGCTCGAGAACTTGGACGAGCTTCACATTTGGCTCCCTCTTGCATTCGATTTTGGCTATTTCCTTGACGATAAGGACGAAACTGGTTACTCAACGAAATCCCTTTTTAAACAACTTGCTTATCTTGATCTCCATTACCAAGAGTCTAGTGAGGAAGGCGAAGGTCTGGAATTCCGCTCGCATCAGCCCAACGAAGAGTACACCAAATACATCCGTCAACTGCTATCATTAGCTCCAAACATACACACTTTGTGGCTCGAGGGGGACTGTGTGTTACTCGATCATTCGGCATTCTCTCCTCTCCCTCGTCTAAAATCATTAGACCTACAAGACTCAACCATGAATGCAAGCGTTCTCACGACAATTATCAGACAATCCAACGAAACTCTTCAGAAGGTCGTCATGAGAGGCGTCTATCTTGAGTCTGGGACCTGGGAAGACATTCTGTTGGCAATGAGTGAACTTTCACTTCTTGTTGACTTTTTTATCGAGACATGCGGTTACTGGTTCGAATCAGAAGCCGCCCACCATCGCCCGTCAGTCCTGGACCGCTCTGACCTTGGCTCTTCTTATGACCCTACGTATGATTTCTTTATAGAGACCAATAGAAGCAGTGATATAGATGGGTTTGGGGATGTCTTGGTACGAATGCACAAGAACAAATGCCGGCTTCACGGCGGCACCTATGGCGAAGCCGTCGATTTAGAAGGAGAGGCCCAAATGGGGGATATCGAACTAAGGGCAAGATTGTTGAAAGCATGTGTGAGGAAAAGGTTTTGCATTGAGGGATCTGAATCCGAGGAGTCGGAGGGCAGGTCGGAGGACGAGTCATTCGCCTTTGAGTGAATCAAGTATACTTCGTTCGGTCAATATGGGCGTGTAATATAGAATCTTCATCTTGAGATAGGAATATCCCAATCCACGTTTAACGGTATTTTGGGCAGCTTATAGTAGACATGGCGAACTTTCTCAGACAGCAAGTATCCCATAAATGTAAGTGACAGGCATTTTCTACACCACGTGAGGCGAGCGTGTTGTGTATGGCACATCTGATGCAAAAACTTGAACCATCAGATGCCGGGGGCCAGACCCTTCCATCCTTGTTACAACTATTCACCCAAGTACCCTTCACGAAGCCAGCGCATATCAGCACACTGGGCAATACTGTAGTGAAGTCTGCCGAAAATATTGTTGAAAAGAGTGGTTGAAACTCTGACCTAAACTACCAAAAGCATGTGTGCTTTTGAAGCCCCTACGCGCTACTGATGTATCTCTTTGTCCTTTCTAGCGTCTTCTTGATTCCCCTGAGCGCCAATCAGGAAGCTTGGTCTCACTGGGTCTGTGAAATTTCAGGATTCTCTATAATGCGCGAAGCTTCAAAGTGCAATTATTAAGCCAGGTTCTGAGTGGAAATAAGGATGATGTTGAAAGAGAAGGGCTCTCAATTCATCGTCTCCCTACAGAGTAGTTCTCAAGCGCTTGGATGGGCTCGGAATGTAATCCTCTGGTTGGCCTGAAGTCTTGTGCCTTCTCCACTCGCTTGAGCCTTTCCCATTGGCTGTGAGTTTTTAGTCATGGGAGATGAGTCCCAGTACTTCGCAGTCGGCATATCCTAATCGGGGTTTTCCGCATTCACTCCAAAGCAACCGCCAACTGACGACGACATTTTCATCCCAGTATACAAGAGTTCCGACATGTATTCTAGCGTACACTATTCCCGTATCCCTCCCAGAGCAAAATCATGGCAGGTCTTGCATAGTACACCGCAACCAACGAAGAATTGTCTATGTCTTGTGTCCTGGGTAGGTAGGTAGCTTACCCTAGAGATGGGCTTATGGAAAAGGATCTTGATAAAGTACTGCAACGCATTTCATCACATTTCTTTATACCAAACTTGAACCGCAGTAGCCGAGTCAATTTTGCGGCCGTGCTTAGCCTGGGGGCGCTATGAAGAAAGAAATTTCATTAATTCAGTTATACGGATGATCTTAGCTAGCTATTGAGAACGCAGATCGAATGGCTATCTATCAAATCCTACTGTTTGAGCGTCACTTCACTCCCTGGGATAATCGTCTCAGCCCCTACAAATCACTTGGCTCCTTATTCTTACAGACCTCGTCAAAATCCCCATACTTTTTCATCCCAGCACTCACAATCTCTTTAAAAACCTCAAACGGACAGCTGGCCCCAGGCCCGCTTTGACAGAGCGGTAGTGGCCGCGGCGCAGTGTTGGCAATAAACCTCACAAACTCATCTTTTCCTGGGTCGTCGCCTGGTCTCTCGCAGGTCATCTTTTCCATGCCAACATGTCCCAGGAAGGGAATCAGATCAGACATCTTCCATGCCCTCACATGGTTGACATGCGAAGTCGGGAATTCATCATAACCTTCATGTGAGGATGAATTGAAGATGCCAAGTGCTGTGGCGACGAATGGTGGCACTTCTCGATGCGTAAAGAAGAAAAATAAGCGTTGGTCTGAGGGCCAACCCGTGGTTTCGTTGTGATTCGCGTCTGGGTCTTTGTCAATGGCGTCGTAGAGCTGGGATTGTGAGTGAAGCCAGGGGAAACCAAGATAGTTGGAGAGAGGATTGAGCGGTCCGACCATGTATGCGTACTTCATATCCCAGGCATACTCGTAAGACAGCCATTCTGCATCAGAGAACAAGTCGCACATTGGTGAACGCCTTCCACGAATGGCCGATTCATAACCACAGATTGACTGGAGGGCAAAGACATCCTTGGGGTCGAGGTCATAGTCGTCAGGAGTGTAGGGGCTAAGACGGCGTGAGACTTGTTTGCCGTAGACATTTAAGAATTCGTGTAGTTCCTTGGTACCAGGGTCTTTTGAGAATTCTGAGCAAGCCTTGTGCGGAAGAAGAGCGCGAGTAGCGTTGTTGAGGTCCTTTTTGTCGGCGCGGACAAACTCGATGTCTCCAGAATTGGGAAATGCGTCGACAAAGGCCTTGGCGGTATCATAGGTCCTTGCTTTAGTATCCGCCATAACACGCTTGACCGACGATGCCAGGTGCCGGTATCGCTTCATCAGATGTCTCCCAACCCGGTTGGCATCAAGCTTTCCAGAAGGAGTGACATCTTCCAGGCGGTTTTCGTCAATTGGAGAGTACCATTCGTTGAGGAACTTGAGGGGCCCTGAGAAGCCCCCACGATGCTTCTCCAGCTTGAAGAGAAATGGTTTGATATAGTCCTCATACTCAGCGTCGTTGGCATAGATTGACGCGTGGCGGATAAGGTATGAAGCAACGTCGACAGTGCATCCTTCTGGGGCAGCGTGTGCGAGCCCGAATCCAACGGCATCGAAATATGGCGATATTCCTGGTAGGTGGAGGAGAGGATCGAATTGGTAGCCTTGAGAATGATCACGAGCCCGAATCGGCTGCTGAAATGCAGATGCAAGTGAAAAGGCGGTAACAACCACAACCAAAAGGCGAGACATGGTGTTTATGGGGGTCAGACTTGAGGATGGAGTCTGTGGTGATTAATTTTACTGGCTCGAACGTGTTTTTATCACCCACAGGTCTATGACGTATGAAGCGACAGATGCACCCTGAGAGGACTGATCTCGATCTTTGAAACAAGAAATCGTCAAGACTAGCTCTTATAAGCTAGACAAACGCGCCACAATTTGGGGAAAGGGGCTCGACACAACCGATCCCGGATATCACTTGTCAGTATCAAGAAAGGCGGGCTTCCAATTGATCTCACAGAAAGGTGCCGCGGAATGGTCGGGTATGCGCAACTTACGGTGGCCTTGGATGAGGCTCTGCCGAGGATCGTTAGGACCCTTGGGGGACAACAATAGATAAATATCAGTGGCCCCGGACTTTCCAGGGGTTAAAGTTGCATCTTTATGTGTTAACCGCACTGAGCGTGTCCCCTCCCTAGTGGCGGGGAAACATTGAAGGTGCAGAGGGTGACCGTAAAGACCTCTAATATCTGATAATAATTTATAGAAAATAATTTGAAAAGAAATCTTTATGTTATTTTATCTCATATTTTATACCTATTATTATCCCTTTGATAGATAACCTTGGGTGGAGGGGAGTATATATGCTCATATGGATACGAATCCATGACCAAATGTGCGCAAAGTAATCTCGCTCTCCCGCCGCCAGAAAGCTCACTCACCAGCTTTCTTTTTCCATAAATCAAGAACAACAATCCCCCCAATAAGACTTGCATGCTCACCTTATCTTGCTATCAAAGCGCGTGTGGCTGCATTAGCTGTGTGACGCACGTTGGCCGCAATCAGATACGAGATGCGGGAGGCCGACCATAGCTGGCTATGTGTGCTCAGTACTGTAGAGAGATGCGATCACTGGGATGAAATACATGGCCCTTGGGAAGTGAGCAAGTCTTCTAAATGCGATAGAGGGCGGATTGTCCGGGATGGCCATCGCCCCTCTCCATGACTTGGCGCTCATGGTGAATCAAGACGGGGCTCACAGTGAAACCTGGAGGATAAGGCACTGTCACCTTGAGAGTCAGCACTAATTGGTCGATGCGCAACGATTTCCTCTCGCTGATCGCAGGCACGGCAGGGCCTGCGTCTCTCCGGAGTAAGGAGGGCTAGAATGAACACTCATTTCCACAATCCAGTTGGGCATCGAGAAACTCTACCCAAACGAAGTTAGCGTTGTTTTCTCCTATTTTGTCTCCAGAGGTCACGGAGCTTCGTGTCGTGCTCCAGCGCGTCGGGTCACGTCTCAATTCCTCCCTACAAGTTCAAACCACTTCCAGTCTGTCCTTTCAATAAGCCCAACGTCCAGCACGCGTCTTCTTCTGCTGGAATTCGGCACAGTAAAATGCAAACATGAATTCTGAGCAATCTCCTCTCTTGGAGACTGTGTTCCACCACCTTGTCCTTCCCCCAAAACTTCTGCGCAAATTTGATGGCGATAACACTGAGCTGGCCGAGAATCGATTCTCGGGGAACGATTGCACGAAGCCTTGTCCACCTTGCGGCATGTGGGGGACTCTGGGACGCTTTGGATGCGGCTTTGCGGGCTACCAGGGCCCTAGACCAGGGCTTTTTAGGCGCGACGACCGCTGGAGGGATTCAGAACCGTTGCCGAGAGGGAGAGCAAGGTGTCAATTTGGCTTGCTCTCCATGTTGCGCAGCAGAATGCTGCGCTTTTAATTCACCGTGATGTTCGGCAAGTTCGTTCTACAAGCCCCTACGGGCTACACCCTGACGACATTTTGACCTGATTTGATATCTATAGTGGTGAAAACATCATCTTTGAGCCTTTCCAGGTGTCAGCGCCTGTGCGAGATGTCCTCAACGCAAAGCATGCCCTCACCTGGGACTTTCCCAGCTGTGCAGTCTCAGTACCGTTTCACGTCTTTAATGACGCATCGTTCCAGCAAAACTTGGCTGACTTTCTCGAGCAATCAAGTTCCGAGGCTTTTGATCAGTTTGCTGCACGAGCACACAAAGGAGGCCAGTCGGTTGTTGAAGCTCGAGATTGTCCCGAGCCTGCCCTTGTCAACGATATGCTCATGTCGCTGCTGGAGGGCCTGGGAAATTCTGTCACCGTTCGCCAGGTTCGCAAAAGAGTCCGTGATGACTGTGTCCTGGATTCATCTGAAACGCCATGGAGACGCTCCCCGTACTGGCTTGTTCTCCGTGCCACAGTTGGACGACTCCTCTGCGCCTTGTCCAGAGATGAGAGGATTGGCCGGGTGTACTACAAGTTCATCATATGTGTTGTCTTGGCTAATCTACTTGGAGAATGTGTCGAAAATCTGCACCCCGAGATGACACTGATTCTCCAGGCAAAGCTGTGCCGTCGCCTTGCTAAGCTTGAGTCCGAGAAGCAGGCTGCCTCAGATACTCTGCGTCCGGTGTACGAGCGTTTTTTCCACGCTACAGAAGGCTTCTTCGAAGGGATCATTGGTCGTGCAAAGCGGGAGGTTGTTACCCAGTGGGAGAATTACAAGGCGAGCATCGTTCGCCCAATTCCTCTCCTTCCAGGACGTGCACCAACGAACGATCTGTCTCTCAGATTGCCCAACAGCGGTCGAATTCTGCTCGATCTTCTCTCACAGGGATCTGTTAATACTAACCGCGGGGTACGAGTTGACCTCCCATCTCTACAGGAAGGCACAATCTCGCAGGTCAACCAGCTCACAGCTCAGTACACCTCACTCATTCTCGGCGAGCCCGACCTTAAAAGGCCAACCAAGTCACCTTCACATGCTCCACAGCAAGTGTGCGTCGAGTTATCGACGATCATGAACAATTATCTAAAGAGGGGCGAGAACGCTTACAGAGACAGCCCCCTCTTGATGAGCCAATGCCTCCTAAGATTGTTTAGCCTTTGGGTGGACATGAACCAAGCAGCTGTTGCCGCATGTCCTCTTCTCGAAGACTACCACCCTGTCTTTATCCCGCACGCATTAGATGTCCTTTGCCTAACGACCATGGAAGAGATGGAACAACTTGCCCGTGTCCAGGAGTATATTGCAGCCCGCATCAAAGCTCACAACAAGCATGGTAGAACAATCTTCAGCAACCCAAGATGTGAGCTGGCATTTGCATATCAGTTTGTTTACCACATCTCAGCTGGGCATCCCATGGGGGACCTAGTCACGAAGATCGACAAAGCTTCAGAAAAGTGCAGAAAGGCCAAGGAATCAGAGCTGGAAGACCTGACCGAGCGGTACCGCAAACTTACACAGGAGATCCAGGATGTATCCTGCACTTGCACTCGACTTACTGGTGGGATAAGGCAAACAAAGGGCTGCCAAAGATGCAAGAAACTGCGAGCTCGGAAAGCCCTCAAGATTATGATCCACGAGGATTTTCTCCCGTCTGACGAGACAGACGAAGACAAAGCCCACTGTGCTGCCGTTGTGTATGAACTGCTCATCCCCAAATATCTCGCAGGTTATCGACAAGCAACGTAGAACTTGTACCTGCTGGGAAGCCCACCGACGTTGATCCAATCGCCCAATCCTATGCTCATTCTAAACAAATACGACAAACTCAAAGGCTTTACACCCAAGCGCCCTGCCGATAAGTATTCCATCACACTGGCGTCGCGAAAAAAGCTGTTTTCACAGACTCATTACCGCAAGATGAAGCTCCCAAAGCAGCCACACGAGATACTGCGGTCATTTGGAGCAGAATTCTCTTACTACGACGAAGCGTCTGGATTCTGGGCCGACGAACTCCCCGAAACACCATGGTTCCAGCATCTTCTTGGCCCTTGGCTTCCAGAGGGCGTTCCTGATCCATATGAGAACTGTGATCAGTCCAAAGAGAAGGTGTATCATCCAACATCGTCCGAGATAATTGCCAACGAAATCGACTGTCCCCGGGACATGTCCATACACGAGTTCTCCGCTTATCAACGGGTCGTTTCTGCACGAGGTCGGCGGTGGCTAGCCATGCTCATCGAGCTGTCTTCTAGCAACATCAATTTCAGCAGTGAGATTACCACGACTCTCTTCACACGCCTCGCCCTGCAAGCTGGGCCTGCCATCTTAGAGGGTGGGCCTTTGAGGGAGGCGCACATCGTCTTCCGTGAACAACCCTTCTGCAAGACACTACATGATCGGCTTTCCTCCTGATTGGCTTCTCTGGAATCCAATTGTCCAGAAGTCCACTGCTGGGCACGATTGTCATCCTCAGTCTGCGGCTATATCACCTATGTCTACCAGGCTTCAAGGAGAAGGCGATTGGCTTGTTGGTAAGAATTCGACACATCACCTCCAACTGGATCGTGCAGTTGCGCAACGAGGCCCGAGTGACCCCGGAGGATGAAACCGCTCGCAAGTGTTCAGATTACGCCTTTCGAGCTGCCTTGCTCTGTCGTCAGACATTCTCGATATATGCCGACTCTCAGGGTTCACATCTAGCTCTGGGTAGCGAGGATGTGCAATGTTTCTTCTGGGCTTCTATTGCCCTTCAAGAGCACCTCTTGATTAGTGTGGACGGGCTGAGCCCTGCTCTGAAGCATCTTCTCGTTCAAGATCTGTCCACTTCCTATCGCATGCGGGTCATGATCAAAGGCTGGGTCGAAAAGAGCCCTCATTGCTTAGAGAACGCCATCAATGAGACGTGAAGTGATACCGGGGGCTTCGAGAAGAGAGCCTACTCTAACTGGACCTTCATATTATCAAAAGTCTATCCTTGGTGGGCCACAGCACGGGTCGAGGGGACCAAGTGGACAGCCCCCCAAGTGATACACTACCACATGATCCAAGGCCACCTCACTGTGGACGGAAAGCCACTTGGCCGACTCCCTCTCGAGATGAGAGAGGATGAAGCTATCAAGGAGCTCTTTGGCGGGCAGCACTTGCTGACGCGCCCGTCCAACCTCCTGGACCATCAGCTGGTCAATGAGGTTGAGGGGCACCAGAGTCACTTCGGCTCTAGGAACGGAAAGGTCGTTATTCGGGCGATTTTTGGAGGATCTATCCTAGAGCACGTTCCGCGGACAGTGTTCAAAGGCATTTTGGGCTATGATCTTCCCTCAGGTCTTATGGACGACTGTGTACACTGGCTCAACCTGCAAACCGGGAAAGTCGAGATGCGCCGTAAACCCCGGATATGGGTCCCTAGGCCATCTAACTGGATCCTTGATGTCCATAAACGCCAGGCTGTTAGAGGTGTAGGGCGCCGGACCAAGTATGGCCCCAACTTGGGTACTTATCTGGTCGAGCCTCGATCCGAGGTTAGGCAAAGGATCTATCGCATCTTTCAGGGATTTAAAGATCCCGAGAAGCTAACCATCTACCAACCATCCGGTGCTGGGTCTTTATCCGTTGAAATGAAGCGCCTGGAGATTCGATTCTCAGTCAACTTCAAGGGCCTGCTTCAATGCCAACAGCTCGGGGCAGAGATTGATCCTCAACAGGACGTGGGCGCTCTATACGGGTTATGCAGCCAGATTCAACTGCGTGGTATCGCAAATCCTGACAAAAAGAGCGTTCTCGTTCCCATTGGCAACATCCGCTGGGAGCGAAGGGGAATACACGTGGCCGTCAATATCGCGAATGATGGCTTGTACGCAAAGTTCACAGTCGACCAGCTCCTGAGCCGACTTGACTGCCCGCCAGAGCCTCTCCTCCTCTACCTGAAAGCAGCGCTACACGCACTGACCTCGTTTCCCCTTCCCGATGGACTCACTGGTCGCACTGGGACCGAAGAGGCACGTCACTGTCTGATTGCGGCTCGGAGTCAGCCGTGGGCTCCTCTGCAACGCTCCTCTCAACAACTTTTGTCCGTCATAAGATCCCTCTCCCCCAAACGGTGGCTTTATCCACCAGGACTTGGAATCTACCAGAAGGTCAAGTGGGACAGGCACCTTACCATGACGATTCAGCACGAAGGTCTAGCCCCCCTCGTTGATAGCATCGCTCTTCGATCAAAGGACCTGGAGACGTTTGCTCCAACACCCCCGACGGAAGATGAGTTTGAGGCCCTGATGCCAATCGTCTATCAGTCTATCAGGGATTTTAGCTCGGGACATTGTATCGCATAAAATTAGCGTACCCACCGTCATGTATCAAAACCCCGTTAAGCTCAACACCACTCCTTCCCTCACCGCCTTCCCCCACAGCCGTTGAAGTCATCGTGATGCTGATACTCGAGCCGTAGTGATATCGCCCTTTGACAGTCAAAATGAGGCTATCGAGACGCCAGAATTTCTAAGATGCCTCTGCGTTCCCGGCTCCCACTGCGAAATTCGGTGGCACGCATAGAGTCGCCGGCTGAAGCATCAACGGCGCCGTCTAGCCAGCCGTCAAGGTCCGCGTCAGCTACAGGCGAGGGATCTGAAGAGCGAGGGGATCACCAACGTGAAGATGACGCGAGGAAGTCAAAGAATCCGACGAGTTGGCATTGGTCTGAGGAGCAAGAGATGTACTTCCTCGAGAGACTATTAGAAGCTCGTCGTCAGGGAAAGCTGAAGGTGAAGAAGGGGTCCACCTATAAGTTGCTCTTTAAGACGTTCGTCCCTGGCTTCCAAAGGAAGTGGCCAGAGGCCTAATGGGCCCCGAAGATGATGACGATGAAGATCACGCAGATCAGGAGCTTCTGGCGGGCCTTCAAGGATATAGAACGCTACTCTGGATCTCACTATGAATATAAGTCTAGTCTACTATTGATGAGTGAGGACGATGAGAATCTCTGCATTGAGAAGTATGGTTCTTTGGGGAGTAAGATCGCCACGGAGGGTCTGCCTATCTCTAACAACATCAACTTCGAGGAATATGACGAGATCTTCTCAGATGATAAGCCCGCCGGGAAGCAGATTTACCCACCTAGAGACCGCACCTATTGGCAAGGGAGAACCCGCGGCCGGGTAACGCAGATCGAGGCGGTGGAGGAAGCGGTGGAGGAGGCGGCGGCGGCTCACGATGCAATAGAGGAAGAGGCGGCGGATGAAGTCGAAGCTGAGGAGGGAGCGGCACTGAGAGACGACTGTATCTTCATCTCCTCATCACAGGATACACAGGATAGTCAGCAGTCTCTTCCTGTATCGCGGGATCACTCTCGTGAAGCTAGAAACTCACCTGGTCGCCGGTCAACGGCCTCGTCGCCTCCCCATAATCGCCAGCGCGCTCAGAATCGCTCTACCTCTCGTCCCGTGAGTAATATACCACCAAATAACCCTTCTGTTGATCGTTGAAGGAAGAGGAAGCGTGACGAAGATCATGATGGTATGCCCTGGGGGGAGATAAAGGAGATTCTGATGCATCAGGAGACCCGGAGGACTCACAATGTGGTTTCTTATGCCCGCCCAGTCGGCTCGCAGGATATAGAGAAGGCTATCGCTAACTGTGAGGAGGTTATGAAGGAGAAGGAGCTTTCGCTAATGATCCGGGTGATCTGTTGGTTCCAGGAAGATCTGGGCAACGCTGTGGTGTGGAATGCATTAGGTTTAGTTGCTGCGAAGGAAGCTTAGATTACGAGGAAGATTGGGCCCGTAGCTGAGCCTCGTGAGTAAGCTTATAATAGTCTATAGTATTAATATCAACCTATGTAATTAGATTGGCCCTAAAGCTGCTTTTCACATATAAATTAGGGTGTTTTTCAACGCCTCCGTACTGGCCTTAATATCTTCATCACGGCCCTTAACAAAGGGCCTCTTTTTTTCCTGCCGCCGCTACTCTCACCGCCCCCGCATTCACAGTTGCAACTCCTTCCTTTTCACTCTCCGGCTTGGTCAACTTCATCGCCAACAGCCTCACGCCCTCGCCGCCCTCTGATTCGTTCCTCAAAGCCATGCTGAGTCCATATCTACGCCGCAATGTGCTCTCGCATGCGCCTACCAGCTTGGAAAGGCACGATAGAGTCGGCACGAGCTCTGGCCGCCTCCATGATGTCTCTCTCTTCTTCTGTCAGTGCTTCCTCAAGCAACCTCCTCTCCTCAGCAGGTTCTCTCCCCTCGTTCAAGATAAAGTTATATATAGCCGCCGTGGCATATACAATAAGCTGCTGACTATCAAGATCATACTCAGGAGGGCAGCCACGCAGGATTGCGAACTTCCTCTTCCATATGCCAAAGGTCCGCTTAACCACCTGCCGCAGCTTGGCGTGGCCATAGTTGAATACCTCCTCCTCGCAGTCCGGCAGCGTTTCTCGGTCTCGGAAGTCTTTCAGGTGGTATATATGTCCTGTGAATGGCGTCAAGATACCACATCTCGAGGGAAATCCAGCATCAGCGAGATAGAAGCGGCCACGAGGAAGTATGAGCTTCCACGGGTCTGCCTATGTGAGGGCAATCCGAAGCAATGCGGAGTCGTGAATAGAGCCTTCTGCACCTGCGAGCATATATACAAACCGACCTTCGAGGTTGACTGCGGCTAGCATATTCTGAGAGACTTGACTCTTCCTCGACCACCACCTTCCTTGCTGCTCAAGGGCAATAAAGGCACGTACGTAAGTCCCATCTATTGCCCCTATAGCACCGTTGAACTGCATGGAATCCCTATCTAATTCCACATCAGGAGAGAGCTCCCTTGCCATCGGCTATATCACGAAGCGGTTGTGCAGATGGAGCAGCGGCCCGATGATCTTATGGAATACCCTCGAGACTATGCTTTAGTTGACAGAGAAGATCCCGGCCGCGTTCCTCTGTACGGCGCCAAAGGCGAAGATCCAGAGGATGATCAGTAACTTCTGCTCTAGATATATCTCCTGACTATCGCCGGCGATAGTATTATTTCGAAGCCACTTGCAGAGGTCAAAGAACACAGCCTTTGGCATGCGGAATAGGTCCCTGAAGACTAGCTCCGGGGCCTCGAGCACCCACTCGAAGTATGCTCTCGCGAGCTGCGGGTTAGTGGTTTAGTGGATGCCCTGCGTAACGGGATTACCGTGATCTCTCGGGCGAGGTGCCCTTCTATTCCACTCGTCAAAGAGGATAAGTATCCTGAATAGTCTCTCTTGATCCATACTAATATCATCTTCGATTAGAAGCTTCATGAGAAACTCTTCCTCTGTGCACTCAGCATCGTCTGGGCGGTCCTGGGCAGCGAATAGGTGCATCCTCGCACGCCTCCTCACGCCCGCAGCGTCGTCCGAAGAGATCTCGGCATCGTCAACATCATCAGACAGCGAGAGGGCATTATCTGATGGCCCGGGGAGGTCAGGTTCATCCATCTTGGTTGATGTACATCTCTGAATAGCTTCACGTTGATCTACGGTTATCTCACATTGATCTGCGGTTATAACCTTCCTGCGTCAGTCAGGGAAAGCGGCAGAAAGCTATCCGGATTACTTCAAACGGCAAAGAAGGCGAGCTCTGGCGCCCTGGGCTAGCATGATATATATGGCGATGTTAGTTTTCCCCACGTATGCAATTTAGACAGCTCACACTCACACACACAGCGGCTACAGCTGACAATTTGAGTTAAGCGTGTCTTGGCATTCGTCTAAGCAGAAATTGGATGTCCCAGTCATCCTCAGATGTACGATTGGCATCAGGGCCTGAATTTGGATGTGACGATCTTGCCACCGGGAGTCTGTATCTCTGGGGCCGCATACGGCGACAAATCTACGAGCGTGTCTGTTTCCCCATGGACTCGGCGGTCCTTCAACAGGCCACACACATCTCCCCCTATGCTACCCCCAGTCTTGCTTCAAAAGAAAGCTGCTAAGCCTTTCAGACCACTCGTGCGCTCTGGGAGCTTACATCTGGTGTATATGGTTTGCCACATCTGACGTCTATCGTGGAACATTGGGAGACGGTTGGGGGATTCGACAAAGCGGCCATCGGTGTGGACATTAGATCCATCTTAGACTTGGATATCTCTGAGCTTTGGGGATCCTTTGTTCACACATGCCGGAGTAAAGCCTCTAGCTCTGCCGGGGCTTATTATGTGCATTTCCAACTTGCATTATTGGCCTTTAATAGCAAGACTAGCATGACCGTTGTGTCGTGGCTTGTGGCATTGTCCAAGAACTCGGCGTTGAGGGTCTTTGAACCTCCAAAACGCCTAGAATGTGAAGATTTCGACTCTTTCAATCCTTCAAGGCCCTTGGCATTTACAGATTTCCACGTCTTTGAGGCCCCCTCTGAGGAAACCTTGACGGCACTGGTGCTCAACAAACAGCCGACCTACGAGGATTGGTTAGAAGAGACGCCAGAGGAGGAGACGCCAGAGGAGGAGACGCCAGAGGATAATACACCAGAGGAGGATATCGAGTCCAAAACCGACCAATATTACGCTATGCAAGCGGAAGAAGCGACCAGAATTACATCTCTCATCGTTCATGAAGGGCCTGGCCTACACCTCTCTAAGGGAGAGTTTGAGCAGCTAGTCCAAGAGCTCTCAATTGAACGCATCGACCTGGAGATAGCTTGGGAGAACTTGCAGCCTGAACTGAAAAGGCTGTCTTACAATCTTGAGCTGTCCGTCTATCTTCTTCAGGTAGATGAAGCTGTCAAGGAAATTCGCCAACGCCAATCCCCAGCGATAAGCGAGAAACAAAACAAGATCTGGAACTCGAAGCCGGCAACCCTAACAAGTCCAAAACCAAGTCATAGCAATGGTGCGTTCAAAGTACCTCACCTCGCAAGCGGCCTAATGAGCAAGGACGTCCACTTCAACCATGCTAGGAGGGATCAAGCCACCATGAACCAGCTGTCTCTCAGTTTCGCCAACAGAAACCTAGGGAAAGACGACAAGACTCCGAAGACCTTCTCCCTCGTCCCCCAAGAAATGACAACACTTTCCAGGATTTTCAAGAGATTCACCCCTTCACCGGAAACTTCGAGGCAACAGTACGGAAACGATCTCGAGGTATCCCTTGAAGCCCTGATCCACGACCGCAAGGTCAACAAAAAGCCCAAGCGGATGCCCGTTGCTGGAGGGCTTAGTCAGGCAATTTCACAATCTCTTCAAGTCCTACATGACCATGTCTCCGCGATTCGGGCTTCCCTTTCCAATGGTGAAGCCGGCTTCCGATGGCTCGACGCCGGCCACCTGTGGCCCTGTCTCTCGCCAGTCATGCTTCTTGAGCAACTCAGGCACAGTAACCAGTCACATTCGAGCCCCAAAATGCGAAATGAGTTATTGTTATACGGTGTTCTCTTTACAAAACTCCAGAGGCTCGTCCGAATGCGTAATGCTGAGCTCAGCCGAGATGAGAAGCAGTTACGTGAGGAACAGGAGCATGAAGGTCATTCGAACTGGTCTCCTCTTGACCATCCAGAGTGGCTTCTCCTTGAGATTGACAACAACATACTGATTCGTCCACCTCAGGTAGATGTGGCAAGAGCCATTATATGGCCGGCATCAAAGTCCAATTCAGTGCTCCAGACGAACATGGGCCAAGGTATGTTTCTAGGGCCATGACAAGAGAGGAATTTTATCTAACCAAAGTTGCAGGCAAAACTTCATGCGTCATACCCATGGCAGTGGCGATGCTAGCGGACAAGACACAGATTTGCAGGCTTATGGTACCTCGTGCCCTTCTCCTCCAGACAGCCCAGGTTCTCCAGAGCCGTATCGGGGGCCTGGTTGGTCGCCAAGTCTGTCATATCCCTTTTGCACGACGGTCTCCGACGGGTGTCCACGACATGGATCTCTACCAGAAGCTTCACCGAGACACTCACACATCAGGAGGTGTCATGCTCTGCCTGCCCGAGCATATCCTCTCTTTCAAGTTGAGTGGGATACAGAAACTGGCCGACGGGCAACACAAACAAGCCAAGAAGATGATCGAGATTCAGCAGTGGCTAGATACGTCAAGCCGTGACATCCTCGACGAGTTTGACTTCACACTCTCGGCAAAGACTCAGTTGATATACCCTAGTGGTATCCCGGCAGCTATATACGGTCATCCTCAACGGTGGCGGGTAGTGGAGGACCTGTTGGCACTTGTTGAGAGTCATGTATCTTACCTCCAGTCTAGTTTCGAGGATGGAATCGACGTGAGGAGGCGTCACCAAGGCTACCCCATCATCCATTTCTTACGCACAGAAGTGGAAAACAGCCTTAATGCCCTGCTCGTGCAAGATATCTGCGAAGGACGCCTCCCTCAGGTTCGGTTGAAGGATCCGACTAACCGGCTTGCTCAAGAGGGCATAGGCATGATTGTATCGGGCGTCGATGTCACTCGTTCCACCTGGGAAATCGCAGCCAGGTCGCTCACAGACGACGTATTCGGGTGGAAGATGCTCCATTTGCTGCGTGGCCTCATCTCTCAGCGTGTGTTGCTCCTCTGCCTGAAAAAGCAATAAAATGTACAGTACGGCCTGCATCCTCACAGGGTTCCCATTGCAGTGCCTTACGAGGCCAAAGGTGTCCCTTCTGAGACTGCAGAGTACGGTCATCCGGACACGGCTCTTGTACTTACTTGTTTTGCCTTTTACCAGACTGGTTTGTCAAAGGTTCAAGTCGCCAAGAATCTACAGCACATCATGAAGTCTGATGATCCAGCGGCGCATTACGAACGTTTGGTCCACTCGTGCAGATTACCAGCGAGTCTACAGCAGTGGAACTTGCTAGACTTGGACGACGAGGTGCAGATAGACGAGCTGTGGCAACTATTGAGATTTGACCGAAATGTGCTCAACTACTTCCTCAACAACTTTGCGTTCCCACAGCATGCCAAACAGTTCAACGTGAAGCTTCAGGCTTCAGGATGGGATATCCCTCTCCTATCTAACAAGTCATCGAGGAAGATCCTGACGACTGGTTTCAGTGGTACCAATGACAATAAGACGATCTTGCCTCATACGATCAAGCAAGACGACTTGCCTAGCTTGGTACAGACCAATGCAGAGGTCCTCAGCTATCTCCTAGAGCCGCGAAATCAGAGATTCTATGAAGCTGCTGATCGGAGCGGGAAGCACTTGACCGAGACCGGGCTGCTGGAACTTCTCCGCAAGAAAGGTATCAAAATTCTAATCGATGCTGGTGCCTATATACTTGAGATGGAGAATCACGATCTCGCATCAGCCTGGCTCGAGCTTTTCCCAGAAGCTCAAGGCGCCGTGTACTTTGACCATCAAAGCAGGATCATGGTTCGCGCCCGTTTCCAGAAGGCTGCCGTTCCTTTGCTGGCAAGCCTATTTGCGGACAACCTCGAGAATTGCGTCGTTTACATTGACGAGGCTCACACGCGTGGTACAGACTTGAAGCTTCCAGCCTCGGCCAGGGCAGCCCTGACTTTGGGTCTTGGCCAGACAAAGGACCACACAGTCCAAGGTATGTGACTAGCAATGACGCCGTGGATCACAATGCTAAGCTAATCATATCAGCCGCCATGAGACTGAGGCAGCTTTGCTCGACCCAGTCAGTGGCATTCGTGGCACCTCCAGAGGTGTACCAGAGCATCCTTCGCCTACGAAGCGCTTACAACGGCATCTTCACAAAGCATTTGCCTGTGACGTCCGAAGACGTGGTCCATTGGCTGCTTGAGCAGAGCTGCGCGGCAAGTGAGAACATGATGCCGCTCCACCTAGCCCAAGGCTTTGACTTTTGCCAGCGCACAAATGCGCTTTGGAAGGGTCTTAACCATATCCACAAGAAGCAGTCTAGGGACCAGCTTCTCCGTACCATACAGCTACAAGAAGATCAGACACTGGAGCAGCTCTACGGCGCGAGACAGCCGGACTCGACAGAGACTTCACAACTTGATTTCCAACGCTTGGTAGATTTCAGGAAACAGCTGAGCCAGCAGAGAGCCGAAGCCTCGAGCAGCGGCAAGGCAGTGCATTCTTCAGCTTTTGAGGAGGTCGAGCAGGAGAGAGAGGTTGAGTTTGAGGTTGAGCAGGTCCGCGAGAAGCAGAAGCCAACCCGTTTTACCCCGCTGAGATTTGGGAAGCTTGATAACCAACTCGTTGCCTTTGTTGAACTTGGACAATTCCACTACCAACGCTTTGAGCAGGCCTTTGTAGTAATTGGCAGAACAAGTATTGGACGCCGTTTCGGTGTTCAGAAGACTTTTTCTAGGCTCTATGTGTCTGAACAGTTCTCAATCAGCATTCAAGAAAAAGACAAAACAAGAGACGACATTGTGGTAAGTAACTCCTAGGAATCTTCCTAGTCAAAGATGCTGACGTAGATAGCGACCTGTTGAGTGGATACTCTGGAGTTCAAGGACCGACACTGCTGTCCTTGTCACTCCCGAGGAGGCTGAGCTCCTTTTGCCGATAATTCGACAGGTGGGAGACCCCCGTGTGCGCCTTATCGCTTATGCCACTCCGGTTGCAAAGTCGATGCAGTTGTTCAACACACTCCAGTACTTGACCATACCGGCGGACCAAGGCCCATTACCAGCCTGGGTCTCTATCGAGGTAGGCATCATTGCCGGGCGCCTTTACTTTGACTACCACGAGTATGAGTCGTTGCTCGCATGGCTAGGGATTGGCAAGGTGTCTAACTCCAAGGATGCGGTCAGACGGGGTCTCTGGATCGACCACCCTTTGAAGTTCCTCTTGGAGTGGTTGACCTATCGTCGTCAAACGGCTGATATCCTACACACTTCGATGGGCTATGTCTGTCAGGGTCGGGCTCTCCAGGCCACACATGCCTTTTTCAACTCGGCGGCAAACCTTGGGGACTTGGAAGATCTTTCCTCTGGCGTAGATCGCTTGCAGATCGGTAATGGAACCCTTGGTGGCAATGCTAGCGAGCATGACAGCGAGTGGGAGGAAGGAGACGGAGGGGTAGACGTCGTGGATATCACATATACCGAGGAGGAGTTGTGAAAGAAGGTGATGAGGATGTCGCGAGGGGGACAAGGCCATAACTGGGGAAGTTGCTGTATTATTCAATTACCGTGCCTGTCTCTCCGGTTCTATAATGACATTTAAAAAGTTGAATGAAGTGTCTACCAGTGCATAAATGCAATCGGCGTCTTGTGCTTTATCCCAAACCCCAGGGTGCGCGGGTCAAGAAAAAAACAAGCTGTCAAAGGATAGGAGTAATAACAAAGGAAAAGCAGCAGAGTTTTGAAGAGGTAATTTGAAATAGTGCCCTGTCTCAAAATCTTTTTTACTATTTCCAAGGTAAATATACTCGTCATAAGAGTCACAGCCCTTGAAAGGAGTTAATGAAGTGCTTGTGCCTGTTTATTTCTTGACCCCTGGCTGGGCTTCGTCAGCTCCTTGGGCCGCCACCCCAGCTACATGGCGTCCTCTTATTGGTTAAAGCGCTCCAGCCCAGCATTGACAGTCCAATCATGCATGCCTTATTTTTACCGCCTTTTCGCCTGTAGCCAGCTCCCTGCTCCATCTTCATCCTTACACCACGCCCGTGAGTCTTTTCGTTCGAGACCGATCTTGACCTTGTTTACTTTTTGGACTTCTGGCTCTTCAAAGATGGGGCTGGAAGACCTAATTCCGCGAGCGCTTCGCGACAAGAGGCTACAAAAAGTGGCGTTCGAAGCCGCCACCACTCTCGCCGCGGAGTCACCAGTAGTCAAGACTGTCCAGGCCGCTTATCAGATCACCAAGGTTGGAGATGTCGTCAAAAACACCAATAGTCTCATTCTAAATGCATCAGACACGGTCAGGAGCGCCCAAACCATCTTGCCCCAGATGCACATCATGGGTCAGTCCTTGGTCGACACAGCAAGGCTGCTGAGCAAGTTCAGCATGGTGGCTACAACACTTGGCATGGGTGCCAACATTATCCAGACATACCAGGGTATTCAAGCCCTCAACCTAATAGCTGCTAAGCTAGGAGATATGGGAAAGAGTCTTGAAGCTCAGACAGCCCTTACTGCTCAGCGAGACTTTCCTCAATACGTCTACGACATGATTCGGGAGCGCTTGAGTCAGACTACTGTCGATCCAGACCGCGAACACTGGTTCTTTCTCTACCATCCAGATACCGACTGGTACCCCAAGTTCTTCCACCTCGTTGAGGAGAAACCACTAGACCCTCGCTTTTGCGGCTATACCAACCAGCTCGACACGGTCTTTATGTTCATGCTAGCAGCCCGGGAACGCATCACCGAGAGGGAACTACGAAAAGGACGCAAAAAGCAACACTGCCGCCCCATTCAACTACATCTCATCATACCAGCATATCAATCCATCTTAATTCCCGAGAGTATCCGGATCCCAGATGAGATTGGTGATTTCGTCATCGAGGGCCGGATCAACAGCAACAGGCCATTCGTATGGCTAAACCTCCCCGAGGATCAGAAGTACTATACATCGGATGTGGGCTTCTGGACACCACCGCCCCTCGGATGGTGGAATCAAGCCATGACATGGTGCGGTATTACCGAAAAGCCGCCAGAGTACGGATCACCCAGAATCCTAGGCACGGGGCCTCAGCCAGCCCTGATCGAGGCCGAGGTTGAAACCGAGGAGAGAGTCATTACTGTTGAAAAGGAAAAGGCCATGATTGAGGAGGCTCCCAAGGAAGACGGCATTACAGAGCTCGTGAGGAGACACTCCAACGAGTCTTCGCTCGAGTTGGTTCAGGCAATGAAGAAGCGTTCTACGCCGCTGCATAAGCGAGGTAAAAGTCGTCAAACATCACGGCGACGTGCATAGGCACATAAGGCATGCTGGATCGATGGGTAGATTTTACTTTTCCTTTGTTTTCCGGCCTGGGCACTCATGAGATTGACGAAATTAAGATACAGAACGGGAATATTGGCATCTAGAAAGTTCTGAGAAACAGAGGTCACGGCTGATGACCTGGATTGACATTTCATTTTAGCTACATTATTGGCGATACTTACGATACTTGCATCCCATAGACACACGGGTCAATAGAGCAAAAACTCATGGCAAGGTATAAGCCATGATACATATCGGTTAGTTCCTCCTGTGGGGTGTGATGCACATAGATTTGTTTTTAGATACCAACGGTAATGCTCTGGACATGCAAGAACAGAAGGAGATAGTTCACGAATCGGGTGACTTTGACTATGGTGACTTTGAGTATCAGGCTAAACTCTAGAGGTCCCCGGATATGTCGGATGATGAGATGAAGACGTCTGTACGTTTGATCCAAGAGAGCTCCAATAGCAGGCAGGCAGAGTCAGGGTCATCGATAAGCGAGGTGCTTGAGGATGCATGATTCACAAACTTCCAATAATAGAATAGGCATATTCATGGGTTCCAGTACGGTCTCTGGCGGTGACAACATTGAAGACTCGTTGCCAAATATGGGTAAATGCCTACTGCAAATAGACCGATAAACGCAGTTGAAACACCGCAAGTAGGTGCAGTAAACCTGGAGCCGCCCAATCACTTCAGTTACGGCGTGGGATTCGCGTACTGAGACGCACAAATGTCAAGTGTCACAGGGGTTGCGGAGCCGTTACCAATAAGCTGACCTGAGGCTTGTCGTGTGATTTTGATCAAGAAAATCCCTCAATTCCTTGGATACACCCAAGCCACCTCTGTATAGGTATCCTACTTACGCTTTCTTTCGGTCAAGAACAGTGGAGTCAGATACGGGGTGAACAAGGCGACAGCACGTCGGTCAAGGTTTTAATCCTGTGGAATACCGCTAACTCATCACTCGTTCTCGCCATACACGGTCGCGTCCATGGACCCGGTCAGCGCAGTCGGCCGTCAGTACACCAATATTCATCACTAGCAGACCTAGAGCTGACAAGGAGATAACAGTGGTGGCGGGCATCATCCAACTGGTCGAAGTCAGCGCCAAGGTCACTAAACGTCTTGTCGACTTCAGCAGTGCTGCCCTGCAAGATGACACGCCCCAAGCCTTCAAACAACTGAAGACTGTTCTTCCTCTCATAGTAACCGACTTGCAACGCATACAAACCGATAGCGCCCATGCCGCTACACGAGATCAAGCCGCTCTTCACAGTGTTGTCCAAGGTTGCCTCTCAGACACTCAAGAATTAGACGCAATCTTTGAGAAGGCACTGCCATCTACTGGAGACTCAAGTTGGGAGAGACGAAAAAAAGCATTGAGTAGTCTAAAGTATGACAAGAAAATCGACAAAATTGCCGCTGCCATGAATAGTTATGTCGGCATCTTGACATTGCATCAGGTTGTTGATCTCACCCATAACTCCAAGTTCGAGAAGCATCCGTCGTACCAACAAGCTTATTGGCTAGTTCCTTATGGCAAGAACCCTTCGTTCGTGGGAAGAGACGCTATGTTTGAGGAGATTGAGAGGGCCTTGGCTGTAGAAGAGGGAGTACAGCCAAAAACAGCTCTTTACGGTTTGGGAGGGATTGGGTGAGTCGACTCTAGCTCTCACGTAGCTTGCTTCTAACACATGATAGAAAGTCCCAAATTGCCTTGGAATATTGTTATCGAAAAAGGCAGAAAGATGAGCGATGCAGCATCTTCTGGTGCAACGCTGCTACAGCGGCACGTTTCGAAGAGTCATTGAATCGAATAGCGACCCAGTGTGGCCTCGTCTCGAAAGAACAAGCAACAGATTCTTTCGCAGTATTGAAGGACTGGCTTGAGTTCCGACATCAAGGTCCTTGGTTAATGGTTGTGGACAATGTTGATGACCAAGATGCCTTTTTCAGCACACAGATGCGAACCGGAAAGATACCATCAGAGTGCATACCTCATTGCGCACGAGGTTCCTTGATATTCACCACCAGAAGCAGCGACATTGCTTTTGATGTAGCCAACCCAGTAAAGCCTATCATGATTCGAGAGATGCAAGTGGCCGAGGGTCTAGAGCTGGCCAAGAAGCGATTGCCCAGCGATACTCCTCAAGAATTGCTGATTGAGTTGCTGGAGGCATTGGAATTCATCCCGTTGGCAATTACTCAAGCAAGCGCATTTATGGTAAAGAGAAGAAAGGGGGTACGACCTTACTTGGAGCTATATCGGAAAAGCGATGCAACAAAGATGAGGCTTCTTAGTTACGAGTTCTCAGATCATGGCCGTCCAGGGAGCTCAATGGAGTCGGTCGCCAAAACATGGATGCTATCATTTGAAGCGATGCGAGAATCGAACCCTAGAGCGGCCGAGCTATTGTGTCTGATGACATTCTTTCAACATCAAGGGGTTCCTATCATTCTCCTCCAGGACGAGGAAGAGGATGAATTCGACTTTCAAGACGCCGTCGCAACGCTGAAGGCTTTTTCGTTTGTAGATGCTAATGAGGAAGATACAATATTCAGCACACATCGGCTGGTACAGCTGGCGACGAGGTGTTGGCTTGACCAGGAGATGCCCTCCGAGACAGAGAGATGGGCATCTGCAGCCCTCAGCTCGGTGGCAATGCATTCCCCTAGACCGACCTCGCACCCTGATGCAGAATACTTCACACTCGGCGAGTCTCTTCTTCCTCATGCGGAGCTCATGCTGCAACACCAATTCAAGGTACCTTCAAAAGAGATAGAGCTTGCGAGAGCAAGACTTCTCAGCTCATCAGGACGATACCTTCACTGGAAAGGCAGTTATGACGAAGCACGGTCTCGGTTTCAGGAATCAATGCATATCAACATGAAGTATCTCGGCGAGAGGCATGTCGATACCATGGTCAGCACAGGCTTATATGGATGGTCACTTGCCATCGTTGGTCACAGCCCAGAGGCGGTTCCCATGTTGGAGCATCTCGTCCAACTTCGAACCGAAGTACTAGGCGAAGATAGCCCACAAACAATTGACGTTTTGAGCGACCTTGCTCACGCCATTGTGGCTACGGGCAACCTGCAAAGATCAGAGGCCATGCAACGCGAGGCGGTGGCTAGAAGTGAGCGCATCTTGGGTCGGCGACATGGCAATACCATCGACTGCATGGCGTTTCTAGCCCAGGTCCTTCATCAGCAAGGAAAACAGGCTGAGGCAACGGTTCTTCAGCGCGAAATATTCACCACGACGCTTCAAGTGCTTGGACCCAGGCACATCAGCGTGCTGATGGCGGAGGGTAACCTTGCCTCCATGCTGAGCAACGACGGAAAAACCTACAACGAAGCCTACGACATCTTCAAAAGCAACATCCAAAAGAAGCAGGAGGTCTACGGACATGACCATAGGGAGACGTTGGTGACTGTCTTCCTGTTTGGGGTTTTACTTGAGAGGATGGACAGGCTCGAGGAGTCAATACAGTTGCATACGCAAATATTGCATGACATTGAGGGTGGACCAAGACAGAATGTTCCGTCAACTCGGGAAGGGAGGGAATTGCTTGAAGATCGATTGAAATGGTTGCGGAATGCGTCGGCTGCACTGAGAGAGGGTATGGAATCACACTCAGACACTTAAGCATGAACTGGCAAGATGAAATGGGAGCGGGAGTCGTGGACAGCAAAGCCATCATATTACCGCAGCTTGCTAGGGCACGGCCGAGCAGGGTAGCCAAGCAACTTCTCACCTGGGCTACCAAACACTCAAAGGTGCTTGCAGTATAGTCCTGAAAGAGCGCAAAGTCCAACTATGCAGTTACACACGGCAATATGCGGGCAACGGAACCAGGATGGGAGGCATTGGCTGAAATGAGGTACTCTCCTTCATGAGGTCACGTAAAGCGACCAGCACAATGAAAAGTGGTAAATCAAAAATTACGCCCCCCATGGTCCCGAAGGACAATGGAGCATGGAATGACGCCGCGCTGTGCAATGCAGGCCCTCCAAACTGGTGTCCCCAAATCTTGAGCTAGGGAAACCGGAACAAGGTAAGTATGAAGAAGAGAAGAAGAAAATAAGCAAAGGACGACGAGAGACTGCCAATTTATAGATGCTAGAGGGCCATGTCGATGCCTGGATGCCTGAGGCGGAGTGGGTGGCTGGAGATTGCGTTCTCGGCGGCATCGGCCAATAACGCTCAGGATTTTGACGAGGCGGGAGGTTATTGTTACCTCTTACGTATGCTTCATTTGTTGAGGCGAGAATAGCGGATCCATGACAAGGGGAAGAGACACGGTGCCGAGGCGGAAATGAGAAGATGCGCTGAAGCGAGATGACTTGCCCACTTGGTTCAGGTGACGATTGACAACCCTTGCAATCAGCAACTTTCTTTGCAAATACAGTGTCAGTACTGGTTTTGAGCACGCCTTGCCAGGTTGCATAATTATGTTGTTATGGCAGTATGTTTTACCCAACATTGTGCTGAACAATGGACATGACATTTGCCATCGTCAAGGCTACCGAACATGGTCTCTGTCAACAAAATTTTCCATAATGCTTCTCAGGCACCATCAAGGCCGTTTTAGTGTTTCACAGCCAAAGCTAAACAAAAGGCTAGAACATTCAATCACATTCCAAGTCCGTTTTCGTCCCCGTCACATTCCTCCGTCCATAGATCAGTTGTGAGGTATCGTTTGACCAGTGCTCTGGGGTAGCAACAGGTCACAACCAGGCCTGCCGGATGTTTTTTGTGACCTCGAGGCCAGCCTCGAAAGTGTAGGTATTGATATGCGACAGGACTATTACTCGTGTCTCAAGTTTTTGTACGTCCACGTGTCTGGCTCGATTTCTTTGTCGAGGCCCGCATTATTCGAACCGTGGAATGGAAGTGACACCGCTTTCGGCTCAAGGGCTTATTGTGTAATGGGCACAGGAACGTGATTGTATTCGGTGGCACATTGTTGCAACGAGGACCAGCAATAAATAGGGTTGTCAAACATGACGCGCCACGCATAATGTGTCTTGACTCTTGACGTAGTTATCAGGGCAAGACTGCTTGAAGCCTTCAATCCCATTTACAGGCAAACGACGACATCGAAAATGAAGCTGAACCACCTCATTAATAGTGTCATTCTCCTTGTGGCATCTTCTGTTCCTGTACTCGCGGTCCCCTCCATCCCGAACGCCCAGGCGGCTGAAGCGCTTTCTCCTCGCGGCGTTGCTACCCGCAAAGAGCTATGGAAGCCTAAAGTCGGAACCCCTTGGCAAATCGTTCTTTCCGAGGTCATCAAGATCCCCAAAGGTGGCGCCAAGAACCTGAAGCCAAACGTCCCCATCTACGACGTGGACTTGTTTGAGAACTCAAAGGAGACTTTCGACGCTCTGCATAAGGCGGGAAAGTATGTCATCTGTTACTTCAGCGCCGGATCTTGGGAAAATTGGCGCGATGACAGAAAGAGCTTCCAGAAGAAGGATCTTGGCAAGACGTTGAGTGGATGGCCAGACGAAAAGTATGTCAACATCAACAGCCCTTCAGTACGGGCCATTATGTCAAAGCGTATCAAGTTGGCTGCCGAGAAGGGCTGTGACGCCATCGATCCTGATAACTTGGATGGCTATGTAAGTCATGACCCGCGGACAATGAGGCTATGGCTAACGTCTTTTGCAGCAAGCCGATAATGGTCTAGGTCTAACCGAGGCTGACACAATCTCATACGTCAAGTTTCTCTCCAAAGAAGCAGCCAAGTATCGTATGACGACGGGCATGAAGAACGGAGGGAGCATTACAAAGCAGGTTCTTCCACATGTCGGCTTCTGCATCAACGAGTCTTGCATACAATACTCCGAGTGCGACTTATATGCACCTTACATCAAAGCCGGAAAACCCGTCTTCAATATTGAGTACCCGGCGGGTGCACCAAAGGTGAAGGCCGCCGACAAAAAAAGGATCTGCTCAGTCACGGGTGCTGCTAAGGGATCGAAAGGATTCAGCAAGGCTATCAAGAAGATGAATCTGGATACTTGGGTTATGTATTGCTAGTCCATCGGGTGAATTTACTATCGAATAATGATCTTCTCAACCGTCTTGGTCCCCTTAGCCACATCAGGCCATACATTACCCGTCATGACTCCAAACGCAAAAGATTGGCCCACCAGCTCAAAGTATTGGGCCTTATCTCTCTCCTCAGCTTTACTCTCACAACCCGCATCTGTCCCTTTTGAAGAAATGGATCGAAAAACAAAGGGGACAGAAGCTCCCTTGACGACATAAACCACGTCACCGACTTGGGCTCGCTCGGGGGCAAGTCCTATGAACCCAGTGTCGGTCACAAAGAATCTCTTGCCATCGCACATGCAGAGGATGAAATTAGCCTGTGTTTGATAGCTGGTAGCTTTTTTGAAAATTTCGCTGAGTGGGAGGTGATCCTTCTCATGACTTTCCTCCCAAAATGTATTATCCTTTTTGGCTTCCTCTTCCTCCTTGGTCATGTTTTCGGCGCCGTATAACTTGATGAATTCGACAGCCTGGTCGACAACTCTGGGGTAGACTACGTCTTCTCCGGAAACTGTTCTGACGAATGGCGAGAGTCCTTTGGGTCCATTGTGCCAGTCCATCATCTCCTGGGTTGAGAGGTTCGTTGGAGGGTTCCTGCTCTTGAGGTATTCCTTGCTTGGCACAAGGCTCTCCCACTGAGCAAGCGGGAAGACATTGTTTTTAATGTCGCAGACATCGCCGAGCGTCGTTATCTGGCCGACCTGGACCACATCGAGGTGAAGTTGCGCCGACATGTCCCCAGATGCAGACGAATATTCCGAGACAGTCCAAGTCTGGAGTCGTTCGGGTCTGTATCTTGATCGACCAAAAAGGTAGTCAGGCTCTCCGTCAAACCCAGCAGCATAGCCCATCTCCCTCGGTGGGTTTTGTGAAGACCAGTTCGAATCGGCAGTGCTCCAGTCTGGGGCCCAAGAGGGAAGGCCAGGTATTTGCGGCTGCTTGATGACGCTTTTGAGGGTATCCAAACCGACAGTTTGTAGGAGTAAAACGGCAAGGTCTGTGAAGACGGCCTTTTCAGAAAGGCCATAATCGACTGGAATCTGAATCCTCTGTCGGCGTGCTTGCATGTCTTGGACATCATCCTCATTGTCACATTTCAAATTCTCCATCGCCTCGCCTATCTCCACAGACAATTGGTCGTGGTCTCGGTTCAGCAGAGGAATAATGGCATACAGCTTATCCCTCGGATCGGTCGCGCCGCAGTGTCTTGTGTCCCTGAGCATCCTGAAGAGTCGTTCCACATACCAGATCCATCCACCGTGCTCCGAAACGGGCGATGTTGAGTACTGGACCGAGTATGGAAGCTTATCAACAGTTCGGTTCATCATGTTCCATCGATAGAAGGTCAAGAAACTTTGCCAGTCTAGTTGTTGACTCCCACAAACGACGATGGCTTGTTTTGCAAATGTAATCTCTTGTAACACCCAGACACGGTGAAACCAAGGTCGTTCGAAGAAAACATCCAATGAAGATTTATCGCAAATCGCCGACGGCAGGTCCCAGTCGCCAGTTCCGTAGGAGGCAGGATCGTCAACTTCACTAATGTACTTCATGGCGGCGTCCGTGTCGCTGGTCCCCTCGCCAAGATAGACAACAACTTGAGTTGCTTCCTGGTAGATGCGTGACATGAGGATCAACTGATGATTCTTTTCCGCATTCAACGACTGATTGATACAGATGGAATCAATCCACAAGATTCGAGCTGAATCCTTCTTTCGCAATCGTTGGAGCGCAGCATAACAGTTGGGCGTGACGCCCATCGTGATTTCTTCACCATTCTTATCGACAACTCGTACCAGTACCTGGCGTGATGCATCTCCCCAAACATAAGAAACGGCCTCGTATGGTTGAGGGTCCTGAAGTCTAGTGTTGATAAGACGTAGGATCAATGGCTCGTCGTGGTCGCCAGGTTGCAGAGAAATGAGGCGAAATGAATCCTCCTCCTCCAGGATCTCTCCAGCGTAGGCCTGGTGTAATTCCTCGTTCATCTTGGTAATTGTTAAGCATTTAATGCTATGTCTAAACAGGACCTGTAAGCTGACAATTGGAATATGTCTTGTGTTGACGAAAGCGGTCAGCGAGGGCAGCAAGACTGATTACATATTACCCCACTCTTGAAGCAAAACAGCCGATGTGACGTTGATGCAAGTCAAGTCCGGGCGATGGTGGTCTGGACTCTTGGCCAACGGAATGCTGGTGTTGAAGTTCCACAACTCACAACGGACTGCCTCTGATGGAGTAACACAACCAAAACTCGACAATAGATAAATTAGAGTCGTCGATGGTGGCCAACGGGGTTTGAACTACATTACCATTCCTGGGCAGGAGGTTTCTGGCTCCGAGCTTGAAGGGGGTACTGATAATTCGATACAGACTCACTCTCTGCCACATACGACCATACCCACCGGAGAACTCGGGATCCCGTCCGCTCTCCCATAGATAAGCCGGTGAGGGGCGGATTAGTAGTTGGGTCGGTGACGACCAGCGAATCCCCGCTGTTGTATGTTTTTGCCGGATGAGCTATCTTTTTGTCCTTGTCAGGGAATAACCAAGGTGACTCGTATCCCTTAAGAAACTCGTTATTTTTGCAGTAGTACGCTGTTGACAGAATCAGCAGACAGTTGAGATGCTGCGTGGTCAGAGCTTTTGACCTTTGCGATGTTGAATCCGTGTTCATCCCCTCAAATTCCCAAGGGGCGGACTCTGGCCTGAGCCTATTACACCTCAAGAGAAGTCTTTGAAGCCTTATCGTTGTCGTCTCTCATGGTTATCACCATACTCTATTGCTCAATTAGAGACAATAACGCCTTTCTGGGTGACACAGCTTCGTTGGGCTCTATTAGCGGCTCTGAAAGAGGATCCCAAGCCTGGCTCTGCCCTACCCTGCAGAATGCGAGAGCCGATCTCACGTTGGTCTGTCCTCCCACGATTGTGTCAAGTCACCACCAACGTGGAAGACATAGAATGGAATCACATGAAGAGTAAGGTATGCGTGACAGGAAAGGGCGTCAAACCTGATCGTAAGGTCCAGGTGATCATGACCAAGTGATGTTGATGGTGATAATTTCACGGAGCACACATGGCCGAGGGATCATGTGCACTGTGACGTTGTGGCTGTCGGCTGCTCCACTGGTAATAAGCAGTCCAATCAAAGGATGGAATCTGACATGCGCCCCAACACAGGTGCCACCTCCTTGGTGGTAGGTACGTACCACCAAGACGATCATGTCCGCTCATGAAGCATCACCAACTGTCGGCATCATCATCCTCGCCTTTTGTATCCAATCTACGCACAATATTACAACATGGAAATTTGTAACAGAGAATACCTTTGAAAATTTGTACTATAAAGCTGGTTCTCTTAAATCTATCTACCTCGGTATCCTGACTGAACTAATGCTCCTCGTGACGTTAACCCAGCGCAGCTGTCCCAAGTCTCACTTTTACTGCCTGGTGGGCCAAGATAGACTGAATGGCGTCGATCCCATAAACGTACCTGTGTAAACATGTAGAAATGATGCCATGTTCGTGTTTATAGGAGAGAAGCTCTGGAAGGTCAGTTGGGGACTTGGTGAAATCAGATTGACAAACTGTTTTGTCCTAGAGTTTATGGCCCAACAAACTAGTTCAAATGCGGCATTCTTCAATTGCTCCCACTTTAGTCTAACTAAGATTGCTCTCCTGGAGAATTCTTGAACCAAGATTGCTCCCAAAAATGATTCCCAGAGAGGTCTCTGGTGAGTAACGGCTTCTCGGCGGATGGGCTGTTGGTGGCTGCCAGCTGACCCGGTGCTCGGGTTCTATCGTCGCTTGATAAGAGATCGAAGGGAAAAACTAGCCTCTTTAGGTAAGCTTATCGCTAGTTGAATTTATCAGAATGGGGTTTGGTCGGCCGGTTAAAGCCGGCAATCATACAAAACCCCAGTAGGAGTGACTCCTGGCTTTGTCTGTGACTTGACTCATGAACCAAGACCTGCAACCTCCTCCAAACAAGCATCATGTCTCCGACCGCGAAAACGACCTGCTTCTCTGCAAGCAGACTCAACGACACAACCTTTGTCATCTGTGAGGACGACAAATGGAGCGAGAATCCACTCATTTACGCGAAACTCTTTCCGAATAGCTTGGTACTGATCGACACTGGCTGTGGCGGCGCAGCCAAGGATCCAACCGTTGAACTCAGATCTCTGCGGACTTTCATTGAGACTTATCCGGTCTCTGATAACGAAGATGAGCCACTGAACAAGAATGGAACGAGGGACTACGTCGTAATTTGTACTCACTGCCATTATGATCACATCGGTTGGTTCTCCGCAGGCTGCCACTCGTTGTTGTTCAAACACTGACCTCATTAGGCGGCATAGAAGAATTCACAGACAGCGAGAGTGCGATCTGGGCAAGCTCATTTGACAAAGACTTTATTCAAGGCCCAGACCGCCTTCCGGAATCCTCTCTTTGTCGCTTCGTCGGTATGGAGACACCAAACTACCAGGTCACAGGATGGGCCAACGATGGCCAAAGCTTGGTAAACCGTCAAGGTGAGGATTTGGGGTTAAAGTTTTACCACACGCCCGGCCACACTCCGGACCAACTGGCCATATGGGATCACCAAGAGCGATTTCTCTTTGTCGGTGACTCCATTTATGAGTGGGCAGCTATCTTGTTTCCGCGTGAGGGAAATGTCACCACCTATAGTAAGACCATTGGAAAAATGAAGAAGCTGGTTCAGGGATGGAATCAAGAGGCTGGTAAGGAGTTTTGCTCCCTTGAAGACTTTCAAGCTGACAGAAGTTATAGGGACCACCGGTGATGCGCTTGCACCGCGAGTGAGAATGGCATGCGGCCACAACACCCGCAACGAAGACGCTCTGGAGCTGCTCGAGGAGGTCGACCGAGTTTTGTTGGCTGCAGTTGAGCAAAGAATTCAGCCAATAGATAAGGGCATCAATCGAGAAGAGCAGTCGGAACTGTATGAGGATGGAAACGGGCGCATTTCTTTCTTTGGAAGTGCAGCTGGTTTTACAGACTTACGGAACAATGCGGAAGTAGTCGAAGAGATGCGTAAGCGATGCGGACTTTGACTTGGGAGCAGCGCGCAAGTCGTGGAGAAGGGGTCATCTTTAGGTGTCATTCGTCTCAATAGCCTCTAGCTAGGTGTCTGGTCAACAACGAAGAACCGTATTTGACGTTAATGTTGTGTTTCCTTTTCGCCTTTCCAGAGATGCTGTTGTAGAGTGCATGTGACTAAGATCAACTTTAAAAAATTGCTCCCAGTGATTGTAGACTTAGTGTTGTAAGGAGGTTCTATATGACCTTCGAGAGACGACAGAGGTCAATTGTTTATTTCTTAATACCACCGAGAAAACAGAGACGAAGAAGGGAACCAAAAAGGAGTGGCAATTAGGAGCTTATGATAACACGAGATAATTTCAAGCCTTGACCTTCATTTGGTCGAGAATCCGCTGTGCACCTACGAAACTAAGCTCCGTCATGGTCTCCTCCCACAGCTTCTGTGAAACTGCCTTACTTTCGGGGGTGTAGAAAAACTGGCCATATCTGGGAATTCGCGTCAGCTTGCCTGTTTGCACAGCCATTCCATCACTAGAATAACTTACGGGTATACCCTCCAGTCCATGATGAAGCTGCCGTGTGTTTCGCGGCCTTTGATGACAGCAGCATCGATATAGGTCGAGGCTCCAGCATCAATAGATCGTCCAACCATGGACTTCATTCCTAAGAGGAAGGCCTTGGCAACGCCATGAATATCCCTCTGGAGATTCGTGCCCTTGCAAAACCCGGGGTCCACTAGGTTGACCACAACATCGTCGGGGCTCACATATTCGACGAGCTTGTAAATCCAGAGGTGAAGAAGAAATTTGGCAGTGTTGTAGCGCTCAGCCCCATCGAAAGTGTTCTTGTCGTCAAATGTAGGGATGATGGGCGATGCCTTGGATTCCGGGAACTTGGCGTGCATTGACAGGCCAGAACTGACGATGGTGAGTCGACCAGGACGACCAGTCGGAGCCCTTTCTTTGAGATTGGGAAGCATGAGAGTAGCCAAGAGAACAGTAGACAGGTAGTTGACCTGAAAGACCTCCTCGTGGCCGGTCGCAGCTAGGTCAAAATTCTGCTTGGTGATACCCGCGTTGAGGATGACAAAGTCAATGTGGGAAAGGGTAGCGCAGCGGGATGCAAAGTCTTGAATCGACTGATATGAGATCATATCCAGCTGCCAGACGTCAACAGAGGCGGAAGGATGTTCCTTACGGAGTGACTCCGCTGCTGCTTCTCCCCTCTGGAGAGACCGACTGGCGATGATGACATGGGATAGCTTCAACTCAAGGAGCATGCGGGCACATTGCAAGCCAAGGCCAGCATTTGCTCCAGAGATGATGGCTGTTTGGCCACTGAGGTTGGTGTCTTTGGGAGGGAAGTGGGCTTTTTCACACTGGGAGGAAAAGAAGAGTCCCATCAGACTTTGTGAGAGCACAGGGAGGTCAGACGAGGCAGTCATTATGGATGATATGAGAAGCCGTCACAAATAAAGATGAGAAAGGATATCAAAGCATGAACAGATTGAAGAGCTGCTTTCGAGAATTTATAACCTGCAAGAGGCAGGCCCCTTCATGGTTGGGAACTTGGGGTATGGTTTCACTATCTTGGTTCCAGTTAGTTCCCGAGGACCGAAGATGAGAGTTCTAGATATCGAACTGCCAAGCCTCGATTGTTTCCCCATAGGATAGAGACTACATCCTCTTCTGTCAAACAATCTTGTCTTGGCGCTGTCCAAGCCAAAGAGACGAATCAAGTTGGCCGGGTCATCGGAAGGATCAGAGCAGGGATTCGTCTCTGGACCGGGGAGCTAGGCCAAAATAGGAAAACAATCGAGGTCTTGGCACTCATCCTCATCACGTTTATGCAATGTTGCTGACGACGAAGTCGAGTTCTCGGAGATAGACGCGTTCTTTCTTCCACATCATCCACATTTGCCTCCTTCTTGCAGCTTTACTTTCGCTCCAAGAATACTCGATCGCTCAGTCGAGACCTTGTAGAAGCCAAGAACAGTTTATCAGCCCCCTGGAGATCAATCACATGGCACCAGGACGACGTCCAGCCCCACGTCCCGGTATGTTCCACCACTCTATACCCTGCTCGCCTCATCTAGGCTGACCTGTTCTGTTAGCCTCCAAGGGATTTGAGTTCGTCTTGAGTGACTCCAAGGGAAATCCCAAACCGTCGGATCGCAAACTAATCCGACGTCATGTGATGAGAGGGAAGAACACGCGCGGACACCAACCCCCTCGGCTTCCGGATTCTTGGATTCACACCACAGCCACGTGTGGGCCACAATCGACACCTCCAACCGACTCTGTTGGTCGCCTTAGTGGCCTCGTCAAGAGATGTAGTGATGGAAGCAGGTGGGATACCTGCCCGTGGTTCCCCTTCTCGATAAACGTGCTGGACACTGTTAAGTTTGCAGATGAGGTTGATAGGCCTGCCCGTCAAATGATCGCCAGCTGTAAGTGAATCAAATACTTGGACCTGAAACTATGAACTCAGTCGCTAGCAGTCTTTGGGACAATCCGAGAGCTCATGTACCCTCTTGATCTCTGTTGCGAATTCAACGCCTCCGAGACCAACTGGTTCGGCTGGATGACCAACGATGCTGCATACCTCCACGCTCTCCTCTTCACCGTCAGCTCTTTTCATGACATTGCAGCTGGACGTACTGCACAGCCTCGCACCAACTATCACGTTTTCAAGGCCATCAGACTCCTCAATGAGCGCTTAGCCGATAGCGAGATGGCCCTTGCCGACTCAACGGTTGCCGTGGTCATGAGCATGGCCATGCTTTGCGAAATTGCTGGAGACGTCCATGCTGCAAGAGCACATACCGATGGACTGAAGCGGATTGTTGAGTTGCGTGGGGGAATCGGTTCTTTCAGCCATGCCCAACAGCTCCAGGTCAAGATATGTCGGTGAGTGTGCAGCTAGACTTGAGGCTCGCGAAGTAGCTACTTGTGCTAACGGCGCATTGCTAAACAGAGTCGACTTAAGCATGGCACTTTCCCAAGGCTCCCGACCATACTTCTTCCAAGATGGCGTCTCGTGGGACTCATTTTTCGAGTCTTGTCCAGTTTTGAAGCGCCTGAGACCTATTCCCTCGACCGCCATGTTGCGCACTCGTCGTCTGATGAAACCAGTCGACAGACGGTTATACTACATCTTCCAAGATGTTCAGGATTTCTCGCAGCTCGTCAACTTCCTGTTCCAGTCGCACCAGAAGATACAGCCCGGAATCTTTCAGGACCTTCTCACCTCTCTGCAGTATCGCATCTTGCTGCTCGACTTTGGAATCGACAATCGATTTGCAGAGCTTTTACGCCTCTCCATGTTGGCTTACTTGACTGTTGTTCTCTTCCGCCTTCCTCAAGTGAAGCTCCAGTACCCCTTTTTAGGCTCTCAACTGCGCACAAGCTGTCAAACATTCACATCAGCCAATGACCAAGAGAGGAGAGTTTTTGCGTGGGCCATGTTTGTTGGCTTTATGTCAGCGTTGGACCTCCAGGATGAGGAGTTGACGATGATGCTGTCTGAGATGATGGTGCCTTGTCTTGGTTCGTCATGGGGTGAGGTCAAGACGAGTCTCAAAGAAGTCCTGTGGATTGATGGGATTTATGATGGCCCTGGACAGGAAGTTTATGGGAAATTTATCAAATAGCATGGTAGTTGGCCTTCGTATGCATTCTTTGGTAGGGTTTGTTGTTGCTCAGTGAGCCAGCCACTGTAGAAAAGATTGTGAGACAGTCGGAGCCGCAATCTGTCGGTGGCTGAATGCAAGAATAAGCGTGGCTGATAATTTGTTAAGCAACTGTTAAGGTTGCTAGGCGCCACCTCCTGTTCTCTTCCACGAACCAGAGAATTGACTGTTTCAACGGTAATTCAATGCAACGGCCAAATATTCAACGCCGACTCTACACTTTCAAGACCAACTCACCCCATTGACCACCAGTTTAAACATTCCATCTCATATCCTCGGAAAATACTCGGCTCACATACTCCTGCTCCATGGAGTTCTAGCCAAGCATCACTACGTCATCCTCGCCTCGCCATTGGATCACAAGCTTATCTCGTCTCCCCTGACTCGGATCCCCTGCACCTCATTTAAAATCCTCCTTCTCCGTGCTCCGCTCGCGTGAGCCGCGACCCCATTCCCTCTTTGGACCTCAATCATGCTTCCTCTCTCCAAGACATGACGCGTTTCGCCATCGAGACGTGGATCTGGTACGGAGTCACATGGCTCGTCGTCATTGCCCGGCTGTAAGCTTCCCGGACTGTGGTTTCACCTGTGGTTTGCTGACTTTTGTGTGTTCAGCCTGTCTCGTCGGCTGGTCGTGGGATCAGTCAAGAAGTATCAGACTGATGATTACCTGATGATTCTTGCTATGGTTGGTGCTCGCAGTCATGTCTCGTGCTTTTCTCCTCTCTGACTGATGGTCTTTCTGGCAATCCAGGCCTGTGACGCGGTTCTCATTGCTTGCATCAACATCGTTTCCCGCACGAGCAGCAACCTCATAGACCCTACTCAAGCAGTCGACCTCACACCAGATGAGATCGATAAACGCCGACTCGGATCCAAACTCATCCTTGTTGTAGAGCAGCTCCAATGCACCGTGACCTGGCTCGTCAAGTGCTGCTTGCTCCTCATGTATAACCGACTAACGTGGGTTGTCTAGCATATATGATCCGCTGGTCGCTTTCTAACCTTGAGCAGGACAAACCTAACGTACAATCGCGCCGTCAAAGCAGTTGCCGTGTATGTGATTGTCGGGTTTATCGTCATGGAGATTTTATACTTTGGAGTATGGTGTCGCCCTTTCAATCAGTACTGGGCCGTCCCTACCGACAATGGTATCTATTACCCCCTAGGACTTGTACAACGTCTCTTGTTGTTAATGCTGTGCAGTCCAATGCTCAACCGCAACACATCACCTCATCACGAATGCAACTCTCAACATCTCGTCCGACATCATGATCATTATACTTCCTATCCCCCTATTTCTGAAATCCAATGCCACAGCCAAGATCAAAGTGGCCTTATGCTGCATTTACACCGTCGGCGTTTTTACGGTATGTACATGTCGATAACTGCTAACGGCCAACCCAGCGAGATACCTCATCTACTAACCAGGTGACCCATGTTGCTAACCCTTTCATGCCGCAGATTGTCTCCGCCGTGTTGAATAAATACTACTCTTTCACCGACCCTTTTGGGGCTGATTGGACAGTCTGGTATATTCGCGAATCTTCAACGGCACTCATTGCTGCCAATCTCCCCTTGACCTGGCCTCTTGTCCGTCAAGTTATGCACATCAGCACCTCGAACCAAAGCAGTTCTTATACCCCGAGAGCCTCGCGTGGCTTCGACCATTTTGATTTTAGTGTACCTACTATAACAACAAACGGCAACAGTAGTTTGCCGACACTCGGGCCCTCAAATAGTGAGATCCCACTGAGGGAACGGGCTGGAACGGGTTTGGAGGGGCCTTCAGGCGATAGAGCTAGGAAATGAATCTAATGACTAGTTAATCAATACACATATATAGTGAAACAGACCTGACAGACGACCGTAAAACTTGGCTAACATACTTAGGTTAATCACTGTGCCCAGAACTCTTTGTTCCCGCTAGGAGAGGAGCGCTCTAGTTAATAGCAAGGTCAAGTAAGTGATAGTTTCATTCACCCTACTGTAATTTTTATTGCAGCTGAAGCTTCTGTCATAGTGGCGTTCCTACAAACGCTCCATGCTCCCACTACCGCTTCGAGAAGATTAATCCTCAAGATAAGTAACGCTCATTCCTACTGAACAAAGACTGAAACGATGGCCACGAAACCTGGGAATACGCCTTTGTTTTCTTGTTTGACCTTATCTGCCCATTCTCTAGTGGCGTGTTGCTTTTTGAGTTATGCGAAAGTCTTGAACCTTGGGTCATGGCAGCGTCAATCTGATCCTGGCCAATTCGACCCAAGTTTGGCGACAAACATGCGTTCAGAGGCTGTTGTGATTCGTATGATGCTTGAGCTTGTTCGATAATCTTCGGGATCTCATGAGACTCAAGCCTGTCATTACCATCTGCCCGTTGGTGGCGAGACCATCGCAGTGTCCACTGAAGAACAGTTTGGTCTATCGAGGCGCTTAGCTCTTGATACGCCTCGGGGCATTGAAGGGCTGGATTCCGGGCAACTTCCGAGATTCCAAGAACTCGTGCACAAAACTCTTCAGTGATCTTGGCCATTGGCTCGTCAGGGCTCGTAGCATCGCGAGTAATTTGGAAAGTGGTTGGCAGAAGTGATGGCCCAAATACTGGACCAATGATTTCTTCAACCGTGTCCAACACCTTTTCCCATGGCTTGTTGGCGAATCGTTTTCGATAACCATCCTTATCATCGTTTGGAAAGATGGACAAAGAGTCCTTGGTAGCCACTGACTTGAATGAGGCCATTCGGTCCCGGACTGCATCGAGAACTGCCTTTTCGAGCTGAACCGAGAGTGTCTCCAACTGAGCGGATTGATCTTTTCCCCCCATTGTCCTGGCGTTCATATCACTGTTGCTGTTTCCATCTCTGAATAGTGAAGTGAGTTGTCTTTCTCGAATCACTAGTTTGAGATCCTCCCGAATGAGGGGCTTGTTGTTTTGTCGCTTGTCTATGATGACTGTGGGATTGGGACTCAACCACGCGACCACGTGGGTCAAGACTTGCGCCATAATCCGACCCTCCTCTTTCGTTGTTTTGAGAAGCTTTTGGACATTTGGAAATACCAGCCTGGGGTGATCCACGATGCGGTGATAGGTGCGGCTGTAAGCCTCGTCACCCAGCTCCAGGAAGAAGCCGTGGTGACGTGTGGCGCTGGACTCGTTCTTTGTTTGGACAGGGTAAAAGAGTTGTTGAACATGCATTTCTGTGTGCCCAATAGGCAGTGCCTCTGCTAGCTTGGCCCAATCTGAAGCCTGCAGGGTGTCTGCACACTCCCTAGGTAGCTTAGCAAGTGACTCGAGAACCTGCTCAAAGGTGGTGAACCAGTACTACGGCGAGACATATTAGTTACTCGCCCGGTATATGGAAAGAAGACATAAACTTACGCTATCAATCCGATAGCTCGCCATCCAATCCCAGGTTGAGATGTTGAAAGTCATCCTGCCAAGCCGTGTCTTGCACCAACGAGTGATCATCGGCCTCCAACGGTGGTTTCTCCAGAGAGTCACAAGTCGAGCAGTGGGAAATTTGTCGGCGGTACTCAGTCGTAGGATATCCATCATTTGCTTTTCCACGTCGTACTTCTTCCCCTGAAAGAGAGAATCGCATTGGTCATTTGCTAGCACGAGCTGCATCCAGATTTGGCCATGGCTATCAGGTAGAGATAGGTCGCGGCGGTTGACACGTAGCTTGACATTAATCTCTGCCGGAATTTGGTCTGTATAGGGGGTTAGTTTCACTAAGTAACATTTGATGTAGTCACTTACCTCGATCGTATATGATGCACGTCCACCACAGCTCTTTACTATCTGCTCCCGTTTGCTTCACATACTCGCGCATTGCCTCTACCCTGTGCTGGCCTGCCATAACTTCCGCCTTCTCATTGGGATTGACCACCAGCCAGTCCTCAAACGAGAGTACTTGGTTGCACTGCGAGTGATGCCCCGGCTGCCCAAGATGGCTCATCATACGGCCTACGGCCTCTGCGCTGCATTGCACCAGCAAATAGTTCTCAGCCTCTTGTCGCCCCAAGTTACCTTGCTGGAAGGCATTGCATAGTTTCTCTACATGTCGGCGGTTTAGATGTCGATTCGTGCCTTTTCTCCAGATACATGATAGAGAATCCAATGGCATCTTGGCTGTGGCGAGGCGGTAGTCCTCCGCTTCATGTTGAGCGGACCTGCCATCGTGGAAACCGTCTTGTTCCACTCTTGTAGAATGTAAAGCTAGAGATTGCCGAGGTCGTTTATTCTTCGTTGCCCTGGAATTTGGTGACTGGCCGTGAGTGGAATGACGCTTCATGTTGGATGAGACACTGATGGCATCAACGAGATAACGTGATTTGCAATGGGATTCTGCACTGAGTGGGACGATGATGGTCTAGGCATTATTAATCGTGGGCCCTGACTCCGTGCCTACCTACGGATATAGCCCCGCTCGTCTCGGGAGAATTAGCCCCCATCTCCATCTTCAACCCCAGGGTTAGATGTGGGGCGAGATCTCGAAGAGCTTGAGTCTTCGTATTTGGATGCCAAAATTTGCAAATTTTAGTTGATATCGTGAAGAATTACCGTCAAATTTACCGAGCGGAACGGGGAGATTGCGGGTAAGTTGATTTGAGAGACGATAGTATCGCCCAAAGCCGCGTCAACTTGAAAACTATTTAATGACCTGGTATCGCTTTGCTTCAGATCCAAGTTTACAACTCTCTTTCTGCACACTAAGACATTCAAAATTCTCTTATCTATCAAATGAGCACAGAAAATTTACATCTCATCTCCCCATTACGCCGCATCAAAACAAGAGAAGCCAGCATGTCCTGTTACCACAACATTGCCATCGCCGGAGTACGTGCTGCGTCAGAAGCAGAATAAGTAGTGCTAACAGAAGACCAAGGCATCCGGAAATATTGGAAAAGTGGTGGTGAAGGAGCTCTTGGCCTCCAACTTCAACGTCATCGCCTTGCAAAGACTAACTTCCACGGCGACTTTCCCTGATGGGGTTCAAGTTCGGAGGGTCATCCATGATTCGTTTGACTCTTGGAAGGCGGCTCTCGAAGGCCAGGATGCATTCATCTCTTTCTTGGTCCCACCAGTAACGGATTATCAAAACTTGGCCGCTGATGCTGCCGTTGCTGCCAAGGTGAAGCGCTTCATTCCGTCGGAATGGGGAATGAACACGACGATTCTGGGAGCTACAATCTTTGGCAAACTGCTTTCCGACAAGACATCTACGCAAGCCCATTTGGAAAAACTTGAAAAGGAAAATGAATTTTTCTCTTGGACAGGCATATCCACTGGATTGTGGTTTGACTGGGTAAGTGAGGCTATCACGACTCAGTGATTCCGCTTGAAGGTTGGACTGACACACCTAATGCAGGGGCTGGAGCACCTATCCCTAGGATTTGATAAAAATACCATGACTGCAGAAATCTCTGACTTAGGTTATGAAAGATTTCAGACCACCAACCTTGGTTTTGTGGCCAAGGTGGTGGCCGCTATCCTCAAGAATCCAGCCCAAGCGTCAAACAAGTACATCACGATCGCCTCGTTCAACATTTCTCAAAAGGAAATCCTTGCACTTGCAGAGAAAGTCTCTGGGAAGAAATGGACTGTAAAGTCTTGCAAGGTTGACGATGTCCAGAGAGCTGCTGAAAAGGATCTGGCCAACGGTAATTTCGATGCAGCATTCTATCCTTTGTTGCATGGTCGACTCTTTCGAGATGGCGCTGACCTGTCGCTTCAGCCCAGGCAGAACTATGCCCAGGAAGTGCTGGGCTTCTCGGAAGAGGATCCAGTCGATGCGATCAAGGCTTGGCTCGAGAAGTAGCTGGAATGTTGGTGTACGAGACTCAGTATGCGGTCTTTGGTTAGAGAGGGATAAAATGAAGGGATTGAGTACTTGGTGATTATTAAAGTGCATGTATGTCATGAGTAACTAGCCATTCAAGTTTGATCAGTAACCCTCTGCGTCATATCTCATATTCATCACCTAGTAGTAATCACAACACTGATTGTGCTAGGATGCCAGTAATCATCCATCATATGAAGACGAAGATTATTGGGTATGCTAGGATTACTCGATGATAGGGTTAATAGCTAACCCAAGTCATGGTCCGACACCTTGGAGGAGATCACGTAATGAAGGCCGGGTTGATCTACGGTGAGTGACTCATTCGGCCGGGCCAGGGGTTACCGGGGATACGCAATACGCTGCCGCTTACGACGATCCGAGCCATAACGATTGGGATATAATCTCAGCAAGGAAGTCGACGCGAAAGTCGACTACACTCGACAGAAATTCTTGGCATTCTCGAAAATGACTGCTCACGGCTTTTGGCAGTATCTTAAGCTTAAAGCCATTGTTTCTTTGATTCGCTTCTTCAACTACCTTGGCACTCGTCGTCATTTGCAACCGTCTCCATCTTGCGACCGTAAACAAATCCGCATTCCGTCTAGGCAACTTGGCCGATTTATTGACGCTTGGATCTATCATCCCCCCAACTACAACAAAGACGAGCCTAGAGGACTCGTTATCAACTGGCATGGAGGCGGCTATGTTATGCCGAATCTGGGCCAGGACCATTCGTTCTGCGAACAGATAGTCCGTGAAGCCAACGTCCTCGTGCTGGACGCAGATTACCGCAAAGGACCGGAACATCCATTCCCTGGGGCTACCGAAGACGTCCAAGATGTATTGCGATGGGTCCAGAGCCAGCCTCGCGTCTTTGACCTCGACCACGTCGCTCTGTCTGGATTCAGCTCCGGGGGGAACCTGGCACTGGTCGCATCCTCTGAGTTGAGACGCGAGTTCCAGGACATCAACATTAGGGCAGTTTATGCGTTCTACCCAGGAACCGACCTTAGCATCCCCTCAGAGACCAAGTCAGTCCCGGAACCGATTGTGCCGATTCCTTCCTGGGCATTGCGTGTCTTCTTTGACAGTTACATTCCCCAACTTGAAGATCGAAAGTCACCGAAAGCTTCTCCAATCTACGCCGAAGAGTCATCTTTCCCTCCGCATATTCTGCTCTTTGTCTGCTCTGGAGATATCCTGTGTCCCGAAGCAGAGGTATTTGGGCAGAAGCTCGCCCAGGCTGGTCGTAGCATCGAGGTTGTCAAAGTGGAAGGGGCTGGACACGGATTCGATAAGGATGCCCTTGCGCGTGTTTTCAAGCCGGAGGAAAAGAAAAGAACATATGCAAAGGTTATTCAGAGTCTGAAAGCTATAATGTAGATGGGAATATTTCTTCTAGCACTCTGATAATAAGCAATGTCTATCTAGGGGTTGTTACTAAAAGTACGATCGTCCCCAGTGAGTGTTTAAACCAATCATGTCGTACTGGTACGGCCACTGGATCTTAACCCCTAGCTCCTGAGCAGTCTTGAGGACAAACTCGGGTTCTTTGAGAAACTGCCTCCCTACAAATGCCAGATCCGCCTGCACGCCGTCTTCCTTGTCAAGCTGCACAACACCGTGAGCAGTCTGCGGCGTGTGGATAAACCCCACCGCGGCAACGAGCAAATCCAGGCGCTCTTCTCTCAACGCAGCTCGGATGGTCCTGGCTAGGTCAAGCTGGTAGTTGGGATGAACGTCGATCTTTTGATCCTTGTAGTTACCACCTGATGATACATCTAAGATGTCGACACCAAGCCCGGGTAGAAGTTTGGCTAGCTTTATAGATTGGTCAAGGTCCCATGACGGCTCACCGCTCCATTCCATCCACTCGATTGCGGATATCCGGAGTGACAGCGGGACACTGTCGGGAATGACTGCCCGGATAGCTTCGATGACTCGAACGAGGAAGCGAACACGATTTTCGAAGCTGCCGCCATACTCATCCGTGCGTTTGTTGGTCAAAGGGGACAAGAACTGGTTGATAAGGTAGCCGTGAGCCCCGTGGATCTCGATAAAATCTGGCTGCACGTCAGTTGCTGAATTCAAGTTAGTTGAAGGCTACCTACCAAGACCAGCCTTGATGGCTCTTCGAGCAGCATCTGCAAAACTCTGGATCAAAGCCTCAATTCCCTCCAGATCTAAGCTCCTTGGCGTGACATATGCCTCAGTGTGAGGGATCGCACTGGGCCCCCAAACATCGTCTGGCCATCCACCATCCTGCTCAGTAGCCACCTTGAGTTCCCCCTTAGACAAGAACCTCGGTGCAATCATGCTAGCCTTGACACCAGCATGGTTTAGTTGAATGCCAATCTTCTGGCCCTGGCCATGGACAAAGTCAGCCACGCGCTTCAACGGCTGGATCTGGCTGTCTTGCCAGAGACCAGAGTCTTGAGGAGAGGTCCGCCCGTTAGCAGCCACGGCCGTGGACTCGGCAATGGTCAAGGGGACGCCTCGGAAGGCGAATGAACCCAGATGCATGAGGTGAAAGTTAGTTAAGTGGCCGTCTTGAGCACTCCAAGTTCCCATGGGCGAGACGACGAAACGGTTTTGGAGTTCCAGGCCTCGAATCTTGATTGGGGTGAACAGAGTTGGTGTCTCTTCATCTGGGTTGGCAGCAGTTCCAGTTGGAACATCCACCACCGGCTGATTCGGTTTCGAATGAAAGAGTGTCATAGTGATTACCTGTCCTTGATGAAGATGTGATCATGGGAACACAGGATGTAAGGGATGCAGACTCAACCACAGAGAAGAGCTTGCTCACCATTATATGTATCTTGGATCGCGAGATTACAAATGTTAAATAAAGGTATCGGAAGGTATGGCCAACTGAGTTGGATCCATGCACAGAATAATCTTGTTGATTGGCCTTTTTTCCACTACTTGATGTTGTGATTCGACTCATAATGGCGTTGGGTTCGGGAAGCGTGGGAAGACAAGGATCACACGCCAGCCGATTACGTTAGATCCGAGAGTGGAGAGAAGGATTAAACGAACCGACAAATCATATCTGCTGGTGATCAGCTGAGTTGATGTTTAATAAGCAGCTTTCGCCATGGTGAGTCTTGAACTTGCCCAACCTACCTTACACATTAGACTTCAAAGGGGAACCTGTTCAACGTGTCTATCTCTAGATACCTGGATTAGACCCCGAACATGGGGCAGGAGTCCATGTCATTGCCGGAAGCCCCCGGGACCTGTCATAACATTACGCCTCGTCGACAGAGGAGATTTGCAACCAAGGTACGGACTGGATGCATCACATGCAGGTGAGTGTCTTGGCCTCTTGTTTATGGATCAGAAACTGAGCCTCTCGGTTAGAATTCGACGAATCAAGTGTGATGAGGTCAAGCCGTGCTGTCATCGCTGCACCTCGACAGGGCGCAAGTGTGATGGATATGCTATTCTTGGACCTGCTACACGCAAGCCACAATCGCCACTGGCTCAACCGGTACCAGGAGGAAACCCTGAAGAGAGGCAGGCCTTATACATGTTTAGAATCAAGGTTGCCATGTCGATTGCGTCTTCTCTTGATTTTGGATTCTGGACCCACGATCTCTTACAAACGGCTGAGGCGTACAGGACTGTTCAGCACGCTGTTGTTGCGCTGGCCACCGCTTACCGCTCATCAATCATCTCTGAGCATGGGTCCCGAACACAGGAGAGGCAGTTTATCCTGACCCAGTACAACAAATCGATCACCTCGTTGCAACACTGCCTGAGTAACCCGGAACTCCTCAACAGAGACCAGAAGGTTATCATTTTGATGGTTAATCTTGTATTCATCTGCATATGCGCTGTTCAAGGGTTCCAAGAAGAAGCGTGCGTTCATCTTCGTAACGGGCTGTCGTTATTCCATGAATGGCAGCTTGGTGCCAGTGAGGGCAGTGGGAAAGGCTCGACGCCAACCCCTGTAAAGCTCCTGGCGACTCTTTACACTCAGCTGGATACACAAGCTCGCATGATAATGGAATCCAGTTATCCACACAAGATGAGACTGTGGCCTCCGCACTCCGTTGTGCTTGATGGCTGGGGTAGTGGACAACTTGCAACCATTACGAAGGCTACCAGCCAGCTTGAGAGACTGCACAATGCATCCATTCAGTTGACAACAACACTAGGGCCACCAGAGCACGAAAACACCTGCCTCCATCAGCATATGCCATTGTATCACCACCTGCAAATCTGGGATCTTGATTTTGGTCCGCTTTTATCCCAAGGAGGCACCGCCATCAAGTATTTGCAGATCCGAAGACTCCTGACTGGGGCAAACTTTGAGCTTTGGCGGAGCAATACAAGCAAAGCACCGGAGCCTAGCCCGACCTGGGCCAGCAAGATTCTGGAGCTAGTCAATGAGATCATGCAGGATTCGAGATTCTTAGAGGCAAGAGTGGTATTCACCCCCGCTGGAGGTTTGGTCGAGGCTCTTTATTTTGTGGCCACGAGATGTCATGACACCCGAGTTAAGAGGGCTGCCATTGAAATTTTGGAGAGGCAGCCCATACTTGAGGGGCTATGGAACAGCTCAATGGCATATGCAGCTCTGCATAATCATCATGCAACATGATAGTTTCATATGTGTACTCGGATCAAGTATCTCATAGCTTCAATGAACGTATGGTTTTTTTACTATCTTACGCTTCCTAAAGCCCTTGCTGATCAAGTCGCACCACCGTTCCAACCACCAACAGGCTTGCGTTTCCCCTGACATGACCAAGTTACCTATCAACTCAGGCAGATGGTACTGGCCATTGGTCACTAGTCTTAATGCAAAACCCGGTATTTTTGGCATAGCATAAGCCTGAGAGGTTCTCGACACCAGGGGATGAATCATTCAGGCACCCCCTGTTTGAGTAGTGAAGTGATAAAGATGCTTCATGTTGCACGCTGTTGTGCTGGCGTTGTCTGAGATGAATGTCTGGAGGGGATTTTCAGGTCAATAGATCAAGAGAGAATATTACATGAATTTCATAGAAACTAGAGCTTAACGAAATTATCACGAAATGTAGCCCGGAGGATCAGGGGCCTGCATGACCGGAGATAACTTGAATGGTGGGAAAAGTTACCTACATGACGACACGATGGACGATAGGGCAGCAGTGCCTATGAAAACAGGTACAATGGTAACCAATGAGATAGCTGTAGCTGGTTTGTTCACTTCCGTCTTATCTCTTCTATTGAGATTTGTCTTAAGCTGTGTAATTGCAAGTTTGAAGAGACGGGTTTGAGGGCGCGGTATCCCACAACTGATGACTGTACGAGACAGTGCCTGGCTCGGGCTTTCGGGGTCCTACAAGGCCACGAGAACACCGCCTACGATATGGATCAAATTATCTTGCTGCTGCGAGATAACCAGGGCGATCTTACGACCCGCCTTGATACGCCCATGTCGCCAACCCCAACTCTCCAAATTACGGTTTAGGAAAAGGTCTTGGATGGACGCCGCGCTATCTTGATTTCAAAGGCGGGGTGCATGGTTAGCGTCTTGTCCCTTGTCTACAGGCTCGCACTTTTCTTCCCGTAAAGGCGTAGTGCGGGCAAGATGACCTCCTTGTCTGTAATCTCAGTGAACCTTGTCGGCGAGATAAGGAAAATTCCGAACAGCATAAAACCACGATGAGAGAGAGAGGGAGGATGAAAATGCAAAGACAATAGCTCGTATTTGCTGGAAAGAATACCACAGATCCTCAGATCTTTACAGACTTGTCATCATACCACCATGGAGACAGATCACGAAAAACAAGCCCCCAGTGGCAATCGAGATGATCATAATCTGGAGCGTCTTGGCTATGCCCAAGAGGTCAAGGTATTAGAAATCATTCTAAGAGTTGTGTGAAATAGTGAGTTTCTGACAAAACTCAGCGGAACTTCTCCCTTACGGCCATGGTGGCGACCTGCGTCAGCCTGATGGCGACGTGGGAGGCACTTTGCAGGTGAGATACAGTCATGACTGGACTCAATTGCCGCCCTCCTAACCCTCCAACAGTACAATGGTCACGGGCTTGGTAAGCGGAGGACCAGTTTCACTCGTCTATGGGGCGATTGCGGCCTTTATAGGATCGCTTTGTTCTGCTCTGTCTCTCGCCGAGTTGGCTTCGAGGTACACACCCCCCTGTCCATCTCTCCGCTGACTGTGACTAATGGAGAACGCGTAGCCACGCAACAGCCGGTGGACAATACCATTTTGTGGCAAAGCTGTGTCCCAAGAGGATACGCCCGGTGAGCAGCTGGCTTGCCGGATATATCTCGTAAGTTTACTGCATCAGAGCCATGAAAATGGCTGACACGTGTCGTCGCAACAGCACCTTGGGCTGGATCGCCGTCGCCGGAAGTGCACCATTTCTCGCCGGAACACAAATTCAGGGCATGCTAGTCCTGAACTATCCGGCCTCGTATACCTTTGAGAGGTGGCACGGTACTCTTCTCTATTGGGCTATCCTGATAGGATCCGCTGGCATTTGCATTCTATGCAGCAACATCCTACCGCTGGTAGAAAAGGTGACCATGGCGCTGCACGTCATATTCTTCATCATCATCCTGGTGGTCATGGTCGTCGTGTCTCCAACTAAACACTCAGCCACCTTCGTTTTTACTGACTTCCAGAATAACTCTGGGTGGGCTAGCGACGGGATAGCTTGGTGCATCGGACTGCTGAGCTCCTGCTATGTGCTTATTGGCTATGACGGAGCCACTCATCTAAGTGAAGAGATGGAGAGGGCCGAAACCGGCGTCCCACGAGCCATGGTTGGGTCTATCCTTATCAACGGAACCCTGGGCTTTGGATTTCTGATCGCCTTGTTGTTCTGCATGGGTGACATCACATCAGCTTTGAACACGCCGACTGTTTTCCCGATCATCCAGATCTTCTACAATATTACTGGAAGTACAGCGGCCGCTACTGCTTTGACGAGCTCAGTGACGGTTATGGCAGCCCTCTCCACAGTTCCGCTCATCACGTCTGCGGCTAGACTCATGTGGGCGTTTGCTAGAGACCAAGGCAAGTATCTGATACCGATGAAAGCGAGACGTCTATCTGACCGGTAGAGTTACAGGCCTCCCCTTCTCCACGCATCTCTCCAAGATCGACCGAAAACGTCAAATCCCAACCATCACGATCCTCACCACGACCGTTCTCCTCATGCTGCTCGGGCTCATCAACATTGGTTCTACCACAGCCTTCAACGCTGTTTTATCCTTGGCTGTGGTGAGCCTGCAGATCTCATATCTCATGCCCATCATTCTCTTGATCTGGCGCCGCATTTCCCGACCAAACACATTGACCTGGGGTCCTTGGCAGTTGGGCAAGTCAGGAATCGTTGTGAATGTCGTTGCGATAGTCTATCTCGTTTTCACGAGCATCTTCTTGCTCTTTCCCCCTTATCAGCCTATTACCGCCGAAAACATGAATTACGCGCCAGTTGTTCTTGGTGGTGCTGTCATATTTGGTTGTGTCTACTGGCCTCTTAGGGCGCGGAAGAGATACTTTGGGCCGCTGATCGAGACCAATGGCGCTGAGAGTGCGTCGGTGGGAGAGTAAGAAGCGAAACTGGGTCTTGAAGATATAGCTGTAAATTTATTTCATCATGCTCTAACTTGTTCGAAAATGTCAATAAGTGATAAACTATCTATCTACCTAGCCCGGCCCGAGCATGATGCCATTTCACTTGGCTTGATCTCTACGTGACTCTCAATTTACGATCTCTTACCAGAGGCATCTAAAGCTGCCTGTGTGGTAAATGAATGACCAGAGAGCATAACTTGTCAAAGCCAACGCCGTTGCAACGGCAAGGAGAGCGAACCCACGAGCCAATCATGACGACTTACCTTATCGACTAACTCCCTGGTAAGATCCCGTGACCTTCTCCCCACATTTCTGTCCTCATTATCATCATCAACCGCTTTCCACCATCTCTCCATCCAACCAGATCCCTGCCCCTTTTCGATAACATTCGTCTTTATCATTATGCGGTCGACGTTTTCAGGCTCTCTTCAGCAAGTAGAACGAGAAGCCCAGTTTTCGTCCCCAAGTGGACTTAACTCTGATGGAAGCGGCCCACTTACTCGGTCTCGCAGGTCAAAGAAAACTAGGAGTATGTCATCCTTCTGCCATCGATATTTGAACATAGCTAATTATCATGACAATGAAGCGGGGTGTGCTGTTTGCAAGCGGCGAGTAGGTTTTCCGACTAACTGTAACTACCAAGTTGTTGCTCACCATCTCAAAGAAGTTGAAGTGTGATGAAGCTCTACCGGGTTGTCGCCGCTGCTTCAAGTCTGGCACCGAATGCCCTGGATATGCTCGCTCCGTCAAGTGGTCTACCAAACACGAAAAAAATCTCGCCCTTCCCTCAAGTCCTGGATCTACCTGGTTCGAGAGGGAAGCGGAGGGGCTGTCCAGGTCTATCGCCCATGCCTCGTCGCCCCAAGTCCGGCCAGGCTGTGACGCATGCGATTTACCTGAATTTTCTCCAGGTGAATCGGATTTTAATTTTGACTCCGCGTGGTCTTTGTCCATACTGGCTCCTGGACTTGAGAGTAATGACCAGCCTCAGCCACCACTCGATGGACCCATACTCATCTCACTGGCTCATGATCTTGACCAACCCACAAATGGAATATGTCATGAAGACTCTTCATCTGTAGAGCCAAACAACAAGGAAATGTGGTTATCGACTACCCGTGTCTCCCCGAGCAACTCCGACTTATCCCTTTATGTCCCGGCGGGGGAGCACTCAATTCTATTGAGCCACTATTTTTCCTTTGTCTGTGAGGTCGCTTCCTCTTTTGACTCTCCGAACAACCCTTTTCGATCACGAGTCACCAGGATGATGGATGCCTCTCCTCTCCTCTTCACCTGCGTTATGAGCATATCCGCAGCCCATCTCTACCAGAACCAAGGGGAGAGTTCCTCTATACCACTGAGCTTCCAAACAGAAGCAATCTCACAAATTTCCGGCGAGGTTTCCAAGATAAAGACTACCATGTCACCACAACCTCCTGGGAATCTGGCTTTGGTTAGGCCATCAACAAGATCGCTTGTTAAGGATGACATCCTTCTGGGAATTATTCTACTCGGCATGACTTCGGTATGTTACTCTCCTCGAATCAAGCACTCCGAGTTACTAACACTATATTATAGAGTTGGCATGACCCTTCATCCCTCGGCTTGTTTCACCTCACCGGATCTCGGCATCTCTTCAAGCTATGGATGACAGCGAGCGGCCTTGAAAGGCCCCTTAAGCTGCTGTCGATAACTCAGAACTTCATTGTGTCCTCAATGGTGTACTGGGAGGTTATGGTATCATTTCTACTCGACCAAGCTTTGGAAGCAATTTCGTATCTCGACGTCTTTCTTGATCCAGCCCCGGAGTCATTATCACAACCCTGTCCCTAGACCGGGGTCGCAACAGACATCTTTATCCGCCTTGCGAAGGTTGGAACGATGGTTAGGAAACGGAGAAGCCTTCGCGGCCGCACGCTCACTGAGGGTGAGGCATCAGGCCTCGCTCAGTTGATCGAGGAGGCCTCGACCCTGGAACAAGCCATTCTCAAAAGTCGAGCTCCCCTTATTGGGTTAGTCAAAGACACTGGCGATCCCCGCTCTCCCCCATCCCATCTTGTCAAGATGGCCCGCAGTTACCGACTTGCGTCCCTCCTTGAGCTCTACCGAGCGTTTCCAGAAATCTCCGTCGGTTCGACCAGCAGACTCGACGAGGTAGAAGAGACAGGCAAGCATTCGCAGCTCGTCCTTGGCCTTGCATTCGACATATTAGAGATACTAGAGACTATACCAGACAACTCTCGCACCATCGCCATCCAGAGTTTGGTCTATTTGATAGCTGGAAGCACGCTTGGGCACTGCGTCGCGCCTGATGGACACCAACTGGCAGTTGCTCAAATCAGACAGAATCAGTTGATCAAAAATTGGAGGCAATTTGTTCGCAACAGGCTTTACAAGTCGTTTCTCTCCATTGGCCTACACACTATCAACCGCGTTGGTACAATACTGGAGGAAGTCTGGTCACGCATGGATTCGATGGTGTCGAGTACCGGACAAGGGCATGTCATGGATGTGCGCTGGATCGATGTCATGACTGGAAAGCAGCTCGAGACTATTCTCGGATGAATATTATCACCTTTGGCCATTCGTCTATCGACCCTGCCAGATCATGCCGCATGCCGCGTAAGGTTGATATCTGTGTCGGGTCCCTCGGAGGTTCGCTGCCTCGGAACGGTTCCGAAAGCCCGATATAGGAAGATTTGGGCTCACATCGGGAATTCGGTTTTTATTTCGCTCTTTTGCAACCGAATCAAAGTCCGAAGTCATGATGTCGTGGCGATCTCCTGAAGTCAGATCAATTGTCAGGGTGGAGCCTCGGACTTTTTCTCCCAAAGAAGTATGGCGCTATTTTGGAGTTGTCATAACCACAGAGACAGGTGAAGGAACCAAGCCTAATGGCAGCGATGGAGACAAGCGTCAGTGCGGCCTCTCTTATCTTGAATTAGTAGGCATGTCCTATGATTAGAGGCCCATCTAATTATCGTGAGGTGATGATGGAGTGTGAAAGAAATAGAAGGAAGCCGGTGACTAAAGAGCTATGATTTAATCAAGACTCCGTTGGTTACGGGGTTCGAACCAGCGACAGAGGAGTTTCGGCTTTCTGCTATCCGAGTCATTTCTTGTGCCAAACCTATTCAGGCCAGAAAGTCCGATCTCTCCGCATTGCATCGAATGGCCCACGATGCTCGCCTACTCTTAATAGTTATACAACTAGAGCATGCTCGATTATAAATGCAGGGCAGCAGCACAAGACAAGTCTAGATTCTTCACCACAGCATACTTCACTCACACAATCACACTTACTCATCATACACTTCGCTCTCAAAATGACAACATCCGACGTCCCCAAGTTTGTGCCCGTCTCCGAGTGGCCAACCCTTGAGGAGATGGCAGATGGGTTCCGGGAACATCTCATGCCCTCCACTTCCAAACTAAGCGGCCGAAACCTTGAGCACACCTTTGACAACGACTACAAGATCTCTCATATCTTTGGTGATGCGAGCAAGCTCACATGGAAGATTCTTCAAGGAGAGGACAAGGGCCTCACTGGAGAAGCAGCGTACGAAGCCTATGAGGTTCGACCAGACATCTTCTTGATAGACTTCTACAAGCCGTCATACGAAGAGCAGGTCACTCTGGTTTTGGACACGACCACTGGCCAATGTCTGGCTGGGGTCTCTGGTTTCCACGACCTCAAGGGGGAGCGCAGAACATGGACCAAGTTCATGAATGCCAGCGCCCAGGGCAGCAACACAGTGACGCCTTTCCCTGAAACCGAAGAATTGATCGGAAAGCACATAATGTACCGATATACGCCCAGGGATGCATATGAACACATCTACCTGAACAAAGGCACCTTTACGTGGCACTGCCTCGACGGAACTGAGAAGGGACTGGCAGACTCAGAGGAGTGCAAGATGCTGAAACTACGGGATAGCCTCTACCTCCTGTTCTGGACCGAGACAATCATGCCTGTCGAGTCCATTGTGGTTATTGACCTGGAGCACATGCGTTCGACTGGGAGGTTCTACTGCTGGGATCCAAAGCCGCAGCGCGCTGTTCACGTGCGATTCGGCTCCTACGCTACGGTGTTGGCGGACACGAAGCCTTTGGAAGCGCTGGCCCTGGCTTCTCGGGTGAAGCAGAACCTGTGATGGGTTTGTCACTTTGGGGGCTTATAGATGCCGTTCGATAGTAGATCTGGCTGATGAAGAGAGATGGAACGCAATGATAGAACTGCTATATGAGCTTCCTTTGAGCATTGGACCAAAATGTGAAAGGCTGAAAATGGAGTGTGCCTTTGGCTGTGCGAGTTTCCTTCTGATTTGACATGCATTGCTACTTCAGATTGTAGTCGACAAATGTGAGTAGTGGTACCACTGAAACAATGACAGAAAAACTACAATAGAGATCTGATGGTCACGATGGTGACGAGGCTAGCCGTCGTTACGCTGATGTTGTCGTTGATTGGCTCATGGCCGTGTGTGCCGGATACTTCCTCAAGGCTGTCAAGGTGGGATCCGACAACACGTTTACCGATGAAGATGCCAAGAAACCCTTGGCGGAGTGGGCCAAGAGAACTAAAGAATTGTTTTATAAGGACCGTCGTGATGAGGATGTTGTTTGTTCGTTCATCTTTGCGAGATTGGAGCGGGTGTAAGGTGGGGAGCCAGCATAACTGTATCGTTGTTGACCATTCCAATACGGTTCGTAACAGACCTGACAAGTTATCTAGTTTTCTTGAATGCGAGGCCTCTGCAAAGAAGCTCAATCTTGCGTCAGGAGTAGTATGCGCTACATGTATAGAAGACCAACTAGCTGCTACGAGCCGTGTATTCGAGGGAATAATGCCGTCAACACTTACGACGCGTTCCTGGCCTTGATAGCGATAGTGGTCCTTAGGATGACGATCATGCAGATACTTCCGGACTACTTTAATCAAGATAGACTAAGTAATATTATTCCGTAAAGTGATATCATAAAGGTGGCAAAACTTGAGCGTGATGTTTAGTAGAGAGAACTACAAAAGGGGGCTGTGGATTTATGAGCAAGCGAGATATAAGCGCTCCAGCACATACAAGAAACTCAGAATAGAAGTAGAAGCCATCTAGGCGAGCTTTCGGGCTTGTCCAACTAGGGATGACCGAGTCACACGGCCATCCAAGTATCAGGCGGCGACGAGTGTGGGAGCATGGACACAACCTACGTCCCGGTAGCCCTAATCAAGGCACGCTATTTGTTTTCCTACAAGATCCTCCCTGACTTCACTTAGTGGTATCGAAACTATTACAAGCCTTGCTTTCCTGCAACGTGAAAACCTCAACCATTGCGAGGCCAAGCGACCGCAATGAAATCTTCAATATCCTGAAGAAACACACCAGGTCTCTCAAGAGCTGCAAAGTGCCCTCCCTGCAGCAAATGTTACTTTAGTTCGTATGTGTCGAAAGATCTGTATGAGCTCTCACCTTCTCGTGCTGTCTATAGAAGACTAGATCTCCCTTCTTCTCAACTGTTTTCCTCAGGCCAGGGGCAAGCTCCCGCATGAACCAGGAATAGTCAAATGGTTGCTTGAATGGTGGAAACGAATATTGATGTCCATTGATAAAGGCCCCGTCATACGTATAAATACATCGTGGCATCGTTTCAGTAAACCAATAGAGGGAAACATTGGTCAAAACCTCGTCAAGATTGATTGGATCGTCGGGCCATTCAAGGAGTTTCTCGCCAATCCTGCGCAAACATTAAAACTATTGCCCGTGAGAGTTGCGAACTCGAAACTTACCACGCCAGGAGGGCGAGGGGGCTAGACGAGACCATGGCCCCAATTGTGGCTGGCCTTGTGCTTTGCAGCATGGCTGCCCCCGTAGTTGGGGTCAGGAACCGCTGTCCTGCACGCTCTATAGCAGCTTTTTCGCTGGTAGAAAGCGATGGGTCATCGGAGGTTACCCTGTCCAGGCTTGGTAAGAGATTGACTATAAGCTGTTCATAAACAACGGAAACTGAGAGAGTAGATGGAGATGGAGAGTTGATATGGGGCTGGCGAGCTATGTAAATTTATAGAACCGCAGACCTGACCAATATTTTCGTTACGTTGATGGCTTAAGCCTGAGCCTACACGCGCACAGAGTTTATTCGCCCTCTGTGCCCTCCCTTCCATTCCACAGTATGTGGCCGAGTATCCGGCAGTGCTAACCTGAAATGGTTCATTCAATAAGGGGTTGGATCTGCATTTGTTTTCGAAAATAACAATGCCATATTAAAACGGGTATTTCTTTATCCGTAGTCAGCCAATCCTCGATATAATCATCGCACTTGTCGCATGGATAGCCGGAAAAGACGGGGGGTTGGTTTCCATATGAGCTCAAAATATGAGTCACGAATGAGTCAAATGAGTCATTTGAGTCATCTCACTGAGTGCTGCTCAAGGATGTACTACTGATATCCATGCTATCGGGATCTTGCAACAACCCGTGGCTAACCAAAATTGGCAGAGCGTCCACAACTTGCGGAAACCTATACATCCGCGTTCCCTTTCTCCCCAGTTCACGATACTAGGCAAAGGTTGGGTGCAGAAGAGAAAAAATAAAACATCTACGAACACACATCAAGACGTCACCACCTCTTTCCTAGGAAATGCGGGGGTGCTTAGGGCCTAAGGCACTCATGTCTCAGCCTCCTCTCTTGAGCCAGTGAATGGATTTCTTTATGTCGTACAAAGCAACTCAGATGGCCAATTAAAGCAGGGAAATTGGTTGTGCAAAGCGACTTGTTATGCACATGTGAACCCCTCATTTACCGATAGTTTCCTGTCAGCTTCTTACCTTTCTAAGAGGCTAGGTTTAAATTATTGTGTGTCGTAAATATCTAAACGCCCCTATCACCGTTTGGGGTCTCGATTTCTACTACCAACGACGAATGCGGTATCATAACGCAGGCCTTTGTTAGCTTTTCCGTCGGTTTCAGAATCATTTATCTAGAACCAGGCCTGATTCAAAGGGCATCCAGCTGCCACAGTGGTGAACAGGGTCCTAGCACTAGAGCTACGCCTCCTTTGATGCCGGGCACGGTAGGCTTTACATTTATATAATAAGCTACTCCTTACGTCTTGGTTATTGTCTTCTCCTGTCAAGATACCAATCAATAGGCAGTCATAGATGTTAGGTTAAATAATGGATGTCCAGATAGGTAGAGCCGAGTCAATGGAGCATGTTCCGTTAGATCATGATACTAACAGTGGCATTAAGAGTAATCTTGACAGGACACAATGGCTATTAGCTACGAGCCAAATCTTCCTCTACAATCTCAATGTTTGTATCGATTCCTGCACTGACACCTTGCCTGATAGCGACAGCAACTTGCTTGACATCGGTAGCACAGTTTATGTGAATTAATTGCTCTGTCCTTTACTAAACTCAACTTGTCACTTTAAGTAGATGAAAGAACCTTGTCCATAACTGCGATAATACCTTTAATCTCATCAACTAGGGCGGCCGGTTAGCAAGCACCCTGCCTCATGATTGGAGAACTCACCTGTCGTGTAATGGGCCATGCTGATCCGTACAATGCCCTCATCTGTCTGGCCAAGAAGCTCGCAGACCAGTCTGTTAGAGTAGAAGGCTCCCCAGCGGAACCCATAGTTCGACTGGGCTTCGACCGTTTCGACAAACTTTCGAGGGCTCCATCCGTCGAGGCTGAAGCTCACAGTGGCAAGCCGCTTGCTTGGGTCGGCACTCTCCTCTCCCCTCACGGTGATTTCTGGTCGCGAGTTGAGATAGTCGAGGAGGACCGACGAGAGTTCGGCCTCGTGCGCGATCATGCTTTCCCACTCATGGGCACCGCTAGTGAGATACTCGACAACCTTGGAGATGGACTGCACAAGCTCGTAGTTGCCCCCGGCCAGGGCCAGCTTATCCTTCAGGGTTGCCGAGGGATTAAAGAAGTGACCCAACGATTTCATGTGCTTCTGGGCATCATGACTGGCGTATAGCATAGAGACATGGGGTCCGTAGACTTTGTACCATGAGAAGCAGTAGAAGTCGGCTCCAAAAGCCTTGACGTCGATGGGCCTATGGGGCGCATACGCCACACCATCCACGCAGAGCAAGGCCCCGGGAATCTTGTGCACCTCGCGTGCGATGGCCGGGATGTCGTGAATGGTGCCGAGGATATTGCTCGAGTGCGTGCAGGTTACTAGCTTGGTGCGGGGTGACAAGAGCTCAGGGAGATCACTGGCAAGCAGCTTCGGGTTGCTGAGGTCCTTTGGCTTCCACCACTTGAGAACCAGCTTCTGCCGAGCAGCAAGATCCACCCAAGAGGCGATGTTGGCCTCATGGTCGACCTGAGAGATAACTAGCTCATCTCCCTCCTCAAACTGAAGGGTGTACGAGAGATTGCGGAACAACTGGGTGGTCGAAGACCCGAAGACTGCATCAGATGTCAGCATGTTGCTTGTCCTGTGCAGATGACAGTGAGGCATTCGAACCAATCTCATTCGTGGAAGCGTTAATGTATCTCGCACCAGCGGCCTCACCCTCGTCGAAGAGAGCGTTGCACTTCTGCCCCACGGGGTAGGTAGCTCCCAGCTGGACGTTGTTGTTGGAGAGATAGTCTCGGATCCTGTGTCTGTTAGCTGAACTGGCTGCTGACCGAGTTCTGCGTAGCAACTGACGAGTCAATGACGGTGCCCAGCGTCTGGCTGCCGCCTGCGTTGTCAAGAAAGACTTGATCCTGTTGAAGAGCGGGAAAGGCGGCTCGGATGGCGGAAACGTCTAACTTGGACATGCTGGCGAGTCTTTTGTCGTTGTCGAGCTGGCTCTAAGGGATGAAGTGGTTATATGTTCTCTGTGCAGTGTGTCTTTTATGCCCTCAATTGGATCACTTTTCTCCGCTACCGGCTGAATGGTCATAGAAGTTGGCAGATGATAAGGGCCATGATCCGGAGTGGGGTACAGAGAGGGGATTCCCTGAAGGATCCTCCCCCGCTCTATGAGTAGCCAATCAAGTAGTGAAAGCGTCTTTTGCTCGGGGCTTTGGCGCTGTACTATGTAATGACAACTTGGAGAAGCCTCGGATTGCCTGAAATGGTCAGAGGAACCAGGCTAAGTCAGCCAGTAATCCTCTAGAGGATGGCAAAGGCAGCTAGACCACGTACCAGAAGAAATGGGGCCTCTAATTCAGGGCCACAATGGTATCACCACATCCGCATACGAAAAGCGAACGCGTCTGGAGGACAGGGTGGCTGTTTTCTTAGACGACATTGTTATTTTGGAGCTTCGAACCAACAAGGTGGTGGATTCTGGCTGCGTTCCATGCCCTCCTGATAGCGATGGCTATAAATTTTCTTACCTCCTGCTCCCCAGGTCCTTCACCACCTGCCCTGGATCTCTCCCTGAACCCTCACGTACTAGTCGTAAACTAGTTTGACGACGCCCGGAGTGACAAGTACAGGTGTCGTAGGGCGCAGATGACATCTCAAGGTCAATTGCCAGGGTTATCGGGATGAGCGAATCAGATCCTCCCACTCTCAATTTACCTTACCGGAAATATCAGAGCCTCCACTTACAGGCAAAGTCATCCCCGCGTGTGAAAGCAGATAGCAACATGGCAGTGGCTTAGATAGGGCTCGGTGTCGCCACGATACGACGGAGCCAAGGATTTAGATATTGACTCGTTACTTGGTTCCGTGATGGGCTGGGGCTACTAGAACGTAGGATGTGCCTATGCCTTCGCAGTTGTTGCCGCCTTCAAACCTCGTATCCGGCCACTCAAGCTGAGGTGCATCTTCCAAGCACTCTACTGCGTGATAATCCACGACGCTCTCTAAGATGGCCGCTATCAATACGACTACGATAATACCTCACTACGAATTGACCAAGACTTATCCTCCGCGTGGTGCTCTCTAACAGTATCGATTTGCTAGACCCGAAGTATTTATCTACAACCAGTACAAACAGAAAATATCCAAGGCTATGGCTACGAGGGGCGGGATGTGCGACGTAAGTAGAGAAATATTTTGTGCACTTGACAGATAACTTAGCCTTTCTAGATATAACCTTGTACAATTCACGCTAGTGCCATACCTATAACGCCCCCCACAAGCCTCTTTGTGGCAGTTATTAAAGAATCCAAATCCCTATCTAAAAGCTCAAATTTCTTTCTCTTTGCCGCCCATTTCTTGCTACTAGACCAACTCTCCATGCGGACCGATCGGTGGTGACAAAATGTCGTTATCTCATCGGGATTCGCGCGCTGGTCGGTCTCTTGACAATCCTCAACAACAAATTGGATCAACTTGTCCTGTAGTTCGTAACCAAAGTCAATGTTGGACTTGCGGTACTCCGCAGCTTCGGTATTCAATGGAGGTTCAGGACCAGTAACTTCCGGAAGCTCTAGATCGGGTTCAATATAACCCTCCAAGATCCCTCGGTCAGCCTTCCCCAACGCGTCGTGGAAAGTGCCAAAGGCATAGACCAACTCAACGCCGTGATGCGCAATTCCTTGCATGGGGCCTGAAAAGGGATTGCCGAATTCGAAATGGTAGTATTGTACACCCACGCGCTCGGAGCTATTACCATGGAGGAGAGCTTGCTTTCCACGATGAGCCTTGAAGAACTCGCTTGCGCGATATACCTTGTGTACCATCGTGGCATCAGATATGAACTGGGAGAACGCCTCAAAAAGTTCTTTATCGGATGATGTATGCAGGATACCGTATGCTTCAAGAACCTCCTCAGCTGCTGCCTCTGAGGGATAGCTAGACGCGACAAGAGAGTGAAATTTGGGGTAATCCCAGTTAGCAATATGCGCAAAGCCTCTGAACTCGTCGTCCGCTGTGCTCAACATGACTTGAATGTTTTCATCGCCCGACTTGATTTGATCGTCCAATCCGTCTTGCCCAAGGTGGATGGATACACCACAGCTCAAGTCGCTTTCCTTGATGGTCAACTGGTCAATGACCAACACGAAAAGCACCCAGTGAAGCTCTGAGACACTACTAAGCAGATCCTTCGCAGGTATTCTTCTCAACGTGTTGAGTCGATCGATCGGGCTGTGGGCTTGGACTGACCACAATCGGTACAGGTCTGCCCAGCGCTCGTCTGCTTTTTCCAGTGATGTCAAATCGAGACCCCCACACGACCCTGAAATCAAAGCAGCCTTACGGAATAGCGGTTTCTTTGTGCCTAATTCCGCCTCGAGAAGGTGAAGGTGGCATGAAATTCCACCAGCGGAATTGCCCATGATTGTAACCTTTGTGTCATCTCCTCCGAATGCAGCAATGCTGCGCTTTACCCAAATCAAAGCAACCTTCTGATCGTAGAGGCCGAAATTCACGCCCTTGAGAGAGGCATGACTGCCCTGGGCCGCAAGCGGGTCGGATGAGGCGCCGAACCCAAAAATGTTAAGACGATAGTTGATGGCCACCGCAATAAAGGGCATTTCCTTTGACAGTCCACGAAGGATAATACGGCTGGGATCTGTGTATAGTGGTTAGCAAATGCCTCGTCTCGTCACAACGACTTGCTATGTGTCTCGCAATCTTAGAGCCCATACCGCATACTGGATCCGTGGCTGCGCCGTCTGTAAAGCCTCCACCGTGGATCTAAACAAGTACAGGCAGCTGAGTCGTCTCGGCATCAAGATTGTGCTTTGCAAGTGCTTCCTTGCTCGGGCGCACGATGAGAAGGTTCAAGCATTCAAACTCATCCTCGCAGTCGTCCGGGTACGGTAAGTATGATTGAAACGTTTGTGAATTTCCCTTTCGTTGCGTAGGGCATCGTGGGCTACAGAATGATTAGCAACACTGGTCTCTCATCGGCTGTGTAATCACGGGTGGCATGAATGGCTGCACAAGATGTTGACTTACCCGTTCTCTCCAGCGTCAAATACATCACGCGGTAAACGATCCCTCAAGCGCGAGTGCTCCCATCTTCCCGGCACATGGGCATACGGTATGCCACGAAACTCCTCGATGTCATCAGAGATGGGCGATCGTTTGCCGACAATAGTTTGGATGTAGCTGGGAATAGAGCTTGTACGTAACCTGACGATCGCAGCCCGTTCTGGTCTGAATTGGGGAGACATAGTGGTAGAGTCGATATAGGACAAATTGCGGAACGAGAAATATATCGCAAATATAACTTAGTCCGACTTTCCGTTGATTTGTGGGGTTTGAGACACCAGCCTCACCCCTAATCCTCTGGAAGCCTCGAGTCTTGTGACTCTGTCGGCCCCTCAACAATGCCGGACTTCACCGTGGGACCTCGATGTGGCCTTTTCTGTTTCAAGTTTGATGAAGGAGATGACTTCTTTATGGGTAGGCGAGCAATTCTTTCGCGAGGCTTCAGTTAAATAGCCGGTTATTAATAACGTCTAGTGACACCAAGTGGACTCCACTCGTGGAGATTCCCGTATAAAATCTACCAGGCGTTTACAAATGGTGTAGATTCTATCGATTACTACACCTCAGATAACGATTACGCTCATGAGGACGGACTTGCCACTGGGTGCCATATACAATGCTGGACCCTCGTAGCTTCTTCCGCTTCTTTTGAGCAATGCCTCGAGATTCACCGATACGAGTGTCCTCCTGCGCTCTGGCAAGATACGGCCAGGCATCGATGGCTGGAGGATTCCCTTGTCTCACGACTCAAGCTTCCGAGGCCTTTACCAGCTGAGTTACGGCGACACATATCGGGCTACCTCCTGCGAGAGTACTCGGTTTCCATCCTAGCATCTCTATGCCCATATTCCACCCCAGTTCCCACGACAGTGGACTTGTCGGCACCACTCACTGAGCTCCATGTCGTTTTCAAAGGCCAGACCTATGTTCGCTCTCTCATACATAGACCCACAGAGGCCAACTCCAAGTGGGCGCCAAGCACCATCTATGTGTCTCATGATTACCAAGGCATCGTGCAAGTAATAATCACCGACACTAGAACCGTCCCCGAAACCGACCAGGTCCGCGGAATTTGGTGGAAGGCCTTGAAGAGACCGGGCCCAGGCGGCCACTTGGAGCTACATGGTGACGTATGTTTTTCTAGCACAAGCTAGGCATTAAGAGGATCAACTAAACCACACCATCTAGGGCGTCAAGCTACGCGACATCACTTGGCATGACGAGTTTGGGAATACCGTCAGTTCCCGTAACAGGCCTTCGTGGGCTATGCCGCAGCCCCCAGACCATCGGGTATGGCTTCACAAGTTCTGCGACCTCGAAAACGTGCCTCCATTTCTGGCAGATCTCTTTCAGTATAATACACCAGGTACTACTGGATACTTAGCTCGCTGCGGACCTACGCCTCTTGCCTTTCACTCTCATCATCCAGATGATGGATGACCTGACCTTTTATCAAGAAACTTCGTTCCAGTCCGTCTGGGTTCATATGCCCCTTCACAGAGATGAGGTCATCTCGAAAGTCTGGATACGAGGACCCACTCCCACGGATTTGGAGTTAGCTATCGCTTTCGAGACAAATAAGCAACGGACAATGTTGTTGGGAGGATGTTCACCTCCCGATCGACGTAGGTATGGATGGACTCTTCTGGCGACTCCAGGGGGAACTCCAAGCCACTTCTTCTTCGACCTGACTCCGCGCGGGATTCGCACCCTTCTTTTCGAGTCGCTTCGCCCTGCTCGAACGACCTCCCAACCACGTCTTCCAGTTCCATTGTCTCCTCGCCCTATATCCGGGATGCACGAAGTGTTCTACTGGTCTTCTGCTCTCACAGAGGATATCATCGAGATATTGCCATCTTATCATCACAGAGAGGGTCAATTCCAGATTGTTGGTCTCCTGTTCACGTACCTAGATGGAACAAAAGCATGCGTCGGACAGGTTCGGCTTGACCACCTTGGCCCGACTCTTCTACGAGACTATTCTCAGAGACTCTACCTCGGCTTCACGGGGCTAAAGGAATTCCCTTTCGTGAAAGAGGTCAAACTATCGCCCACACCGCCAGATGGTAGTCATCTGTCGTGGTTCGAGGTTTCATGGGGCGAACGGCTGGAATGGTGGTTTTCTTACCGGCAATCTCGAGTGTGGCAAAGCAATCGCGCGAGTCCAGAAACAAAAGACTCTTGAATTTGTTGCAATTGCCAAGGTGACAGTAGCAAGAGACAGGCAATAAAGATTGCATTAAATTGTGAGGCACGCTCTCAGAGTACAGTGTTTTAACCCTAGTTACCCAATACATCGTTCAAGAGCCAGTTCAGACAAACAGACAACAGAATCCTCAGAATATGCGAGATTATCTCTCAGGGTACCTATATCTGCAGGTATTTCGTAGTAAAGGTTCCCCGGCAAGGTCTTACAGGGTACAATGGTATGTACATGGGCATATAAGGGGCCACTAATTAGTATCTATATTGCTGGCACCTTCTCGTACGGATCTGTTCCTCCTGAAAATACAGGCCAGCAACATTGGTGAGGTCGAACAATGTTTATCAACAGCTTTTGCTTACAATTGCCTCCGTGTCATCATTCTTTTTGTTTCATATCGATATATAACATTACGAAGCAACATCAATCAACATGGTATCAAATCATCCCCAACTCCCTCTTTCAAATGCAGTTAGTCGTGTTCACAGCATATGGCTAATGTTGCGCATCCGCCCTCGTGTTAAAGGGCCTCTTATCTACCGGTGCTTCCATCTCGACCACATGCTGCTCAGCTGGGAGTTCTACCACTGGGGCGGTGTGTTTGGTATCGCCCGGCATTTCGCGGGGCCCCTGGATATCATCCCCTGCAAACTTTGGTTGAAGGCCCACGAAGTCTCGTTCAGACTTCTCTGCGTCGTGACGACGCTTTCTCCCCATGCGGTAGGCAATGTAGAAACCACAGGCGATCAGGCAAAGGCCTGCGATTGCCCCGATTACGATGCCGGCGATTGCACCGCTGCTGAGGCCCCTTGTCCCATTATTATTTCCAGGCTCTCCCGTCTCACTTGAAGTCGAGGATGTCGCCGAGCCGGATGTTGTCGAGTCGTCGGTGGTTGCTGGCGCTCCGGTGGCCGTGGACGAATCAGCAGTCGTGACTATACATCACAAGTGAGCGGATTGGGTGCTCTCAAGGTAAGCAAAACTCTTCTTACGGTCTGTTCTGTACTCGCGGTAAAACTTGGTATATGGTTTATCGCTGCCTGGGGCTTGTAGAAACGTCTTGCAATCGATCATATACTGGGCTCCTTTTTCGCCTTCCTCGTTGGAGTCGTATACGGTGAGTGTTGTGCAATAATCACCGCCGCTAAGGTCGGATATTAGTCAAGAGGAGCGAAGCCAAAGTCCAAAGACGGGCCTACCAAGAGTTCGTGCCTGATGTTCTCTCTATCACGTTGGTGAATTGCACATAGCCGTTATCATTGCATTCAGTAGCAATCCATTCCCAGCTTTTATCGCAGCGCGCGAATGTCCGAGTGTCGCCGGCAACCCTGAGACCCGTCCAGAAACTCGAATCCTCCCGGCACATGAAGGATTGCACTATAACGCAACCGTCAGTTCGTCGTCTCGGCGTCGAAAGGAGCATCTCAGGGAGAGATACCGGTTCCACCACTGTTCATGTAGGAGCCGATCACATTGTCTTGCGATTTCGGGGGGGCCGTCGGGATAAGTGAGGTCATTTCGGTCCGTGTCTCGAGGAATTCTGACCAAAAGGTTGAATCATCTGCACTGGGCCCCTCCCGCTTTTGAGGGTGCAACAGTACAGCCATCTTGATTGACCTCGAAGCACAAAAAAGAATAGACCTGTTTTCCAGGTGAGAATTATGGCAAGAGTTCGCAGAGTTTGGCTGGGATTTGGGGGACAAAACCAGCATTAAAAGAGGGACATCAGGTATTTTATTTTTCATCGTGCTCAGCCTACCTGCCTACAGTCCTTCATGTTCTTTAAAGGCACAGCTGTTTCAGATACCTATTAAAGGTGATATTCTTCTCCATACGATGTCAGCCCGCAGCTGGCCAAGGCTCACAGGGCAAAATGCTCGACTGGGACTTGTGAAGTTGTTAGCAGGGGACTTGGCGATTAATGGCAAGAGACGGCTGATACCTTCTTCAAGCGCCAGCGTATTACGGAGAACAAAGTACCGGTATCTGTCGACTAGTCAATTGTTAACGTTCAAGGCCCCTGGAATTGTGATGGGGTGATGCCAAGACCCTGCTCTTTCAGCTTTACCCCTGCTGCAATCCTCCATAATTCGTATAGATCCCTGCTAGTGGCATTTGCGGAGAAGGATCGAACGCTGGGCTGTGGGTTTTGACCCTTGCCGGTGGGTTAGTGATAGACCACGGACCCGGACTTAGCTGCTCGGGCTGGTAGCCCAAAACAGAGAAAGTTCCAGGGGTTGGAGTGACGTCTGGTCTTTGGCTGTCAGACGGGATCAGCCTTATGTTAATATCTTGCTCGCTTGGCAACTCACCGTCGTCCTTGTTTTCATCCTACTGTAGGACCAGCCCTGACACCCAAACACCATACATGCGACGATATTTCAGGATGAACGGTTGACCACGGAAATCAACAATAGTTGCATAATTTCATCCTCGCCCTGACGGACATGACATTCAACAAGGCGGTTTCCACAGGGTCGCGTGCGGCTACCGGGTAGCTAAGGGAGTCTAGAAACAGGAGTTGTACAAAGTCATCGTTCACTTATCTAAGTAGCAGTACTAGAAGAAAGACAATAAAGAGCAGCAAAAGATTATCAAGGAATACCTTCAAAGCATGATACCTCAACCCAGTCTATCACCAAACAGCTGGTCCAGAAAACCTGACTTGGAAGTCTTCGAGACTAGTGAGGGCTTTCATCAAGATAGCCAGCCTTTTTTCGCATTCAGTGCGCTTCTTGATCTCATGTTCCTTCTCGCCGGCAATTTTCGAGATTGTATCTGCATCTTGTTCTGAGATTACATCATGGGTGAAAATCTCGTATGGGAGCTTCTCCAGCAGACCACTCTGGACCACCAGAGCATTAACATACAGCACAAAAGATAAGGAAGACAACTAATTGCTTGTGAGAATTAATCACATAGGGGTGGTATTATTCGTCACGTACCTTGTAGTAGTTATCCATTGTCGAAATGGCACGACGTACGGCAATCTCCTGAGGACCAGGTTGTTTGGAGACATCTGGCTGGTCTTGGCCACCGTCTTTGACTGCAGGCTCCAGGATGGTTTCTTTGACCTTGTCTAGCAAGATATTGGCCAGTGCACTTTGGGGTGTGCTTAGCCCGGCAGAAGTGAAAGCTGTTCGCACGATATTCTCCATGACTTCGGATGAAAGGGCATTCTCGCATTGTTCTCGGACCTTCTCGCCAATAACTTGCGATGGTGGATCTCTGCTAACTTCTTGCTTGAAAGGGTCATCCCCTAGCTCACAGAGGAAGTCATGGAAAGCAGGATTCATCCCGTTGTGACATCGTAGAAGCTCCTCCAACTTCCCCTCTGCGCTGTGACGAAGCTTTTCTAGGCGACTGTTAATAATGTACCGCTTGAGGTATGGAAGAAGCGAAGGCTGGACGGAATGCTGCAGCGCCAAATGCACAAACCGATCAATGGCCTCCCACACAAGCTCCAGGTGACGACTGGATATGGCCTTCCATCGAGAAGTTTCATGGCGAAAAAGGCGGGAAACCATAGCCGGGTTGACCTCGTCCAAGCTTTCCGTCCCCCTCCATTTGACCGCCATATGCATCACTCTCTCTTTGAAACTCTCATAACTCTCTTGATAGGGCTTGTCGAAAGACTCGTAGCCTTGATAGGTTTCTGGCCGTAAGATTTCCCAATTCAGGTGTCCTCGATACTGGTCGTCTTCACCGTCGTCATATTCTCCTTTGCGTTCGTCATGTCCCTCCTCATTGTCAGCCTCATTGCCGTGACCATTGGGATCTTCTGGGTCTTCAAAACTAACATTCTTCCGGCCTCTTTTTAGAACAAAACCGTCGCCGACAATGTCGTCGGTAGTGTTGCTCACAGATTCGTCATCGGAGTCGGGTTCCGAAACTTTCGTAAGCTTCCCTTTCTCCTTCATTGCAAAGCTGAACAACAGATTCATAACCCTCACTACAGCTTGTAGTCGCTTATCCTGGCTCCTTTGGCTGAGGCCTCCTGGGTCTTTCGGGTCGTTGAAAAAGGTTTGTAGTCGAACTGGCACGGTTCCCTCCCCGTAGTGACCATTGACAGCGTTGCAACATAACGTTTGGAAATCTCCGGCCATGCGTGCCAAATAGTCACGCTGCACTTGCTCTGATGTCCTCCCCTTACCCAAGAGGTTGACTTTCCGGTTGAGATGGTCTCTTTGTCCTTTAATTTCGACGATAAGACTGTCAAGGTGTCGTTGGATCTGACTTGCCAGGAATGTGCTGAGTCTCGGTCGCAAATGCGCAATTCCCTTGCACTCTTCGTCCGTTGTTAGGAGATTCTCTCTGAAGAATTGAGCCTCAATCGTGTCGCGATCTTGTCCGCACATTCTCTCTTTGTGAGTTCTGTTTCTGAGGAAATGCCAACCGTGCTGGGGTTTCCAGTCCCCCTCGTTTGTGAGTGTGAGCCATGTTTCACGTTCTTGCCGGTCGCATAACTTGTCGAGCTTAGTGATTATTCCAAGGCTCCTCTTGCCATCGGAATCCGCAAGGGTCTCCTTGATCTGCTGAGGGATGAGCGTGTTTGTCCACGCGTCACTGGCGCTGAGAACTGGGAGGAGGGCGTTGCGTGGCTCCTTGATGTATTGCTGCACCATGTTGTTCACGAAAACTTTGTCTTTTGGAGTCTGGTTACTCGTAGATGAGTAAAAAAGCCCGGGAAGGTCGACGATGGTGAGTGGGTATCTTTCAGGACCTGATACTGTGATCTTGAGTACCTTGCCACTGAAATGTCTCTGGTCGGTTGAGCCTGGAGGGTGATCCATGATTAGAGAGGATGCCTCCTCAATCGCAGCAGCCAAGCCCGCTGAGTCGTCCAAGGAAAGTTGCCTCGAGAACCGCGCAAGAACGCTGTTACCCTCAGCGCCATCTCTGGTGGCGATGGTCACGGTCATCGACTCTTCGCTCGACTTGCGTTGGACCACTTCGGTGGGAAATCGGGTACAGAGACCCTCTTTGACTGGGAAGGGTATATTGCAGATGGCCTCGAGCACGGAACTCTTGCCGCTGTTCTGGTCTCCGATGACAACGAGCTTCGGGATGAGCTCGCTCCGGATACCTGCATCTCGGAGGCTGTCGATGGCATCAAAGACTTCTGCGTACGAGTCTGAAAGTTGGGACAAAAATGCCATGTTTGAGTGTGAGGCTCCAGACATGGTGGAATTGGGTTTGGATGACTGAGAAAGAGGTATCAAGAAAGATCCGTAGCTCAGGTTGGCGTGAGACTTGTAGTGTCTTGTCTGATCGTTGCTGCTCTGTTCCACATTCGGGAAGAACCACAGCCATATTTATGCCATTTGGGCCAGATAGTTACAATCAAGTGTCACCAAGACATATCAGACTCTCATTGCCGTTTCCATCCCATTCTATGGATGGCGTTTGAGGCCAACTCACTTGCGCATAGTGGCACCATCACCCCTCTTGCGCCACATATGCGAGGGCATTTCAGTATCAACTGCTATTAGATAGTCTGCCTAGATCAGCAACTGATTACTTGATTTGGGTTCTCGGTCTTACGGGCTCTGACCGGTTCAAGCAAAGCCTGCATTAAACGAGGCGGTTTCTGCATGGGCATTTCGGCTTGTCCAATACCTCTGTTCATGTGTGTGGGGAATGGCGTAGCCAAGAGCAAATTGGAAAAGGACAGCCTGTTGATAAAAACTACTTGTGAAAATTCCATATACAGGTCCTACTCTATGTACTTATTATCATTGCGGTGTGTATTGATATTGGCAGAGCGAAGAGGTGTTTTACACAACCCTCTCTCAAGGTAAGCTCTCCAAACCCTCGGATTTAATCTCCATCCCAACTTGGCTCAGTTAACCCATCGAGGCCGAGCTCCAACTATAACAAAGAACACATTTCCATCCCAACTTGATTTGCGTCTATTCCCTTGCTCACAGCCCGACCATGTTCCCGGCCCCGATTGCCTCGGTTCATTCGGTCACCTACCGCAAGGCATCAACTCACGCCGAGTGGGAGAGGCTCCGACCAACTATCACCAGAATCTGGCTCTATCAGGCGCGTCACCTGAAGGACCTGGTCAACACACTTCGCACCCAGTATGGACTTGCTGTAACGTATGTTTCCGCCTTGACAGCGCTTTTTCGATCCCTCCTCACATAGTTAACAGCGTCAAGACTTGCCGAACTCGGATTCAGCAGTGGGGTTTATCTACCTACCAGAAATCTGGCACATAGGCAAGACGGAACGCCCCGACCCAACCTGTCCAGACGCGCAAGGGACGCAGGTATCAGAGTCAAGTCTGCTCTGGAGACCCTCCCGGTCAAGGTCCTGCCGCCTACAGTCTCGCAACAGCAGCTAAATATCAGTTCCACGAGCTTGTTCTGTATTCAGTGGATCGATTCGTCTATGCCATATTCCAAGATTCCACGCCAAGGTTCAACCACAGGGCTTTGATTCGCCCTAGATTCGAACAAGACTATTGTCTCAGTTGGCAGGGAATCGCCGACCTTTACAATAGCTCTGAAGGGTACTTCAGGGGCGGATGCATGAAAAAGTTTGTCAATGGGATAAAGAAAGCCCATCTGGAGCTACGCATTGTGGTATCACTCTGGCCTGATACTTCCAAGGACATGTAAAGACTACACTACCATATGATGATGAGTAGATTTTGGCGCATCTGCCATGTGCTGTTGAAGTTGGACAGCGCATGGTCCTAGTATGAGTTCTCTTTTGTCCTGGACTTTTTGATCGAGTTCCTGAAACTTATATCGTGGCTCTGTGGTGAGCCGCACCCATTCCTTCAACTCCTGTCTGTCCTCGCCCGAGCGAGTAAGGCGGAGATGCATCTCATGTTGAGATATGGCGTTGAACGAACGATTGGTGTTATGGGGCCGGCATTGAATCAGCGGCAAGGCAAGATGGTGTTTAGATACTGGACCAGCCATGTTTACATAGCCTGACTTTCTCCTTGCCTGTGGGTTAACATTCAAATCAATCGCCATTTTTAAGATCAAGTCTTGCGTGTACTATTGGGAACTTGGTGAAGCCTTCAAAGCAACCCTCAACCACAACATCAAAGAACATTGTTGTGGACACATAGCGACGTTAAAACCCAATGCCTAAAAATACCAATCTCAGCAATCTATGAGATCTCGATGGACAAAGCTAACACCTCGGATTTCGCCAGGTCCACCCTAGAAAATCGTCTTCCTATTGGCCAATGCTGTTGGGTTTACAAGACAATTACTGGCTGCCCAAATACAGTGAAGCGACGATAACCACTGGCAAAAGGTGCCTCTCTGTTACACAGGCAATCCATGCTCTCGACAGGCACACATCGTAATACGGTTATCTGTTGTGGCGATGTTGGCGCCTAAATTCTATCTCACCCTACGCCACGTCATATGGATGGTCTTACAACCGGATTCTTTGCAAACCCCTATAAATGGGTGCCAATGGGTGAACGCCTCGTTCAGTTCACGAATATGCAGTCAGTGAGGCCTCAAAGAGGGAATACCAACGGTCAGGCCTTAGGCCAAGACTGGGCAGATTGATGACGATTTTGTGCTATGATGATGGTGTTAGGCTCGCTTTGCTCTAGCGATTAACTTGTACAAATACCTATTTCGAGCCCTTCGATTCCAATGTCTTTTTTAGAATTCTTAACATTGTCTGCGAGCTCGCATACTTCAATTCCAAGCCCTTCAAGCACTCCACCATCAATCACCAACATCCCAACACCTGCCTACGCCCTTGGAATTGTTTCCACAATCAACAAACCTTGATCCAGTGAGCTCCCCTTTGTTCCTTTACCCAAAATGGCATTTTTTCTTCAATTGATCCAAAATCTACCAGGGCTAACCATCCTCAAGCGCGACCAAGGCATGAGGTCCGTCACTTTGCTAGGAGCGAGCTGCCGCGTCAGCTCCCCAGACAAAGGCGCACAATACCGAGTCACATACCCCGATGACAATGTCGGCGAAATCGCAATTTTCAACGATGGGGAGGAAGAAATTCAGCTCCATGCTCTATTCTACTGTCAGGAAATCGTTCTCGACTCGGACCTGACAGTGGAATGGACCAAGGCGTGGTTGCGCTGTGCCAAGGCTGGGAACGCCATCAAGGACATTGAAGCCCGTGTTGCTATCGGCTGTGACACCCTTCCAGCTGTGAACGCCAAGGGCCCGGATACCGTTCCGAATGATAGACGAACCTGGGAGTGGAGGTTTCCACTCGAGGAGGAGGATGACCATGTCCGCACCTGCACTGGGGACGCGATTGCGGTGCGCATTGGAGTCAAGGTTGCATCTAAGGAGGGCATTCATATCCGCTCCCTCAAGCTGGGTTATGAACTGTAGGGGGGTTTTGTGGAAGCCGGTATCAGGGAGGGAGGGGTTGGTGACCAGTCGTGTCACAATCTTGGGGCTTGCTAACACAGACGTGAAAGAACGGGGTAGTAACTAGCGTAGTAGAATATTCTTTTCGCGTAGGCATGATCGGTAGAGCGCCGGTGCCTACATGTCTGGAGAATAGAGAGTCCGCTTTGTGCCTACTCTTCAGCGATATCAGCGCTTTTAGAGAGAAGCTTCCGGCGTCATACAGTATTGAGTTTTTTGCCGTGTGTTTATTTCAATGGGCAGTTGTTGGACTTTGAGTCATCATCAACTACCAGCCTAAAGTTTATCCCGTCAAGTCTCATAAATAGTCGCTCTAGAAACGAAGTGGTCCGTCTGGCTTCACTTGTCAATTCTCTTCATCAGACAGAAACTCGAGAACCGCGGTTCTCTAGTATCTACTGCCTCATCAACGGAAAACTCCCTCTCTTTGCTCCAGTCACTTGCGATGGAGGGTACATTTCATCGCTTTAACGAACTGCCCTGGGAGCTTAGAGACCAGATTTGGAATCTAGCCGTCCGACCGTCCCGTCCAGGAGTGCAGATATTCAAGTTGTACGATCCCGAGACAGAGCCCTCCTTGAACAACGCAATAGATGTCTCTTTTGATGATTGCTATCGCCATCATAACTACGGCATTGCTATACCTGATCGCAACGACAACTCATCAGCTTACCTAGTTGGCGGAGCTTTGTGGACTGTCTGCAAATAGTCAAGGCGCGTTATGGAGCACAGATCCAAGAGTCAGCGCGCGTCGCGCTAGAAGGCCAATCGCATGGAAGACCAAAACGAGCCAGATGCCCTCGCAACAGGGTACTTTAAAGACCATAATGGGATCTCTCACTATTTCACTGTTCTCCCTTACCAAGATCTATTTCTGTTTCAACTCAAAGACCCAGCAAAAATCGATTTGGAACAGCTTCCTGGAGAAATCCCACTCGGAGCCTCGATATGGAAATTCCATGGGCTCCTGAACATCGCATTGGAATTCAAGCCGGAATGGGGGCTTCAGCTGGGATCGCGCAACAACACATATAAAATACTTCCCATCATCGACACATTTGCTCGAATGGCTATGGCTCTTGGTGCGTCGTCGTGCATCTGGCTCGTGGACTATAACATCAGACGGAAGCAAGTTCTGGCTGGGGAAGAAGCGTCTACATCTAACAAGACTTTGTACGCCCGTGACCAGCGACTTGTTGAAGTGGTTCCGGAGGAATGGGAGCATGTTGATGAAGCAGAGATACGAGAAGATGCATCAAATGGGTTCTTTGGGAACTCTTGTTCTTCAATCACCTTTGTCGACGACGTAAACCGCGTCGCCTTGTATCGTAGTCACTCGCAACGCAATAGCTGGGACACTCTCCACGAATACCCATGCCAAATCCGGCTTCTTGGCTGGGATAATACCAAAACTTAGATAGCCCTCTCATTGAGCACCTCGATAGGGGCCGAAAATCGACGACCGATACAAGCAGTCTAGGTCTCTAGGACCACGACACAGGCTTCCAGAATATGTCTCATTACGGACGACGTGGCGATGATAAATGGAAGACAACAAACATCTATACAGATAGATAGGGGTAATATAATTTTGCTCAAGCCATCATACTTGGGAAGAAATTGGCTGAAGTGAGGCTGTAGGAAAAACTGCAGGTGATATTCATTTTTCTATTCCATCAAACCTGCCCTTGTCCATTCCTCTGACATTCTCGCGGCATGGTAGGCCAGCGACATTTCGACGCTGCCGGCTACGGGGATGGCAAGGCAAGCGTTTCACCTTGGCTCTCCTGACTAGAATTGCGCTAACCTCAAGCTCCCTCGGCCAGTCGCAGGCTACGTCGGCCGGCAATGGCATTTGTTGACCTCGGTAACCTGCATCTGTTCAAGAACGATCCCGAATCGAGACGGAAGGCCGATGTGTGTGTGTTGGCTAAAATGGAGGCTCCTATACGGAGGATGCCAGTGGGGGAGGGCTATTCATACAGCAGGGGGTGTTCCGGGGATCTGGGCAGGACACGGTCGAGATTCCCGCCAGGGTCGAAGGGTTGGGGTTGAGGGAGACGGCGTCAGCGCCACCATTGGCAGTAGTTTCGAATCAACGGAGGACATGCAAATGTTGATCTCAGAAGTTGTGCATCGGACTTTGGTGAACGCTATGATAAGGACGGAGATAAGCATTCAGGCCGTCACAGCTGGAAGGGCTAGAACGAAAGAGGGGTACTCAAATCGGATACAGTGATTTGTGAATGCTTTCAAACTGTTGGAGCTTGGGTTGACAATGCACTGTGGTAAATTTCGTAACGTTGGCATAGAGCTGAGGGAGCTTTGGTGGATTACTGGGCATTCTGGTTGAGATTTCAGCTCGGCAGTGACGGAACACTCCTTAGTAGCAGTGTGAGGATGTTGCATTTGACTTGGCATTAGTTGTGATTGAATCAAGGATGCTTCCTTTTGTAGACACTGTAGATACTGTGGTGAATCATGGATTGTAACAAGAATGGAGCTCGAATAAACATGACGCAAAATGATTACTGATTAAGACGGCAATTGAATTGCCCATCACTCTAATAAGGTCCGGTACCTAAGAAATTAGCGCCTGATCTCTTCGAATCTTTCCGTGCCGGTATTGGGTTTAAGTTACCGGCCAGGGAAAACTCCGAGTGGAAGATGCTCGGAGTCTTCCGCGCCGTTCAGCCGCAAGAGGCTAACACAAGGGCTAACAGCTTAACACAACTTCTTGACCTCTTGTAAAGGCCATTTCGTGTCTATGATTGTTGTATATCTCAACTTTCGTCATGTTCAGTCACAGTAAGCAGCCAAGATAGCATCTAGACCCAGCGGGTCCACGGCACGGCAAGCACCTCCCGCCATCACCATCATTTTTTATCATTGATGCGACATCCGTTCAAGCTAGTCAGCAGCCGACCGCTCCGGGGAGTTGCAGAGGGAAGCTCCGTTCTGTTGGTTGTCAATGAAGCTTGTTGACAGCATGCCTTCACGAGAGAAGTTCTTTGGGAAGGTGAGAGATAGAAACATCTATATAAGGGGGCCGGTGAACGGCATAGGAAACATTCTCCTCTCATTAACACTTCAACGCTTTCATCAGACAATCACAAAGCATCTTCATCACAAAGCATCTTCATCACAAAGCATCTTCATCACAAAGCATCTTCATCACATACACAACGCTCCTCACATTAGCCCCTCTCAACCTTTCATCACCTTCATCATGCTTCTCAACGCCGTTCTTGTCAACGCCTTACTAGCGATGACTTCTGTCTCGGCTCTCCCAAGTCCCAACACCAAGCATGCAAAGCTTGCCGTTCGTGGTGACGACTACGACGATGGCTATGATGACGGATATCGCTTCAAGGTCAAAGTCCGCGACGATGATGATGATGACGACGGCGACGACGACGATGACAAGAAGCTGAGAGTCCGTGGTGGTGACTACGATGACTACGACGACGACGACGACGATGATGATGATGACGATGATTATTACTCCAGAAAGGTCCGTCGTGACGACGACGATGACGATGATGGAGACGACGACGGCGGCGGCGATGATGATGGTGGTGATGATGGCGATGATGGCGATGATGGCGATGATGGCGATGATGATAAGAAGCGGAAGTTGAAGGTCCGCGGCGGGGACTACGACGACGATGACGACTACGATGATTACGACGATGATGATGATGATGATGATGATGACTACGACGATGACTATAAGTCTGACAAGAAGAAGTTGAAGGCTCGCATTGTCCCCCAGAACTGTGGTTTTGGTGCCTACTTCGGAAACGGCCGATGTCTCTGCCGATCAGTTGGTTGGATCTACGACCCCGTTTTCCGCGGCTGCCATATCGACTGCGGTCTTACTGCTTTCTGGAGGGGTAACGCCTGCGTCTGCCGTCAACCCGGTTTCCGCTGGAATCTCCCAAGCCGTCGCTGCATTCGCTAGATGGATCATTTCTGACAGGAGTTCACTTGAGGAGGGTTTGTGACACATTAGTGTCAGGGTTGTCGTTCCTTTCATGTTCATGATTGCGCAATCATAAGGGCTCAACTGGGAAATTGAATGGTGGAAAGTTGGATAGGAGTCATTCTTTGGTTTATGTCTATCACATTTCTTAATCAATCTACTTACTTTCCTTAATCACCTTCAGCTTTCTTGCGACGTGATCGACCTTGTCTCTATGTATGAATGCAAAACATCTCTCGACACCTCATGATTATTTTATATATCTCGGGTTAGAATATGCCTATGCCACTGGTGGCATGTGCTATAGTCTAAATCATGTGTTCTGTGTGAGTTCAGGGGTGTAACCACTACGGCTGCGTTGATTTTTGTTGCTTCTTTGATCGTTTATGGTATCTCGGAACTTCTGAAAAACAACAATAAAAGGAACAATCATTTACACACACTGGCATTGCCCTGGACTCAAAAATCACGCAACTAATGAGCGGAGTTGCCCTCTCTTTTCCTAGCTCTAGAAAGCCATGCCTCGCTATGAGTATCGTTTTTCTCGAGGAATAAATTCATGTGAGCATACCAGTATTTTACCTTCTAGTAGCCTACCCTGGACCTTGATCTGGTCTTGGCGAAGCTAGGATAGGCACTCCTGGTACCGCCGCGGAATACCCTCTTGCCCTAGTTTTTGCCACTGGGGAAAGATCTCGTTATTGTATCCCCTTTCGGCTCATCTACCTTACCCTTCTTTGCTCACCTAACAACAACACGATCTTAGGATAGATGGACTCTTGATCCCTTGTCCACTTTGTAGTAACTTCCCGGACCCCCCACTTTCTGCTCGACACCAAGAGGCACAGCCACGGCTTGGCCTGAACCTTACGTGCCCCCTATTTGCTCTCTGATCGACAGTCTCAACAATCTGGATGACCCTGCCTATCGATCATGCCTACTCAACTTCCAATTGCTCACCATAATGCATGAGAAAGAATGTGGGACTTGTAGTACCTCGGCTCCCACAAAGACTTGATGATAAAGCAGCGTGGGGGCAAGCGAACCGGTTCTCGGCTCGATCAAGTTACACAAGACAAAACGAGCAGGTAAACAGAAGGAATGTTTGTTCGGAGTCGATTCCTCCGACCCAACGCCGGGTATCACGGAGATTAAAGGGTCCTTCAACCTCAATTCAAAACGTCATCCCGAAGAAGCTTATTCGAGAGCTCTTCCGCATCAGGAAAAGAGAGGTTACATTGATGCATTTGCGCACCAATTACATGGCTCAAGCGGCCCGGACTTGCCAGATAAGGTGTGGCTTAGACAGGGAACCTACTAAACAAGGAACATCCCATTAATCAGATAACCTTATTCTTCCGTCAAGAAGTCCTTACGGCAGTCTGGAATGGACAATTACCGACGGAAAGGTTCTTCCGTAGTTACCGCGCGATGGGACACGAGGTTTCACTAGAGCTGTGTCATGGGACGCAAGGCCAATGCGAAAGCGCTATAAGAAGATGATCATGGCGATCAACCCACCCTCTTGCTTCTCAGTCCTTCAATCCCTCTTTCATCCTCCAAAATGGATGCCCCACGCTCCATCCGACGCCTCGTCGTCGTGTCACTCCTTTCTCTTGCCGTTGGTCAAGACACCAACAAGGGCGCTGAGCTCAACAGCTGTCTGACTGCTGCCGGTGTTCGTAGCATCGTCGAATCCGATAGCACCTGGGCTACCGAGACTACCCAGTTCCAGAAGCGCCTCAAGCCCGACCCTGCTTGCATCGCTTTCCCCGAGAACCGCGATGAAGTCGCTCTCGCACTCGAGTGCGCCCGCAAGTCCTCCGTGAAGGCTAATGCTCTTGGTCCTGCGCACTCGTTCCAGGGCAATGGCTTCGGCAACCCTGGAAACTTGGTCATCAACATGGCTGCTTTCGACGATGTCAGCTACAACACCAAGAGTAAGCTTTTGACATTTGGTGGTGGCACCCATGTCGGTCCCGTTCTCAAGTATCTCTGGGATACTGCTGGCCGACATATTCCCCACGTTCGTGGTGCCCACGTTGGCGTCACCGGCTCGAGCATCGGAGGAGGTTACGGTAGTACTTCTCGCCATCTCGGCACTCCCATGGATAGCATTGTTGAGGTTGAGTACATGCTGTACAACGGTACCATTGTCAAGGCTGGAAAGGGATCCGACCTACTCTGGGCCGCTCAAGGTGCCGGAGCTTCCTACGGCATCATCTTGTCTATGACGACCAAGACCTACAAGCCCCAGTTCGAAAAGGCTATCAACTTCACCGTTGGTATCGGAAGTGTCACCCCCGAAGCTGGTGCCAAGGCTCTCGTGGCTATCCAGAACTTCGCCACCAGCAAGCACTGCCCCGATGAACTGGCTCTCCGCTGGAGTCTGAGTGCTCCTCCCTATACCGGCAGTGGATACTTCTATGGCAACCCCAACAAGTTCGACAACATTGTCAGACCCCTTGTGAAGGAGCTCAAGGCTATCAGCCCCGACTTTTCTCTCAACAAGACCGTTCTTCCCTGGTGGGATCTAGAAGTCGCCGTTGCTGGCGCCGGCATGAACTCGCCTACTGGAGGAAGCCTTGGTGGCCGAGCCTTCTACACTCAGGCTCTGACCACTACTACCGACCACCCCTTGACTCTTGAGCAGGCCCAGCTTTTGTTTGAGAGCACCACCCTGTCCTTCAACCGAACCGACCTCCGAAAGTCTGGCTTCCTCGACCTCTGGGGCGGCGTCTCCCGCAACATCAAGGATAGCGATACCGCCTATGCTCACGGAAAGAACCTTTGGTTGATCCGTTGGGAGGCCAACTCGGTCGACGTCAACAACTACCCCGACGACGGCCCCGCTTACATGAAGGCCCTTATCAAGCCCTTCGAGGACTCTCTGGTCAAGGGCGGAGCTGCCCTCCGCGGATTCGTCAACTATGCTGATACTGAGCTTAACGAGGAGGAGTGGAGCTCGCGTCTGTACGGCGCCAACTATGAGCGTCTTAAGCAGATCAAGGCTGCTGTTGATCCTGAGGGACTGTTCACCAACCATCAGCAGTCTATTCCCCTGCCATAGAGGATGTGACCGAGACAGAGCGGGTGGTTGTGGAGTCTCTTGTACGATCTTCTGGCTCAGTTGACCCATTGAGGGCCGGGCTTAAACTATAATAAAGAACACATTTTCAACACAACATAGCATCGTATCCCAATGCTCACACAGTGGCTTTTTTTTTTTATTTCTTATTTCTTATTCTTTTTATTAACCTTCTGTTACCTGCAGTTAAAGAGCCATGCCTAGGAGAGTACTGCGCAGTACGACTCCCAAGTCAATCACAGCCTGATTTCTCTTGGCCTGTCGTCCAGGCATTAAGAACTCTGTCTGTGGCTGCAACGCGATCTCATCGTTGGCTCCAGTTCCTATGAAGACTCCGCACAGAGGGGTTGCCAAGAAAGCAAGACCAACTGTTGAATGGCTGAGACGGGTCAGCAACAACCAGCGCCAGCCGTCGAGGAAAGAGATAACATCTCCCTCAACCAACCAGACGTGATTCCAATGCAAAAAAGTGAGAAAATATGTGAGACATAAGCATTAGCAAGCAGATCGACGAGTCAACAGTCGTAGCCCCGGATCACGTGTGTAACAGCATAACAAGGTGGCTTGCTAGGCGGTAACATTAGGCATCGACGTTCTACCAAGGCCTTGCGGCATTTAAGATCAATGGCTTGTTGATCAGCAGCACCTCGCCATGAATCCATAGAGATATCCCCGAAGATGGAGAACCAAGACACCACCGCCAACCCCCTGAGAAGCTCGATCGAAATGTCCCTTGACGATCAGGAGGAACCGCAGGGTCCTTTCTTCTCTTGCTTTTTCTACACGCTGGATAGTATCAAATTTGAGCGCTGTGGAAACCAGCGGCCAACCAGTTGGGGGCTCTTGTTACAGCACCTTTACCGAGGCCATGTCTTCAAGGAAGGCGAAATATTCTGCCCTAATTGCCGCCAGGTCCGGGACAAATGGTCGGAAACGCTTTTTGACGAGCATATCCGACATAATATCTGCCAGAAGAAAACTGCTATCAAAACCGGATGGCTACTTCCTTCAGAATATGAACACCTAAAGACTATGAAGAGAATTCCTGGTTGCAACGATAGTGACAAGTGGTACTGGGGATTTCTTCTTCTATTCCCCGGTATTCGGTGTCCTCCTTCGCCTTTCGTTGAGCCTATGGGTGAGATCATCCATCGCAACGCCGAGTCGACACTTTCCATCATACTGGCGAAAATGGAGCAGTTGCCACCAGAACAAGACCGCCCATCGTGGCTTAGAACCCAAATTCGCGCCCTTACCAAACTGCAGCACATGGAGCAAACCTCAACCAATGAGGCCAGCAGTGCTTCAGGTGCCCCGCAGACTCTCAAGGTGGCAACTAAAACCACGAGCGAGGCATTTGACGCCGACAGCGGGTTTTTTTCACGCTCAACAGGCTCCATTGGCCTCACTACCCAGCAAAGCGAGCCAGCCCAGGGCTCGAAAACAGAAAGACAACAGATCGCCAATTTCTACAATTATCCAGAATCCCAAAGCCGAGATCTTTCAAATCAACCAGATGATGACGTTCAATCCGTATGGTCGATGGATGGCTCCATTGCATCGTCGATTGAGTCCACCACAACATCATCTCAGCATCAAGAGGTGGCAGCGGACTATATGGCCAGGAAGTTCATTGATGACCCCGAGCTGCTGAGCCTTTACCAGGAGTCAGTTCGACGCCTTGATGAGGCCAAGTTCGTGAGAAATCACATGCGCCTACTGAAAGGATTTTACCTTGAGCTTTTGCCCAAGTGCAGTAGCCCATCCCAGAACTTGGCAGTAAGGTTCTTGCGGACGCGGAGTCGAAGAACCCTCGTCTCTTCGGAGATATGGCGCCTTGTCTCGGACGATGGCTCTCGAAAGGTGTTCCATCAGCTTTTTGATAAGGAGCAGGAGGGTCGTTTTATGCTGGACCGATTCCTCCGAAATGAGGACGCCGCAGAGTTTGGAAATGAGGCCATTGGCCAACCGAGCGACGATAGCGATAGCGATGAAATGTCAGATGCCGGTGACCATGACGCATTTGCCAAGCTTGAAGAAACCGGCCAGTTTCTCACCGGAGGGTTGCCATTCAAGCTTTTCAAACAGAGCGTCTCTGAGTTCCTACATCCCAAAACAGAGGAACATGGCCCGCAAATGGTACACAAACATGAGCTTTTGGGGTTCACTGAGGAGAGAGGCCTCTTCTCACGGCTAGTGTCTTGGGCAAACAGGATTTCGAGGCCTAAGCTAAAGGCAGGCTTCCGTCGGATAGAATGGAAATGTGTAGGTTTTTTGTTGCAATTTTTTTGGGGGGTATCTTTGCCTGTGTCCACTACATTTGGACAATTGTCATCGATTCTGCCATGTTTCTGCGCAAACGGACCGTAGCTTTCGCCTCTTTGCCCACCTCGAAATACTTGGACACTGACATCTATAGGATTGTGGATCGGATCTATACGCCGACTTTTCAGAATGCGAAGGAGATGAGCTCGACAAGTTGGAAGCCTCGTTACAGAGCCCTGAGGCAGATACCGCGCAGACGGCCGGCGATCGACTCAATTGCCCAAGTACCTCGGGATGTGTCGCCTTTGGCAGCGAATCAGAGCAACACGGGTGTAGCATGCCAGCCAACTCGCCAGGAAAGGCGGATCTATATACAGCAGCAGATCCCAGCTCGCACACCGAGTGGGCTCCGGCGAATGGGCAGAGGCTCAAGTTCCTCGCCCTCTGCGTAAATACAGGGGGAATCTACAAGACATTGGCGGAGATTGACACAACAGAATACCATTGCGACTCATGCGCCTTCCTTGTCATGAAAAATGAATATTTGAGGATAAGAGGTCAACGTTCCCGCTTCTGGCTCCTAATAAAGCCAACAACAGTCGAGTTTATACAGGCAAGTTAGGCAGCATTAACATGTACATGGGCTATAAATCTAACGCATGCATTATCAGTTCACACTCTGGAATCTACGACAGGGCTATGATTCCGTCTGCAACCGACCTGACTCTCCCGATTCTATTCCCCCGGACCATTTGAGCGAGTACGAGTACACCCCAAAGCCACTAGCGACTCTCCCTCCAGTGCCACGAGAGATCTTCATTCATTTTCTCAACCACAACGAGAATGATCCACACAGCGGGAAACACATCTGAATTCCTCGTCTGCCCAGGCGTCTGAGCAAACGGGTGATTGACGATGGTGAAGGGTGCTCAGGATGGGGAATCCATGTCATTGAAGGGCCGAACCGGAAAGTGATCTCCTTGATTATGATGATAACGATCCTCGGGAGCATCATTGCGGCTGTCACATGGTCAATTGCGCGAGATGATATACCAGGGGGGGCTACTTTGGCTGCCTTTATTGTTGCGTTGCCAGTGACGAACCTGGCAACGCTTCTATTCTTATTAGCTACGAATTGAGCTTGGGTGGAAAGGCACAAGTCTTCATACCTAATGAACAGATCAATATCTCGTGGCTTCCTGTGCATTCTATTTACAGGGTCTTGATGACGCTGTCCCTGTGGGGGATTGCAACTCTGTAAGTGAGTCAAGAGTCTTTCGCCTTGCTCTAAGACAATGGTTCACGAGGCATCGTTCCTCAGGGCACCGAGAGAAGATATCACAGCTAATCATTCCCAGTCCAGTCATACTTTGCTGCTGAGTCGACAGTTTCTCCCCTCATTACTCCCACCACAATTTTCTTGTGCATCTTCAAGGCAATTGCGTCTTGCCATACGTCCCCGTCACGACACTATCAGCTGCCTATAATTGAGCGAATATTTTAGCATGTGCTCATATCCGCCCTGCTTGAAAGACTCGACCCCTACGACGGTGCCATTATTGCTGCATCCGGTCAGACAAGCTGTCCAGGAACTCGGATCTTGTAGGAATCCCTAGTGGGAGTGGGGGTAACGGGGGCCGACTTGGCGTCAGAATATGATAGAGCTCGAAATGGGTTGTGGATTAAAAGCGGCCTTGTAGAACAGCCGGCCTCGAGTCAGTATTTACATGATGTTGCTCTTTCGTCGCTATCTTTAATCAGTCCTCACCCTCGAGGAAGATCAAATCCACGAACTGTAGCTATACTACTTCCTTATCACGCATCGCATGCCAAACCTCAGTCTTTCCATAATGCTCATCTATCTGTAAGCGTATACTAACGTAGAGCGGTGATTGGCAAAGCTTAGGCTAGTGCTTTATTCAGGCAGAATCATTGGTGCTACCGAGCCTAACTTGTCTATTCTATATATCCCGCATTTCGCATTACTCAATCTTCACGCCAGAAGCAGCAAGGGTGACGTAGAACAGCTTAGTCTGACCAGTAATGATCATGCGTCCCTTGCCGGCAAACTGGAAGTTGGCAGCAACAGCGCCTGTGTAGATCTTGCCGATCAGCTTGCCAGAGGGGTTCCAGACATGGACACCGTCACCGCAGCCAGAGTAGACACGGCCAGCAGAGTCAGTGTGGACACCATCGGGGATGAAGCTGGCAGTGTAGGCAAAGGTCTTGCGGTTGCCCCAGGTGCCGTCGCTGCTCACGTCGAAGGAGTAGACGGAGGCTGGGGCCGAGAGGTTGCGGCCGTAGAAACCGAGGGCGATGCCAGTGTCAGTGACGTAGGCCTTCTTTCCATCGGGGGAGAAGGTGAGACCTATTCAAGTTAGCAGGTTATATGACGATTGACTTGAGATAGGAACTAACCGTTGGGCAGAGCAAAGTCGTCGGCAGCGACAGCGACAGCACCAGTCTCAAAGTTGTAGCGATAGACCTGGTTGCGAAGGCCAGGAGGAGGGCGGAAGTCCTGGAGGTAGCCGTAAAGGGTGTCGGTGAAGTACAGCTCCTTGTTGCGGGGGTGAATGACAACGTCGTTGAGGGAGCTGAATTGACGGCCAAAGTAGTTATTCAGGAGGACTTGGTCATGGTTAGCAGATGTATCGAGGAAGTAGAGAGAAAAGGCGCTCACCAGTGGTGTTGTAGGGAGGGTTGGGGTTCATCAGGTACAGAGCCGAAGTGATGTCGTCGCCCTGACCCTCTCCGGCAAAGACAATGTTGCCCTTGTAGTTGGTGCCACCTAAAACGATGAGTGACTGTATCTTTACGTTTCGTGTAACTGAGAAAACATACCGTTGGGGTTGATGACCTGGGGATTGGAAGGGACAACAGTAACGGTCACCTCATCCAACTTGCCCTTGCGCACAGCCTCGGCCTCCTTGAGGGAGATCTTCTGAATGATAGAAGACTTGTTCAGACCAGTGCCCGCAGCAGGGGCGCCGGCGTTCTGAACAAAAAAGACCTCATCCTTGGGAGCATGCCAGACAACAGCCTCGTGGAAGATGGGATCTGTGTCAGAGGTGGCGATGAGGGTCAATGACGGGTTAGAGCCAATGACGTCGAGGAACTCATCGTCGTAGATGTGGAAGGGCTTCTCCAGGAGAGACTTTTCAGTCACACCAGGCCAAAGAAAGGTCTATTCACACGTAAGCAAGGATGACAGATCATCGGATAGACGACATACAGTTGAATCATTGGCCTCGGCGGGAGGAAGAACGTTCTCGAGAACGTTGAAGCTCTTCCAGTCAACGACCTGGGCCGTAGAAGGAACTTTTGCGGCAAGACCCAGTCCCGACTGGACGAGGGCTCCGAGGGCAACCACAGCGAGAGAGGATGACATGGCAAATGTGTGGGATTGATTGGAGCTTGTGGCGTGAGGAGAAAGCTTGCTTCATGCAGGTTCGAGGCAGGTGGCTTAAATACAAGATGTAGAGGTTGCTGCGAGTGTTGATCCTTACCGGTTTTAAAATTGCCAGATCGGAGTTCGATATGGATTCATTCTAGTGTGCATGCAAGGACCTTTCATCACAGAAGCATAGACGTACCAGACAAGGTTGACTGTATGCAGGTACGGAGCATCCGGAGTTGGCCTGTGGAGCTCAGCTGGTCAAGCTTGAACTCAAGCTTACAGTCTGCCTATCGTTAAGGGTCAGGCCCCCTGCTCGCTAGTCATTTTCAAAAGTTCAGTCCCTGCTCTCGTACGAGGTGACGATTTCGGGCAGTGCTACGTTGCCGGGATGGCGTAAACGCTTCGGTTCCACAATCGGCTTTGACAAGCGGCTCGGCGCGGGAGTCTGAGCTACCGAGTCGATCTACAGTTGCGTTAGAAGGCGTTGAAGGATTTAACAATAGGTGACTTCAGGGGACAATGTGGAACTTTGTGTGGAGGTCGATTGACCAGATTGACAAGATGATTGAGAGGATCCGTAAAGCTTCTGAATACGCGGATGATATTGTCAAAAGCCCTGACAGAAATTATCACGACATCCCTTAATCACTCCCGGTTCCATACTAGCTCGGACACCCTCCATTCGGAAGATCGCGGTCAAATACCCGTTAGTGCCGCCTGGGGTAAACAGGCATATGTATGGATACCGACGGCTTCTCCGAAATGGGCACGGAGGGTGGAAAAAAGTATAAAGAGCATGACGCTCGGGGCAACACCTTTGGAGTAGCTCTCCCCGGGATGATGAGCGCGACTGTGGGGAGAACGGAGGTCGATCCTCCTCGTCCGTGCTTGCGACGTACAGCACGGTTCTTGAACAGGTGGCCCCTGAGCTGAACATGGTAGCCAGGTTCATGGGAGTCTAGATGCGACAAGACTCGAGAACAAAAAGAAATGAAAACCCGAAGCCGAAGCCGAAGCCGAAGCCCAGGGAACCATCTGGAAGGATTATCCTCGTGTCAACATGCAACACTTTCTCCCAACGGTCTAGCCTCTCCATTTTAAAGTTTATACGTGCTTTTTCTCGCCGGCGGGACCTCTTGGAATAAGCAGAAAGGGGCCAGGTGGGAACTTTAATTCAACCCACGACCGGGGGGTTTCAACACCATGCGTCAATTTAGGCCAAGGATCTCCTCGTGTCGAGTAACAGCCTTAACAGGATGGATTTCTTCGGCCAGTGTTGCCGGATCGTCGTGATGAACATGTCCTGCCTGTCAAGCGACTGACAGTTGCTGTCAAATGGACGCCCCCTTGTTGGCCCTAAAATGCGCATCTCTGCTACTTCTGGCTCTGATCTCCCTCTCATCCCCGAACGCGCCGTCTTCCCGCCAACTGCGCTCGCTCTCTATGCTTTGTACCTAACTAGGGGCACGACCAACTGCCCAGCATGGCCGAGATCGACCTCAACACCAAGAACGGTGTCGTCGCCGTCGTCATCTGCGTCTTCCTCAGCATCGCCTACTACAACGTCCTCGAGCTCAACGTCCACATCCTCACGTCCTTCAAGAAACGCAGCGGCCTTTACTTCTGGAGCTTTTTCGTTGCGACATGGGGTATTGCGTTCAATGCTACTGGGTTTCTGTTCAGACACCTCGGCATCGTGGCGCAGCCGCACGTCTATTCGACTCTTATCCTCATCGGCTGGTGTACAATGATCACGGGACAGTCGGTTGTGCTGTACTCGAGGTTGCACATTGTTATGCATAATCAGAAGCGGCTGCGGTTGGTGCTGTATATGATCATCGTCAATGCTGTCTGGTTGCATGTGCCCATCATTGTCTTGGTCTATGGTTCCAACTCGAAGAATTCGGAGCCTTTTGTGAAGCCGTACGAGGTTTTCGAAAAGATCCAGTTGAGTGTCTTTTTCGTCCAAGAACTTATCATCTCTGGTCTCTACGTGTGGGAGACCACCAAACGCCTCAACCTCGAAAAGAGCATCGGCAACACTCGAACGCGAACCGTCATGAACCATCTGATCTACGTCAACGTAATCGTGATCCTACTCGATATCACCATCCTCGCCCTCGAATTTGCCAACCTATACAGTATCCAAACCGCGTGGAAGGCGCTCGTTTACAGCGTCAAGCTCAAACTTGAATTCAGCATTCTCAACCGCTTGGTCGAGCTGACTCGTGGCGGAAGAGGTGGCAGCTCCTACACTCGCAGCCAGGGAGCCCACGACGTGGCTTTAGAGACTTTCAATGGGGAGAGGTCTAGGCATGTTACTGGAACTGATGGGCAGTCGGCTCCCGAGTATGAGGTTCGAGTCGGAAAGGGAGATCAAAATCACGGAGGTGCCCATACTCATGGCGCTGATTCCTACATGAAGACGACCGAAATCACAGTCCACACTCATCGAAGGAGGAGCAACAGCGATCGAGATAGCGACAGCATTCGAGGGGCACCGGACAAAGCAAACGGAGATGCATCGTCTACGTCATCCGAAGTCCAGTTTGCAAGATATTAGAAATGTCTGGCATGTCTTGGCCACGGCCCTCTCTTGTCTCGCAGTAATGTTTTTATTATAATATCGACCGCTTTATCTTCACAACCCACGTGTTGACCCGTTCATTCATGGCGCACACCGCTTTACTCTGTGAGCCTTTGAGCCGAGCATGTCTTTACCCTACCACCTTTTCGGCCAAGGTATCAAAAGGGTGTTCCATGAGAGCCCTGGCTTGATCTGTAACCTGTTGGCGCTAAAGAAGACTAAGAACAGCACTAATCGTCTGAGGCTGTGTTCTGAGCCTAAGAGGACCCTGGATCCGTAGCTCCCGCGGCCCAGTGCCGACAGGCATATTCAGCTGCAACTAAGCCGGGTTCCAGCATCCGGCGTTCCAGGGTCAACATAAGCGTCACGAGAAACCGTTAGCCTAGAACTATCAATCATTGTTGAGACTAGATTAATCAGCGGCATTATCATTACAACTTAACAAAGCTCATCCAACGCTCCCGTGCGGCCGCCAAGTCATGTCCCGCTACCTTCGTCTTTATGGCTGCCGCACGACGGCGCATTTCATCCCTCAATGGTTCCCAATCTGCCACAAGCTTTCCATTCCGCTTCTTCACTTGACCATCCACAATGACAGTATCGATATGCCCCACTGAAGCGTTGAAGACCACAGCCCCCGTAGCACTCGCGACGGGACTGCTCTCAATGTCATTGCATTTAATCATGACCATGTCTGCTTTCATCCCAACCACGAGACTCCCGACAAGGTCGTCAATTCTCATCACTTCAGCACCGCCAATGGTTGCCATTCGCAGTACCTCGGATGTTTTGCGCGACACGGTGATTGGTACGCGCTTCTCATTCTCAACAGCACGCTGTGTCTGCAAAGCGAGTCTCATCTGTGTGATGAAGTCGTTTCCCTGATTTGACGTGATGTCGATGCCCAACCCGACTCGGCAACCTTCGTCGCGAGCTCTAAAGGCAACAGGGAACCCCATGCCCATTTGTAGCTCGGTGTCGGGGGTGCTGACAACACCAGCTCCCGAGGTGCAGATTTCGCGTAACTCGCTGTCAGTGAATGAAGCCCCGTGAGCGAAGACGAGATCGGATTTAAGTGCACCGGCATCTGCAAGCTTCTGCACAGTTTCCTTGTGCAGGAGATCCATAGGACCGTGGGCAACATGCATAGTGACGATGCGAGCGCCGAGACCACGGGCTTCGGCAATCTCGCGGGCTGTGTCGTCGAACTCCTGCACTTCAACTTCATTGGGGGCGACTCCAAATGTCAGAAGCTGACGGGCTGGATGATTGTCGCCAAAGTATTTCTCCCGAATTCTCGCGGCGTCGGCGAGTCGCTCCGAGTGTGAAAATTCGGGTGTCGCAGATGAAGCCCCAGAATCATCACTAGGGGGGTTCGCGTAAAATCCGTAGCAAAATGTCCCTCGGATACCTGCGTCTTTAAGCGCCTTCACAGCTGCATCGGCGTGATCCCGAGAGTTGATGATATGACAGTGATCCAGCACAGAAGTGATACCATTGTTGAGGAGGCTCAGCGCACCGACATAGGTAGACAGGTAGACATCCTCGGGCGTGAAGAGGCTGCCGTATACACTACGCATGCTAATCATGTAGTCGAGCAAAGACCAGTCAGTAGCAACACCACGGAGCATCTGCTGCCACATGTGATGATGGCCATCAACAAAGCCCGGGATAACAATTGCGTCCGTGCCATCAATGACTTCCCCGGTCAATCCATCTGGCTGGGATAGATTCTTGCCCAAGGCGGCGATGCGGTCTCCTTGGATGAGAATATCGGACTCTTCAAGGATGTCTTCCTCAGCATTGATGGTGATGATGGTCGCTCCTTTGATTAGGATAAAGTCGGTTTGTCCGGAAACCCGGGTAGTGGGGGTCTCGGTGGACGATGCCATGTTGCGAGCGGTTGCGAGTAATGCTTGGTTTTCAGGAACTCAATAACTGGAGTTGCGATCAAGTTTTATAGATAACTCCTCCTTGGACTGTCGTCAAAACCAGCAAGCTAGGCTCACGTCATCTTCGCGGGATCGAATAGGCTCGTATCGGTTGGGCTTAAGGCTGACGCCGAGCTGCAAGTAGTGGTAACATGACCGACGATTTCTACCTTTATTGGCCTAGAGACACGTCAGCTCAATGCAACCAGAACAGTGAATCCTAGACTGAGTCCGAGAGTACCTGCCATATAAGTCGCTATATCGCGATCCGTATCATGCTTTGTGTTGAACATTCCTCCGCACACCCACCATCGGTGCCATTTACCATTTACCCTGTGCCGCCGCGATTGGCACTGCAGGGGCCATTGTTCTAGCAAATCAGAGAAGTCGTCCTTCAACGATTAGTCAGCTTCCGTAGCTCAGTTGGTTAGAGCGTCGTACTAATACTCCATCAGAGTGTTCTGTAATGCGAAGGCCTCTGGTTCAAGCCCAGGCGGAAGCAATACTCACTCATCCCTTAATTTTTGGCGGTACCCTCGTTGTTTCTTTCTTTATCCAAAATCCCATTTGCTTCGAGTATCATCTGCCTTCCTTTTGCACTCAAGCTCCTGCAGAAGTTTATCCAGCATGATGTTTCTTAAGGCCTCGTGAATAGAGTTATTCCAAGTGCAAACGAGGTGAGTGTGTCTTTGACAAAGTCTCCTAGGATCGCTAAATGACTTCCTAAGCAACCATAGTCGCAGCTACAACTGGGACCGTGCCCGCATTTCGTCGTTCCCATGGACTGTTCCCTAGAGTTTAGCCTGCCTGCGTCCCCCCGGCTTTACTATAGACAATTGACGGATAAATTTGTTCTAGGGTTCTGCCATGCCTATGATCGGTATAGGATCAAAGTTTTTACGGCAGGCCAAAGAGCCCTAAATCGAAAAGCTTGCGACTAAGAGCTTTATAAAGCAAATTGCCCTGCTCTTGTTACCTTAGCAACTTCACCCTCTCATCAACAAACATCACAATCACATCTACTGGGCTTTGCAACCACACTCAAACAATTCCAATTTTTCATCAATCGACACTTGAACGAATCATTCAGTTCATCTCAAGATGCCAGAGACCTTTCATCTTTTCTCTCGGCTCCCACGGGAGTTGAGACAAATGATTTGGACTTTTGTTCCCCGACCTAGGGTGCCCGGAGTTCACATTTTCGGAACAGAGCATGGCAACAACTATTGCGACGGCGATATGGCACCATGCGATGATTTTATCAGACCACTCGATTGTGGCCCCAGACGCCAACAATTGACCCCTCCTACACCGCGCTTTCCCCCAACTACCAGCACTTTAGCTGAGCCGTCTTGGACAAAAAGCAATCCATCGAGTTACCTTGTTGATGGAGGTCTCTGGACGGCCTGCAAAGAGTCTAGGGCCGTCATGGAGCGTGAGTACGAGGTCGAGCACTGGCGTACATTGAAGCACAGCGGCGACTACCCCCGAGATCGCACAAGGATGCCGTCAATGGGAGGTTTCCTGGACAATGGCTCCCCGCATTATTTCACCATTTTTCCGAACCAGGATCTTTTCTACTTCCAAGCCAATGGCTTGGAGCGGCGGATGATTTCTGGACATGACATTCCTGATGACCATCGTCTCTGGTCAACGAGAAATGGGTTCCATGGACCAAAACACGTCGCCATAGAGTACAATCCGGAATGGTGGTCCAGCGTCCAGGAAGATGAGCTAATGGATCAACCCTTTGTGGAGATTTTAGATGACTTTTCTGCAGCAGTTATTGCGTCTACGATCAACATCATCTGGTTTGTGGACTACAGCTTGAAGAGACAAAGACCAAGCTCTACAGACCGAAAGAGGGTGATATTCGAGGGAGCAGATCGTCGATTTGTTGAAGTGGTTGGTTGCCACATTGACGCTGAACAGATGTACGACGAGTTCGAAACCGATTCCGGTAGTCTTGAGTTCTTTAAGGCTGTGGAGGAGGCTGCGACAGAGTATGAGGACTATCCGTCTGTTGTTGATGTGAGTAGATGCTACGGAAGGGCCCAATTTGGTATTCTTGCGTGCGAATTCTTTTGAAAGAGGAACATTTGATAGCAGGGCCGGGCTTCAACTAAAATAAATAATACATTATCAACACATCATATGATTGTACCCTAATTTTAACACAGGGGCCTGCAGAGAGACTTTCACTGAATATGAAGGGTCGATGGTCATAGATGAGTCTTTGACAGTAACACATGTTGGAAGCCTGAAGGTTACCAAATTAGCACCGGTCTTGGTTACATGTACCAAATCTTTAACTAAACGAGCTGTGCTTTGGAGGTGAGGTGGAGAGCCAGAAAACACCCCAGCTTCGTTGCTTTCAGTTATGATGTAAGTTTGGGACTTGTGCTTGCTAGATTTGAAGATGGTCCGTCTTGGAGAAGACTGACGTAGAATTCAAGGAATGGAACTATGCAAGTTCCAGAGCGGTCCCTTCGGTGCTCCCGTTAATAAAAGATTTCGATAACGGCTCTACCTGATCCTTCTATCTTGCCTAGCAATAACCTATACCACCTGCTGGACATGGTTAAAGGGATCTTCTGTTTGGTTTTATGTGGTCCGGATCGCTTGGTGAAAATTGCTCCGTCATCCTTTTCACTCAAGCTCCAAGGCTTTGACGATAATACAGGCTGCTCAAGTCACAAGCTCATAAGTCTGACCAAAGAAAGCGAATGGTATTTGAAGAATTCTATATATTGGATTTTTCACACCGCGTTCGGTGAAGCTGGGATCACTGGCACCCTGCAGAGACCACGTGCTTGTTCCACCCCATTGAGGATTGCAAACCGGCATCAGTCGACAAGTGATGATTTGACAGTCGATCGACGTTCAGCTCGAGAGGGTCTGTCTAATTCCGGCTCCATTTAGGTTGACACTCCACTGAGCGTCAATGGCAAGGCATCCCGGGAAACAGCTTATATGACTGGGGTTCTCTTGCAGATTAGCTGTAAAGTAGTCGTTTCAGAGGATACCCAGTAAGACTGATAAGCTCGGGCACGTGTTACGCAGCTCACGAGATTTCACCAATGCCATCCGTGAACGTAAGATTAAACTAGAAGGTTAATGACCTTCCTGTGTGTAACTTGGTTCCTTTAGCTATGCTTCAACATTTAACGTTGATCCTTGAAACAAATCGTTCCTGCGAGACGAACTCGAGTCAGCACTCAAGTAAATTGAGTGACCGATACTGTGGGACGACGCTGAATCGTACCTTGACCAATAACAAGCAAGAAACTGATTCGAAAGAGGCAATTGAATGGACCCCGGTAGTTGAAGGATCAGCCTTGTCGCCCAGGCCGTAGTAGAAGGATCTTTTTTGGGATCCTTGGAGCCATGCTGCCGAATCCTTCAGACCTTAATCAAATCCTCTACACATAGACACTTAAGACTTGTAGGCACGGGGATATGCTCCCGCAGTTCTATTCGCTTGTCTGTATGCTAGAACTAGTTTAATGGCCTTCTTATCTGGAGATCCTAGGAATTTTGCCCATTGGGCGACATACGCTTCAGCGGCTACTGTTATGATTTTGAAGCTATGTTGAGGAATATAAAGAGAAACGATAACCATCCGTCAGAAAACCAACCATCACATTACATCACTTCACTTCAATTCGCTCAACTCTTATACATTCCTTACAACATTCCTTACAATGAAGGTTTCTTCATTTTTCACTCGTTACGCGCCATTTCTCGCCGCCACCAACGGCTTGGTGCTCGGTGCCCCCAGCGGCAACGGCAAAGTCCGCCGACAAGACCTCTCTGACCCTGCCAACGCTGACTGCACTGGGCTCGGCGACTTCATCGACAGCCAGGTGACTGTCGGCAACGACAATGGCGGCGTTTACACTTGTGTCGGTGGCTGGAGCCACGGCGCTTTTCCCACGGAGATCGAAGCTCGCGCTGATGAGAACATGCTCCGCTGGATCCGTGTTCGCTTCACTGACGGCTCTGAGCGTGAGGTTGGCACCAAGCCCGGCCTTGACTGGCACAAGCGAGAAGGCAAGATTATCTGGGACCCTTGGGTAGACACCTTCTCTCAATTCAGCATGTACGACCACGGCTGGGGTGGCGGTCTCGGCCGTCTGGTCTTCCATCTCAACTCTTGTCCTCGTGACAACTGCGAGGGAGATGTTGGTGGTTGGGTGCCTGATGCTGCTCAGTTTGGCGTTCCTCATGGCATCGACGGAAGCGGAATGCTTCTTGGCTTCTCCTTCAAGCACGGTGACGGAATTGACTCGATGACTCCCATCTTCTCCAAGACGGCTGTGGACAGGGTCATTCTGAAGGACCCCGAGTTCGACCCCACTTTTGAACAGCTCAATGAGAAGCCTTTCTCGTAAGTGGTACTTACTTGGCCATGCAGACATATACTGACAGCGTCATGCAGCGAGAGAATGATCGACGCCGTCCAGGTGACCCACGTTCTCGACAACAGAAAGTCCGAGAGCGAGGCCAACATGTGGATCGACTCCTCCATCGCGACCGAGAGGCAGCACAAGATCAGTGAGGTCAAGGAGGAAGGCTCTGAACATGGTGGCGAGGTCGGTCTTACCGCCAAGGGTGAGGTTTCCTGGAAGGCTGGTGTTCCCGGCTGGGCTTCCGGTGGTAGCAAGGCTGGCCTGGAGGCCTCCGGCAAGTATGTCGGCAAGAAGATTGAAAAGAAGATTGTTGGTGAGGAGAACACCAATATCATCAAGGCAAGTCAAGGCTGAGAGACCCTACTGCGAATGGAGGCAGTTATTAGACCCGCCGCTAATGTCATCCACAGGAGACCGTCCGATTCCGTGTCAACCATCTGGTTCCCGGAGGAGGCATGGTCCGATGCATGACCACAGTTCTCCAGAGCCGAGCCAACCTTCGCTTCCGAGCCACCGTAAGTTTAACTTTCAATACTTCCTCATCATGGAACACCCGCTAACCATCTCCTCTTCTGCAGCTCGAGAACAAGTTCAAGGATGGCTCCTCTTACGAATACAAGGTCACCGGTCTCCTCGAAGATGCCGACCACTCCGAAGCCTGGACCGAGTGTGAGGACGTCAAGCCCGAGGACGTTGGAGGGGTCGAGATTCCCGCCACCGATAACCACCAAGTCGTTGACGGCGATGGTGGCGACCAGACTAAGGACAGCCCGGGTCTTCTTGTTTCTGGCGCTATCACCGAGTCCGGAGTGTACTGCCCTGATGGCACCAAAGTTAGCGACACTGAGATGTCCGACGAGGAGTACAACGCCGCTTGCCCTACTTAGACGGTGGCATCGAGGGTTGAAGGTGTACGCTTGGGGCGAGAGTTTGGGATGGTGGACCATGGGGGTCAGGGTTGAAACCTCTTTCTACTAACAGACTCTGCGAGCTGTATTCTTAACTCACACTAGAAAACCAGATCTCCATTATGATTTTCCTTGGTGCTCAAAGGTCTCTTTCGGTTCTTACTTTCTGATAACTTCATCCACACTCTCTGGCCATCAACACGCAGAGAATGTTCGCTGGTTCCGATTCGCGTCCCGACCCATCGAGCAGACATATGGCTGCTACCATTAGCAGTCTCCTCTATACGCTGGAAAATTTCTCCGTCACCGATTGCTTGATTAGAATATATTATTGTTTGTACCAGATGGCCTTCGGCGAATAACCAGCACTTCGCTGATCGGTGCTCGGTACTCGGTACTCGGCATTGGCCTATTTTAGCTAGTAGTCTGCGCCATCTCCTTCAGGTGGCCCGACACAACCTGATCTCATCAGCATCAGCAGTTTCTATCCCCGATTTCTTTCAGCCCTGCTTCAAAATTCGGGAGAATTTACTCAGTGGCTGCTGTGTGTATCGTTCCCTTCCTCCAATCCGGTTCATAAACCACTCCAACCAACCCCTCCTCATCCGGCCTATCCCAGCATCAGCACGCACAATCACTCTTGTCACCGAGGATGTCTGACGTTTCGATTGAGTTCATATCGACCGGTAGGGTCAAGATGAGAGAGCCAATGAGTGGACAACCCATCAGCAACAAAAACACCATTCTCCGTCTCCTTCGCTCCTTTACCGGGGAATAGACACCATGGATGCCCATTGGCGTCTTTCTCATCAAACACCCCGACGGACCCATCTTGATCGACACCGGAGCCTCACCTCAATGCATGGAACCAGGATATTTTCCAACCCTAGGCTATGTTGCCACAGTGCTCAATCAGCTTGGGGTGGAACCAGAAGACGGTGTCGTGAGCCAAATGGAAAAGCTTGGCGTGCGCCCAACAGACTTGCAAGCCGTGGTTCTCACACATCTGCATCACGATCACGCTGGTGGTCTGAAGGAAATCGTTAAAGCTGCCCCGGATGTGCCCGTCTACATCAGCACTGCCCACTGGGAGGCCTTCGGAAAGCACCCTACTTATGCTGCTATGCAAGGATGTGCTTCCAACCACTGGCCAAAGGATTTCAACCTCAAGTTACTGAAATTTGATGGAGGACCAATTGGGCCGTGGAGTCGGTCGGAGCCCGTCACTGCCGATGGGGCGATTGTTGCAGTAGAGACACCAGGACACGTTCCAGGGCACCTCTCTGTAATTGTGAAAGGCAGCAGCTCAAGTACAGACAAGACTGAGAAGTACTTGGTTACAGGCGACGCTACATACAGTCTAGAGTTGTTGGAAAGAGGGGAGCCGGATGGCATTAACCAGGATCCAATTACCGCGTTTGAGAGCTTACAACTCATCAAGGAGTTTTCAAGGCAGGAAAGGGTGGTCCTGCTGGTTAGCCATGATGTGAATACGGCTACTAGGCTGCAATTGAAGGAGATATACTATCCGAAGGAGGAGTGAAGTTATCGACACCGGGAATCAGCCGTGATAGTCGAGAACATGTATTATTATTTACCCTATGTGCTATTTCCAACTGTCTTACGCCACAGGCTTTTGACCTAGACCCCCATGAGGCTCTCTCTGCATCGATGCTAGCCGCTCCGCCTACCGAAGTCATGTTTCACCCTAGCCGCCAAACCTGCATCATCAAGCACCCTAATCGCCACCATCGCCATGCCCTCTCCAGCCTTCACAGCTTCTCTATGGGCTTCAATGGTACCGGCCGCATCGGTAAAAGCCCGATTGTGGCAAGGGACTCCGGGGGGCGTAGGGATGGCAAATATGCCGTGGAAGCTTGGAACAACATGTGAAACGTTGCCTTGGTTCATGCTGTCAGTCATGGGCTTTGATGATGGAGGAACTAGGGACACTTACCCATGTCTGTTCCCGCGGATGAAGGCTCATCGTCCTCGTAAAGAACATCCTTGGCCAGCGATGCCATCTCACTGACGTAAGTCATGGACAGGGCTTCATTCACCCGCAACTCTTTATACGGTATCGCTCTTCGTCTTCGAGTTAGTGGTGCGAGTCAACAACATGAGATTTTCAAAACATACCGTGTGATTTTTACAGTGCACCCTGACGCCTTAGCGGCGCCGTTTGCACAAGCTTCCACTCTTTCGGATAATGCGTCGACTTCGCTGCTGGAGAAGCTTCTCACACCCCAAGTCATCCTCGTATAGTCAGGGACGATATTAGGGACCTTTCCTCCTTCTTCTATAACACCCTGCAGCCTCTGGTGTGGTTTGATTTGCTGCCGAAGCATAGACACTGTTGTGTATGTGCTGACGGCAGCATCCAGAGCGTTTATGCCGTTCCAAGGCTCCTGTCCGGCGTGAGCATTTTTACCAAAGAACTCCATGCCAAGGCGTCTAGATGCCAGAGTCCGGAATGCAGCGATTCCAGCCTTGCCGTCCTTGGCCTGATGGGCTGGCATTGCGTGACACATGAGCGCCGCAGAGACGTCATCAGAAAAGGCGCCAGCATCAATGAGCTTGACTTTGCCGCCTCCTCCCTCCTCAGCAGGCGTACCGAGGATGCGTACGCGGCCAGCAATACCCAGTGCAAGTAGTGCGCTGGCAGCTCCGACAAAGGCAGCGATGGAGGCTGTGGCGATGAGGTTGTGACCGCATGCGTGGCCTACGTCGGGAAGAGCGTCGTACTCGGCGCAGAATATGACGAGTCGGCCACCCGAGCCTGCCTCTGCGACAAAGGAAGTGTCCAAGCCGTATGCGTGGCGTTGGACCTTGAACCCTTGAGCCTCGAGGAAGTCGGTTATGGTGGCATGAGCAAAGACCTCTTGGTAGCAGAGCTCGGGATGGGAATGGATGCCATTGTTGACTGCTAGTAGGTGCTCGTCGATAGCGTCGATGGTGGAAGCGATGGCTCGCCTGGCCATTTGTAGAGACTCATCTGCCTGGTGCTTAGACGATGGCTCGACGTCGTGATTCTGGTGGACAAGTATGGCGGTCATGTTGGATAAATTGGAGATGGGTGATAAACGACAATAAAGGGGGTCAACCAAGATAGTTAATCTGGCAAACTTCTTGGCTCAGCGGGCGGCAACAACATCTTTTGTAGTGCGATTACATGATTATGTGAGCCAGTTCAACCTCTCTATACATCAACGGCGGCAATTTGCCATCTTCCTCTGAGATCGCCCTTTGAATGAGCCAAGCCAATTAAGAGTTGATAATCTAGCCGCTCCTTGGTGTAATGGATGCTCCACTAACCCACAAGAAAAATAGCCGATAGCCGACAATCGCTAGCCGCTAATCTCCTCTAGCCTTCGTTGTTAGTCTCACGAATCAAGGGTTTCCCCCGCAATCATGCCAGAACGAGTTGGGACCCATCAAGAAATGATAAGCTGGGGTAATAAAGTTGCTCGTTATCAACTTGGCGTTAATCATGCATGGCGGCTTCTATATATGAAAGACTGGGCCCGGCCTTGAGAGCACCATCTTCAACTCTCAACTGATACTTTGCCTGGTCCTTTACTTCCATTGAAACCCTGCCCATCTTGTGATAATGTCTAAATCACACACCAAAAAGGCACAGCCTGAAGACGGCGATGCTACTGTTTCGGTCAATATTGGTGCAATGGAGAAGGACGTGGTTGATGATACATATGTCCCAACTCTCTCCACAGAGGAAGATGCTCAAATCCTCCGGAAAATCGATCTCTAGTCCGTGTCACCTACTTTTCACGCTGACCACTAGTCAGTGCTAACAGTTTCAGTCTCATCCCCATCTTTCTCTTCTCGTACCTCTTCCAGACCCTCGACAAGCAGTCACTTGGTTTCTCCGCCATCATGGGACTGGAGGAGGATCTGAATCTCTCGGGAAGTCAATACTCTTGGGCAAGTAGCATCTACTACTTTGGGTACCTAGCATTCTCGTACCCTGCCTCGTATCTGATCGTGAAACTACCTTTGGGCAAGCTCATTGCCAGTGCCTGGTACGTACTTATCCCACAACCAAAAACAGGCCTTGAGCACAGAGAACGTATTTAACTGACGTCTCCCCTCCCAAGTACCATGTGGGGTGCCGTTCTCATAGCATCTGCTGGTTCCTTCAACGCTAGCGGACTCCTCGCCGCCCGATTCTTCCTTGGAGTCGCAGAAGCTTCGATTGCTCCAGGTCTAGCTACTATGGTTTCCATGTGGTACAAGAAATCTGAACAACCCCTCCGACACGGAGTGTGGTTCATGGGGAATGTCATGGCCGGATTCTTCTCTTCGCTGCTCTCCTACGCCATCAGCTTCATCAAAGCCGACATCTCTCCCTGGAAGGTATGTACTACTCTTTCTCAACATACATCTTCAACTTGAGTCCTAACAATTCGCGCGATCAGATCTTGTTCATCATCTATGGATCGGTCACTATGCTCTGGGGCCTCTGTCTCCTGTGGCTCATTCCCGATCACCAAACCACCGCACGCTTCCTCTCTCCCGAGCAACGCGAAAAGGCCGTCATTCGAGTTGCCACAAACATGTCGAGCGTCAAAAGCGACACCTTCAAGATGTACCAGCTGCTAGAGGGTCTCGCTGACATTAAGGTGTGGCTGCTAGTCCTCATCATGTTATCGTCTAACTTGGCCAATGGCCTGCAAAGCGTATAACCCTTTACCCGTTGAGCGTGTAGTATGTTTCTTGAGGCTGACCACAATATTACAGTTTCAATCCATCATTCTCAAAGGCTTCGGCTTCTCCAAGGTTCACACGTACCTCATCCAAATGATCTCGACGGCCTTCCAGGCCCTAGCGGTTCTCATTGCCACAGCCGGTAGCACGTATATCAAAAACTCCCGCACTTACTTCATGGTGGCCATTTACGCAGTGGGCATTGCAGGAGCCGTAATGGTCCAGAAGATAGACCCTGAGCATCTCTGGGCTCGGTTCTTCGGCTTCTGTCTTTGTGTCAGTTTCGTGGGCAATTTTCCAATGATTTTTGCCATGTCGACTGCCAACTTTGCTGGCTTCACAAAGAAGGCGACTGCCAATGCCGCTGTAAGTTGCCATGCAAAGATCTTATCCACATCCTTCTCCTCCAGCCTGCTAATGCTTTTACTCAACAGATCTTCGTTGCTTATTGCGCTGCCAACATTGCATCTCCCCAGCTGTTCAAGGCCAGCGAAGCCCCCAACTACGAGAGCGGTTTCACAGCTTGTGTTATCTGTTTGAGTGCTGCAGCTGCGCTGAGCGGTATTCTCCGTTTCTATCTCATCTGGGAGAACAAGAAGCGAGATCAACTCTACGGAGTACCGGAGAACAATCCTGAAGAGGTGGATCTGGCTCAAAATTTGGAGGATAAAACTGATGCTGAACTACCCGAGTTCCGATATTCCATCTAAGTTGGATCGTAGGACGAGGGGGGTTTCAAAGCTGGACCTAACCAGCCTTCTGTTGGTTAGGCTGGGGGTTTTGTGGCTAAGTAGCCCATTTTGGAATACATAGTAACAGTAGGATTGTTGATACGACCAATAACCACGAAGGAGTCCACATATACGACGCCAAGATGTTTTCAAAACGCCGTATCTCTGAACTGTTTCCTCTAAGCGTCCCAAAAGAGGCCCATGTTAATGCTCTACACCACGCAAACAATCCCAGACCAAATATGTGTCTCACTACTTAAAAGTTTATATACCTCATTGAGAAAACGTATCACGAGCAAAAATTCCATTGCATCTCATCTCCATAGAACCCTTCAATATATGTAGTGTTGACATCATTGTTCTTTGTTTTCTTGGCCAAGATACAGTGTTGTGCTGTCCCTCCAAAATTACGATCAGAAAGGGACAGGCCCTCGTAACGTTATTGCCGGCTGTAATAGACGATGGTTGCCCGATGAAGGCATCCGCGCCATTCCTCGGATCCGAAAAGTGTCCCCGAAAACTGGGTGTCTGGTTCCCCAGCATCAGCCCCGGGCTCATGTCTATTCCCGACATTAGTTGCCGTGAGGTTCGGGGAACTAGGATTAACTTAGCGGCGCCGTTATCCAATCATTTTGTCCTTCTTATCGATTGATTCTAACTAGAAATAGCAAAACGCCCTTGATAAGACGGACCTGATTGCCGACAGAACCGCTGGTCGGCTATCTTCTGCCCATTGGCTTGTGTTCCGTCTCCTTGAGCATCTTCCCTCACTCACACTCAACACTCAGCACCTATCAACAAGATGGAATCAGACATCCCTGGCATCCGAACGGATGAGTCGCGTGCTCTCATGCAGCATGTGCCGGCTCCCCGCAACAATCCCCGATCTAGGAATGGATGCTGGACCTGTCGTGGCAAGGCCGCAAAGAAGCGTTGTGACGAGAGACGCCCCATCTGCGGAAGATGCATCCGGCTTGGCCTCTTTTGCGACTATCGCCCAAGGCTGCGGAAGTCAAAGGCTTCAAGATCGTCGCCAAGCCCGTCCTTGACACCGAGGCAGCCGAATCCTATTTCTCCTCCTGCCAGTTTGGCCCCTCCTACCGAAGCCCCCTGTTCGCTATCCCTGGCTCAAATTGACCATGAAGCTATTCGCTATTTCCGGACGGCATTTGCCAGTCTCCATCATACCAAGAACCAGGAGTACTCGTGTATCTCCATTATGTTTAATCTTGCCCAGGAGGACCCGATGGTGATGCACATGGCTCTAGCGCTCAGCTTTGGGGACATGGACCTAAGACGTCCCAATCCATCCCTGAAATCCAGCCAGCGACCAACCTACCACTACTCATCTGCCTTGCGTCTCTTAGCCGATGCCGTCGGACGTGAAGAGCCATGCGAAGACTTTGATTCCCTACTCACGACCCTATGGCTCATGATCCTATATGAACAACAGTTTGGGCACACGCAGAGTCAGGGGTGCACCAATCATATCAAAGGGGCTGCTTCTCTTCTTCAACACCGTATGAACAAGCTTCTCCGGTTCCCAACATCCGACCACGATGTAGATGCGCCAGCTTGTGCTCTGACACGAAGGTCAGGCTCAGATACAAGGCCAATGCTTTCGTTATACTCGGCCCGTATGCTAGTGTGGATCTCTGGATCAGATGCTGCCGCAGCTTCCACAGGGGCAGGTGGTCACTTTAATCGGGCCTTGATGTCTCTGTTAGCTGAAACACAGCAGGAGGATAGTGGCGGCAATCTGAATGACCCTTTTGGGCCTCCTCCCCTCTCTCCTCTCCAGAGTTACATGCGCATGCACCGCTACTCAAACCCGTTGTACCGCGTTACCTGGGGTCACACATATCCCCAAGCCGAACTCCTGGATGATCTTCAAAATCGCAACATTTACAATCTCTTGACCGTCTGCAGCCTACTGCGCTTCATGGTGGCCGAACTAGCTGCTATTTCTGACATTTCATCAGACGACTTTCAACAGCAGGCAGCGAGCGTTTCTGCCGCGATTAGAAACGCTAACTACACATATTCAGAGCTGTTGGATGTTTCTCGCGAGTTGTGCACCGAGACGGATCACAGCCAGAGGCTAGTCGCCAATATCCGATATATCGTTCCCATCTTCTACGCCATCCAGCTCCAATTCCTCCGCGTCACACAGCCGAACTCGCCTCTCGCGCAAGAGAAAAGGCAGCGATTTCTTCTTGCGGAAATCATGAGACTGGCGTTCCAGCTGCGCAGTCACTGGGGTGACGACGGATTAAGGAAGATTGCGTGGCCACTCTTCTTGGCTGGACTTGAGACGGATGATCTACTCCATCGCGAATGGATACTTGAGAGGTTTAAAAAGTTGAGCGATATGGGGGAACATCTAAATCGGGCGTTCAATTTTCTCAAGGATGCCATAGCTCTGCAGCAGAGCACTGGCCAGAGAGTCGATATAAGAGAGATGATCAAGGGGTATCCAATGTTTGTGCTGGGCTAGCGTATTGCAGTTGTCAAAATTACATGTTTGCATCCATCTGCCTACAAAAGAAATACTTAAATGCTTCAGAGTATACGAAACAACATCTCAGCACTTTTCAATATCGGCTACGCGATGCTATGTTGACGTGGAAAAGGATATACGCTTGAGATGGCGATTAGAAGAAGTGGTCACTGTCACGCCGCTCGCGAACTGAAACGGGTCGTATCCTTGTCGAGGGCCTCTCGTTCACAAAAAATGCTTTGAAAATCACTAAAACGCAGGACGCAGGACCTTGAATGAGATTGAATCCATATATATGAATTATTGCCAAACCATAGTCCCTCTGGGATAAGTCACTGTTACTAATGGGGTGAAATACAGCAGTTGGAACTCGCTGTTTGATTGATAATGCATCCATAATGCATTATCGCGTTTCTTGCATCGACAGCAGCTTAGATGACCACACTTTCACCACTGGCCTTGCGGGGGGTGGCGATCTCGCCCTCTCCATTATCAGCGCCAGTGAGTCTAGCAACAAGGAGAGTTTAGTAATCTGGATACAAGTCAGTAGATACTTGGTAGAAATCTGTAGCATGTAAACGTACTGCTCGTGTCGTCAATCTCAGCTTGGGTACTGCCGCCCTTGTGCGTGGGCGCAATCACCTCTTTGTGCACCAGGCGGACGTGCACCTTCAAATTCGCATACCCAGAGAACAAGCCATCCTAAGTAATGACTATTAGTTCATGCTGTAGAATAGTTATTGGAAGAACTCACCTTGATACAGAGCTGGATGCCATCGCCTCCACGGTGAGGCATGCGACAGAACCGCTCACCCAAGGAAAGAACAATTCTTCCCTGCTCCTATGCGAAAATGTCAGCTCAAGGCCCAATGGCTCCCGGTTGATCTTCTAGTACTCACATCCTGTTCGAAAGGTCTCAGACCGGACCAGCGTTTGACAGTTCCCGGGTTCCCTGGTTCGCCTTCCAGGTAGCGCTGGTAGGCGGGGGAATCATGGAGAGCGAGACCTCCCACACGAGGCATGGTGAGCCAATGTGTTGATGATAGGTTAATCTCTGGAAGATTTTATTGTTGAAAAGACTTTTGAGAAATAGTTAATGCATTAATGAGGTCTAAAAATGGCAAGAAGTCAGAGTCAACTCGCGGTGAAAGTGATTCAAGTCCCTTTTATATGACTTCCAAGTTCTCATATGCTCTGATTGGCTCGCGGTTCTTGGCCAATCAAGAGTCAAGAAAAGGCGGATCCGCTGGCCACTTCGCCGTTGGTAAAATTATGCTACCCTACATATTGCACCAACGCCATGAGGTTATTCACACTACTGAATATAGGTTCATTACATGACATTAGGAGCCCGTCATGTATGCGAGTTCCTCAGTAAGCAATTCTCTACATGTTCTTTCCTAGATCACAGGCAAGGCGGCAGTGAAACTTGCGTCATTCCTAAACCTGCGCTCTTTGTTCTCAAGCCGCTTAGTTCATAGCAATAGAGTTCAACTAGTGTCCTGTCAACAACAAGTGTTATGGAGGAGAGAGGGGAAAAGTACTTGAGAACCTAAATACTTATCTATCCCTAGCCGACCACATTATATATAATAGCTAACAAGTCCGATTCTATGTCTAGGTGTAGAGTAAGTAGCCTACGGTTTGAAGAGGTATGGGTGGCTCATGCCTGTGGCTGTGCTTGGGGCTTGATCCATGTCTCTTTTCTCACTACGCGAGGAGGGGCTGGTAGTTGCACGTGTGACACGATCACATGATCCTTTTTTCCTGATGCATGTACAAGTTCACGTGATCTTCTTTGCACGACTGGCGGTGGATTGGCATAACCTTATGCAATTTCATAAAACAGGGAGGAACTTGGTGAATATCTCATCTTAAATATTTGCACTGGGACGGCCTATCTGCAGCGGACACTACATATTGATCGATCTGATATGCATGCGAAAGACTTGCAGGTGCAAGATGACGGTTCATTTATGAAGACGTCTTAGCTAGACATGACTACGACTATTACTATAGAACTATTATTTTAGGCCATATGGTTGGAGAGTATCCTTTGATAAACTAGCAATAAGCACATGGGTGATATGCCCTCAAAAGGTACTCGTAAATTACTGCACAGTTTCTGGGATATGGGTAGGAACTGCCAAGGGGAATCGGAATAGGTGACTTATTTTATGTGGCGATTGTCACTTTGTTTGTCTACCTATCTATTAATGCTATCCAAGTTTGGTGTGCAGTCTTGTGTGGGCAACAGTCGGCCGCACAAACAGGTAAAAGGACCTCTCTTTATAATTCACTCAAGAAACTAGCCTGGCCAATAGGCGAGTATCCAGTACTTGGAGGTTGACTGCAGAGTCGAAGTCCTTGAAAGTCGGGATAGAATTGTGCCGCCTTCGGAGACATATGTACTTTTGAACTCTTTTGGCGTCTACCGCACCGCGTCGCTTGTGATTTAGTGATATTGCCTTGATCAATTGCGGGCTTAAGCACTTAAGTCCGTTTTCATTGTTTGTCTTTGCGCCTTCTTGAGACATATGTAATTGCTCCAGCGCAGCAGCATGATTCGTTGCTTTAGCTACAACGTGCCGCTTCTCTGACAGCATTGATGCACGCTATGCCTTTCCCGGAAAGGATTAAAGTTTGTTTTGTGCACAAGTCAGACCATGTCAGGGGTTTTGCTCGTATTGGAAAACGATAAATACGTCTAAGTCTCCGGAATCACACCGATTGTCGGATCTTGTCAAATATGTCCCGTCTGGACGTCGTCTTGACGGGAGCTAATTTTGTCTAGCTCGTATGATGGCATCTTTCATTCGGCAACAATGGAGTTAAGACTGGATTATGCCCCAGTCCGCTGGATTGAGGCGTCTGAGCAGTAGAGTAGAAGTAGGTATTTGACCCCATGTTCATGCAGTGCCGAGTCAAGTGTACAGCCAAATAGATATTTGAGATTTCTGGGGAGCTATAATCTGGTTACAAATCCACGGTTGTGGTATATATGACGATGAAAGGATTCGGCTTCAAGCAGGGCTTGACAAGTGAATTAGAAAAGTATTGCAACGAGAACAAAGCTCAATCTCGCCCAACTATTTTGATCCAATACACTTATCCAGCACTGAACTGACTCAAGATTCATGTCTAACCCTCGGGCTGCCGGGATGATTCTCGGGTCCGCGATCTCCATACTCCCTTGCAGCCACCTCGTGAGTTCTACGAATCCAGGCCCAGTCGCCATTGCTAGCCAGAAATCTGAAGTTAGCCGTGCCCCTCTCTCGGGGTTTCTTTATGCCACGGCACTAACTAGAACTACCGTCTTGCGAGCCTCATCCCAAAACAGGCGGAACCCAGCTCTTTGTCCCCATGGAATGCCATCCCGCTTCTCCACTCCAACTCCGTTGTCCGCTCCGCTTGACACTGATTACGCAAGCTCCGGTTCGTCGCTTGGAGCTATCAGGCACCAAGCCGAACGACTATGCTCTGTGCTGAATTTTGGACATGTGATTATTGTATAAATAAGACCAGACACCATCCCCAAGAAGAAGCTCACCCACTCATCATTCCTCCCAAGCTCCATTGACTACGAAAGCCTACTACACTCGACAATTTTTATCACAATGTCTTCTCCCCCTTCTTTCGAAGCCCCTTGGTCCCTGGCCGACAAGACAGCCATTGTGACTGGAGGCTCTCGTGGCATCGGTCAAGCTATCGCTATTCACCTCTCCCGCAAAGGTCTCACCAAGCTGGCCATCACTTATGCCACCAATGACCAAGCTGCTGAGGCGACTCTTGAAACATGCCGTGGTCTGGGAGTGAAGGAAGCAGTTGCAATTCAGGCGGATGCACTTGACCCCGAATTCGGCCCAAAGCTCATCGCCCAAGCGCTTGAACGACTCAACACCACCACCATCGATATCCTTGTCAACAACGCTGTCTTGACCGACCACTCGCGGGTTCTCCCCGTCAAGGAGACCACCCTTCAGAGCTTCTTTGATGTGATGCAAGGAAATGTCTACGCCCCGGTGACGCTCACCACCGCGCTTCTGCCGCATCTCCCAGCCTACGGAGGTCGTGTCATCAACATCTCAAGTGTCCTCGCCTATCAGGCCAACGCTGATCCCACCATGACATATGGAGCAAGCAAGACCGCCCTTCAAAGCTACACTCGCTCGTTTGCCGAGGCCTTTTCCAAGGAGTCCCACGCCACCTTTAACAGTGTCATCGTGGGGTTGACCCTTACTGATTCGATCAAGGCTAGCAAGGACTTGATGCCGCCTGGTTATTTTGACGCGCAGATTCGAGACACTTCAGCTGCGGATAGGATTGGTGTTCCAGAGGATATTGCCTACATTGTTGGATTCCTTTCTAGTGAGGAGGGCCGTTGGGTCAATGGTGCTGCCATTAGTGCGAATGGAGGCAACAAGCTTGTCATGCCGGCACTCGGCTAAACTAGTGTGTACAACTACATAGTTCTTTATGATATTGGACAATTTTCTGAATAGAGAGAGACTTTGATGCAGCTATTTATTGATGGCTAAATCCTCTCCTTCGCAGCCGATTTACAAAACTCGAAGGCTTGCCGGCTGTTAGGAGTTGAAGCTAAATAAATACGTGTAAAAAGATCGCCCTGTGAGAAATTGACATGAGGCGATTAAAGAAGTGAAGTTTTGTGCCATCCAACCTGCATCTGGCTCCTCCCAGGGCGAAGTGCCTTCACATTGGCCAAAAAGACACTAGAGTGAGTGTGTGAGTTGGCTCAGGCATGGAAATAATGGGGTCTAAAGATCCCACGCCTCCTTGCTCACAACCTTGCCGCTTCGCTAACCCTATTTAGAGAAGCCCTTCCTGTCCAGGGGAAAGAGTCCCGTTGGTGACTGCATAACCATGGGCTCGGATAAGGTGACCCCAGAGCGGCATGTACTTATCGGACCATGGGAAAATCTTCTCGGCACCAGGGACGTTTCGCCAATCACGCATCAGCTCTGCAATAATGGTATACAGGCTGACCGTCTGCACGCCAGCCCTTGCCATGCGATCGTTGGCAACCTCGCGAACCAGGACTGAGCTAGTACCTGATGCCTCAACGTTGGCCCAGACTGAATAACCCTCCTCACGGAGAGAAAGGGCGAGGAATGTGGTGCACACGTCGGTTACAATGCCTGCAACGATGACTTGAGTTCTGTTGGTTGCAATCACTGCGTTGCGGAACTCTTCGCTATCCCAGGAGTTGATCTCGCCCTGTCTCTGGATGAGGGGGGCGTTGGGATGCATCTCCTTGATCTCGCGGACGAGCGGGCCGTTGGGGCCTGAAGCATACATATACATTAGCCTCTGGTCTCAGGGCAGGGTTTGATCCCCATTCGGAGTGGAGAAGATTGCATACCATTGTCAGCTGAAGTGGTGATGACGACCGGGATGTCAAAGGCTTCTGCAATGGCTGCATGCGCAACGGCCATGTGGTGGTAGAGAAGGGGATCAAAGTCCCTCACGACGTTAATCAGACCCTCCTGGATATCCACGATAAGGAGGACCTTGACACAGTCAGTAGAGGCTAGTGTGGCTTCTGGTGGTGCAACTTACGGCGTCGTCCTTGTCTAATCGCTCGTACTTGAAGCCTGCGTCCTTTTTGCCGATAATGGCCGCGGGGAGCATTGCTGCGGCGAGGAGAGAAGGAAATTTCATTTTGGCTAGTTCAAGTCGGTGATTGATATCGTGAGGGATGCTTGAGGATATGCTTGATGCTGCTTAACAAACGCCTCTCCAAGCTCGATGAGGCCGTCACGTTTTATACCAATTTCTTTATTCTCATAGCCTTGTCGATATTCTCATCGTCGATGATATCTCGATCTTCATCGTCTTTCCTCATCCGGTGAAATCGGGCGCGACGCCTCAGAGTTGACAGTATAAAAAAAGAGCCAATCCACCGTCCTTAATTCAATGCACGAGCGGGTTTTCTCCCGACTGAAAGCAACCCCCAAGCCTTAATTGGGGTCGCACTGGAAGCCATCGCATACTTGATTCCGCTCATCTTGGCCCTTGTCATGAGGATCGCGGAAACCCAAGTGGCGAACGCAAGGCCAAGAAGGTTGGCACTTGATGCACGAGCGGGAATGAAGCCCGACTTATAGAATAACCGCGCGGCCCGGAGAGACTCTCATGAGGCTGGAGTCTTGGCTGTCAGCAGACTTGCAGTTGAGGCCAGTCACAGAGGTGCGGGGCCGGGTGACGGACAACTGCCGGGTCCGTCCCTTAAGCTGAAGGAGGGTTCAGCTGAGGCATCTTGGCCCTGCAGTGAGGCTCGGCATACGCGGATAAGCATATCTGGGTGAACCTGTGGGAATACACAGCAGGGTGGCCAGCGTTGCCTTGCAGTCAAGGATGCATTGATGGAAATTGGACAGACATGATTCGCTCCGCGCTCAGTTTCGCCCTTTGTGGCAATGAGTTCCCACACTTCAAATGCTGAACGGCGAATCATCTTGGCAACATGCAGCCGACAGTTTTCGGGATCTTTGACAACCCAGGTTGTCGCACAGTGTTTCCCGGCGACATGAGCAATTGGTGTAGACTCCTTGTGAGGCCAGCATGCCTGGTAGGAAAGGGGTTGCAATAAAGTTCTTACATGGCACCGGTGGGCTTGAAAGGTGACACAAGAGCAGCGACCAACTCTGGTCAGTACGTTATTTCAGAAATGTCTATGGTATCGAATTTACTTGGCGCTTTTGGCATTCTTGGCAATATATCCAAGAACAAGTCTTCCATGTATCTTTGAACATGGACGCAGCCCACCGTGCGAAAGACAGTTCGGCACCCTTCATCAGCGGGATGTCAGGAATGCTGACAAAACTGCTATTGCAGGCAGCCAAGTTTCAAGGTCTCCTTTCCTCATCCAGTAGCCTTGTTTGCTCCACAGGTGCTTTCTTCTGTAACGTTACCCAAACGGCTGCCCCAATGATCAGGGCACTGCCGACGAAGCTCGTTACAGGAGGTGTGGTTCCCCAGACGACGCGCTCAATGATGAGCGCAAAGACCATTTGAACGTACTGGTGCCTGAGTTAGATAACTATTGCTAGTTTCTGCTGGTTGTAGGAAACTTACGATGAGATTTGTGGCTCTGCCAGCCTTTTCCCTTTGCAGTCCTTCTGTCAAAAGGACCTGAAGCAAGAAACCCGAGACTCCGATGGAAAGAAGGAGAATCCTGTTAACGTCAGTTGCTAGCCCCGCGTGCAGGTAAGTTATCAACTTGGGCCACATACCACTCGAGGGTGCTTTTGGGGATCTCGAATTGAAGATCAGGATGAATCATGATGATGAGGAACGAGCTGACAGTCGCCAGCGTAGCAAAATAATTCACACTCACGAGAGAGTGCGCTCGCTTCCCAATCGCGCGAATCGTGCTGTATGCTGTTGCCGCTGCAAATGAGCCAAAGATGGAGCACATGATGGCGATTGCACGCTCAGTGGGCGTCACCTCCGGGGGTGGAAGGATGCCTCCTTGAACGGTTGCACTGGGAATGATGGATTCTACACCAGCAGACAATGCCGATGCATTGGGGCCTTCGGGAAATAAGAAAGCTGGTCGGGCGACGAAGAGCACGCCTGTGAAGGCGATGAAGCCGGCAGCAGCTTCCTTGACAGTAAAGGGTTCCTATCGACAAGAGTTGGTAAGAGGTTCTAGATGCAAAGTATGTTTGACATACATGTAAAGCGACCCAAGAGATGAATGCCGTCATTGTAGGGACAAGGAAAGTGATGACGGTTGCGTCAGAGATAGCCAGGTACGATAGCGAATCTGAGCGAGATTGTTAGAACATGGTGTTTCGCCTGATTTATTCACATGAATTGACTCACAGTATAGGCCAATCAAACCGGCAGTCCCGGCAAAGCCTCGTAAAGCTAACAATCCCCTGACCTCTCGTGGGCCAAAGGGGAAGCCAGGAACTTTCTTGTACCACATGCCTAGAGATCCGGCGATGGCTGTGGCCAGCATGCGTACAAAGATGACCTGCAAGGCATGATACTTTGTTTCAAAACCCGTTTCCAACAATCGCGTTGTCATGGTCATCTGTTTCTGTTAATACATCATGAAGTTTCTCTGCGATTACGGTAGTGTCCCTTCACTCACAATAGACCCAAACATTTGTGCCAAAAAGATGAGGAAAAGCCCAATGTTGTTGTTGTAGACCGACTTGAGAGTTACCCACAGGTTGTTATCATTCTGAGACTTCTGTTGGCTTGTCTCAGGGCCGGATAAGGCGTCATCAGACGCCGCAGGGTTCCCATTGGCGGCAAGAAGGGGAGAGGCTTCCGGAGTATTTGACACCGGAGCTTGGGTCTTGATTGTGCCGTACGACATGGCGGCACTTAATTGAGTTATTCTGGAGTTTTTTGCAAGTCAAAATGGTCTTACTGCTGGGCCAGTCAAATTTTCACCCCTCGCCTCTTCCTTGTTTGCCGCTTCTATCCGTATTTTGAAGCGATATCGGCCGGACTAAAGTTTGTCCTAGTCTCCCATAGTGTATAATGTGCATAACTTGAGTAATACACAGGGATTAGTAAAAGCGCCATTGTGTGTGTTCTTGCATAGAGGTAGTACTGAGTAGGAAAGGATAAACATGGGACTATCTATGTATCTATCTATGTACAACAAACTAATATAATATCTATCTATCTGTAATCCGAGCCACTATAACACTTTCCCAGACCGTGTTCGCTTTCTTCTGTTTTAGACAGTTGAGTCCCCAGTGAAGTCTGGGCTAATACCACTACTGTACTCCCTCGCCGCCTTTCATGATGAGGGAAAGGAACTGATATCTGGAACACCCAAGTTTCAACTGTGTCCCAAACAGAACCCCAAAGGCAAGAAAAGGCCTATTCCCAACGTGAAACGTTACAGCTTCACAGCAAAACGTTCCCTAAGCCATCCCCCATAACGATAGAAAAAAAGTGGCACTGGAAGAAAAGCAACGCCTATAAAACCTAGGACGCTATTCCCCCATCCAAGTCCCAGGTCCGCATACAAAGACGGCCCTGCCAAAGGAATGAAGGCTGCAAAAAGAAGACGAAGAATCACGTTGGCAGCCAACGCAGAGGCGGCAGCCTCAGGGCCAAAAGCCTCCACCAAGTAGAGCTGAGTTGGCGTTATGATCCAGAGAAAGCCGAATCCAAACAAGGAGGTGCCGAGGATGGGCACGATCCAATGAGTCTGCTTCTCGGCTGCCCAGCCATACCAGAAGATGCCGATGGGTACGGCCGGCATGGCCCATATCATGGGCTTTAGGCGTCCTTCAGGTTTGGGCGAATCTCCGAGTGCTTTTTGCAACTTGTCGCTAACAGTGGCATAGGCTCCGAGAGACACGATCATTCCAATTCCAACGCCGAGATATGACAGGCCAGAAATACCGGCAGAGAAGTGGTATTGTTCCTCAAAGACGGCGGGAAACGTGGTGAACAGAATAAAGAGGAGGCCGAAAACGAAGGCGCATAGGAGGGAGAGGAGGAGTACGATCGGTGATAGGAAGAGAAGCTTCGTTGGTCGAGTAATAGCGCGGAGGAATAGCTGACGGGGGGCCAGGCCTTTATCCATCTTGGAAACCAGAGCAGCATTGCCAGTTTCTTTCCGGAGGCGAGCAGCTTTCCATTTTAGTAGCACAGCTGCATTGGTCTCGTGGAGGAGGAAGATTGATATGATAAACGATACTCCTGCCTATGTCAAACAGTCAGCGACTCGAGAATAATCAAGGGTTTGCTCTACCCACTAGGATTGTGATGATCCAAAAAGTCCATCGCCAGCCAATTGATTCAGACACAAAGCCACCAATAATCGGGCCCAAGACCTTGTGGATTGTCAGTGTCATTACGATTTCCTTGGGATAATGCTACGTACTGGTCCTAAGAGTGGTCCTATCATCCATAGAGACATCACCCTTCCGCGTTGAGCTGGCGGAACGACGTCGGCAACAGTTCCTCCACCAACCGTCAATGGGCCTGAAGCAGCGCATCCGGCAATGAATCGAAAAGCGAGAAACATGCCGGTGTTTTTGCTTAGCGCACATCCGATGATGAAGCCAATGTAAATGATGTTGCAGGTGTGGTAGATGACAAGGCGTCCGTACAGCTCGGATAGCGGTGCAATAAACATTGGCCCAACGGCGAAGCCGCAGAGGTAAATGGACACGGTGAGACTGACAATGGTGGAACTGGTAATTTGGAATTCCTTCGCGAGCGCAGCAGCTCCAGGTGCAAACATTGTAGCGGCGAGGTTGCTATACATGTATCAGTCAGTACTGGATTTGCTTCATCAAAGGAGCCTTACGCAGTGAGCAAGAAAGCGCTGGCGAGGACGACTTGGGTTATGCGTTTCCATGCTGGCCAATTTCGGGGGTTTTGGGGATCGTCTGGCCCATCCCAGTCGACGACATTGTCCTTTGTCTCCTGTTCTTGTTCGATTGCTGTCTGGTCAGACTCGTTGGATTGTTGGTCATGGTGGCTGTCTTCCAATATGGCTGGCTTCTCCTGGGTGGACTCCAAATCGGCTGCCATGATTTGCTGTCGAGGGTGGTGTGGCTCTGGGATATTGGTGCGTGTTTGTTCACTGGTACTAGGCTTTGCGTCATAAAATAAAAAGGGTCAGAACCTCGGAAGCCTGTTGGGTCTTATATTTCAACATTGTTTGCTATGTATTTGCAGGCAGGATAGACGGTCGGACAACACCCGGATGAACAAGGCCTGGTAGAGGAGCCATGGCTGTAGTTCTTTGGGCAAGGGGGGTTAATGCGGAGTTAAACTTGCTTATGTCCGCCCGGATGGTCGACACGGAGGTTTGACGCGGAGGGTCGCACGGAGGGTCGGATGGTCGTTGCTTTCTCCATTGCCTCTCAATTTGCGCCGCTAGACATCTTCCTTCTCTTGTTGAAGTGCTTGTAGAACTGTCTGAGAGCGGACTAGGAGACAATTCCGCTTTGGGCATCCCAGATTGCCCACCCTCCGTGGATGAGGTTGAGCTCCGCCCCAAATCAGTCACACCATGGCTGACGATGCTCCGCGTCCGCGTCCGCGTCCGCCGCCAAATCGACGCAGAGATAAAACCCAGCTTTCCTGCGACCCCTGCAGACACCGAAAGTACGTGCCCAGTCGCTGTCCATCATAAATTCGTGCACGCCTAACTTTGCCAGGCTGAGATGCGACCGACATCATCCATGCGGAGCTTGCTCGAGGCGTGGCCTAACCAACTCCTGTAACTATGCGACATCCTCTTCTCCTTCCGATGCTCAGCAGTCCGTTGCTCCGAAACAGTCCACCAGCCTCCATGGCAGAATCTCTGAACTTGAGAGCCTTGTCGTGACGCTCATGAAAGGTCAATCACTCCCAAGTCTGCCAGCACCGAAATCGCCGAGACCAAGCTCGCCATCCTTTGCAAATGTGTTCCCTGGGATCCTAAGGTCGAAGAAATCCCAGGATGAAGCTGAATCCCCGGCAGACCCTGGCACCCTAGAGGTCCGCAAGTCTGGGACCAGCTATGTCCAGAGTGTTCATTGGGAGGCCATTCTTACCAAAATCAGAGGACTTAGGGAGGACTTGGTCACCGATAGCAAGGCTCCGCCTGGTTCGCACTTGTTCTATGGTCCGAACCGTCATGCAACTCGAGATGAAATACTGGCTGCTGTTCCTCCTCGTTCAGTTGTTGACCGCCTCATGGCCCTTCACTTCGATTCCTACATTGTCACTCCCTGTCAGTACATCAAATCCGTCTTTGCACTATCGCGTATTGACTGTGGTGTAGATCTCATTCATGGCAAGAAGTTTCTGCGAGAGGTGGGTTCTTTCTTACCTGACCGATCACGAACAGTCTGACATTTGACCAGTACGAAACTTTCTGGGAAGATCCGTCTACAACTTCCATCGCGTGGATCGGTCTCATGTTCTCCATGTTATATATTGCTGCGCAGTTGCAGACCTTCGCCATCGACTGCCCCGACGGACGAGCCGAATCACTCAAGGCGGAATATCTCACTATGAAGGATGGCTTCCGGGAGAAGGCCGTTCAGTGTCTTATTCTGGCCAGGTATACAACGGGAGGACCATATATCCTGGAAACCCTCATAACGGTCCTTACCGGAGAGTTCATACTCTTGAAAGATGGCGCTACCGATGGCTGGCTTTCGATCAGTATGATACTTCATCTTGCAATGCGCATGGGCTATCATCGGGACCCAGATCACTTTCCTGGAATATCTCCATTCGAGTGTGAGATGCGCAGACGCATCTGGACTACAATCCTTCAATTGGATCTCGTCATCTCCTTAGAGATGGGCCTCCCTCGAAGTGCCACAGATACGCACGTTGATACAAGATCACCCCGTAATCTACGCGACTGTGATTTTGACGAGGACACGACTGAGATGCCTCCGCCGAGGCCAGAAACAGAATGGACGCCGGTACTCCCTCTCATTGCAAGAGGGCGACTGATAACAGCTCTCGGCTTAATTTGCGACCTCAACACCGATATTAATCCTCCTTCCTACGACGAGGTTACCAAGATCGACGCACTTCTCCAAGACGTGCACAATCGTGCTATTCCGCCCGTGCTACGCTGGGAAACTATGCCACACCCCATCACAGATAGCCCAACCGTTGTGGTCCAGCGGGTAAGTATAGAAACGACCTACCGCAAATCACGCATTCTCCTGTACCGGAGAGCTTTGATCAGCTATCCAACTCGACACCCTCAAGAGAGGGATAGGGAGTCGGTGCGGATTTGTTTAGATTCCGCACTCAAGATTCTATCCTTTCAACAGATGCTTCACGAAGAGTCTCAGCCATTTGGTCGTCTGCGTCAGCTCAGATGGAAGGTCACACGTATTTTCAACCAGGATGTTCTCCTCGCAACGAGCGTGCTCTGCCTCTACCTCCAAGATGTCGATAAATTTGAGACTACAGGAGAGACAACTAGGGCTGAAGAGATTCGACAGCAGTTAACTATCTCGCACAAAATTTGGCTTCAAATGAGTACGGCATCTGCGGAAGCTGGGAAAGTAGCCAAAGCTCTGAGCATCGTCCTTGGAACCTCAGTAGCGTCTGCCGAGGACGATAGCGGGCCCGGTTCTTACGACCTTCTGTCGGATCTTGATGCTATACCTCTGAATGAATTCGGCGGAACGTTCAACAATCAATGTGAGAAGGACACTCGTTCATGCCGACTGCAACTGACAAAAAGACCTGGCAGATTTCACTTCGAGTTTTTACTCTCCTCTTACCTTTTTCGACAATGTGCTGGAAACTCGGGGGATATAGTAATATGATTATTTTGCGGTCACTACGGTCGTTGCAGATGACATTTAACGATCGCGCCACAGCTAGAATCACACCACCCTCGCACATTGCAGGAAATTTTATAGTAGTACAACTTATTGTCGCATTCTCGTCTCAGTGCACACTCTCGTTTTCATTCTGGCACATCTCATCGTGTCGCACTTGGCTGTCGCGAGAAGGCTACCGCTTTAGTCCGCATGAAATAGGAACACGGAGCTGGCTACCACGATAAAACTTTCGATATAGTGAATTCAATTACAAGACACCTTCCCTAAAACACAAATTGCTTGATCTCCTGCCCCATTTCATGGAGTATGCTGACTACACACGGAAGTCATGATTCGCTCCCCCAAGCCTGTCCCACTCTTGAAACCATGAGTTGAGTTGACCGTCTGCATAGTCCCACGTGTCGGGGAGTTCATAACCAGGGGGAATAGACGCGATAGTTTCCAGGTGCCCTGAAATAGAACCCTGGTGGCCGCTCCTCCTGGCTCATCTTGGCAAACTCAATATAGTTCCAACGGTCTAACTGGTCGCGCAGGAACTTCTTCCACTCTCTGGAAGCCCTACAACCTGCACCGTTTGTGTATGTGTAGCGCAGTGCAGTGGACTCGATCGCAGGCTGCATGCTAACTGATAAGCGCCGGGTATCATCTCTCGATTCCCACGCAACAAAGAAGACACTTCCATCAAGGACATAGTCAGGAGTGTAATCTCCAGGGGGTAAATTCTCAAGGTCTATAACAAGGGAGTGGGGTCCACCAATTTGACGGCACTGCTTTCGGGAAATTAATTGGGTTGTTTGATCCGGCCAAAGCATATCGCGAGTTGTCCAACCGTACATAGCACGTCCCCGAAGTGTTAGACCAAGTATATTGTTGAAGGGTTTGATAGAGTAGAACTTGTGATGCACAACAGTCAGAATTGGGAGTAGTGAGTAGGCTTTGTTCCAGGATATCACGTTGAGGCCAGCCGTCGTATAGGCCTCATTAATGAGGTTGATAATCGGAGGACCAGGTGTAGCCCTCACCCAGATATAGAAACCTGGAGCATCGTTTCTTTCCAAGATTCTGTGTTGTTGTGATCTCGTTTCGTACCCTTCATGATCTCGCAAATAGTCGATGAAGCCTTGCAACTTGAGCCCTTGTTCAACGTATAAGAGCATCGTTGTGACTCCCCAACGACCGAACTCGAGGAAGTTTTGAACGAAGTCTCCCGCAATGAGCCCATTGCACTTGCCCAGCTCACTTCGGAAGCGCATCGGGTAATTGAAAAAGGGCCCCAACTGTGTGTTAATGTTGAGTAGACTTGGCGATTCGGTCATGTAACCAACCAGCCAACGCAGCGATCGACATGTTGCATGTAACGCGTATATGTCTGCGATTCCGAGATGAAAGAGAATCGTGTTTACAATGGTCAAAATTGGGTTTCCGGACTCGTTACTTAACAAGCCGATAAGGTTTGAAACCGGTTCTTATAAACAGCCATGATAATGGGGCCTCTTTGTGTCTGAAAGTCTGATGATTTTCAAGAGGTTTGGATTGCGGGGCGGGTAGGTGGTGATCAAGATCCCGGCGTTATTGTTCTTTCGTCCTGTTGATTGTTCATAGATTAAAAAGGGATGTGTATGGAGATGGGACGGGGATAGGTTCTGGACTGGGAGGAAGCTGGAGGAAGGCTGGCATTTGAGCCAGCATAAGGGTGGAGATGGTGCCTTTTATCCAGCTTGGAAGAAGCTTTATTGGCTGCCATAGAAGCTTGATTTTTTATCGGTGGCAATTTTCATAGCATTGGGCTTTATGCTGTCATGTGTTCTGTATTTTGTTCATTGATGTTCTATTCTATTGTAAGGCAGAATAAGATTTGATAGGCCCTGCTTTGTTGATAAATCTGGGGTGTTCTGACCCTTCTCCTTTGTAGAAGAACAAGGCTCTTTGAACCCCAATTTCAACGCTTGCTACTGTGAAACGCGCTCTGTTTAACATCCATTTCTTAGGTGTTTCTTTACTAGGTTTCCTAGTGTAAACCCTTTAAGGAATGTAACCAAGTCAAGGGTAAAATTAATATGTAAATCAGATACTTAGTTATCTAGTGAGAAAATGGACGACGACTATAAACCTCTCCTTCCTCGGGCTTTCCCTCTTGAGGTGCATCAGTAGCCTCATACTCCAGAAACCAAGACGGATCCCCCTCTGTGAGGGTCAAGCTAGAGCCGTCACCAAGCCATCGCAAGAGATTCCCGCTAGGATCAGCGCTGTCAAAGACGTAGTCCTCCCACCGTGGAGCCCGCAAGACCTCGAGACACTGTGCCGACGATCCAGGCCACAGACCGACGATCCGTGATCCTGTGGTGTTTGACCGATACCACGACGAACAGTCATCTGTGTAGACGGTCCGCTTGAAGTACTCATCGATGTAGTGACTAAAGTCGGCAACACGCTCCGGTTTGACCTCAAAGGTGGAGTAATCCTCCTTTTGTAGTTTGCGAATCACCTTGACTGCGTAGTCGCCTTGTCCTTCAAAGACACTGAGGAGACTGCCAGAGCCGAGGCCCGAGTTTGGTCCGCCAATGAGTAGAAAGTTGGGAAATTCGTCCACGGCCACAGAGAGGTATGTCTCTGGGTGAGGTGCCCACTTCTGCTCCAGCGTCACGCCGTTGCGGCCAGTCACTGTGAATGTTGGTGGTGCTCCGACGTTGTATCCTGTCGCGCAAACCACAACGTCCAACTCGATCTCCTCTCCGGTGCTGAGCTTCAGACCCGTCTCAGACATTTCCTGAATAGGTGTGTTGCAGAATGTAACGTTGTCTTCCTTGAGGGCCTCCAGATATCCCGGTCCTGGGGTGAGTCGGCGGCATCCAGGAGCAAATGTTGGGATAATGGCTTCGTAAAGATCAGGTCGGCCCTCTAGGCGTTTCTTCATGTAATCTTGAAACTTGCCCACCGCGTTGGCCTGCTCGGGTGAGTCTTTGAGAGTGAAAAAGTACTTTTTGCTGGCTTCCTTCTCCAATGTCTTGCGCATTTTCTGGTAGTGGTCCGGATGCCGTGCCATGTATTCCTGCTCCCGGCGAGAGACTGTTGGTTCTTAGTTAGCTCCTCTGTTGCTGAACTTCCCCTCGAGAACTTAGCTTTTACGCACATTTTGAATCCCCAGGCTGTCTCCCAAGTTTCATCATTGCAATGTCTCCAAAGGAGTTCGATACCCAAGTCGGGCTTCGGGCAAAGTTCCAAACCTTGATCCCCTCAAGCGGTTGAATGGCTGGCACAATTTGAATTGCGCTGGACCCGTTGCCAATAACACCAACTCGCTTGTTGCGAAGATCGACGCTGTGTCTCTGTTAGTGGTTTAGGATCGTGTTGTTGGGTCTCGGGAGGTTACCTCTCATCCCACTGGCCAGAATGAATGAGCTTTCCTTTGTAGTCCCCAAAGCCTTTGATTCGGGGCCACATGATCTGATTCAAGCCGCCCTTGGCCGATATGACGACATTTGCGGTGTCCTCGAAGACTTCGTCGGTCTTGATGTTGTGGATCTTGACTCTCCTACCCATCGACGGTATCAGCTCCCATATCCTGCCCTCTATTCTCGTATTTAGGTGAATGTTGCATGAAAGCTTACCAGATCTTCTTCCCAGCGTCCCAAATACACTCCTTGACGGCGTGAGAAGTTTTGATAAAGCGTGTGGCACCATATCTTTCAGCAACGTCCGTCATATAAGCTCGAATTTCGGGTCCTGGGGCGTAGAGAGAGGACCAGTATGGGTTCGGGGCAAAACTGAACTGATAAGAGTAGGCTTTGAGACGGCCGTTAGTTTTCCATCATCGTTCTTGTTGTATCCTCGAAGACAATCAAGGTAAACTCACATGGGATATCGCATGCCAGCCCTGGGTAGCGGTTCAACCACCTGAGACACCGTTAATATCAATACCATAGCCGAACATGTCATTTTTCTCTTTGGCTTACCACACACCCGCAAGTCCATCATTTTGTTCGTATACCTGCAGCTCAACATTTCTGAGCCGCTGAGATATCCTATTACCTCGCATGTCAGACTTTGTTGCACATATTTCTGGTTCAAAAGCTCCACATGAGGCCTCAGGCCTTTATCGTCCAGTGTTAGAGCCAAGACTATGCCTATCGAATAATTGGGGCCGAATAGTCTTGGACGACGAAAGAGAGCAAGTGGCCAGGAACCTCGAGAGCCAGCCAAGATTGCCAAAGCAAGCGCACCTACCTGATGCTAGTGTAAATACCTGAGAAGCCTGCTCCGATAATGATGACTTTCAAGGGCCTCTGGTTCTCGACCGGCACCTCCTTGAGGGTGAAAGGAATCTCGTTAATGTGTTCGCCCATGGTTTAGTTGATACAAATCGAGGGACAGAAATGAGAAGAGATGAGTAATCGTGTTTGCGTGGTCGTGGCCTTCAAGGCAGATTCAAGTTCCAGTTATTTCCTGTCATTTAAACGCCGAGATGGATGGTAGAAATGATTATAATACTCGCAAAGTCATTGGGCCTCGGTTGAAGGTATTCGGCAGAGAGCCTGGCCCCATGCACATCAGCCCCACAGAGGTTACTGTGCTGCGTCTCGACCCCCTCACATGGACGCAATAACTTAGTCAATATTCCCGGCCCACATGAGTCAAGGTCTAATCACCAGGTCGGTCCCACATGGGAAAGGGGTGCTGTTCACTCCAAACACGGCTTGGCGCGGGCTGCCTGTGTGGGACCCTATCTTGGAGAAGTGTCCTCGGCAATCATTGTTAATTTCGAACCCCATCCTAGAGTGAAGCATACGGAACATAGGGACTCCGTCTCGAATCGGCCGGTCCTACTAATCACCTACTTGGCGTTGGAGGCACGCAGGATCGGGTTGGCTGTCATCCTAAAGTCGGACAGGAGGCTTGGCTCAACGTCATTACTGTTACTGCTAGCAGGTTGATCCTTGTCAGCTAACTCACAGTCGGCATTTCATCGCCCTAAATCTATCAATGTACCCGGTTCCAGGGTGTTGGATGAATTAACAGAAGCTGAGGAGGGCCTGTAGTAGTTTACCAAGCCCCCCCGCTTCTTTGGCTAGCTCGAATATGGTGCCGTCTCTCATGGCTGCTCCATCATCCAATCTCAAGATCTGTCTAGAAACACCGTCACTCCCTGGCCCATAAACTACCACTTTCTTCTCTTTCAGGCCAAAAACCGGCAAGTCATCGACCCCGTGTACAAACGACAGAACGTCTTCGGCTAGTGATCTAGCCACACGCCTGTTCTGGGGGCCATATCTCTCCTCATAGTTGCCAAAGAGATGGGCGATATCAAGGATATGATTCGCTCGACCAGTGTGAACGCCATCCCATGGGTTTGGCTCGTTGAAGTGACCCAGAACAGAATCTCCCGGGAATGACTCGGCATATTTCACAGATAGGGCGTAGTAACCAACATCGGTGATGGCTTGAGCGATGCTGAGCAAGGATTCTTCATCCGGTGTGCTGTCACGTATTTTGTAGTGATCCAAAACTCTAGAAGCTACTGTTTGCCCTAAAGTTTTGATCAGGTGGGCTTGGAAGCTTGTTGTGATGCCTTTTTGGCGGGCGCGGAGATTGAGAAGCTCGAAAATGGATGCCTAAATGTTGGAACTGGTATGAGTCAAATTCGTCAATGAAGGAATCAGGGCTGATCTTACGTCAAACTGGCTGTCGATGGAAAACAATCTTTTGCACCATCGATTGCGGGACATTGGAGATTCAATAATGTCATTGGTGTCTCCAAGGGTCGCTGCGGCCGGGATCAAGTCATGATCAATTGTAGGACCAGCAGCAATCATTTCCTTTGAAGCATTGGCTAGTATGAGTTCTACCGGAATGTTCAAGAAGGACTCGATCCGATCCTCAGGAGACTTCTCGTCCAGAGCTAGTGCCTGAATGGCAGAGTTGTAGACGGATTCAGCTGCCTCTGGCTCAAGCGGCTTCAATAGGACGGAGGAGCCCCCAAACAGGATTGCTTGGTTGAACAAGACTTCCTCGGATTGCAGATGGAAGTCGACCGACGCTGTAAACTTGAGGTCAGAGACCAGCAGAGATGGACATGGAGGAGTGTTGTGTTACCTGCGCCAGCACTTTGCCCGACGAGTGTGATCTGATCTGGGTCGCCTCCAAACCCGGCGATGTATTTCTTGATCCACCGTAGTGCAACCTGTTGATCTCGAAGGCCACGATTAGGCTTGAAACCCGCATCTGACAGCTCTTGTGAAGTCAAGAAGCCTGGTATACCTAGTCGATAACTTGTACTGGTTAGTAACAGTCTCGACCCGAAGTTTTGACTTACTTGAAGTTGACTGCTATCATAGGCTTACCCAGCTCTATCGACAACTTGACAATTCGGCTCTGATCGTAATGAGGGTAAGAGCTGGACCCAAAGGTGAAGCTACCACCGTGGACGAAAGCCAACACTGGCAGTCGGGGGATGGAGCCCTCGTTGCAGTCCTTTGGCAACGTGATGTTGAGGTTCAAACCATCCAGGTCGGACATGGGAGGAACGTCAAACTTGGGAATGGCCTGTTGAATCAACTGCATTTCAAAGTCAACAGCTCCATGTGGCATGATGACGGGTGGACTAGGCTACGGTCAGCGCAGATACCTGCATCTTTCATGGACAAGCTCATACCCGTGCTTTGTAGCCGTAAGATGACCCTCGCTGGGGTAATCCATGATTTGCGCGTCAGCAAACCGATTTTCGAGAGAAGCATACTTGAGACCGAGGCATTGGACGACCCCATCGCCGTCTCTAACGCGAATATGTCCAATGACAGGGTGCTGTAGAAGTGAGCTTGTCTCGGGAGCCATCTTGACATGTACTCAGGGGGCGTCTAGGAACCGGTCGTATCGCAGGAGGGATGAGGACGGAGAGATTACGGGAAATGGGAGAACGGGACGTGCAAGGGCGGTTGGTCTGGACCTGTCCAAGTTGAGGTATTTAACTGCAAAGAGTTAGATTATCGCCGGTGCCACCCTTTAGCGCCGTGTGGGGAACAAGCAGCCTAAACTCAAACTGATTCGCTATGCCTGATTCAGCCAGAAACCTGCGTCGTCACCGAGTGCCGAGCGAGACTCATCTCGCTTCCCCATTTCCCCACATTCTTTAGACTTTGGCGGGTGGGACAGTTATTCGTGAAAACGCGGGGAGATGGACTTGATCGTGCAGTAACGGGCGTTGGCATATCATCGAAGCCGATATAGAATAGATATTAAACCCCAGGGACTCTCGCCAACTCGGCAACTCGAGATTGAACAACCTTTCAAACATCAGACTTCATCGGCAACAGTAGCATACTATCCTTTTCACTTCTTCATAGCCTCATCATGGCGAACGACGTTGAACGCAACCTGCGTCGCGCAGAAGATGCTCGCGCAGCCATCGAGTTTGAAGATGATCCTCATCGTGCCGCATTGGAGGATGATCCCGAACACACCGAGGTCAGCTTCAAAACCTGGCTCGCCATTTTTGTAAGTCTCTCTAAGAAACTTGGGTGCTCCGAGTTGGCTAATTCGTTGTGTCTCAAAATAGTCAATGGCTGCCTCTTTCGGTCCCGCTGTTGGCCTAGGATTCACCTGTATCGCTGCTGTTGTCGTCCAGATAACAAACGATCTTGGAAATGACGCTGATCTGGCTTGGGTCGTCGGCGCCTGGTCTTTGTCGACGGCATGCTCCTTCTCTCTTGGTGGACCTCTCAGTGATGTCTTTGGCCGTAGAGATCTCATTCTCGGCGGCCAGGCTGTTGTAATGGTAGGCTGTATCGTGGGCGGCGTCGCACAGAATGTTGCTACTTTGATTGCGAGCGAGACGGTCATCGGTCTTGGGACTGGATTTGTCTTTGTCGCATACGCTGGCGTTCCTGAAATGTTGCCCAACAAGTGGCGTGCTCTAGGCGTTGGAATCCTAGAGGGTGGTATTATGGTCCCCTGGTAAGTTGCAACATAATCCCCGAGTGCTGATTTGGAAAGCTAACTGTAGACTTACCAGGGGAATGGTCGGTGTCCTCCTTGCAGCTGCCCTGTTGGAGTATGCGTCATGGCGTTGGATCTTCTACCTCGGCATCATCGTCGAAGGTCTCTCCCTCGTTGGAACAGCCCTGTGTTACTGGCCAACATCCCGACCTCGTGGTGACTTTGACAAGACTCGATGGCAACAGTTCAAGGAAGTCGACTGGATCGGACTCTCTCTCTTCACCCTGGGCCTTGCAACCGCCCTTGTCGGCCTGACCTGGGGCGGTAGCCCAGACCATCCCTGGAAGAGCGCGAGTGCCATTGTACCCATTGTTCTCGGGGTGGCAGTCGTCGCACTTGCGTTCATCTACGACTTCAACTTCGCCAAGGCCCCTCTGTTCCCTGCGAAGCTCTTCCGCATGTGGCGCGGCTTTGTCGTGCTGCTGGTTGGACTTTTCATCTCGGGCATGAACTTCCATGCCATGTCTGCTCTCTTCCCTCAGGGATCCCTCTTCATGTTCACGACGGATAGCATCCAGATCGGACTCATCTCACTCCCGACCAACCTCATCTCCACGATCGTGGGTGCCCTCGTTCCTATCTGCGCGCACCGAATAGGCCATATCAAGTGGCTTTTCGTGGCCGGCATGGCCTTCCAGGCCATCTTCATGGGTGCCAGTGCCGCTACTGTCAACCCTAACCATAGGTGGGCATGGACTTTCGTGCCAGCCTTTGGCGTTCCCATGTTCCTTATGGTCACCATTCTAGGCTACGCCATCGCTAGTCTACATGTTCCGCACTCGCATCTAGGAGTAGCTATGGGACTTCTGGGAACCTTCCGTTCGGCGGGTGGTGCTGTCGGGAACGCCATCTTTAATACCGTGTTCCAGGACAAGTTCCGCGACTTTTCAGGAGAAGAGATCACGAAAGCAGCACTGGCAAGCGGTCTGAACGCTTCTGATCTTGGAGCTATTATCCCTGGAACTATCACTCACAACCTTGGCGTCCCCCATTCTCTCGACGGCATTGAAGGCATGACACCCGCCATCGCGGCAACTCTTCGCTCGGCGGTGCGCCTTGCTTATGGCCGCGCTTTCCAGTTCGTCTTTTACATCACTATTCCCTTCAGCGTCGTTGCTTTGATCTGCTCTCTCTGGGTCGAAGATCCTGAGCCTTACATGACGAACCACGTTCAATCGGCAATGAACAATAGAGTGAAAGAAAAAGTAGGCTTGAAGGATGGCTTAAGCCAGGATGGAGTCGAAGTGGAGAACGTGGAGAGAGCGCGGGAGCCCAATACTATCGGCTAGGTGAATTGAGTGTGCAGGAGGGTCATTTCCTTTAGCGGTTGCACATTAGGGGAGCGTTGTGCATGGGCGATTGAGCGTTTTGGTGGTAGTCCCCATTGCGGATCTGACCTATGTAGATTGAGTGCAAAGCCGACTCTAGGTATGCAGATATTTCTTAATTTTCAGAGAGATCTAGCCGGTCGCTTAGACATTGAGTGACATCGTGTTCTACGCATGCACCCAGTACCTGCTGTCTTGTCAAACACCACAGCCCAGGTCGTGACGGGTTGTCGGTGCCAACTCAGTCAAAGTAGGGCATCAAACGTCATTCCCGGTACAGCAACACTCTCAATCTCTTGACGTCGGGTGTAATTGGGCGTCTTGGGCCTGATGTGAGCGGGAAACCGGCAGCTGAGGTGGAGTTCGGGGCATCAACAGAGCGGTCAGGGGCTCTCACGAGCCGGATCCGACGGCATATCATCCCACTCTCATCTCTAGAGGGCACCTACCTCATTCCTCCGTCTTCTCGCGCCATCGATCAGTTTGGGAGCACGGAAGAGTACTTCTCCACCATACAGGAGGGTACCAGACACCACCCTGCACTAACCGTCTTGATTCCTCTTTGATCACGGACGTGGAGGACTTTTTCTATAGGATGCAGGATAGAATAGGTCAGCTGGCGAACACGCATGAAGACTTTTAACTTATTTGCATTTCTTTCCTTATATACATATAGATCACATGTTTTCTTACAAGTAAACGTTCTTTTCATGCCTGTGTCTTATCATGTTATCCGAAAGTAGAGTCTTGGATAGACATTGACTACCTACTTGTCACAGCCCTAATTGTCCCGGGCTGTGTATACGGCGTATATGTTTGCGCACCTCCGTGTATTCAGAAGTTCCGCTGTTTTTCGGCATTGAGGTTCAAACATTCCCCTTCCATTACGGAGGCAGCCTTCAAAAGTTTTGTCCCAAGGCTATGAGCGCCAAGGCGGCTCATCCCTGTCGGTACCTAGGGTACAAAGCGTCAAATCCCCTTGGTGATTTACTCCCTAAAGCTATAGGGAGTAAATAGAGCTAAGCAAGTTATCTCATGAAGCGAGGCCAGTGAAGCCCAGGGGTGATATCGAGGCTTCAAAAGCAAGGAAAGGTGACCAGAAGTATCGAAGCATCGTGGCTTTTTTTGCCTCTTCTTATTGGCTGATCTCAAATGGTGGCTTACCGGCCAGGACAAAACATTTGCAGTCTGCCTCCGTACCTAATCCCACGACGTCTGCAATGAGTCTGTTTGCCCATAACCTTACGGCATTTTGAAGTCAACCACCAACCGACTGCGTAGTAGCGGGAATTGGATTGTCCTGCCTCAGCGTGCCCCTCTACCTACCGTATCGCCATGATCTGTGCAATCTCATCCAAATGCTTAGAGGGAGCTTGAACCGTCCCACATAGAGATGGTTACTTTCTCCTGTCCCACCAAGACAATCAGCCATGCCCGAACGTCCCCCGCAAAGTGGCCCACATGCCCCCCCGGATTCGAGGGACTGGTGCAGGTACAGGGGGGGATCAATCTACCGGTACTCTTTCCTGAAATTGGATTAGCTCTACTCAATAGATCGTCATTCAATGTAGGGATTGATATCGGCTTGTAGTTGGTCCGAGAAGCTGTGGAACTGCAAGGGGCCCGGATGAACTGATAGTCCCGATGAATGCAAAGGAGCTAATATGCGCCGAGAGGCCATTTGAACTATAAGGGGCCCGGATAAATTAATCGTCCCGATGAATATAAAGTAGTTAGCTATGTGCCGAGAGGCTATTGGAACTGCAAGGGGCCCGGATGAATTGATTGTTCTGATGAATGCAAAGTAGCTAGCCGAGAGGAATAGGGCTCGCATTCAGGCGGTTCCGGGTCCCCATGGGTGCTGAAGGCTCGTGGATCAAATCGTCAAGTGTGGCCCTTACCTCTTTAGCACCGACTTGTATTTGCAGCTCCATGCTGCTGGGCGAAATGGTACAGAAAGCGCCTCCAGATAAACCGCTCAATGTATCTAGGCTCGATGCCTTGGATTGATCCCGCTAAGCGGACAAGGGCTAAGAAGCCATCCATGTGGTACGAGAGCAAGGGGTTCTTCTGAACCGGAGGATCAGATGAGTAGAACGCGATCTACATCGCTTCCTGCAGGGGCATGTTGTCATTCACCACGCCAGCGAGCGGGCTGCCTACTGGCGCAAGTCCGGCTAGAGCAGATATCCCTGAGAGCTGGGATAACTTCCTGCAGCACCATTCCAAGCTTCTTCGGGGACGACCAGAACTCGACCCAAATGAACCCTTTCCACAAACTGCACTTGCCTGACGTACAGCGAGGCATCCATCGCTCATGTGTTGGCATCTTCTCTCGCGTCGACCCTAACTCTAAAAGTTTCACCTATGTGGCCCTCGACTTTTTGGATGGCCGTTGGCCCGGGGTCGCCCTCAAACCCAAAGAGCATATCACTGAGATGTTTAAGAGGCGGACCAAGGCCGAGAGCCTATTCAGGAGGTATTACTGTGTACATCTTGTCTATCTTAGTAGTACCGCCCGCTGGTGGACCGATACGCTCAATAGCGTCAACGAGCAGCTCATTGCTTACGAGCAGAAGCTTCAGAATGAGCTGGACAGCGACGACACAACGCCGGAGCCTGCACTGACCGGACTGAGCAGGGCGTTGCACTCTATCGCAGCGCACCTGCAGCGCTATCTATAGGAACTGAAGTCGCTGCAAGCAATCACACCCTCTTGAGCAGGAGATGAAGAAGGATAGCGTTGCAATGAAGACAGTGAGACCCCTTGAGAAGAAGCAGTTGACTAACGCTGACCATGACTAAAGATTGCCATCGTCACCATGTTCTTGCTTCCCGGAGCTACCTTTGCTGTGAAGATCTTGGACTCGCATCCTAGCAAGACTAACGTGACACAGGCGCTCTTGTCGATGCCGTTCTTCGACGACGAGCAGTGAATGGACCACGCATCCCGACTCTGTGCTGTGTTATCAGTACCGAGAACTTCCGCTTGCTTTGTGTTCTACAGAGTGTGGCAAAAACGAGCGTCGAAGCCGGGTACAGGGAGGAAGGCGGAATCCCTCCCGAAAGTCCGACAACGTCTTCAAGTCAGGGTGGCCGTGCAGGTTGGTCAGATGTGCCGAGGTAATCGAGGGGATGTCTGTTCAAAGATAGCTCTAATGGGGCATGGTAGAAGTTAAGAGCGCCGTAGAGTTAGCATAAACCTCAAAGGATCTTATTCTTGACACGCCGTCGTCTTTTGACAAATTATAGGTAGTTATATTCAGTCAATCTAACCATCGTAGCCGCCAATATTCCCAAACACATGCAAAAAGAGTAATGCCTCTCAAAATCAACCATGCACCATTACAAAGGACCCCTTCGATCTCGGAACATCTCATCATACCACATCTTCTCGCCATCTTCGGGCGACCATGTTCTACACACAGCCTCAAAGCTCGCCTCCTCGATACCCTGCCCCTGCTTATACAACCTAGGCTTCGGGTTCACATCGTACGTCTCCAGCGCAGTGTACACCACCTCGCCCTGGGGAAGTTGAACGGTGGACAGGCGCCAGGGCTTCTCGGCCGCAATGCGCGCGTTGAGAAGGGCCCGGAGATGAGGGAAGAACCACGTTCTGTCCCACCACTTGTAGCGACGCGCCTTGGCGCCGTCCTTATGCGCGTTGTGGTGCACGATGACGGGGATAGCTCGCGTGTAGTAGTCGGCATAGAGGGGGAGCTCACCCCAGTTGAAGGCATCCTCTCCCCCCAGAGACTGCAGCGGGTTTGTCGCGTTCTTGATGTCGTCGGGGACGCCGTGGAGGCGAGCTGGGTAGATGCCACGCTGCTGGGAAGCCTTTTGGATATGAGTCTCGTTGTTGAGGGTAATGATCTCGCCATCCTCTTCCTCAAAGACAGTAGGGATGAAGAGCTTCTGGGTATAGTCGAGTCCAACGTGATATTCAAGCTCCTCTTGGAACATGCCGATAGAGGCATCATCCCATTCTTCTCTACGGCGAAGCTGCTGTCGGAAAATCTCCTGCTCAGCGAGGATCTCGGCAAAGATGCCCTGATCACTGTAGAGATGTGTGCCCTTGTCCTGGAGCTCATCCATTCTGGCCCTGACACGATGAAAGTACCGTCTCATATCCCCGACTGGACCAATCATGCTACCGCTGTTGAGATATCGCGGTCGGTTCTTGGTGTACCGCAGAGGATCCTTGTCCGTCACATTGCCGTACAGGTCCTCTCGCATAGGGCTTTGTGGCAGGGAATCGCAGTGGAGGATTGAACCGGACTGGCGGGGTGGGAAACACTTCTTCTGAGTCGACACGATGATGGTTTGCTCCATCGGCACTTCCCCCTTGCCCAACCACTGCTCTGCGTAACGCTCCTTGGCCTGCTCGTTGGCCTCGTAGTATCGCTTGATGAGCACGTCAGCCGGCAGCTGGAACCAAGTGTCGGTCGAGTCAGCGACTACAACGAGGTCACTGTCCCTGAGAGCGTTGGGACCCGTAGCATTGGGGCTAACAGCCCAGTCGAGGTAGTCGATGGTGCCGATGATCTTGTCGAGATGGGAGCCAGCATGCCACCCTCCGCCCTGGTAGTCCTTGCCCCAGTTGACAATGACGGGCGCAGGGAAGCCCAGAGCAAGGGCGCTTGATACTGACTTGCACAGGTTTGTGCTCGGCTCATTGCATGGGAGGATGATTTGGAGACGGCGGTGCGTATCGAAGGGCACTGGAGTCCTTCCATAGTAGCGACCATGACCCTTGAATCCTCTCGTTAGCTATGTTCCATTTGCGTGTGGGTATGAGAACTTACCTTCAAAAGCATCGTGAAGAGGACGCCTGGCAGAGTAAGAACCGCGCAGACCAGCAGAAAGAGACCCTTGGTCGACAACCGGAGCAATCTCCGCGGCACGAACCTGCTACCAGGTGCATGGCTACCAGCGGTGATGAGCTCGGCCTTGGAGTCGTTGGAGATGGCGCTGTAGCCCCGACCCGTAGGGCTACGAGATAGGCTTGCCTTGAGAGCATTCATGGCTGCAGTGGCTGTAGGATTGATCAAAGCTGAGATGTCCATCACAAGACTTCTACTTAGTGCCTATATATGTGCCCGCCAACTAGTCCAAGGCAGAGTCGTGGCGACTTCTGCGTCTCGGCCCTGTTGGTTCAATCAGTCTCATTCTTCTTGATGGAGGGATAAAACAGTCAAGGTGGCGCTGCACCCCTTTGTTCCTGCATTGTTGCCAGAGACAGGAGACCAATACCCGGAGTTGGGGTGGTTGGCTTCCTCATAGTTCACGACTAGCTTTGCTTCTTCGATGCGCGCTCGAGAGCTATCGCATGGGAATGTCGGACAAGCATGGACCTTGCCACATCCTATCAGGACCGTTACCGATAGAATTGCCACGCCAGGGGGAAACAGAAGCCGAGATCTACTGACAGTAGGGCAGACGGAAATGTTGATAGCTGTAGGGAGGGCTTAAATTCCATCTGTCTCACAGCTTTGCGGCAGGGCAGCTTTGGTATATGACATGTCTCACTGCTGTAAGGGCATTGGAAATGTGTCTTGCACCTGCAGCCGCAAGATTAGAGGAAAATCACACTAGAGATCTGCCCTTTTCTCATCGGAGGATGTGATTCATTAGTCTAATGTCCTAGTCTTACTCCGCAAAACCAACCTTGTGGCACGCAACGGGTGGCTAAAGTTTAGCTGGACCACTAGGGCTGCAGGAACACTGCCCTTGACTCTCCCTGCATTCACTCAAGGTATGATGTGTCTCGCCGCATGAGTCGCCAGGCCAAGCGAGTGAGACAAAATCTCGATTACTCTAATTACTCTAAGCTACAGCGTGATTAAGCGACAGAGTTGCTTGCTGCTGCATCAACTTGCAGAAAGAACAGGTGTTGGTGAGCGGTCTGTTCAACGTACTCTAGCTGAGAGCGCATTGTAGTCTTTACCATTAACTTAAATGCTCATTAATGCTATAAATATAGACGTGTCATTCTGCCAATCTATGCACCCAAAATACGCCTTGAACCCCGCAAGAACAAGCGAGTCGTCCTCCATTCCCCTGCATAGGGCAATCCTAGTACCCCTACATCCAACGTGCGCAAAATGATCGAGATCTCCATCCACTAGAGATCTGGGGTGAGAGGATGATCCGGGGGTGGGAGATCAGCATCCGTAGTGGGCGGAGGGAGATCCGAGCCGCTGGGGCTGTCGAGTATAGGGTGAGGCTCTCCCAAAGGTTGCTCCAGAGCATCATCCTCGGGTTCCTCCACAGCTTTGTCTGCGGGCTGCTCTGGGGTTTCGTTGACAGCTTCTTCGATAGGCTTTTCTAGAGGCTCTTCTGTGGAACTGGTGACTCTTGCAATGCATACGCGACTATCTGGGTCGCAAACAGGAGTCGAGCCTGAACACTCGGCATCGGAGATACATCCGACACATCTCAAGCTGATGGGATCGCAGAGGTCGTTCAGCCCGGGACAGTCGTCGCTTGAAATACACGCGACGCAGGTCAACGTATCGGTGTCGCAAATGGGAGTCAATCCTCCGCAATTGCCGCTGACGACGCAGCCAACACAGGTGGAAGTGTAGTCGTAGCAGATGGGAGTTGAACCAGAGCACTCCGCGTTGGAGAAACACATGCCAAATGTGCTTTCATCGGACAGGCTGGTTGATAGAGGGAGCGCATTAATGCCCGCGGCCACGAGGACTGGTAGGAGATGATTGGGCTTCATTGCGGTAGATCAGAGATTCAAAGAGATAGAGTTGGCTATCGCATCCTCCAACTATTCCAGCGGATCCTTTTGTATGTTGCCACGCGCCCTGTTCCCAAACCAAACATCCAGGCTTCATGGATGCAGACCCCTTTGGAGGCCATTGGATATTTGATGTTCCTTGCAGCATACTCTCAAGACGGCTAAAGATGAAGACAGGAGGTCCGAGACATTGCAGGAATTGAGGCGTAAAGACAGAGATCATGAGGTCGCCATCGAGGCAGCGTTCCAGGCCGCGCACGCCAGAGGACGTCGAATAGGCGACATTAAGTGACGGCGAAAACAGAGAGGGGAGTTGTTTTGCCTCCTTTCGAATCATTCAAGCCATGTCTTGAATGGCGTATGTTCAGCCAGCCCTAGCCAAGGTATGAAAGCCTGTTGAAAAGTCTAAGTCTCGGCTGAGGAAACCGGCTTCAAGCAGGGAGAAAATCCCATCCGGAGGAAAATCCCCTGATTCAGCTACGTCAAAACCCCTCCGCGTGGCGTTTTGCCAGGCACGGAAGGGAAAGGTTGCACGTTGATCAACCTGTCAACGTTGGGACTAGTAACGCGTTGCATGTTTTCGTACCTGATGCAATTTCAGCTCGTAAATCTAGTTTCAATACGAAAACGCCATTTTTATCCCTTGACATGCCCCAACAAAACGCTTACGCATCAGGTTGGTTCTTGGCTGTGGAGGCTGAGACATATGGTTTGGGATGAGGTACGCTGCATTGCGGTGACCATGGGTACTGAGGTCATGCGTGGCCAGTCCCTCGAAGAAATTCAGCCCTCCATTAAGCTACTGTATTTGCCATGCAAGAATTCAAGAATCACGGTGCAGTGGCCATCGTCGCTTTCATCCATAGTACACGTGTTTGATGCGCAACTTGGCTGCTCTGGGTGTGTCTCATTGTCTGTCTCTCTCCCTGCTGAGTGCAGTGTCTTTCAGTGAGTCAAGCCCTGTGGGCTGGGGCTACTTGGCGCCTTGCAAGCACAACACATGGAAAAGCGGATTCAATCTTTCTCAGGTAGACTTGTTGTGATGTTGAATGCAATGAATTAATGCATCTTTTCTATATTGAAACACAGGCGAGAAAAAAAAAACAGGCAATCTAATCGTATAATAAAGCCAAATAACGATGCAACTCCCCCACCACCGGAACACCCTGCCACGCTATAACAGATCACTTTTGGCGGCCGCGGTGGATGTAATGAGTCGAATTCCGCAGCGGCATGTGCCCCATCATGTTAGCGAAGTCATTGACGCACGAGTGCCTCTTCCCAATGTGACCCTTCTTGGTGCTGATGCCGTGCTTCCCTCCGGCGTTGATGGGGTGCTTGAGGCCCACGACCTGCAGCGGGCTGTTGCACGTCAACATGGACACGATGAAGTTGAGGGCAATATCTTCGCAGTTGAACTTTTCGTCAATCAGGTTTCGAATGTCGGTCATCAGCGGGTCGTCAGATGAGTAATAGTCGAGGAAGGAGATGTGTGCAAAGGCCAGACCCGTGAGGATCATCGAGTACCTGTCCCAGCCTCTGGCAAAGCTGTACTTGTACTGGCCATCCTCGCCGATGGTGTAGGAACGTGGGAACGCGCCCACGATCCGATCTTGGGCATGCTCCTTCCAGTAGTTGAAGATGAAGCCCATATCATCGGGCTCGTAGTGGCAGTCGTCGTCGGACAAGAGGATGGCCTGGGTGCGGATTTCAGGATCGGCCCAGAGCTTCATGTTGAGACTGTTGCGCGGCGACACTCGGAACCGCACCCTGACGTTGTAATCCGAGATGAAGTCGGCTGGCGCTGTCGTGTTGACTTCATTCCAGACGATGACGACTTCGTGGAGCGTTGGGATCTCTTCGCTCAGGACAAGACTCAAGGTCGCGTTGAGACTATCGGGCCGCTTATACGTCGAGATGACCAAACTGTGACGAGTTAGTCAAGAGTCGCAGAGTCAAGAGTGAAACATACGTAAACTTGTCGTCCCGGAGATGCTGGTACTTTCTTCTGGACTCGGCCCAGATGTCCTCCGATACAATATCCCGACTCTCGGCGCAGACAGGTGTATCCAAGTCGATACCCCAACCATTCTGCGGCGCAGTATACGGTCTCCAAGTGATTTGCGGAAGACTCTCGCTATATTGATGTAGCATCACAAGCGAAAAGATGACGCAAAAGACGGCGGCGGCGGCAAAGGCAGTCGTCTTGCGTGAGAACCACATGAGCGAGCTGGAAAAGGTTGCAGCCTTCATGATGACTGTCTGTTGCAGCCTCGGCCGACTTGTAAAGCTTGTCGATGGTTGAAAACGAGAATCAAAAACGAAGGAAAGCCGTCGTTTTAGTCTTTGACAGGGAGATATCGCCAGGGGAAAGGCTCAAATTCATGTGGAGCCCATGATTCTCCCTTGAATAAAATGTATCGCCCCTTTCCATCACCGAGACCTGCATAACAAGCTTTTTTCTCAAGGCATTCGTTTCATCGCAGTGTGAAGTAGATCTCTTCGAGAATGGGGGGAGATTCACAGGGTGGCTACCGTGTCCTTTGGGCCATGCTCATACTATCCGCGGCTGGGTGAGACATTGAAATGTCACCACCACCTCCCTTGCATTCCCAGACTGCAGTAGCTGACGAATAAACCTAGACTTTTGCGGGACATTCCACACACCCTCTCCCTAGAAAGACGATTGCATGGCGACGAAAGGAGAAGAAAAAAGGGCGGGTAGGAGGATACAGTCCAGGCCCTAATCTGCCATGCCCGCTTTCTACTCTGTCTCTCACATCCCTGGGCCTTTGACAAGAAAGTCAATTACAGCCCCAAATCCATCTTTTCCACCTCCTTCAACAGTGTCTCCTCATTCCCCTTTACACTCGAAATTGTCCATTCAGTTGTCCCCAAGCCCTGCTTCTTTGTCCTAGACCTGCTTCTGCCATCTTTTTGTTGTTTGTCGCAATTGGATTTTCTTTCTTTCGCTACACTACCACACACACCTTCAGCCATGGCTCCCCAGAATGAGCTTCCTCTACAAGAGGTGCCTGTGCCGCGAGCTCCTTGGCTGAGCCCGACGATGCACACGGCGCTATACATGATGTGCGTATTGACGCTTCGCTCTATGTGTTTTTGCTAATGTGATTACAGTGCTTGGATCATCAGCTCAAATGCGACCGTCATATTTAATAAATGGATTATTGACACTGCGGGATTTGGTGAGGACCTCACGATGACCGATGCCGTGCACTACTAACATCTCACACAGATTATCGTATGCTTCTTCACACTCAATTTCGATGGCTGTTTACTAACATGACTCTCAGCTATTCTGTTAACAGGCTGGCACCTTCTCTTTGCATCAATCGTAACACAAATCCTCGCACACACCACCAGGCTCCTCGACAGTAGACATGACTTATCCATCAACCGTCGCTTCTACATCCGCACCATTATCCCGATCGGAATAGTCTCTTCGGGGTCTCTCGTCTGTGCCAATGTCGTCTACGAGTACTTGTCAGTGGCATTCATCCAAATGCTCAAGGCCGGATCACCCGCCGTCGTGCTCTTCGTGTCATGGATCTGGGCCGTGACTACACCTACCGTGGGTATGGTTGCCAACATCGCTGTCATTGTTTCCGGTGTCGCAATGGCTAGTGCGGGTGAGATTGCCATCTCCTGGACCGGATTCGCTTACCAGGCCGCCGGTTTGGTGTTCGAGGCCGTCAGAGTCGTGATGCTACAGGTCATGCTGGGTGGTGAAGGCATGAACATGGACCCTCTGGTCTGTCTTTACTACACTGCCCCAGTTTGCGCTTTAGTGAACCTCACCATGGCCCTTGCTATTGAGCTGCCTCGTTTCCAATTCGATACAGCGATGAGTGTCGGTCCGCTCATCCTGCTTGCCAATGCTGCCGTCGGCTTTACTGTCAACTTTACCAGTATGGTCTTGGTTAGTGACAACTTTCCCACTTTCAGCGGTTCCCTCGCTAACATATTTCAGATTGGCAAGACGTCTGGTCTTGTGACGACACTCACCGGCATCTTCAAAAATATCCTACTCATCGCCTGCTCAACCGCCATCTGGCGCACCGAGATCACGCCCATACAAATCCTAGGCTATAGCATCAGTTTGATGGGTCTGATTTACTACGCCCTCGGCGTGGACAAGTTGATGGCAGCCTGGACCTCTTTGCAGAGCAGGGCTGCAGGTGGCTATGTTCTGCTCAAGGAGCGGACTACCTCATACAGGCTGATGATTGGCCTCAGTATTGGAATCTTCCTGTGCTTTATTACTGGCACTCTGTTTTGGTGGCAGAGGGGTTTTGGAATAGACATGACCCTGTTTTCTAGTTCTGGTTAGGTTTAGACGCATGGCATAGACTGCTTTATTAACGACTTAGAGTGTAGATAGCCTGCCGGTCACAGTAAGCATAAATATCACTATAATATTTATTTTGTATGATTGTTTTTGTTCCAGCAAAGGGGAATTCTATCGATGCAGAAGAGCCGAAGGTGCTATCAGGGAAACTTCACCAAGACCTGTTGCATTTTTACAGATTTTATACCATCCGAAGAAGCGAGGATGGGGCTCTTTTAACTCTTTTACCTCAGTCATTTTCCTGTAACCCATTTAATCTTCATCGTCGCTGTCCTCTTCATCCTCAACCAAGTCGATAACCAACGCCGCCCCATCATTCAACCTGTCCAGCTGAAACCCAGCCCCAAGAGCATTATTGGCATCATGTATGCAACCAGCCACGTCCAAGCCGATATCATGTTCCTTGAGAGCTAGACAGACAACGCGGAAATGCTCGTGGTGAACGTCATCTAGTTCGTCACCCTGCTTGTCTCCTTCGGCTCCGTCAAAGATAAGAACTGAATCGCGGTGAACGAGACAGAAACTCTCGTCTGCTCCTTGGTATGACTTGATGGCCGCTGCGAGCTGTGCTGGTTTGGTGCTGGCGCTTGCGACAAGGCGTGTGAAGACGCGCGCGCTCAGCAAAGCGTTGACTGCTGAGGGCTTTTTCGGTGAAAAGATGCAGACATTTGTCGGTAGGTTTGGTTTGCTTGCGTCAGCACTGCTGCTGTTATTTCGGGCTGACATCTCGGCTCGGTTTGGCTGATGTTGTGGTTCTTTGTGATTGTTGAGTTTGAGTGAGAAAAAGAATTTATCTAAATTCCTGCCCACTAGAGTTGATGACTAATCCAGCTAGTAACGCCGAGGCTATCTACAATTTACCTCCCAACACATAATAAACAAGTTTCTAGAAGTATATTATTACATTTACACGTTTCTGTAGAATATATTCTCTTACTAACGACTTGATAAGGTCTCTAGGGGTTCACTATTGACACGTTACAATAGCCCGCCTACCGTTTCCTTCGCCTCATCGCTAGGTATTGACATTGTTTAGTAAAGAGTAACTTACTAAGTTACTCATTTCAAGTATTATATGCACATTGCCCTTTTCTGTCACGTGAATGACACTGCCTGCGTACCTACAAAGGCGAAAAATATATCCCTGTCATACAGCGGTTTATCCTTGTAAAAGCTCGGTGCTTACCATCAAAGTTCAAGAATCCATGCCAAGGTTATTCAAGAAATTTAGCTTCCAAATGCCACTAAAGAAATTAAATAACATGGACTTTACCATCCAGTTTTGTGACTCAGATATACTTCCCTTAACTAGGTATTTTAAAAAGATACATTTGGGATCCATGTTAATAAGACCTGGACTCATACATGGTGTGTCCTACCCTAGAGCCAGCTGAACGCATTCTTGGCCGTGGCCGGCCAACCTCAACGTAACGAAGTGACTGATTTTACTGCTTTATTGACATCTATCCAAAACAAACGGGCCTTTTAAATCTTATACTGGAAACAGCCCAGCTAAGGTATTATCTGCTCTGTGCTCTTGTTACTCCCTCTACTCCGTTCCACATCAATTTCGTAAGTCTTGAATACCTGCACGCCGCCATTCCCACCATCGCCAGTGGTCGCTCTCTTCATACTATGAAGCTGATGCGACCGGGTTCCATCGCTGTTGTCTATCCTGAGCGCACCGCTCTTCCAAGACTGACTGCCACCCTTGGACCGTGAGAAGAAGACGGCAAGTGAGGGCAGATATGTCGTGACAAGTCGCTTGAGGCGCATAGCGCAAGCGCAGATGATGCCGAGGTTGATCTCGACGATTGACCAGATACCAAGGATTGCTTGGGTGTAGGTTGCGTCCTGGGTTTTACTGAGGACGAGGACGTAAGGTAGTCGGGCAATAGAGCAAATGACAACGCTACAGATCGTGAGCACCCCGACTTCTCGATGCTATGCGCCTGATGAGACTTACAAAGATCCGGCGGCGAGAATAGACCCAACCGAAAGCTTCTGTTTGAACGACAGATTCAGACCATGAATGGTCGGAATTGGCACGGCCACGACGGCAAAATCACTCGCGATATTGAGCACGGCGTGCGACAAGGCAACATTCTGAAGGCATTGCAAAGTCCCCTCCTTTAGCGGGTTGCATGGTCCGCCGGCCACGATGCAAAGAACCAGTGTGTATGTGAAGATGGAGACGGCGATGGCGACGACGGCGCAGCGATAGGGAATTGAGGGGTTGATGCGGAAGAGGATTGCGAGGATGGCGATTTTCGTGACGGAAGGCGTGATTAGATAGGAGAGAGTGTTGGCTAGAAGGCCCTGTTACTGTTAGAAGCCGATTTAAATGATGCTATGCCATTGACTTGCCTTGTTGAATTCGATAAGTTGTGCCAGAGAGACATCCCAGAGGTGCTTCCCCCAGCCATATTCCATCACTATTCTGGGTTAGAATGCGTTCGGATCGGATAGACACAAAACTGACAGTGAACCATGGTAATAAAATAGGCCATCGCGACTCCATACGATATCGTAATAATGACTGCTCACGGTTAGCTGGAGTTGAATGTTGTTGGCAGAGGACTTACCCAGATCAATCTCAATCTTTTGTATTAGCTTGAAAGACTGAAAATATCGGAGACCAAGAAAGACCGTGACAAAGAAGTAGGTCACCGCAAAGGAAATGACTGTTCCGATCTGTAGTGAGTTGTAGGGCGCATCAAAATCTGGTATCTGGTCGCCTGGGGGCAGCATCCCCGGCGTTTTCGCCAAGTCAGCCTGACTCGGCATCTGGGTCGTCATCTTCGTCTTTGAAGCCGTTTGACAAAAGAAACAGACGTAAACAAGCTTCTGGAAGGAAGGACATGTTTATCCGTAAAAAACTGGCGTGAGGACATGCACTCCTTTTACTAGTCCTTGAAAATATGGAGCCATACGAGAATTTTGCCCAGATTTCTAAAGAATGATAATCACGCCAGGGACTGATTGATCGTCCAAACCAAACACCTAATGTATCACGGCCCCATATCGTCCCCATTCCGGCGACGAATGGCTGAAGACCCGATGTCGTAATGCTAGCTTAGACCCTGAGCGGATAAGGCCCGTTGACGAGCTTTAACCCTCACTAGCTGGGGGAGGATGCGGCTAAAACGGAAAGCTGATACGCGCCAACAGCCCTAGACCCTGCCGTGCATGCTTTTATCCTTGTCCCATGCGAACCCAACTGTCCCCTATCCACGGACTCGGGGCCTTTCAGGAACCCGAATGTGGTCTGTGGGAAGATACTTGACATGGCTGTGTCCCTGATCCAAGTCTTGGGAAACGAAACGCTGGTAGTAAGCGAAGGAACAGAATTTCCCAACTACAGCGTCAATATGTGGTTCGGATCCTCCCCAGCCGTGGAGCTCGTCCCGAGCGATCGGGTACGACCGATCCACTTCTTCGAGAACAGTCCTCTGGTTCAGGGTAATAATATGGCCGTGTCCATTGTGTTTGATGACGTGTTGGACCCTGAGAAGCTTCATACATCTCTCGAGGGGCTTGTGAAGCGGAAAGGTTGGGAGCGACTGGGAGGAAGGCTTAGGAAAAATGTGAGTAAACTTCAATCCACTCCACGGCCCTGCTAACATCATCTCGCAGGCCTCTGGCAACATTGAATGGCACATACCCACCGAATTCACATCAGAGCGACCCGCAATAACCTTTTCTCACGTCGATCACAACATGCCTGCATCGTCACATCCCGCAGCTTCGAAGATACCTCGACCGAGCGATCGACCAGCCGTAGTGTCGGACCCGGACGACTTGGAAGAACTGGCATGGGGACCGGGATATACGCCGGGAGGAATCTCTGACTATTTGACGGCTGATCGCCCTGTCTTGGGTCTGCGAGTCAATTCGTTCACGGACACCACTATCGCAACGCTACAATGGCAGCACGTGGCTTTTGATGCGCTGGGCATGCAATATGTTGTCGAGGGCTGGAATAATATGCTGTGGGGGGACGAAGACGATATTCCGGACCCCTGCGAAATGGACCCTGATCCCTTCGATGCTCTCGCCAAGGGTTCTCGGCCTACGACGGAAGAACATGTCTTGTCCAAAACGCGAGTAGGACTTGGAGGAATGCTCAAGTGGGGACTTGGCTATGGTGTTGATATGCTTCTACGGGCCAAAGAGAACCGCATGGTTTGTGTACCGCAAACCTACTGGCAGGCGCAGCTTGATAAGGCTTTGGACGAATTGCGTCAAGAGGCGCTTGCGAATGGAGAAGATGTGTCAAAGGTGTTCCTTACCGAGAATGACGTTTTGACAGCGTGGATTATGCGCTGTGTCATTACACCTCTGGACATGAGCCCAGATAGACCAGTAAGTGCCTCTTGTCTGCTAGCACAATATCTTTTTACTAACTTGCAACCAGGTGAACATCTCCATCGCCATGTCCCTACGCAAGGCATTCGAAAACGACCTCATTCCCCCATCTTCCGAGCGCCCATACGTAGGCAACGCGTTCGGCTGGGCAAACATCCTCCTGCAAGCGAGAGAAATCACCACAAAACCCCTAAGTTACGTCGCACGCCAAGTTCGTCGTGCAATCAACGAACAAGGAACTCGCGCACAACACGAAGCTTACTTTGCGCTGGTCCGTCAACACGGCATGGGACTTCCGATCGTGATTTTTGGAGACGGAAACATGGCACAGGTGGGATTGTCCAACTGGTCAAAAGCAGGCCTGTTTGACCTGGACTTTTCACCAGCGCTCAAGGGCGGTGATCGACCGTGTCGACCTGTGTATGTGCAGGAGAACCATGGTCCCATTAAGCCAGTCGATGGGTTCTTTATCTTGGGCAAGGATGAGAAGGGTAATTACTGGACTTCGGCTTGTAAGCTCAAGGGGCAGTGGGAAAAGTTTCAGGAGCAGCTGGAGAAGGACTTTGAGGTGGGTGCGTAGCGGAGGCGGTTGGTGAGTCAGGCTGGTGGTGGTTGATGTAGACGCGATAGGTTGTTTGAGGGCATATTAGCTAGATGCGGTCGATAATTGCCTTTCATGATGTCGAGCCCGGCATAAGATGAAATTTATAATACTTGAAACGATGAAAATGGGTTGCTCGTGGGTTTTATCCTCCACTCAATAACTGGCATTCCGGCCAAGTCCCACCTGGGCTGAGCTTGTATTCATATCGGCCCGTGCAAGGGACTTTATAAGCCTCCTTAGATAAATGAAGTGTAGTATTGGCTCCCTCCTGTGTTGTCTCTCGTATCAGCGCGCACCAGAAGCCCGCGTATTAGGATTATGCTCCAAGGGCGACTGGCCGGAGAGTGTACATGCCATCACCAGACAGTAACCGCGAAGGTTTTCTATGTTCTTATTAGTGTTACAAGGCTTGAAATGTATTTATTCGTTCCCAGTTTTAAAACTACTGTCAAACGGTACTTATTGCTGTGCTTCTTAGTATATACAGATGCGGAGATTAGACCTATTACTTGAAGTAACAGCGACAAGTTGATGCCCAGCTTCTTTGTGGGTGTGTTTAAGGAAAGAGAATTCAAGGATTGTACACAGAACGGAGAGAACAAAGGAGCTTTTTGGAAGAAATGGGTACCCTCTGAGACATTGCAGTTATACATGGGTAGCCTCACATCACTTACAAAAATTCCCTGGAAGTCAACCCACTCGTTTACGAGCCTGCTGGTCGCGTCTTGCAATCCGGTTAGGAAACCAGTCGACCAATGTCGAGATCTTGGACCGCTAGTTTTGATTAATTCTCTATAAAGGCCGGGTTATTATGAGAGATTCGACTTTCTTCCAATGGGCTACTTGGGGAGTTTTGAGTAGATTGATTAGACACGGTATTCCCATCTCACCATAGCTCTTGGATGCGAGCAAAGTTATTCCTTTTCCCTACTCAAAATTGATTGATGCAGTTTTATCTGCTAAAAACTGTAGCTTATCCTCGTTGTTTGAGGGCCGTCACCGCTAGATGGTACATCTAACCACTATAAAACGCACTCAATTTCGTTAGAGGTCGAGATCTAATGAAAACTTTACACGTCAATGTTTCCAATGCAAAGAATCATGACTCTGATTTTCTCAGCTACCCCAATAGAGACAAGTTGCCTTGCTCCCTTTCAGAGACTGCCGCCTACTGCAGGCATCAGCGGCTTCCCTCACATGTCACGTGAGAGTCACATCATGAGGCAGTTTCTTCTCCTCTCCCGTTTCAACCTCATCCTTCTCAGTTCATCCAAGACGCCATTGACTCCCACTAATACGAGCCCGAGTTCTATCTCTACCGTGACCATGCCATCCCTGCTGGAAACCCTCCCAACCGAGATCATCGAGTTGATTGTCAGACTGCTGCCGCTCAAAGATATCCGCAGCCTTCGCCTCGCCTGCAAGGCTCTGTCAGACAAAAGCTCCGAATCTCATTTCAAGACATTCTTCTACACGCAGCATGTCGTAATGACAGCCGATGCCTTGCGAGAACTCATAGTTAATGTCCAGGCGGGAGGCTTCCGCTCTTGCGCACGAAGGCTATGCCTCGTTGGCGTAGCAGACAAGGAGACCGAGAGAACCCAGACATCTCAGCTCGATCCACACCAAGAGGAGATTACTAGCCTGCTCACACAAGCATATAACGGGCTTGCCAAACCACACAGCGTCGACGGCCCCCTATCGCTCTCGCTAGAACTAAGGATCGTCAAGAACGACCTGCCTAACAACGTCCTACGCGCTACAACAGACCTCGCAAAATCAAGAACCGTGTGGCAATGCGCAGTTGAGGTATTCGACCAGTCGTTGCGAGCACTGGCCGCCAGTCACTTGAAACTCAAACATCTCAACATCTTCAACGGCCCAAAGATGGAAAACTGCAGCTTGCCCTCCGAACAGCTTAACATGATTAACTGGAGCGACCCAGGTCTAGCCAACTCCCTGTCCACCCTTACATCTCTATCAGTCAATCTATCCACCCCCGTCTTCTTGCTCAAAAACCTCAGAGACCCGCCGGGCGACGGCCTGGTAGGAAGGAGCCTTGGCGGAGTCGAAGCAGCCCAGGAGCGCAACTTTGGCGGCCTTGCAAAAGTCTTGGGGGCATGTCCCCGACTTGAGGACCTGGACCTGAGATACCGTAGAATCGTTACCCGGCCTCTATACCACGACCGGGAGGTTCTGAAGCACGTGGCAGGGTTGCAGACACTGCCTGTCCTGAACCGCCTGAGTATCAGCGGCTTCACCACCAAATCGCCCGAGCTCCTCAATATCCTAGAAAGAACTAAACCCCGGGAACTATCCCTGGGGCCGATAACCCTCGAGACGGGTACCTTCCATTCCATCTTCGACTACTGCTCCAGCAGGGGAGCCAACATGTCCAAGGCGTCGTTTGAGCGGCTGGTTCAGATGTCCCACCAAGATGGCGCGGGAGTGGTTCACTTTGTCAGCCAGTGTCCGAAGGTGCCCGTGGTGCCGAACCGGTTGCCAAATTCCTCATTCCAGGCTCCGTTTTGCAGCGAGTTTGCAGAGTTTGGGCATCTTGACCAAAATACTCGCATCTCTTGTCATCTTGATCGGTCAGGGTTCATCGGGATGCCGCAGTATGGAGGGTGTCCGCCGTCGAGGAGGCAGGATCATCTGAATAATTTTTTCTAATCACATACAGCCAATTAATACCTGATTAGTTGGGATCCTTCACTATTCTTGCAAGGCATTGGTGCTAACACCAGCTATACATTGGATGCAGACGGTTTGCATTGCTTGGAAAGGATGCTTAGAGTAGCTAGATGTGGGAGTAATATGCGGAACTGGTCGCAGTAATGGCAAAGAGTATAGGTTCATGGGGCTGAGGACAAGCCTAGTAGCTTTCACTTATAGCGCAAGAGGATAATCTTTAGAACAATCAATTTTCCAAGAGAAGTGGCGTAAGTAAAGGTGTGGTTATGAGTGTGAAGCAAACAAAAATGTAGTGGTGCCTTTAGCAGTGAAAACGTCATGAACCAGCAACACCAGTTTGTTCTCCTGTTAGTGGTCAAGTGGGCGACCTTGTATGATCCTTATGTTCGGACCTTGTTAACCTTGTCAAACTTAGAAAACGCCTCAACCAGTTTAAAGATGCCGTTACATTAGCTCCTTTTTGACGTTGTGGTTGAGCTCCTCTTTAGAACGCGTATCAACTCATCATGTCTTTGTCTATCTTATACAAAACACCCATGTTCTTATGGCGTAAAGCCTAGAACAATACTCTATGTTGCATCTTTACGGCTAATACAAAGGTCGGTGGCTGGGCACAGATTTGCTCCTGTGGCTAATGTGTTTCTGTCTCTCGTTGTCTCGAGTAGGCTCGTCATAAGTCTTACAGCTGATTCTTGACCCTTGACTTGCCACCATCTCGGCTGAGTTCCGATACTCCATGCTCAGTGACAAGTTCTCCCGCAATCGTCTCCTTAGCAAGCTTCCGGTTCTCGTTCCAGTAGTAAAACATTAGCCCAGCAATAAGCACCACGCTTCCGGCATAGATACAGAGCACCTTTAGAAATCCATGGTAGTAGTACGGCGCATCGCTCTTGACAAAGATGTTCTGCCCGCACAAACCACCGAGGTTTGAGCCAGCGACAGCGAGGGCAAGGCCGATACATCGTTCCTGTGGATGAGCCGTGTTGACGCTGAACCAGGCATCGTTGATGCTCTGGGAGACTGCCATTCCAGAGGTGAGGACAGTGAGAATAGCGTACTTGAGCCACACATCGCTGCTCCTGACGACTGAATATTGAACTCCAGAAAAGATGATCGAGTAGACTGCGCAGATCAGACATAAAAGACCTCGGCGGGATGTCTTGTCACTGATCCAAGCGACGGTGATGGCAAAGATGCAGACTCCAAAGTTGTGAACAGAGGAGAGAAAAGAGGCGGTGGTGGCATCAAACCCCAGGTTCTTGATGATGGTCGGTGAATATACTCCGAGCCCACCTTTGGGTGTGAGAGAGATGACATTGACGCCAAAATGGCCCCAGATCCGGAAGCTCGTGAACACAATTTGTAAGACTCTCTTGGGGCCGATGCCTTCGAGGCGGACCGTCTTGCGAGGATCGTCGAGAATTACTCGATCGTTGAGGATACGGCGCTCTTCGGCGTTGTAGAAGTTGAGGGTTTGAAGACCGCAGAGAGGGGTGGTGTTGTCTGTTGATCGAGGCATCAAGAAGATGAACATGATCCCGACGACAAAGGTAAATAAGCCGTCAATAAGAAACAACCACTAAGAGCGAGTTAGAATCAGTGATGGAATGAGTTGCATGACCAGGGGAGCCATACCTGCCACTTCTGCAATCCCGATGACTCTGGAATTTTAAAGATTGCACCTGCAAGGAGGCCACCGATGCCACTGGAAAAGTAATTGCCAATGTACACCAGAGTTACTCGCATTGCCATCTCTCTTCTGGTATAAAACGACGCAAGAATGGTCAAGGATGCAGCAAGATATCCAGCCTCCCACATACCCAGAATGAACCTCGTCGCATAAAAGCCCGCCAAATTATGAATCGCCGTCTGAGCTGTCGCAACTGTTCCCCAGGCAAAGATCTGGATGGTGAGCCAAAGGGCGGGTCCAATCCTCGAAAGAACCATGTTGAAGGGAATCTCAAAGACAACGATGGCGGCGAGCATAAGTTGGTTTCCATAGTTGACGTTGTTATTGTCGATACCAAGGTCTTTCGTGAAGCTCGTAGTCAGGGCGTAGGAGAGGTTTCCTTTGTCGAGTTGAAGAGCGAAGAGACCCAGCATGAGCATGGGTAGGATCGTAAAGTCCAGTCTAACATAAGTTAGTCGTCGGCCAGTATTGAGGGGACGGAATGGACTGGCTTTCTTCGTAAGTGAGCTTCGGCCTTTGGAGTCCAGTCGGCAACTATGAGAGCCTCCGAAGATGGTTGGCCTTTAGGGATCTTCTCAGTTGACATGTTAGGTGAAGCCTCTGCTTGAGTCGCGGCCTCTGGCCGGGTAGAAACTTGAGTGACCATTGTATTGTCGCCGGGACTGAACGCTTCTCGGGACTGACTGATCTGTTGTTCTGTCTGGTATAGATTGCCGACATCCGGCCTTCTATAAGTCTTGACTGCATTAGCCAAGACACGATAGCTCAATCCCAGGTTGATGGCGCAATTCTTTGGTGTTGTTGTGGCATCGCATGGAAAACCCCAAACTCGAATCAATGTCAGTATCGGCAGCCATCGGCCATAGGAAGTGGTTTCCGATGGCCGATGCAGAGAATTGGAGATGAGCCATGGCATCAGAACTGTGGCAGATGACGCAAGATGGAGAAGGGCGCTAATGCTCACCCCAAGACTCAAGCAGATGCTCGATTTCAAGTGCCATACGACGTACAACAAGATTTGAAGGTCTTTTTATTTACTTGGATACTTTCGTATGCCCATGGGGATCAATTCGCTGTAAATAGATGCTGAATCGAGGACAAGTCAACATCCCCAAAAATGCCGATCGCATCCAACTGGGCCAAGTTGAAATCCGCATTTACACACGCCGCTTCCGTATGACCATCTTCCAGGCGATATTCCGGGTAAGCATGAGAAGGAAACTCAAACTTGAGCTCCTTGAGAGAATGGCCAAGTTTTTCAAAGGCGTTGCGGGGACTCTTGTCCTCAGCTGGAGAGCTGATGGCGCTTCCAGCGCCAGCGAAAGGTCCGGAAGCACTTAAGACTTGCTCGACGTATTCCGAGACTGCCTCAATGATGGCGTCCAAGGTATCACAGTATTTTCGGATGGCCGAGTTCCGCTCCGCTGCCGCGTATAGGGTTGATGAGCAAACGCGAAGGTCATTTGCTCTCGCTGGAGTCCAGAGACTGGGGACTTTGGATACGACGTAGCTGGGCGCGTCAGTCCATTGTCTTCCTAAGCTCATATGTCCACAAACTCACCATATTGTCGTCCCAGCTACAAAGACAGAGTTGATCATGGTAAAAGAATATCCAAGACACCGCTTGAGGCGAAGCTTCTTGAACAGTTGACACACACCGCCCGCCGCCTCTAGGCAAGTTTTGATCAAATAGTCTGAGTGATGTAACGTGGAAAGGAGCGGTTCGATAAGTATGCAGACTGATTTCTTAACATGTAGCTGTAAAAAGTCGTAATCTGGTGCACTGTAATCGGGGAAAGAGGCCTCGAACTGGTATAAACGGTCGAGGAGGGGAGGAATTTGCTCCCGGTCTATTGATTCCTGATCAACTCGGTATAGCTGAGTGAAGGCGTTCGAATTGATCCTGCCGAGCTGGATTATTGAGATGAAAACCCTTGTATCAAGTGGTCTTTGTGATTCACGTTGCGACTCTGAGCGGACCACGTCGTCACTGCTTGGGAGTATCGGATGTGTCGTAGGTGCTGGCAGCTTCGTATCTATGTCGTGATCTGAAAGGCTGAAGGGGCGCTTGAGAGACCAGCAAATGTTCCGCTCTATGACATACACAGCCCAGAACAAACATCGATGCCGCTCGACAGCCACAGGGGCAAGACTGGTGTAGTGATGTTCTCGATGGAGGTCGGCGTCGATGGCTGTGCGGACAGCTGATCCGATGAGATACCAGACCTCGGACGAGAAACAGGCGCGGAGCTTGTAGAGTACAGTCCAAAGAAGCACTTCGGTTTGTGTGACCAAGTCCATCGCCTCGATTGAATCTCGAATCTCCAGTGCCCTGGTGAAGTAGGTTTCTGGACGTGGTCCTGGTGAGACCCCAGTGAGTTGCATGACTGCCGCTCCGATGGCACAGGACATGTAGAGTCGGAGGAGTTTCACCCGATCCAAGTCTGTCGATACTGTAGCACCAGAACCTAAATCATTCGTCTGAAGAATTTCGGTGTAGTCGCAAAAGGGCACGCGTCGGTGCATGCTTTCCAGATATGTCGTCAGTATCTGCCGTCGAATCTCTGGATCTGCCTTCCATATGGTCTCCTGATGACGTGTCTCCTGTAGCTCATTACTAGTACCGATGCTTCTCTGCTGAGAGTCTCTTGTGGTAGGTAATGTCGTAGAAATTTCGGGCGAGAATCGTGGAGTCTGTCTCGTCCTCTCCTGTGGAGGCGGCTCTTGGGTTGAGTCGTAGCTTGGATCCCAATCATCATCCTGCTGTGACAAGACCGGGCTCCCTTCATCATAAGTCGTCCGGCTAGGTGCTTGGCTCTCCAGTATTTCGATCCTGTTGAGAAGCTCCTCCTTTGATAGTGTGCCCAAACGTCTCATCGAAGGTGTGGAGATTCTGCTGCAGGGGATGTTGGCGGCTTCGCAGTTTGAGCAGGCGGGGAAGCCGACGCATCGTTGCTTGCGTCGATGGCAACGGAGACAAGCCTTGACAGTCGCACCTCGTTTCTTTTGCACGCCGCTGGTCTCCATTGTGTTACTGTCTTTCTCGCCGAATGGCGAATACTAATCTTCTCTACTGTCGGGGTTATGGACTGTTTTGAGGGACGTTTGCGATGTCGCAACGAAGAGCCGAAATAGCGTCATTTGATCGCGAATCACAACATGGGTTAAGCCTATTAGAGCAATGTTTGTATTCTGCTAAACCAATTAGAAGCGAGAAACTCTTCCCCGCATTTTGTGGTGCGTGTGAGCTGCAATTGCCAACCATCCTCGCTTCGTCCTCTTCTGCACGAGGTCACCTGTGCCCCGGTAGCTCACCCTCCCAATGGCTTCTCCCGCATGGTGAGAGTGACAGCCAATGCTAAAGTGATACATCCCACAGATAAAACTACCAAGTGGCTGATCAGTGTGGGAGCCGTCTTGTCGGCGTAGATCGACGTACCGTTTGAACAGGCAATCGCCCGGATATACGCCTTGGACACCAAAACCCAGAGATGGTCTGGAAGGTTCTGAGTATACTCAACGTTTGATGTTACATTTTTAATGATCTTAATGTTGTTAGTATGTCCATAGTTTCATGGAGGACTTTAAAGCTTCACACACCTCGTCTCGACCTTCAATCTCACGAAGCAGTTTCTCCAACCCATGCCTTAGAGCGTAGTTGATCGTGGCCGTGGAGATGCTCGCACCCATCAGAACTCCGATGTTTTGCGCAAGAAACCATGAAGCTCCGGCAATGGCTATCTCAGACCGGTCCAGAGATGCTGCGAGATGTACGAAAGTCGTGGATTGTATGACACCCATACCGGTGCCGGGTAGGGCGACAAGCAATGCGTCAAACCACCGTGTACTCCCTCTCCAGCGGAGAAAGATCAGGGAGAAGCCAACTAGGCCGACAATATTTCCAAAAGCAGTCAGCCCTTTATAACGTTGTGTCTTGGTGATTAGTCGTTGGCTAGTGATTGTCCCGAAAGCATTGCCGACCACCACTGCGACAATCCGACTGCTGCTAGACGCAATGGACTCCCGCCCGATGACTTGGAAGTAAATGGGAATCGTGTAGAGCAACTGACATAACGTTAGTATCCATCTCTTCGTTGCCATACTCTCACCGGCTACCTACTCCAAATTGGCCAGCCGCCTGGAAGCACACGATCGAGTACGATGTCAAAACCTCTCGTTTGAAGATGAGCTCCAGCGGCAGAATTGGCTCTTTCGCGTAGTGCTTTTCTATGGCGCAGAAAAGGGATAGCGAGAGCACAAATGCACCAACCAGGCTATAGAAGACGAAGCCTAGGCTATGCTTGGTGCAAAAATCTAACGACAAAAGACCGGTGAGAACAGTAGCAACAAGCATCGCTGCTCCTGCAAAGTCGACTCGGGATATCTTGGACCCGGTGGGTTGTGAGTCCACATCCTCTTCAAGGACTTCTTCCTTTGGCTCGGGCAGTTTCCAGAGCACAAGAGCAAGCCCAGCTAATGCTACGGGAAGCTGGATAAGGAACGGCCTGCGTTGGAGTTAGTCCCGTCGACAGCTTGGGCACGCGCTTCTGGCAAACTCACCAACGCCAGCCAACGCTGCCAGCAAGCCATCCTCCGATTGGTCCTCCAAGAGACCGGGCTATTGTGGCCGTCAAGTTGACATAGCCTCGATACTGCGCTACTTTCGGCAGCGGAATCACGTCTATACACTTGAGCAAGCTGGTACGTAGCCAATCCGGGAGTGCAACTCACCAGCAACAATTATTGAAGTCAATGCAATCTTTCCGGCGCTTCCTATTCCGCTGATAGCACGCCCGAGAAGTAGATGCCAGTAGCTCTGACCAACCGCACTGTAACCAAGAGTGAGTGTCGTTGCCATCGTTGAGAGCGTTCGACTTACACGAGTAGGCAGCCCATTCCAAAGATAATCCAGCAAAATACCAGGCAGACTTTTCTTCCATAAATGTCACTCAGCTTTCCATACTATGCACCTCGTAAGCATGGATTTCTCAATGGGCACTCTTGTTCTCACCAAGGGTTGGCTCGCCGATTGGGCCAGCGTGTAGATGGTTAAGAGCCACGCCGCAGAAGACAAGGCGTTGAACTCAGACGCGATGCGCTGATTAGTTGCAATTACCACCGATGAAACAACATTTGACAAGAAGATGCCTGGTTTATTTCAGTGAATACGATTCTTTTGTGAAGTAGGTATGGAGGACATACCCGCCAGGAGCATCGGAAAGACCACCAACGTGATGCTAGAAGCTGGTGTTTCATCTTCTGGGGAAACCGTCAACGCTTGTTTAAACCCTGGGGGTATTCTCACTTACTACCATCATCACGATGAGGCGATAACAGGGGAGTTTGCTCGTCTACTTCGACGATTGTGTTGTCCTTTTGCGCAACCATTTTTGCTATTCACCAAAAGGGATAGCGCATTCGAGACCTGGGTGCACAATTCGGAGCAAAAGTCTATAGGATTCTACAATATTTTGCGAATTGGAGAATGTCCTTGCTGTGTCCCTAACTGCCGACGGCTGTAGCACATAATGACCCATGTAAAGCCAACGCAGCGCCGGCTCCAATGGAACAAGGGTGTCAAAAACCCGCCGCTCCGATGCAATCGGGCGCCGAGGTGGCCGACCGTCGGGTATCGGAGCATCGGCGATCGGAGTCACTCCACTTGCATCATCGGCCCTGTAACACCATTAGTGGGCTTAACACTGAAAATGCTGTCTAGCTTATTTAGGTGATTTGTGTCGAACCGCCAATTCGGCTGTCCATGTCGGTTTCACCACTGATTCCTCTACAACACTGCCGTCAACATGTTTGCACTCACGGCAGGGTTGTTGCTCTTTGTGCAGGCCGCGCTATGCAGCCGGCCCAACATTGTCTTCATCCTGACCGATGACCAGGACTTGCATATGGAGAGCGTCCAGCACATGCCTCACCTTACGGTTCGTATGTAAGAATTGGCTGGGCCGAAGTCAACTAACAAATTATTCCAGAACCTGATCGTCAACGAGGGTACGAGTTACAACCAACATTTCTGTACTGTAGCCTTATGCTGCCCCTCTAGGGCTACTCTCTGGACTGGTCAAGCAGCTCACAACCACAACGTGACCAACGTCTCCCCACCTCATGGTGGATATCCCAAGGTGGTCCAGCAAGGAATCAATGACGATAATCTCTTTGTTTGGATGCAAGAAGCCGGATATAATACCTACTACACTGGCAAGCTATGGAACTTTCACACCGTCGACAACTTCAACCAGCCCTATGCCAAAGGCTTCAATGGCTCTGACTTTCTTCTTGATCCGTTTACCTACCAATATTGGAACGCCAATATTACACACAACGGGGAAGAGCCCGTGAGCTATGCAGGCCAGTACTCGACGGATGTCATCGCTGAGAAGGCTCTTGCTTGGCTGGATGAAGCCTTGGAAGAGCCAGACCCTTTCTTCCTGACAGTCTCACCAATCGCACCTCATTCCAATTGGGTCATTGATACGGAGCGAGATCTCTCGTACCTAGAAGAACCGAAGTCTGCCCCGAGACATCAGCATCTGTTTTCCGACTATGTCATTCCCAGAGAGAAGAGCTTCAACGTGGTAATCGACGGAGCAGCCGGTTGGGTTGGGGATCTACCTCCGTTGAACGAGACAACCTTGACGTATAATGATCACTATCAAAGACAGCGACTTCGTGCACTTCAGTCAGTCGACGAAATGGTTTCTGAACTTGTTGGCCGTCTTGTGAAAGCTGGACAACTGGACAATACATACATCTTCTACACAACAGATAACGGATATCACATCTCGCAGCACCGAATGAACCCTGGAAAAGAGTGTGGTTATGGTATGAATGTCAATTTTCCCGTGACGAATTGCGATGCTGATATTATCTAGACACTGATATTCACATTCCCTTTTTTGTTCGCGGCCCAGGTATCCCTGCAGGAGGGTCTGTCGACGTGGTCACTACTCACACAGACGTTTCCTCAACCCTTCTCCAAATTGCCGGCGTTGACAAGGATACCGACGGAGCCATCATGCCGCTGGGAGATTTAAAGATCTATGCAGGCAGACATGAGCATGCTGTGATTGAGTACTGGGGCGCCGTAAGTCGTTCCATCTTTTGTGAATACCAGACGCTCATGATTCTAGGCTGTCCCAGAGGGAATTTACGGCGGTCGCAGTGACCGGCATCGCGAGGCTGGAGTTTGGCAAAATGTTTATCTGAACAACACTTTCAAGGGGCTGAGGGTTGTGTCAGACGAGTACAGTCTTTATTACTCGGTTTGGTGTACAAATGAGACGGAGTTCTTTGACCTCCAGGTATGTGCCACCCGAGCCAAGAGGAGGGAGAACCTAGCTAATAATGACCAGTCCGACCCTCACCAAACCCTAAATATTGCGGCTTCCAGCAAGTCACGCTCAGCATATCAGCTTTCTAGCCGCCCCCTGGAGCAGGTACTCCTGCGCCTAAATGCCCTCATCATGGTCCTCAAGACGTGCAAGGGCCAGACCTGCATACAGCCTTGGACAAGTTTGCATCCCGATGGAAGTGTCAACAGTCTAAAGATGGCGCTTCAGAATAGGTTTGATGATTTTTATGAGTCTCAGCCGCAGATGTGGTTTATGGAATGCCCGGCAGCATACATTGCCGAGGTAGAGAATCAAGAACCTGTCATCGCGTTTGCAGAAGGGTTGAATAAACAGGAGGCTGGGTTTGACTGGACAAGGCATTGGCAATATTTCACGTAGAACAAGTTAAAAGACGACAAATGTCTTTTTTTTTTTTTTTTTCTGTTGACTGCAATGGTCATTCTTGGAAATTTCGAGAGGTGGGTTTTTGAAGCAGACTCTCTTGTGGGAATAAACTATGAGCACCATTCGTGAGTAAATATTGACATGAGGCCCAATACCGCACAGACTTGTGGCACATTTACACCTCGGCATATTCCTCTTGTTTACCATCACATTGCTTCCCATGATCAAGTCCTTGCCTAGGGCGGCCAAGGTTGATTGCCGGTTGCTGCCTAGAGCGCCCAAGCGAACTAAGTTGAACACAGCCCTTACCAGAGCCTCATTCTTCCCAGAAGGGGAAGAATGAGCTACTTGGTAGCTTCTCCACCGAGTTGTCACAGCGTGCTGCAAACTTAGGCGCCAAGCTGAGACACTATACTTTAATGTAGCGCCAAAGTCCATGTGTTGGGGGTCTCGAACGTCAGGGCGGACTGTGGCTGCCAGCCATGGGGACTTGACGGTCCAGGTGACCGAGGCTCAGCGGCAAGCCACCCGAATACAAACGGAGAAGAACGACTGTATAAGTGACAGGGGTGCTGCTGTGCAAGAGGTAGCTAGGACTCCTTGGCCCAACAGACAGAAATCATTCTCATTTCACCTGTTTACTTTTTCAGAAGTCTAACAATGACAGGCCAACGAACACCTAGGCAGGAAGCCAACGACGAGAATGGAAAGGCCGAAGTGGCCAAGTTTTTCTTCTCTCTCGTTGTTCTTGGACTTGCTGCAACCCTCATTGCAAAGACCGGCGATGGAAAGCTGAGAAACGCCGCCATAGGCAACCTTGTTGTAGTAATTCCCGCACTGATTCGTACACGGGAAAATACCAGTCCTAGCTAATCCCGTCTTATATAGTCTATCGTATCACCGTTCACTGCAATTCGCCTTTCTCACGGCCATTGGACAGCCGGAGCACGATGGGGATTGGTGTTTGCTACGTCCACATGGCTCACAGCCTCTGTCTTCATGTTCATCGGGGCTGCCACTACGGAGGTTGACCTTGATAAAAGATCGATTCAACCTCGGACCTCAGAGTACTCGAATCAAAATCTGCCACGGGGCATGGGGGATTTTGTCAAGCTTGGGGTTGAGTGGGCTGCAGAATTGGAGAGCATTGCGTACGCTTGCGCCATATTCTCTTTGCTAAACTTGTGAGTTTCTCTACATTTTCTCTCCCCCTTTGACCTATGTGGCATTATGGGACTAACTATTTGTCTTGTTTGGTAGTTTGACGTGCGTGCTTCAGTGGTGGTTCGACATGATAAAGGGCAAAAAGGAGCGAGAACTGGAGGCTGCGGCTGGAGTTGAGAACCAATCGAGGGACCGCCAAAGACGAACTAGATAGGCATATATAAAGATGGAGAGCATCTAAGTAGAGAAGTAATTTCTTGCTTTTCGTTGAATGAAGTTCTGACTGCTCTACCGACTTGGATTGGGTCGACACATGGCCTGTGCAAATCTTGAAGACTCTAAGCCAGCTGCTACAATATTAAGCCTTTCGATGTTTGCTATTGCGACGGAGGGCTCCTTGCCCGGCATGAACATAAATAGATCGTCGAAGGATCCATGGATTTTCGATCTGAGGAATCAGTCGGTGTCTCATTGTTCTATCTGCCTCTGAGGCCAGGATATCCAACCAATGTATTTCGAGTCAAGGTGCGGCTGGATACCCTCTATAATATGATGTGCCCATCCTTTCATAAACCAAAAGCATTCGACAGTCTGGATCAGGACTGCAAAATGGCCCAAAAGTAAAAGGGCCTGAGGTATCATGTTGTTGACTTGGTGAAGGAAGTCATCCTCCAAAAGCCATAGCCAGCGCATAACAATGTGCATCTTTCCATGGGTGTCACTCTCTGGTTCTTCGGCAGTTCCGTATACACCACGGAAACAATCGATAAGTCCTTCGCAGATTCCTTTGAGATTCTCGAGTCCTGGATCTTGGCAGCCGGCGATTAGTTCGTCCAGGCTGGACATTGGCCCTTCCCATGGTATGTATCCTTGTTTGTCTTCTATTTGCGGTAGCTTTGTTGTAATTTCTGGAGGGAAGGGGCCGAGAACACCGGAAAATATTGCTGGTAGACCCATAGTCTCGATGACGATGCGAACGCCTCGAAAAAGATTCCACCAGGCAACCTTGGTGCCCGCAGCGACAAGAAGGAAGTGATTGTTCCCTGGCGGCTTTGCAAAGGTATAATTACAAACTAGAACGGTCGCTATGTATAGCGCCGAACAGTTCTTTCGACTGACATGGGGGAGAAGCTCTGTGACTTGGCGCAAAGCCACGGAAGCATGAGCCTCGGCAAGCTCCTCGTACTTACTTGCCTCAATGGCCCGTAGCCGTGATAGATGGAGTGCTGACATGGCAAGCATGAGTCGGAGGATATAATGATGCTCGAAAGCGAGACGCGGCACTTTGTCATGCCAGAGGACGTCATCTCCAAGTGTGAGTGAAGTGGTGGTGATGAAGTGGTAGAAGAGCTGCATCTCTTGAACATTCAAGGGTAGCTCGGGCCCGGGTGCGGATAAGTCGGGTTCGCGTAATTCGGACAAGCCAGGTGTGGATTTAAGAGCCTGATCATCAGGACTTGAAGTCCACTTCAGGGGCCGACCGCGCCTCCTCGGGGCATTGGCAGCCGGCAAGGAGGCAGATGCGTTGGCGGGATTAAAGTCACAAGGGATTGAGCAGCGAGAGCAGTTCCTGCAAACGGGCTTATTCTCATCACACTGTATGCGTGTCAGGATGCATTAAGCTTGGCCTGCAGGAGGAACTCACCTTGACCCTACGCTGCTTGCAGTTGCGGCAGCCGTTGCGGGACTTCTTGTGCGACCTGCGCTGTGTGGGACGGCATGGACACCGCGAGGAGGAATGCACATGGTCGATAGGTTGATCTGCGCTCATGGTGGCGGGCGGGCGTTGGTTGGACAAGGGGGGGTGATGGTTATTTGCATCAACAGAAGCGAGAGAAGAAGTACGATAAATCCAAACATGAGGTGAGACACTCCACATTGAGGGGATGGAACAACTTGCCTCCACTTGATGGTTGCACTGACTCGCATGATGAAAGGGAGAGGCAGGGGCGCCGAGAGAACTGCCGGGGCTTGGAGGCTAATTTCCAGCAGCTTGGATGGATGTGGATTACGTATGCAGGGGAGACTAGCTGAGTGGTCGTATTGGTTGTCTGGGTGGTGTGGGCGGTCCTATTTATCGTGTTCAATACGATATTAAATACGACAACTGCTTCCCCAGGCCAAGACCGGTCGGTCATAGCAGCAAATATTAGACTTTTTTTGCTCTTGGCCTTGCCGCTGTAATAATCCCGAAATGACGTTTCGTGCAGACGGGCCCATTTCTTAGTTCCACTTGGTATTCTTTCAGACAAACTACCCGTAGTTGTCGTCATTGGTAGATATTGTGTCCGACGACCCCCAAGGCACAATTATTATATAAAAGTCAAGGTGCATGAACCTGGAAGAGAAAATGGTCACTGTCTTGGATCAGCAGTCCATCATGGCCTCCCTCTCCGCAAACATGACCCGCTGCGTCGCCTCGACCTTTGCAACCCCAACACTCCTCGGAGCAGAGTTTTTGTCTATCGAGGCCAGTGTCGTGCCCAACTACAGTTTTGACGTTCCGAAAGGATGGACTTACTCGCAGCCGGCCTTGAACGTTGAGAATGTCACCTTTTGCAACGTCACCGTCACGTACACGCATCCAGGCCAGAACGATACCTTGCATGTTGAAGCATGGCTGCCCACTGAGGAGAACTACAATGGACGACTGCAGGCTCTTGGAGGTTCGGGATGGACGCCCGGACGGTATATCTTGACCTACGCGGGAATTATCAATGCCGTTGCCAATGGCTTTGCCTCTGTCACCACCGATGCTGGAATTCCCGACTCCCCGAACCCTTTGGATTGGCTTCTGACTAGCCCTGGAAACCTCAACACCAACGCCTTGCAGAACTTTGGCCAGGTTTCTCTCAACGACGAGGTGAGTGTACACCCCTACTAATCCAATCAGTTCTCTGGATGCATATTAACTACATGTTTCTAGGCGGTTATTGCCAAGTCACTCATCAAGAGTCTATATGGCAAAGCTCCATCATATTCCTACTGGAACGCCTGTTCACAGGGCGGCCGCCAAGGAATGAAGCTTGCTCAGCAATATCCTTCTGCATATGACGGCATCATCGCTGCTGCACCCGCAATCAACTGGGCCGAGTTTTATATCAACTCGATCTGGCCGAGCTTCTACATGGAAGTCACTCAGCAGTTCCCTCGCGACTGTGAGCTGAATGAAATCACCTCGCTCGCCATCTCAGCCTGCGATAAGCTGGATGGAGTTGAAGATGGCCTCATCGGCGACGTCGACGGCTGTCGCAAGAAGTTTGACCCCTTCAAGCACGTTGGCAAGTCATTCAACTGCTCAACCACCGGTTCGAAGCTCAAGATCAGCCACGCCGCTGCGGCGGTCGCCAATGCTTCCTGGAGTGGTCCACGGTTCTCCAATGGAAAGTTTTTGTATCATGGCTACGACATTGGCGCCGACCTCCCTACCATCGCCCCGACAAACTGTACCGGGAAGGTTTGCACTAGCGCCGGCCGAGCGAATGTCGTCTTTGCCTACCAGGCCTTCGTCAAGAAGGATGCCACGGCTACGCTCACCAACATTACCCACAAGGAGTTTGACACCATTTACAAGGCTGTCAAGCAGGTCTTTGCCTCGAATCTCGAGACAAATGAGATTGATTTGCGGGACTTCAGGGATGCAGGAGGCAAGCTCATAACCTATCATGGATTGGTAAGAATACTACGCTGCTGATGCATACCAACAGACAAGCTAACAACTCTCAGGCTGATCAAAGCATTTCCCCCGGAGGCACCCTTAGCTACTACAAGCAAGTGTCTGACTTTGTCGGTGATATCACTTCCTTCTACAAGTACTACCGCGTTCCTGGTCTCGGACACTGCTGGGGTGGTAACGGCGGCCAACCCGAGGCTCTCTTCTCCCAGCTCCAAGCCTGGGTTGAGAATGGTACAGAGCCAGAGTACACGCCTATTGTTGTGACGAAGCCAGACAACTCGACTCAGCAGCAGATTCTGTGCCCTTACCCTCAGAAGCCTCTGTTTGATGATTCCTGCACTAAGGTCAACTCGACGGCGTGCTGGTCTTGTAAGAAATAGTTCGTGGACTTGCCCTTGTGTACGAATAATACAGGTGCTTTCGAAGCACTGAACCAAACGGCCTCACGGTTTATTATCGACAATTCAGATATTGTATAGATCTACGCCTCATGCACTTCGATTCTTTTCTCCTGTTGGGTTCATTTCCGGCATGGCGACCTTCGCATTGCACCAATCTGTTTCTTTGGTTTTCAGCTTGTTCGTCTCATAGTTGTGTAAATATAAATATGTTTTCACGCAGCTTCGGTTTTTTTGCCTCTGCTTGCGATCTATTCTCGCCATGAAACTGTCTCGAACCTGTTCTGGCTTTTAATAGTTGAGTTAAGAATCCACTCTTCACTACGATCCTGACGGATCAAACGCTCATAGACAACGCGTCTAATCAAGATGGAGAATATCGGCGTAATAAACCGTGGTCTGACCATTTTGATTTCTCATCTACTGGCTATGTGATTGAATGGGCACAACCAAGCCTCAATAGTGCTTGGTGGAATGTCCAACTTATGGCGAACTCAATTACGTCGCCCTCTGCGTGTTGTATTATTAGGCTCGGTGCCAGTATCAAGGCATGAATTGCATTCCTTGTTTCTATATCTAATGCACTCTCCGACCCGACGAGACGAGCCTGCAATGGGTTTTTAGATATCGTTTACCAAGTTAAACAAGAGACATATCCATGAACCTTATTGCCGTTTGCATAATGACGTCCCAGAGAGGAGTTATCACGAAATCAAAGAACACGGTAATAAAAAAGCGGCAGCATTAGAAATCAGTACCGCAAAACACCGTAACCTAGGTAGGTAATGAATGATCCTCATTCAGAGCTAAGAGAATGTGTGCCCCATTCCAGCACGCATTTAATCATCAAACAGGGTTTTAAAGGCACTCATCCAGCTATATAGTAATGCAATAAATACTATACTCTCTCTGATGAGAACATAGGGTAGCAATGTTGACTGTGTTGTCTTGTCTGACTAGGTAGTTCATAGACATCCGAGAGGCCATGGTACCCAACCCTCTCTTTCTTTTCCGGATTAGCAAGCGCCGACTGACATTCGGCACCTAGTCCCCGACCATGATGTGTTACGGCCCCTTAATTCGATATCCATCAATTCTTTGAGCCATCAAACAATTGCACCGACTTGGCTTAACGGCCCCTGCCCCAAGAATGGCCTAGTCACCCGGGCCTTTCAGGAGAGTCATCCGTGCTTGCTTGACAAGGGGCGCACTCTTTGGGGAGAGTCACTCAGCCATTTCCCACGTCGCAGCCTGCAATTGCAGTATAGTCAAGAGCCATGCGAGGTGGCTGTGAGAATCATTTCAGATGAAAATGGGGCTATAGGCTACCCGCAACGCTACTCTCATGGTCTGGAAGAGAGTTGCACAACTGGGATTGGTCACATCGTAATTGTGATAGCTTGGCTAATCTAACGGTTCGTGAGCTCCCTTGCGTAGATGCCCTGTGCGCCATGATACCGAGGTTGATCGTCCGGCCAGGTTGACGGGATCGGCGTCACTGACTGTTGGTCACGGCAATAATGAGCATGGCGTTTTACGCAAAGGAAATAAACAGGAATTAAACTCTACTAAGGAAGAAAATGACGAATCTGGGTATTCAGCTAAACTAGGAGGCCTCTCCGCAATAGGTCATTGTGGGTCTTGGTCCGGCTTGAGATGTTGAATCGTATTGAATACGATTATTTGACCCTTTTCTTATCAGCGCGACAGACAAGCCTCGATTATAAGAATCTTTCTCCTCTCAACTCCTAATTACAGTTATAGATTGGACTGTTTTATTCTTCTGACCCCCTTTCCTTTTTCTATAGCATATTCTCCTCTCACTCTTTTCTTATCACTCCTTTTTCACAACAACACACCATCGCAATCATGTCCCACAACCAAGAGTGGCAGAACAGCCTCTGCGATTGCTCCCCTTGCGATTCCTGTCTTCTTAGCACCTTTTTGCCATGCATTCGCAAGTCCATTATGCCCATTATCGATGCTACGATATCTAAACGCAGCATCTTTCAGTCTTTGGGCGTACCTCGCAACGTATGCGAAACGCCCCCAATGTTCCCGTCGAGAACACGAACTCTGAGTGTATGATTTTCTGCGGAATCCAGTCTTTTACTGGCTGTGGGTGGATGTGAGTCATTTTTCGCGCTTGATTCTGCCGCATATCCGCTAACCATGCATAGTTACAATATGATGAGACGTGGAGAGATTCGTGAAAAGTATAGCATTGAGGGAAGTGGCATGGGCGATTGCTGCACCTCATTCTGGTGCCTCTGCTGTGCTCTGGTTCAACAGGACAAGGAGGTTCGGGCGAGACAGGCCCAGGGCCCCAACACCCAGGGTTACCAGCCTGTCAAAGAGGGCATGAACATGCTATAAGCTTCTGATGGATTTCTTTTTTTTCTTTATCTGGATAGTGTGCTGAGCATAGTTTAGGAATGGTGTCGATTAATAGTCTGCTTAGCTGTCGAACTGTGTTTTTGAGATTTCAGTAGAATTAGCTTCGAGGTATCTCATAAAAAGCAGCGGTAGAGGGTACGACCAGGTTAATTGTGACTCCTTTGTCTCTCACCCTTCTCAACGGGTAATTTCGACATGTTGTATATATGTCAAGACGACCTTACTCATACGCTCTCCTCCAAATCAGTCTCCCACCATCCAAATCCGTGGTCAAGGCTATCCTCCCGACTTCCTCCAAAGAATGAACATCACATATTCGAACCTCCGTTTTCTTCAACCTGCTTAAACGGTCTGAACCACTCTGCCCGGAGTGATCCTGAGGCACGTCAATAAACGGCGAGTCTCGTGTCAATCCCGCCACACCGCTCAAGAAGTCGGGAGCACTGATAATTGCGCGAATGCCAACGTTGGCGATGGCGGTAACAAAAAGTACTATCGTCGAGAATAGCCAGACGGAGAACCAGGGCTTGTGGAGGGCGTAAACGCTCTCTGTGAACTCGGACCATGTTGCGGTTGTGTTCTTCCACATGATATTACGGTTCTTGAGGCTCGTACCATCTGCACCTGTGAGGACCGTGGAGTTGAACGTGGCCGTCACAAACGTATTTAAGGCGGTGGCAAATCGGGCTTCGAATGCATGCAAAGGAACATTAGTAAAACAGCCCGGAGAGTCAGTCGGCAAGGCCATGCGTCCAAGAGTCCTGGGTGGATCCTTGAGATATATCTCTATCAAGCCAGGTCTTCCTATATCATAATCCGAGGTCGTGAAAGGAAACTCCCAGGTTGTCCCCCTGAGAATGGCGTAGTTGGATAGAGCTGTCAGATTGCCAGACATTGGAAACCCTGGTGTGTGTCGAATCCGAGCAGCTCTACAGTTCTGGTCATCCAATACCGTCAATCTCGTGCAGCGAACCTGGACGTCAACGTAGGACGTGCTGACATCGCATGTACGCAAGAAGACCCTGTTGTCAAAGGGTCCCTCGCAGTCTCCCCCAAGAATAAGCTTCAGCTTCGTGGTAGGTTCGGTATCATTGATGGGGTAATATGAAAGCCAGGCATGTTCCTCAATGATCTTGGTATCGTTGACCGTGTCCAAGAAAATGTTGGGCCAGGTTTTTATTGGGAAACCACTTTGATACTGGGAGGTGAGGTCATCGCTCACATTGTGAAACCTAAGCTTTCGTGCTGTAGGGGTGAGCCAGGTCGATCCGTTAAAAGGTTTTCCGCACGAAAGCGTCATGTAATGGGACCGTACTATCATGGTGGAGTTGCCAGCTCGAGATGTCGAGCCCCCACGGATAGGGATACCGATAAATGACGCGTACGATACCACCCTATCGGTGGGAACTTCAACCCAGGCTTGCGGACGGTCGGAATCGTAGTGTGGCAGTAGCTCTAGGAACGGGACCCGTACATTGCGCCACAGATCTTGCTGCACAATACGGGCCGCTTGCCACCTGCCCCCAAGACTCTGGACAGCGCTGTCGAAACTGTCACTAGAACCATTGGCATGAGAAAGCAACACATCTGGCGTTGAAAATACTGCAGCGACGTTATTTCTTAGGTTGAAGATAAAGTCCTCCCGTACGCTTGTCCCCAAGAATGGGCTCATGTCACCTCCAGAGTTACCCTGATATAAAGGATTCATATCAGAAATGTTACTGCCGAGATAGTGCATAGCGGGAATCTGTATGGTGGTAGAATTCGGGAACAGGCCGATAGACCGGACAGCGGCTTGTCCTCCAAGGGGACTGAGACACCAGATGGCGACAATAGCGAATGTCCAGACGTGGGTGCCTCCAAATAAGGCCAAGTTTATGAATGCCGAGATAGTGGTCTGGCTGGTCGAGAGAAACTCCAGGGTCCCGAGAGTTGAACCCTTTTCGGCACGGTAGAGCGCCAGGGTCTTGAGAAATGGCCCAAGAACTGCCGCGAATGAGATAGGCCAGAGTGTTGAAGCAACTTGGAGAGCTTCTCGGACGTTATTGCCAAACGAGCTCTCTTTCTGGTTGTGGAGAGATGCCACAATACCTAGTAGCACTGGGCCTAAATTAGCTTGCAATTAACAAGGGGAATGAGGACATGGTACCAGTATATAGGATAGGAATCGTTAGTAAGACTCCTGGAACCCCGATTGTCCATAACCGAGAGGGCGATTGCTCCTTCAAGGTTCCATGCGGCTTTTTTTGAGACTCGCTGCTGGCATCGTTTTCCTGCCCTGGCGTCTCCGCCTCGGACGCGAGGTTTTGCAACTCAACGTAAGATGGGCGAGGCATCGTTGGGCGGGTAGTTGTCCAGGGCAAGGCGAGTGATGAGTGGGAAAGAGGCCAGAAAGGTGGCGTTGCCGAGGCGTCGTGATTTACTCGGCACTTGAAGCAGAAAAATGGTTGGCTCAGCTTTGCCAAGAAAAATGACGCCTGTGTGCGGTTGACAGGGGGCGAGGGCTGTTGGTCCTGCGATACTCCTGCAGCAACAGTCTTTTTGACGAATGAGCGGCTGCCGAATAAGGGTTTTGTGTTTCAGAGAAATTACAAAGGACCCAGTCGTTGGTCGATACGTATCGTTGTTCTCGAATGGGCCGTTCTGGCCGCTTTTCGAGAATGGGCAACGGAGATACCAGAGCTGTGCAAAAGTAATAGGCCGCCAGGGACAGAAGCGCTATGGCAGAGGGGTTGAATTTAGTCGTGTCGGATGAACCTGATCTCACATCTAGATTTCAATAAAGCCAGTTGTGCCACCAGTCTGACAGTGCCCTTCGATGCTCCCATCATCGTTAGGGCTAGGGTTATCATGCCTCGTAAAGTTGAACTCCTCCGGGTGATCACTCAGGATGAGCAGTACGAGCCTAAGAGTGGGCGGACAGGCTAGACGCAGTATCTTTATCGGATTAGTTGGGTCATATATCTAGCCATGTGTGGGACAAAACGCACCAAGTGTTTCTTGTTGAAGCATCTGAGGAAGACATAAGGCAATCATTGAACGGCGAGAGCCCATCTGCTGGGAACCGCGTGCCCAACTCAATGAGGCGATAAGTCAGTACCTATAAACTGGTGTGTTTGACGGAGTTTCATTGGTCGGAATAGGTCTTTCAAAGCAGTCTAATTAACTAAGGACCTAACGTACATAATAAGCATATGTGCTATCTAAGTATGTGTGCCACTTTTCTTAACCCTTATTACTATAAACTAAGATAAAAATATAATAAATTTATTTATTAATTAAAACTACTTACTATACTCTTCCCTAGATATCTTAGTTATTACCTAATAGGTCTTTGCATTATAGCCGGGCTGGCTGTAGACACTATAACGCCAAATACCTAGTCGCGTTGACCTCCTTTGACCACTACTCCGCGATGATGTAGCCATTACCTACGCATTAATATCTATCTAATTAATTATTTCTCTTCCTTCCTCTACTATTATGTCACGGCCATGACATACGCTAGGCGGGGAAACCCGGCAGAATCACCTAACTAAGCATTAGGACTAAAAGGACTAAACTTCGCCTATCCCAGTCCTAGGACTAAATACTAGAAATATTAGTCCTACCCTAGACTAAACCTTAACTACTTTGGTCTAGAGGTTAGATAGAAGTATATAGATATACTTATTAATACTCTCTTATATATAAGCTACCTTAGCTATTAATATAACTTAGTTATACTTAATACCTTTAGGTATATTATTAAATATAACTTATATTATATTTAAGACTATATGCTTAATCTCTTGCTAATATAAACCTAATATAGCTAGGTTTATCCCTTAGGAATATACCTAATTATTATATATTAATAGCTCTTATTTAGAGAATTACTTATATTACCTTAAATAATATTAAATATAATAACTACCTAGGCTATTCTTATAAATAATTACTAATAAGTTCTACTTATTAATTATTTATCTATGCTTATTTTTATTTATTAAGATAAGAAAATAGATAATATAAATAGCTCTAATAATAAGAAAGAATAGCTCTAAGCCTAGATTACTACTATAAGCACTAAGATAAATAGATTATATAAACTTATTAAAAGGATAGCTAAGACTTAGCATACTTAGAATATATAATATATAAATAATATCTAGAATATTAATAATATAATAATTATTATTATAAATAAAAAAGATATAAGAGAAATCCTAAAGCTAAACCCCTTAGAATTATTTAATAAAACTACCTATAAACTATTAATATTTCTTACTTAGCTAAGGGCATTTATAATATATTTTCTAATATAGTTCGCTATAGCTTCTAGTAAGGTCTAATACGCCGCGGGAAGACTTAAGAATTATGCCGCCGCTTAGTTTAAACTAGTTATAAGGAAATACCTTATAGTCCTAGGCAGCTAATACTCCCTATATACTTAATACCTTTACTTAAGCTATGAAGCTTTTAAAGCTATGCTCTAATAGGCATTTAAAATAATTAATAAAAGAGTATAAGCTAAAAGAGAAATTAAGGCACTTTAATAAACCTAATCTACCTTAGAATATAAAATAAAATACCTCTAACTTATCTTAAAACTTAATTAGAACTAGGAACCCTTAATATTACTCTTCTTTAATAAACTTAAGAGAAAAATATAATTAAAACTTTATAAAAAAGAATAACTTAATAACCTTATTAATTATATTAGTAAAGTAATTAAAATTAATAATTAATAATTCTTATAAAAAAAACTCTAAAACCCCTAGTTTAATAATAATAAGGGTAATAGCTCTTAGTTTAATATTAACTAAGAAAAAAAGAGGTAATATAATACCTTATATAATATATAACCTAGACTTATAGAACTAAGAGCTATTTAATAAGGACCCTAAGATATTAAATACTATTATTATTATAAGAAAGGCTATAAGGCTAATAAATATAAAAAGAAGTAATAAGATATTTAAGAAAAGTGCTATTAGCTAAAACCCTAATAGCCCCTCTTAAAAGATAAGAAATAAATAAGAATTATTTAAATAAATAATAAACCCTAGATAATTATTTATATAACTAGGATACTTAGAATAACTAAAATAAGATATAATAAAACTAGCCTCTAGCTAAGGGAGGTAACTATGCTATATTACTAGGCATACCTTATAAAGAAATAAGCTAAATATAATTAGAATATTAGGAAGGGATATGCGAGCTAATTATACTAAGTAACTAGGCTACTTAAAGTAAATAAATTATACCTTATAGACCTAGTAACCTAGAAACCACTACCTAAGCCAGAGCCTATAAAGGAAATCACAATAGGTAATATAAGGACTATTACTATGCTTAGGTAATCTAAAAAGCAGCTAGAACCCCTAATGCTAATAATAAAAGAATAAATAAAATTCTAAGAAGCCGCTATAGAAGGATTTAATTATAAGAAATAAATAATAAGGTATAAAGGTAATAAATAAGTTATAATACCTATTATTATTTATTAAAGAGACTGCTAATAGGATAACTCTATATAATGCAAATATACCCTATGCCTATAATACTAGGTCAAAGTATTAAGGGAATATAATAAGATTTATGAAAAGCAATAAGTAAATTAATATAATAAGATACTATGTAATAATTAAATTACTAAAGCTAGTAATAATAATATAAATTAAACTAGGTTTAAAAAGGAAGTATAAAAGCTATAAAAGGAGCTATAAGAAAAATAATCTAATTAATAAAAGAATAAAAAAAGTAATAAAGAATTATAAAAGAAAAATATTACCTTAAACTATATAATAAGAATAATAATTACTACTAGAATAACCTAAGAGAATAATATATCTAGACCGCATAAGAATATATAAATATTATTAATAAGTAAGAGGTTTATATTTAAGCCTATTATAAGGAATTAATAAAAAACCTATAATACCTAAAAGTATTTTTTAATTTATAAGATAATATATAAATATACTTAATATATTATAAATATTTAATTATCTTATAGATATTATATTAATATTATTAATATAAGAAATATTAAAGAGAAAATAAGAATATAATTACTTTCTTATTATATTAATATATTAATTAAATAATAAACCTTATATATATTATAAAATAAAAGGATATAAAGTATTTTATTAATATAATTCTATTAGTATTACCTATATATAATACTATAATAGACTCTATTATGCGATCTAGGAATATAAGAGAATTATATATAAGATTAAAGATTAATAAAAGATAATTAGCTAATAAGAATAAGATAACCCTAGAGCTAAGTAAGAATAATAATACTAAGAGTAGCTATATAGCTAAGATAATATATATAATTATAAAGCCTATAATAATAATAAATATAAATTTAATTATATCACCTATATAATAATAAAAAACTAGAAACCCTGCCTAATATAAGGCAATAAGTAAATAAATAAATATTATTATAAAGAGCCCTTTACTTTATAAATAAAGTATATAAGTAATAATACCTAGAATTAAAAATATAAGTTAAAAGAGAATAATTAAATACTTTAGTAAATAGTAAAGCTAAGTAGAACTACTTTGACCCTATAATAGTAAATAGGCTTAAGCTACTATAGAGGTATAAATAAATGCCTTACTTAGTTATTAACCTAGAAGAAACCCCTTTTAATTATAATAATAAAGTTATTAACTATAAGATTAATTACCTTAAGGTTTTTATTAAAGAAAAGAACTAAGGGATATTATTTAATATTATATTAAATAAGTAATATAATCTTATGCTTAGGTACCTATAGTTATAATAGCATAACCTATATTTTAACTAGAGAACTAGCTAGGTATTTTCTTTTTATAATAAGATACCCTCTATAATAAATAATAACTTAGATTAGAGATCTTAAACTTTTATTAATAATAAAGAAATTAGGTAGAGGTAAATATAAGATACCTCTTTACCTATAGGGATAAAATATAAATACTATAATAAATAGAAATAATAATAATAATAAATAATTATAAGGGTTATATAATAGTTTCTATAAACTAGAAAGAAACCTTAAATTACCTAAGGAAATAAATAAAAAAAAAATAACTTAAGAATATATTATAGTAATATAAAATCTATAAGTAACTCTTTAAAAAAAAACTTAAAATAAGTTTATTAAAATATATATATTATAACTTAGAAATTAAATTTATTAATAAAAAGTAACCTAGCTTTAATAAACTTTATTTATTTAATAAGGCATAATTATTAGTATTAAAAGAATATATTAAAGATATATTAAGGAAAGGATATATTAAGGAAAATAAGTTATTTATTAAATATCTTATTATATTTATCTTAAAGAAAAATAAAAAGCTCTAGCTTTATATTAACTTTAAAATACTTAATATTATTATAATTAAGGATTATATATTATTACCTCTTATTAATAAATTAAAGGATTAACTTTTTAAAATAAAGTATTTTATAGTACTTAACCTTAAAGAGGCCTATAACCTTATTTAAATTAAGGAAGGATATAAATAAAAACTACTTTTTATATTAAGTATAAATTATTTAAGTACCTTATTATGCCCTTTAGACTTATAAATATACTTATTATATTTTAATAAATAATTAATAATATATTATAAAAATATCTAGATATATTTATTATATATTACCTAGATAATATCTTTATTTTCTTTAATATAAAGGAAAAATATATAAAATATATTTATAAGGTATTATAAATATTATAAGATACTAATTTATTAATAAAACCTAAGAAAAGTAAGTTTTATACCTTAAAAGTAAAATTCCTTAGATATATTATCTCTTATAATAAGATATAAATAGATCTTAAGAAGATCTTAGTAGTTAAAGACTAAAAAGAATTAATTAATATTAAGGAAATATAAGCCTTCCTTAGATTTATTAATTACTACTATAGATTCCTTAAATAATTTAAGAAGATTATAGTATTATTAATTAATCTTATAAAGAAAGATAATACCTTTATATTTAGAGATAAAGTATAAAAAGCCTTTTATATAATTAAGGAACTTATCCTAAGTAAATTAATACTTAAGATATTTAACCTATCTTAATTAATTAAGCTTAAAATAAATGCCTTAGACTTTATACTAGGCGCTTAAATTAGGTAATAAGATAATAAAAGATAATTATACTTAATTATATTTTATTTCTATAAGCTATATAAAATAAAACTTAATTACTTTATTTATAATAAAGAATTTCTCACTATAGTTAATACTTTTAAAGAATTTTAATATTATCTCTTAGGAAGTAAGTATTAAATTAAGGTCTATATAGACTATAAGAATATTACCTATTTTATAAAAACCTAAGAACTTAGTAAATAATAACTATAATATATTAAATATCTCTCTAAATTTAATTATATTATTATCTATATTAAGGGCATAGAAAATAGCAAGGCCGACGCTATTAGCTAATAACCTAACCTTAATACTAGGAAGATCTAAGCTAAGAAATAACTCTTATAACTTATATAAGAAAAATACCTTAAATAATAAATAATCTCTTATATTAAAAAGTAATTACTACCTTATTACCTAATAGATAAGTAAAAGAATAAGATTAAGAATAATATTACCCTTAGGGAACTTAGAAGACTTATAGTTAGATAAATAGACTAGATAGGAAGCTAAGAAGGGATAATTATATACTAAGGATATATTTTTATTCTTTAGAAATACATAGAGGAATTCCTTAAATACTATTACTAGATAATAAAATATAATAAGAAGCTTAATAATAAAGACTTTTAAAAGATAATATATTAGGATTTTATATAAGAAGATATTAATATTAGACCTAAAAGCTACCTTTATTATAATACTTATTATAATAATAAATAACTAAGAAACTATAAAATTAAATACTATAAATAGTTAAGAGTTATAAGAATATTATATAAAGTAAATAAAGCGACCTATATAATAAAATAAAGCAATTTATTATTATAATAGATTTAGAAATATAACTAGTAATTACTAAATAATAAAAAAATAAATAAATAATAAATACTAGAGGAATTATAATATAACCTTATATATAAGATATATAATTACTAGCTATATAGATATTAAGAAATTAATAAAACCCTAAAATAAATTAAAATAATATTTATATTTCCTAAAATAAAAAAAATTATATTAATAATTATTAATTAATATAATCTTTATAAAAAAAACTAAGATATAATACTATAAATTATATAGAAAATTATAACTACTTTTAGTTATAAAACTATTATAAGACTTAATTATTATAGACTTTATTATTAAATTACTTTTATTAAAAAAACTAACGTACTTGATAAGCAAGTGTCTCAGACAAGCGAGTGTCCCAATTTCCCCTATAGAGGGATTTATACTAAATATAAGATTAGTTTAAAAAATTCTAAGAAAATCATACTAGGCCTAAAATAGCTAATATTTAAAGTTTATATATATTATATAATAGTATATTGATTTTAATTTTTATATATTTTTTTAAATAATTTTAATAAGCTAGTATTTAAAAAGTCTATTTACACTGTGTAAATAGCTATTTCTTTATAAGGAAATTTTTTAAAAGTCTAATTAAATTATATATAGCTAATATACTAGCTAAATACCTAAAATAATTTTTTTTAAGTTTTTAGCTATTTAATACCTTTTTTTATTAAGCTTAGAAATCTCTCCTTTTAGTGCATAGTATGCTTGAGACACTTGCTTGTCTGAGACACTTGCTTATCAAGTACGTTAGCTATTAAAAACTTTTATAATAATATTCTTATTATTATAAATAAATTAATAAAGTTTTCTTATTTTATATCTTATAGAGAAGTAATAATAATAAAAGAATTTATTTATTTTTTTTATTTTTTTATTACTAAAATATATAGTATATTACTTAAGATTATTATAAATTAAGGATTATTATTTATTTTAAAATTTTAATAAAGCCTTATAAAATACTTAGGAATTAATTATAAGCTCTTTATAATATATTATAAAGAGATAAATAAATAAACTAAATATATAAATTAGATATTAAAATAATACCTTTAATATTATATTAATTATAAATAAACTAACTAAGTTAAAAAGCTATTAGCCGCCTAGCTAGCTTATAATATAGCTATAAATAAAAATATAAAAATTATATTAATTTATACTAACTTTAGATTTATACCTAATATATATTAATAAACCTAAGATATTATTATTAACCCTAAAGTAATCCTTATAAATAATTAATTATATAACTTATATAAAGAAATATAAATAAAACTTAAATTTATTAAAAATAAAATAATAACCTATATTAATAAGAAAAGAATTAAGGGATTAATTTTCTTAAAGAGAGATATAATTTATTTTATAATAAAAAATATTAAAATAAAATAATAAAATAAAAAACTTAATTATAAATATATTAAACCTTATAAAATTAAATAAAAAATCTTAAAATATAATTATAAATTAGACTTATTATAAAAAGTTAAGCTTTATTTAATTTTTTATATTTTATTACTTAAATTAATATAAGATATTATTTAAATTAAAATAAGAAATAAACTAAAAATAAAAGTTAATAAATTAAAAAAATATATTATAAAAGCTATTTTTAATATAAATAAAATTAATAATAAAACTATATATTTTATAAAATAAAAAGATTACCTTAACTCTAAAAATATATAAAAACCCCTAAAATACCTTACTAATATATAATACTTCTTAAAAACTTTTATTAATAATATTAAGTATAATATATATATATAGTAAGTCAAATAGTTAAGTAAGTTAGATAAAAATCCCTTAACTTATATCTTCTCTATTTAATTAATTAATTCTTAACCCTTTATAATGCCTTAATTAAATACTAAAGCTAGAATTCTTCTAGCACTTTAAGCCTATTAAAATCAGCTAAATCTTAATCTCTGATACGCCGCAAAGGTCTATAAAGTTAGCCATAGTATACTCTATAACCAATATACTAGCACCTAAGCCTAAGCAGATTCTATCCTAAAATCACATTAGTTATTTAAACTAGAAGAAGAGATCTTTTATTACTTTATTCTTAACCTAGATTCGCGAGGATTCCCCCCCTAGCTTTATAATATTAAAGAAATAACTAATTAATTACTTACTGACCATAATGCGCCACTTATTAATATATATTAGGCTCATAACTTTATTAGGTAATACTAAAAGCTTAAGATATATTTTTTTTAGAAATATAATTACTAAAGAGCTAAGTATAAAGATCTAATTATTATTTATAATTAATTTTAGCTTATAGTAAATATAATTATAAAGTATAATATTTAATTAAATAATCTATATAACTCTAATAAGACTGGCTTCCTTATAGGCATAATTATAAGTAGAATAGTTATTATAGGCTTAAAAAGGCATTTAAAGCTAAAATTAATATAGCCTAGAAACTAGAAATAAATTATAATTATCTAGGTAATTAATATAAAAGGCTAGGCGATCTAGTTATTTATTATTAGCGCAGGCTAATATTACCTTGCTAATTAATACTAAGAGAGTAACCTCTTAGGTAATTAGGCTATTATAATAACCTAAAATAGCTAGACTAATAATAAGACTAGTCTTAAGTGGCTTAAGCACTTTGACTAATATATAGCTAAGTGATTAAATAATTATTATTATTTTTTAATCCTTAATAGCTATAAAAGTCACTACTTTATTAAATTTAAGAGATATTATAAGGAGAAGAAAATTATCTAGCTTTATATACTATCTTATTTCTCTTATTTACTCTAGCCCCTTGATATCAAGTACTTTAGGCTACTAAAAAAGGCCTATGGTTAAGAAATAGAGCATTTAATTAGATACTTTATTACCTATATTTCAAAGACTAAGTTCTTTCTAGCCTTTTATGCTATATATAAGGCTACTATAATAAAAAGAAATATCAGGGAGGCTTTTAAAGGAGCTAGCCTTACTCCCCTTGACCTAGAAAGTATAGTCTTAAAGCTTAATATATAGCTATAGATACCAATGCTAGTTAAGGAGGTATCTAATTAATTAACCTCTTAGGCTTTAAGGACCCTAAGAATTATACTTAAGGCTTAATCTTAGTCTAAATACCTTAAAAGATAAATTAAAAGGCATTAAAGTAGCTCTCTAGAGTTAATTCTTAAAGTATTAAAGTCTCTTATAAAGAGAATAAAGGCAGTTATATATAAGATGGCTCTTATAAGGGCAGAGATCTAAGACCTTTAATAAGTAAATAAGATACTAAGCTAGCGCTAGAGGGCAAAAAGGACCTAGCTATAGAATAGAGGGGTAATAATAATAAAGAAAGAAAGGTAACGTACTTGATAAGTAAGTTGGCCAGTCAAGCAAGTTGGCCAAAAATCCCTCATCTAATATCTTCTTAATTTAATTAATTAATTCTTAACCACCTAGTATATCACAGTCTAATTATGAGGCTAGAATACTTCTTGCCCTTTAGGCTTATTAAAATTAACCAAAACTCAGCTTCTAATGCGCCGCAATGATCTATAAAGTCAATCATAATACTCTTATTAATCGCTATAAGGGCATCTAATCTCGACGCGATATGATCCAGAAATCACGTTGGCTATCTGATCTAGAGGAAAAGATCCTTATTTACTTTATTCTTAACCTAGATTCGCGAGGATTTCCCCCCTAGCTTCGTGGTATTAAAGAAATGGCTAATTAATTGCTTGCTAACCGCGACATATCACTAGTTGGCACGCGTTAGGCTTATAACTTTATTAGGCGATACTAAGAGCTTAAGATATATTTTTTTCAGAAATACGACTACTAGAGAGCTAAGTGCGAAGATCTAAATATTATCCGCGATTAGTTTTGGCTTATGGCGAATATAATCGCGAAGTATGGTATCTAATTAGATAATATCTATAACTTTGATGAGACTAGCTTCCTTATGGGTATGATTATAAGTGGAATAGTCGTCACGGGCTTAGAAAGGCATTTAAAGCCGAAATCAATGCAGCTTAGAAACCAGGAATGGATTACGGTCATTCAAGTGATCAATGCGGAAGGCTGGGCGATCTAGCCGTTTATCATCGGTGCGGGCCAATATCACCTCGCCAATTGGTACCGAGAAAGCAACCTCCCGGGCAATTAGGCAATTACAATGACCCAAAATGGCTGGACCGATAACGAGACGGGTCTCAAGTGGCTCAAGCACTTTGACCGATGTATAACCAATCGATCAATTAGTTCCTATTGTCTCTTGATCCTTGATGGCCATAAAAGTCACCACTCTATCGAATTTAAGAGATATTATGAGGAGAAAAAGATCATTTGGCTTTGTATGCCACCTCATTCCTCTCATCTACTCTAGCCCCTTGACGTTGGGTGCTTTGGGCCGCTAAAGAAGGCCTATGGTCAAGAAATAGAGCATCTGATCAAATGCTCTATTACCTATGTTTTAAAGACCAAGTTCTTCCCGGCCTTCTACGCCGCTTTTTAGGCCACTATGACGGAGAAAAATATCAAGGTAGCTTTTAAAGGGTCTAGGCTTGTTCCTCTTGACCCGGAAAATGTGGTCTCGAAGCTAGATATGTAGCTATGGACTCTAACGCCAGCCGGGGAGGAAGCTTAGCCCTTAACCCCTTGGGTTTCAAAGACTCCAAAGACCATGCTTAAGGCTAGATCTCAGTCGGCATACCTCGAGAAATGAATCAGAAGGCACCATAGTAGCTCCCTAGAATTAATTCTAGGAGCTCTAAAGTCTCTTATAAAGGATATAATAGCAATAATGCATAAGAATGTATTATTAAGGGCTAAGGTTAAAGACCTTCGAGAAGCAAATGAGATATTAAGCCGGCGCCGGAGGGCAAAAAGGACTAGACTATAGAAAAGAGGGGTAATAATGGTAGAAGAGGGAAGGCAAGTAATTAATCAAATAGATATAGATGCGTAGGTAATGGCCAAATCATCGCGGAGTAGTAATCAAGGGAGGTTAGCATAATTAGGTATTTGATATTATAGTATCTACGGCAAGCCCAGGCATAATGCAAGGACCTATTAGGTAGTGATTAAGATATCTGGGGAAGAGTATAGTAAGTAGTTTTAATTAATCAAATGGTTTATTATGTTTTTATTGCGATCTCTAGCTTATATGTGTAAGAAAAGTGGCTAACTTGCTTGACTGGCTAACTTACTTATTAAGTACGTTAAGTAATTAATTAAATAAATACTAATATATAGATAGTGGCTAAATTATCGCAAAGTAGTAGTTAAGGGAGGTTAGTATGACTAAGTATTTAGTGTTATAATATTTATAGTAAGCCTAGTTATAATATATAGACTTATTAGGTAGTAATTAAGATATCTAGGGAAGAGTATAGTAAGTAGTTTTAATTAATTAAATAATTTATAGTATTTTTATTATAATTTTTATTAAAGAGGTTAAGAAAAGTATTTAACTTACTTAACTATTTAACTCACTATATATATATATTAGGCTTATTAAAATTAATAATATCTTAATTAATTAAATTAATTACTCCTAGAGAATAAGCCTTTATAATAATAAATAATTCCTTATAAAGCTTATTTAATTTATTTAAAATATATAAATTATACTTAAAAGCCTTATTACCTCGCGCCTTTAAAAAATACTTTTATTATTATATATAAGCTAACTTAGCTATTACCGCCTTAAGGGTAGCCTCTATCTTTGCTTTCTTATTTTTAAGCCTCTTATACTTATAAATATTTTTCGCGACTATAATATTAGCTAGAAATATAAATAAGAGACTCCTAAGAAGGAACCTATAAAAAGAAGCCACCCCCGCGCTATTATATATAACCTTTATAATTATATAGTTTAAATAATAATTAAAATAATTAGATATTACCTTATAAAGAAGACCTTAATAAAAGCACTAAGTATAAGATATAATTTTAGAGCTAAAAGCATTAATATATATAAATAAACCTTATATCTTAGAAAGCTTATAAAAAGAAATATACTTAGAAACCTAGCTTAATATTATATTAATAAAGAGAAGGATTTTTTATAGAAATAAGTTACCTACCTTAAATACTTAGCTATAAGAAGTAGTCTTAAGGATAAGATTAATAAAGAGGGGACCTTATATTATAGCTATAATATATGCTAGGCAGGGAAACCTAGTAGAATTACTTAACTAAGTATTAAGATTAAAAAGACTAAACTTTGCCTATCTTAGTCCTAGGACTAAATACTAGAAATATTAGTCCTATCTTAGACTAAACCTTAATTACTTTAGTCTAAAGGTTAGATAGAAGTATATAGATATACTTATTAGTACTCTCTTATATATAAGCTATCTTAGCTATTAATATAACTTAGTTATACTTAATACCCTTAAGTATATTACTAAATATAACTTATATTATATTTAAGACTACGCGCCTAATCCCCTACTAATATAAACCTAGCATAGCTAGGTTTATCCCTTAGGAATATACCTAACCATTATATATTATAACCCCTCTTTTCTATAGCTAGGTTCTTTTTGCCCTCTAGCGCTAACTAAGTATTTTATTTATCTCTTAAAGGTCTTTATTCTTAATAGCTAGTAAGATAACCTAATATATAATTATCTTTATTTCTTTCTTAAGAGATCTTAAGGCTTTAAGGATTAACTCTAGGGAGCTACTTTAGTGCCTTTTAATTTATTTTTTAAGATATTTAGATTAAGATTAGGCCTTAAATATAATCTTTAGGGTCTTTAAAGCCTAAGAGGTTAATTAATTAGATACCTCTTTAACTAGTATTAATATCTATAGCTATATATTAAGCTTTAAGATTATACTTTCTAGGTTAAAGAAAATAAAGCTAGCTCTTTTAAAAGCCTTTTTAATATTTCTTTTTATTATAATAGCCTTATATATTATATAAAAAGCTAAAAAAAACTTAATCTTTAAAATATAAGTAATAAAGTATTTAATTAAATACTTTATTTCTTAATTATAGGCTTTTTTTAATAACTTAAAGTACTTAATATTAAGGGGCTAAAATAAATAAGATAAATAAAGTAATATATAAAGCTAGATAATTTTTTTTTCTTTATAATATTTCTTAAATTTAATAAAGTAGTAACTTTTATAATTATTAAGAATTAAAAAATAATAATTATTATTTAATTATTTAATTATATATTAATTAAAGTATTTAAGTTACTTAAGATTAGTTTTATTATTAATCTAGTTATTTTAAGTTATTATAATAGCTTAATTACCTAAGAGGTTATTATTTTAATATTAATTAGCAAGGTAATATTAGCCTATATTAATAATAAATAATTAAATTACTTAATATATATAATAAGCAAGTATAATAGTTATATAAGTATAATAAAAATCCCTTACCTTATATTATCTCTATTTAATTAATTAATTCTTAACCACCTAATATATCATAAGGCTTTATTAAGTCTAGAATCCTTCTTGCCCTTTAGGTAATATAAAATAACCCTAAGTTAAGCCTCTAATAAGCGGCAACTATCTATAAGGTCTATTATTAGACCTTATATCGCCAACAGCGAGGCATCTAGTCTTAATGCAATACTATCCCATAGTTATATTAGCTCTCTAATCTAGAGGAATAAATCTTTATTTATTTTATTCTTAACCTAGATTTATAAGGATTTCCCCTCTAGCTTTATAATATAAAAGAAATAACTAATTAATTACTTATTAATCGCGATGCGCTATTTATTAATATATATTAAGCTTATAACTTTATTAAGTAATACTTAGAGCTTAAAATATGTTTTTTTAGAAATATAATTATTAAAGAGCTAAATATAAAGATCTAATTATTATTTATAATTAGTTTTAGCTTATAATAAATATAATTATAAAGTATAATATTAATATAAGAGATATTTATAACTTTAATAAGATTAGCTTCTTTATAGGTATAATTATAAGTAAAATAGTTATTATAGGCTTAAAAAGATATTTAAAGCTAAAATTAATATAACTTAAAAACTAGAAATAAATTATAATAATCTAAGTAATTAATATAAAAGGCTAATTAATCTTATTATTTATTATTAATATTAGCTAATATTACCTCGCTAATTAATATTAAGAAAGTAACCTCCTAGGTAATTAAGCTATTATAATAACTTAAAATAACTAGATTAATAATAAGACTAGTCTTAAATAGCTTAAGTATTTTAATTAATATATAAGTAATTAATTAATTAATTCTTATTATTTCTTAATTCTTAATAATTATAAAAGTCATTACTTTATTAAATTTAAGAGATATTATAATAATAATAAGATTATCTAGCTTTATATATTACTTTATTTATTTTATTTACTTTAGCCCCTTAATATTATATATTTTAATATACTTAAGAGGGCCTATAATTAAGAAATAAAGTATTTAATTAAAAAGTCTATTATATATATTTTAAAAATTAAGTTCTTTTAGCCTTTTATATTATATTTTAAGTTATTATAATAAAAAAAATATTAAGATATTATTTAAAAGACTAAACTTATTTCTCTTAATTTAAAAAGTATAGTCTTAAAGCTTAATATATAACTATAAATATTAATACTAATTAAGGAGGTATTTAATTAATTAGCCTATTAGGCTTTAAAGACCTTAAAGATTATACTTAAGGCCTAATCTTAATTTAAATACCTTAAGAAATAAATTAAAAGGTATTAAAGTAGTTCCCTAGAGTTAATTCTTAAAGCCCTAAGGTCTCTTAAGAAAAGAATAAAAATAATTATATATTAGGTTGCCTTATTAGCTATTAATAATAAAGACCTTTAAGAGGCAAATAAGATACTTAGCTAGCACTAAAGGGCAAAAAGGACCTAGCTATAGAAAAGAGGGGTTATAATAATAAAAAAAGAAAGGCAAGTAATTAATTAAATAGATATTAATATATAGGTAGTAGCTAAATTATTATAAAGTAATAATTAAGGGAGGTTAATATAACTAAGTATTTAGTATTATAATATTTATAATAAGCCTAGGTATAATATAAGGACTTATTAGGTAGTAATTAAGATATTTAGAAAAAAATATAATAAGTAGTTTTAATTAATTAAATAATTTATTATATTTTTATTATAATCTTTAACTTAGAGGTTAGGATTTTTATTATACTTATATAATTATTATACTTACTTATTATATATATTAGCCTTTTATATTAATTACTTAGATAATTATAATTTATTTTTAATTTCTAAGTTATATTAATTTCTAAGTTATATTAATTTTAGCTTTAAATGCCTTTCTAAGTCTATAATAACTATTTTACTTATAATTATACCTATAAAAAAGCTAATCTTATTAAAGTTATATAAATTATTTAATTAAATATTATACTTTATAATTATATTTCTTATAAGCTAAAACTAATTATAAATAATTATTAAGTCTTTATATTTAGCTCTTTAATAATTATATTTATAAAAAAAATATATTTTTAGCTTATAATATTATATAATAAAGTTATAAGCCTAGCGCTTATTAATAAATAGCATATTATAGTCAGCAAGTAATTAATTAGTTATTTCTTTAATAGTATATAATTAGGGGGAGAATCCTCGTGAATCTAGGTCAAGAATAAATTAAACTATAATCTATTCCTCTAGATTAGATAATTAGCGTGACTTTAGGATCTAATCACGTCGAGATTAAAGACCATTCTATCGGCGACCTAAGGTTATATGATTAACCTTATATATATCTATAGCGCGTTAGGTGCTTAATTTAGGGTTATTTTAAAGGGCAAGAAGGGCAAGAAGGATTCTAGCTTCATAATTTAGGTCTAACATATTTAGTCGTGGGAGAATCAATTGATTAAATAAATAGTTAGGTATAGGAGGGAAAAGTGGCACATATACTTGGATGGCACACATGCTTATCATGTACGTTATACTATGATCACATTAAACCACCAAGTCCTACCCATGAACTCACCTTACAATCCTTCGAACGAGCCCGGAAAGCCCAAGCCCACCCCTCGCTTCTTTCTGATTTTCTGTAATCCGGACCTTCAATAGAGACACAAAGTCTTGATGGCCCTGCAGTTTAGCTATGTCCAACGGGGTACCGCCTTTCAGATTCTTTGCCGTCCTTGAAACTCGCTGTTTGAGTAGCAGCTTCCTAATGGGGGCCCAGCCTTTCATTGCGGCCATGTGAAGCAAGTTATTGGATCCGCTTGCCTGAACATGAGGGTCTGCTCCGTGATCCAGAAGTAGTTGAAGGACTTCTTGATGACCATTTAATACCGCGTAGCATGCTGCAGTGAACTGGTCTAGACCACGTGCGTCAACATTTGCCCCAGCCTTGATCAATCGCGAGATGCAATCATAACTCCCTCTCGCAGCTGCAACCATCACAGGGGTATGTCGTCCCGTATTGCGGATATTGGCAGATGCCCCGTGTTGGAGGAGAAAATCCAGAACTGGCAGGATTCCATGATAGGCAGCCACGTGAAGGTACGGATGATGTGTCGATGACATTCTGTCAATGTCTGCGCCCTGGCCGACAAGTAACCTGGCCATGTCGAAATCTTGCTTGCCAAGCGCGACCTCTAAAGGACGAACCCCAGCTGCATTCGGTTTATCAATGTCGAACCCCTTTCTTTGCAGCCAGGGCACCACTTTCTGGTGGCCATATCCCACTGCCAGGTGCAAAGCCGTTTGTCCGAGCCCATCCGGGAAATCTAGTTCGACCTGGGCTTCAAACATGGCTTCGAGCACTTGCAAGTCCCCTTGTTGTGCCGCCAGATGACCTGGCGTCGCACCAAAGTTGTCTTCCATTCAAGCGTTGACTTGAGCACCGCGATTGATGAGCCTTCGTACTATGCCGGGGCTTTTTCTCACAGCTGCTAGATGAAGGGGTGTCGGCCAGGACTTGCCCGCGCCCAAGTCTTGGACGTCAGCGTCAGTACTGCATGTGAGAATGAGTTCGACAACAAGCTCGGAGCGCATTTCCGCTGCTACCATAAGCGGCGTGCAGCTTCTATCATCCCGTATACCGAGGTTGATGTCTGGGTGCTGCAGAAGAAGCCGAACAATGTCGGCGTGGGATCGAAATGCGGCCTGGTGCAAAGGGGTCTGATGGGATGGGCCAACAGCATTGACGTCGGCGCCATTTGCGAGCAACTAGGCCACAATGTCTTTGTACCCAAGAGCTGTGGCCCAAACTAGAAGTGGCTCTTGACCATAGTCGGCAATATTTGGATCGGCATCTTGTTGCAGCAGAAGCTGTATGTCTCCAAACTGAGCGTTCTCAGTCACTTCGCGGAGAGGGGTGCGTCCTTCAATGTTGTTATTGACATCGAAGCCTTTCTTTATGAGCTCCTTCATAATTTTCGTCTTGCCCAGCTTTGCAGCAGTATGCAATGCCTTGCTGCCCGACATCTCGGTGCAAGAGTCGACTCGCTTCTCCCATCTTTTCAGCCAGAGCACGACATTGTTCTCGTCCCAGCGTGTCACAGATTGGCAAAGGCCTCTGTTAAGACTTTCAAGTCCCTTCTGATCGGGCGCGGTGTCTAGAGTCCAATAGTAAGCGGCCGCCTGGTAAACGATGGGAAGCTTGCATACCATGGTGACCATCATCAGGCTCCACCCCAATAGGGACAGACATGATGGGAAACTCAAACCCGAAATCATCGGCGCAGTAGAGGCAGTGGTACATGTACCCGTCCTTCTCGTCTTCACAATTCGTGATTCTAAACAGCAACTCATCGACTGTCCCTCGCTCATCAACCTTCATTGAGATGAGTTGTTCCGTCCACAAAAGGGGCTTGGTGTCTCGACCTGGCTCCAACTTTCGCAATTCTCGTATCCAGAGTATATAGGCGTCGTAGTTCTCCCTCGGGTTTCTACCATTCGATCCATTCGATTCGGAGAACTGAAACTTCTCTTCCAAGGATCTCCCTTTCAAAATGGTCTTGATTTCCCCTGTGAGCATTTATCATCGTGCACTGCCGGGAGTTGTCCATACCATAGTCTCGACGCGTACGCATACCAACAGCACTCACAAGTTAAGGAATTTGAGTTCATACTAACGCACGAATTTTGTATCAATTAATGAAGGATAAACAGTCAATTTAGTTAGATAATGTGCGGGTAAACAATAAACCAATCCATCTCAAGCACAACAGCCCAGCAGAACCTCCGCCTTTGTTGAAAAGGCTCCAGCAAGCTTCACATTCTAAACGAAGCCGCGATACCCCAGCTCGGTTAAACGATGACTTGGAGTACAAGAAATGTTGTTTTCCTCGAGATAGAATCAATCAATGCACGAAGCGGGCATCGAAGAAGCGGGCCTTGTCGGTCTCAGACAAATCCGCGTATTGCCTGGCCAAAACCCGGTTTCGCCACACGTAGTAGAGCTTTGCCAGGACAAAGAGCACAATATTGACTACGCAGAGACCAATAAGGCCTTTGTTTGCAGTGTAATCTAGTGGTGGGTTTCATGTCAGCATTCCATTCTCTCCTCGGGCAGCATCGGGTCTTTTCTTACAATAGGGTTTGTCGCCTTCGCGATAGATGTTGACGGCGGCGATGCTGCCTACTTGGTAGGTCATGTTGTAGATCGCCGCTGCCACAGCTCGACGGCCAACTGCCTTGGCATTCTGGCTGACCATGCCCACAAGAATAGAATGGGTGTAAGGGATTCCGTTGATGCCAGTCAACATGGCATATCGAATCCAGGGGTTCGTGTCTGGCTTTAGGGCGACGAGAGCACAGAAGAACGGCAGCATCCAGAGATTACTACAGGCCGCTACGAGAAACCGCTCATTCAGTCTGGACGATATCTGGCCAAATACAACGACCTGCTTGGTGTTAGGTGAGAGTATGGACCATGTTGGATCTGGCGTACATTGATGGCGAAAAGCGCGTAGCCGGGGATGGCCAGCAAGTTCGATTGGAACACGGTATAACCCATTCCTCGCAGGATGAGGGAGAGGTAATTCGAGGTCGGTTGGAAGGGAATCCAAGCAAAAATACCGACCTGCGTTATTAGCTTGGTCATCGGGGGCCACAATAGGATTCTCACGATGAAGATGGGCCACAGGTCAAAGTTGGACAGTGTTTGCCAGATGCCCCTAAGGGTCACCGCCGTACGGTTATTCAGGTCACCCTTCGTTGGGTCGTCGCGAAGCAGGCGGTTGACGAGGATCTTTTCCTCCTCCTCCGTCCACCATTTGTTGGTACCGTCTGGGCGCTTGAACGCCAAGGCGGGCTCGGTGATTGAAGGAGGCATGACGAAGAAGGCGGCAATTCCAATGAGGACACATATAAGGCCTTCAATAAGAAATCTGTATAGTGTAAGTTTGCATCAACTCTGTCAGGCTTCCCCAACTTACAGCCATTGCCAGCCCCCCCAGCCTAGAACTCCTCGCATTTCCAGGAGGCCACCCGCAAGCAGACTGCCATAGATCTGGGTCAACGGGATAGCAGTGTAGAAGATGCTCAAGCGGACGGCTAGTTCGTTGCCCTTGTAGAAGTACGAGAGATACAGGATCTGCCCATAATTGTTAGCAATGGTCAGTGCTGGCGGGATCTATAGGTCCCAAACCATTTCTGGGATGAACCCTCCTTGTGCAACACCCAAAAAAGCACGAAGAAGCCAGAAGCTCCACCTAGCCTTGATTGCGGCTTGGGTCATGCACAGTGAGCCCCAAAGAACAATGACAGCGGGCGTGTACCGAAACGGCCCGATTTTCTTGCTGATCAGACCGCCGGGCAGCTCGGCAGCGAGGAAGCTGACCAAGTAAATGGTCTGGCCCGTATTGTAGTCATTGGTATTGACACCAATATCGTCGAGCATATTGTCAGAGACGGCGCGGTTGATGTTGCGACGGACGAGATCGAGGGACGAGAACATAATCCAAACCCAGAGCATGATTCGCCAGTCCAGCTAAGTGAGAGAAGCACTGATCAGCACCACAACACTTACGACAATGGGTAATCACGGATGGGAACAAATTCGGAATCATCCAAGGGATGGACGGCGGGAGTATCCCCCCATAGAATCCCGTGGTGGGTGTGCAAGCTGGAGTGGAGGGTTTTGGTAATTACTTTCCTTTTAACGGTAACTTCACCCAGAGGAGACCACTGGAACGACGGATCGAACCTGTGTCTGCACTCGTACTTTGCATTGTCATAGACATTCCTCCAATATTCGGCTCGGGCCGGGTGCGAGAAGACGTGCGGCTCTACGGAGCCGTAGATGTGACCGGTCGAAGGCGGGAACTCGGTAATCACGGCATCGGCCGACTCGCTGGGCGTCGAGTTAGTGTCGACTTGGATGTCCTTGACATTTTTGTCATATTCCATGATGGACGGTTTGCGATACGTATTGGTAGAGAGGATTGAGAAGAGAATCGAAAACCGGGCGTAACCAACACTCTCCCACTGTTTGGTGCGCTTGCGGCTTTTTGTACGCCCATACAGAGTGGCATCTCGACATGCCCCCTATGGCGTGCTTGGGCCGATGTAGCAGTGCGTCAGAATTGGCCAAGATGGTGACAGAAAATGGAGCGTTTTTCGGACTTGGATCGGTCCATGAGCCAAGCTTCGGTGCTAATAGAGCCCCGATTCCGGAACTCAGGTTGAGTATCGTACCCAGCTTGGCGGTAGCAAGTCGTGCGTGAGGAGAAACGCGGGTGTTGAGCAGGGGCGATTGCACCATCACCTTGAGATAGCCCACCATTATGGCGACAACTCGCGCTCTGAGCCTATTCAAAGCTTGCGTAAAACTCTGGAATGTTGATTGAGTAGCATGGTTGGTCTCCTCGCAGGCGTGGGGGGGCCTTTCTTATCTTAACGAAGGCGAGTTGCTGGGTGCCACAGATATGTCCTTTACACATCTCGATAAACGCCATCCTAGGCCAGACGCGTCTCTCCAAACTCGGGCATCCCCTTTCAAACATACTCTCTAAGCCATCTCCCCGGAATTTCGTGCCCATGGCCACCAAGGTAGCGTATCGGATATGATGTTGCCAGAAGCCCCTATCCCCTCATCGGATATTCACATCATCCCTCTCGCCAAGTTTTCCTCTCAAAGCCCAGTGAGATATCTGTACTTTCTCTCTTGTCCAGACGCCTTAGATACGCCAGAAACGGCCAGCTTGTCGGACCAGTACATCAGATTTCGCCGGGTGTGATCCATCACCGCGTTATACCACTGGTCCATGTGCAGGCACCGTTAGATCTTCTTGTCATCCATAATGTGAGATAAGTCACAGGATCCATTCCTGGAGCTCCCAGCCGCACATATATAAAGGCGTTTTCTCAATATCTTGGATTTTAAACGCCAGGGAGTGGACATATATCAATCCTAATACAAACAGATAGATAAGTTCCGTCCTTTTTTTTCAGCTCAGAGTAGTGTAATAGTAGCCATAGAACTCCCGGCCAGTTGCGATGGCAAGGCTTGGGTCCCGTGAACCGTCCATTGGCCCAACTTCAGTGACCCTTTTAGGCAGGGGCCCGTCAGTACAAGGCTTTGGAGATAGATAGTAGGCTCCTATATACTCTCCTTTTCAGTTCTTGACAGCCTCAAAGTCTCGGGCTGAGTCGCCAGCAGACTATGGCCGCGGCCTCCCGCTTATGGATATTCCTGATGCTGCTGGGCCGGCTTGAAGACATCAGCTAATATTTGAAATGAATCAAGTCTGGCCCGCCCTCACCTGTGTTTGCGAATATATCGACAAACCTAGTGGATTTTCCAACTCTTAACCCCAATCTGGAGGGAAGATATTCGAATCGGTCGAGGCGGACTCCTCGTCAAGTACAGAATGATCCGGTCTCGCAAGACTTGTCGAGCTTTCAAAAGAAAATATCTGACACCCGGGGTACTGCCCTGATACTAATGGTAGATCCAGGTGTCTCTCGCTGTTGATGCCTTGCGATAGAGAAATGCAAATGAAGCGAAACCACGCGACTAATATGTTGATATGCACATCGCCCGCCTAGTCTACAAAGTTATCAAAAGGCCTACGACGTCTTCTTTCGGCCTCTTTCGTTTAATCCTGCAGGAAAGATCCATGCAAATCATTCAGCCGCAAGCGAGGACGTACTTGAGGCCATCCAACTTGGCAAATGCCTATGGGATGGATGTTTACACGGAAGCTCCGTCCAAGCATCAGGCAGGAGACAGTCGAAGTCACGCGGGCAACACAGAAACAGGAGCTAGAATGGGAAGGGAGTTATAAGAGGGCAGTAACAATGCCATGTAATCAATATCCTAGTCCGGGACAAGCTACCACAGCCATTCCATCAACTGTGAACCCTAGAGATGGGACTGGATGCATTCCGGAGCCCCGCCGCTTCTGGCCTGAGCCTTAAGCGAACAACCCAGGATTTCGCTCAGTGGCTCGGTTTGCATAACTCAGCGACCTATACATGCGTTCTACCGTAATAATCGTAACACATGTAGTGAATCGCTGCCAATAAGCGGGTGGGTTGCAACACCCTTAAGGAAGCACAAGGCATTCGTACGTCCCCCATTGTGCCTTGCAATCTTGCGATGCCATGGAACGCGTGTTTAGAGGATTCGGCAAGTTCTTGCAAGGAGGGCTGTCAGCTACTAAATATAGCAATAAAAGCTAGTGCATGATTGGCTCATTCGGACTCATCACGCGACGATCCTGCACCTCCTACGGTCCTACGGCATTATTTGGGGGGGCATTGTCACATAAACCAGACGTCGGCACCAAGATTGAAATAGAATTCTCTAGCTTTAACAAAGTAAAGGATTCGAAGGATTCACGCGGCCATGCTTATCAAGGCCTCGGCTCAGCACTAGTGGTACATGCCATGTTTTTGGACCATTGTACGGATACCTCAACGATTGAACAAGCAACCAGCTTGTGTATAAATGTCGTTTCCTCCCACAGACGAACAGTGTCTTGACCAAATTCCCATCAACCCTATCATCAGGCCCATTCAGTTAATTACCTTTCAACATGCACTTTTCTTCAACCGTCTCAGCCCTCGTTACGGCCCTATCGCTCGCCGTCAGAACCAATGCATGGGCACAGGCCGAGGACGGAACGTGGGTTGCCAACAACTATATTCACACGTTTGACAATGGTCGTAAGTGTAACGTTAATGTCAGAATGGGTATGCAGCAGCAAGCTCATTCTCTTTTTAGTTCGGGTGCATGAAGCCTGTACATGGATGAACACGCAAGACCATCACTCGGCGGGTGATCCCTGTGCTGTAGGTAACATGTCTATGCTCTTTCTGTGTTGCTTTCTAAGTGTGACAACAGTACTGGGTGGATGGCAAGGGTACTATCGCAAACGGAAGTGAGTGCAACCGCCAGCCGTGGTCCTGTCTTGTACTTACAAAACACATTTAGGATGCTATTGGAAGGACGCCACTTTGAGTGAAATGACCTGCTTTCGCTTTACATAGCCGTATCCGCGGCAGACTGGCCGGTCGTGAGAAGGATAAAGTCAAGGTGCCGCGAAGCCCTAGCAGGCTTTTTAAACACCCAGGATGGACAGGGTCCCCTTCAGAAACCAATCCTGTTGTGACGGAGTAGGGTGTCGCCGGCCCACATGACCGCTCCCGGGTGCCGACAGGAGACAGCCAGATAGCGTAGCTTCTTGAAAATTCCTCAAGCAACATAATTCACAGATATCTGAGCTGCCGCTATCTCGTGATGCAGAATCGGTAGAGCTACAAGTCCCAAAGCTCCATAGGCACAAGGAGTAATTCTAGCTGTCCGTGCTTCAATCTGGAGATGCTGAGTGTCTCTCAGAAAAGCCACTAAGAGATGCTCTGCTTGGAGAGGTAGCCCCTGAGGAGTGAGGGTTTCGGCGTACATTTTTCTATTGTTGATATCCACCACAGGCCCACAAGCGTGGCTTGGATCAGAGGAAGTGGTGCTGGAAATGCGTTGTTGGTGTTACATGTCACGACATAGCGAAAACAGAAAGGCAAAAGAGTGAGGTTCCCACCAGCGACCAGTGGGGAGTTGTGCCGCATTTGAAGTAAGAGACGTTCCACATTCTGTATGGTTGTCTGTCCATGGAAACAGGGGCGGTGTCTTGGGGGGCAGGGCATGTACATGTTTGACAGTGGTAAACTATACAATTTGTCTTTCTCTAGTAATACTTTTAGTTACCAATTTTGTACAAAGAGACTGCCCTTCACGGCATCTCTTGCTAAAAAGCAAAATTCCGGCCTAAACATTTCAACTACTCTTCATGATCGTAGGCGTTCATAGTGGTTTACGACAAAAGTGTCAACTATCTTTGTGACCTAGTAGCACATGCAAGAGGATCTGTGGCGGAGCTTCAACAGCTCATGACCGCCAGTCTCCTGCTAGCCAACAGCAATTCCTTGGAACTTTCCGGTCCAAACAAGACCCAGCCCGACAGCATTCAGTTGCTGCATAATCTGGCAAAACTTAAGGAGATCAACACAAGTAGCACACATGCCGATATTGTTGCCGACTTGTCCATTCCCATAGACTGCGTGGTTTACGAACCAGCCAGAAATCAGCCTCGAATGGTTGCCAAGTACACACCAGGGGGGCGTGAAAAGAGGTTCGTGTGGGTGGAATGGAAAACCTATCACAGAGAGCTTTCTAGGAACGCAGCGGGGCAGTTGGAACTGGATATCTCCCCGACAGCATTACAGCAATCGGCACAACTGGCGAATCTTCTGGCATCTCCCAAATCAGAGGATATCTGTGCCCCCCATTGTTCGGGCTACGTGCTCGAGAAAGATAATCAGGAAAGAACGAGTCGGCTGGGCTGGGTCTTTCAGATGCCGGATAGCACAGATGATGCTTCCGCTCCACGGTCTTTACACTGGCTATTCACCCGAGTCCCCAAACCTCCTCTATCCGACAGGGTGACGATTGCGTCCAAGCTCACTACCAGCTTGATGTATCTTCATTCCGTCAAATGGCTTCACAAGGCTATCCGCAGCGACAATATCGTCTTCTACTGGGACGGCACTCGGACCAACCTGGAACAACCCATTCTCGCTCGCTTTGAATACGCGCATCATGATGCACATGATATATCCGAAATACCTGATCCAAACACCGCATGGGATATCTACCGGTGGCCGTCTATCCAGGGTGAAGCACCTACCGCTGTTCGTTCTCAAAAGATTTTCGACATCTATAGCCTCGGCCTAGTTCTCATGGAGATTTCGTCCTAGAAGCCTCTGGGCACGCTCTTGGAACTTCCGGATATCTCAACAGTAACTCTATCTCAGTCCAAAGGGATCCGTCACAATCTACTTAAAGAATCTGGATGTTTGGACAATGTCTTGGATACCGCGGGGAAGAAATACTACGGGGTTGTGAGAAGGTGCATCAAAGGGTATCTAGATAATGAAGTTGGTCAGTCCGGCCTGGGTATAAAGGTAAGTGACAACGAGAGTGATGTTCACACTAGTATTCTACTACAAGAGAGATATATCAAGCATGCGGTGCAGGAACTGTAGAGTATTCATATTTAAATAGCAGTCACTCTTCATATTGACTGTACCATTTTCGTTCATACCAATGTCCCTACGCTCTAGGTTCTATGATATAAGGCCCACGTAGGCAAATTGATTCCAATATATACTAAACCTTGCCCATTACAATCCGCGATTCGGGGTAAGTTATTACCCAGGGTGCCGTACGAGTACATCGCTCCCCTCCTCCTCCTTCAAACCCCAGATATGTTTACCAATAGGCTGGCCTCAACTAGAGACCATGTTCGCAGCGAATCAGACAAATCCGCGATTCATCCAACCAATGTGGCATGAAAAGCGATAACATCCGCAAAGAGTTTAGCAATAAAAGAATATACATCTAGTCGACAATATTTGATATCAGTGTCGTAGATCCAGCATCTCTTCTGTCTACGGACCATCTCTACACTTCGTAGATGCTGTCTTAGGATGCCACCTGTATAACCACCTTTCCAAAATGCTTTTGATCCCAGACATACTGATAGGCCTCGCGGGCTTCCTCCAGTTTAAAGATGCGCGCATCTAAAATGGGATGAAGGTCATTTACCTCGATAGCACGATTCATTGACTCAAACTGCATCCTCGATCCAATACTAATCCCTTGTACTGTGCACGTGTGGATCACTGTCTCGAGGAATGTCGGCTCTTTGGTATCGTTGCTCCCAGGCGATGTGAAGGCGCTGATAGAGCCCACCATAGAGATCAGTCCGTTCAACTTCAAAGCAGCGAGAGCCTGCCGAATTGGGTCAGTCCACATTGATCGGGTATTCAAGGGGGGTGTTAGGTAGAAAGCATACTTGTCTAGCAGTGGACGACCCTCCCACCTCGACGACAAGGGAGACTCCTTCGTTGTTGGGGGTCAAACTCTTGGCAAGCTGTCCCCATTCAGGGTTCTCTTTGTAGTTGATCACATGGTCCGCTCCCAACTTCTTAAGTTGCTCTGCCTTTTCAGCTGACGAAGTGGTCGCGATAACGCGGGCGCCAGCCGCTTTGGCAAACTTGCACGGGGTTAGTTCTCAACTGGTTGAGTGACAAATCAATAGTACTGTACCTGAACTGCAAAGCTGCTTACACCGCCAGTGCCCTCGGTGAGCACAATCTCACCAGGCTTCAAAGCGCGGCCCTCGAGTCCATATAGAGCGCTCCAGGCAGTTAATGCTGCACATGGCAGAGCAGCAGCCTCGTTCAACGTCAAGTTGTTTGGAACTGCAACGAGGCCATCTTCCGGAAACGCAGCGTACTCTCGAAGTACACCACTGAGTTGACCTCCAAGAGCGCTTTCACGACCTCTGGCATCAAGAGGTCCAGCCAGGTGGCGCTGGTGGACCAGAGTAGCAACTCGATCGCCAACATTAAATCGGCTTACGCGGGAGCCGACTGCCACAACGATGCCTGCTCCATCGCTCAGAGGCACGATGCCATCTTTTAGCGGGAAAGGATAGAGTCCCTAGCCTTGTGATTAGAAGCCATCATCCAAGGGCACACAATGAGTATGTGGCTTACCTTAGGGATCACTAGGTCGCGAAAATTCAGTGACGTGGCGTGGACTGTTTGATGTTGGATCAGTCACCGACAAGAAAACCGAAAAATGAGCGAGTATACTTTGAACCAGGACATCTTGGTCACCGATCGAGGGGACTGGGGCTTCTTTCTGAAACTCCAGAGAGTCAAAGCCATTGCTACCGTGGATTACCCACTGCCTCTGTGTCTTTGGAACCATGTTGCGCAAGATAGCTTGTATAAAGAGCCGAGAAACCTGTGTTTTAGGGAGAAGACTTGTGTGATGCAGTGATGAGCGGAATGGTGTTCGAAGAGGGCACCGGTCCCTATTTATCATACTCCAGTGACCCTGGGAGCCGCCATATTGCCCCGTCTCTTCCGCAAACCTTTCCCTATAGTACATTTGACAAATAGGTTGACCATGTCAGCCCTTCTTCAAATCAATAACTATGGAGCGTTTTCACTCCAAATGGCCCAGCTGCGATGATCCACGATTTGTCCAACGGACGTCTCATTAAGGCAAATGACATCCGCAAAGGGTCTAGTCATGATCGACCGGCCCCGCAATTTGTCTTGTCCAGGGGTTGAGGATGGATTTATCAGCAAGCAAGGATGTATTGAAGTCGTTTCTGCTTGTCGACACTTGCCTTTTTCCATCGCCGACCAGTTGTATAAACGACTAAAGACAAAAATATAATGACGAATGAACAAGTACCGCGCCGCGGCCGGCCTCGGGTAGAAGGCCGTGACCGGGTCAACGACGACCAAGTCGAGGTGCGCGCACCAACACCTACTCCACAGAATTGCAGCTAATAAGAGACTCTAGATTAGGCGAACACGCATGAGATTGGCACAGAGAACGTACCGAGCCCGGAAAGAAAGTGCATTCAACCAGGAAAGAACCCGGAACCAACAGCTCAGCCAAGCCTTGGACCAAGCGCTGGCAACTTTTGCTAGCTTCCATCGGCATGCTCTTGGCCTACCTGAGGTACGCAGCTCGTCGGATCTTATTGCCAGTCTGAACCAGGCGGCCTCCGAAATGGCAAGCATTGCCAGTGACACAAACAAGTCAACCCGGCTTTTGCTTGCTGGCGCAGCCACAGATTCTGCCATCCAGCCGCAACAACAGAGAGCAATGCCGCTTAGCCCTGGGGACTTGCAAAACCAGTCGGCGCTCAAGAGCGTAGCCCTCACAGTTCGCTCTGCTGACCTCATACTGGGCACACTAGCCGAGAAGCTATTCAGGGCCTGCATCGAGCGCGTCTTCACTATCCTATCGGGCAACTCTGGGCTCAAGGGTCGGGTCTTGGACTTGAGGTTGCCTCTAGATATTCTCGGTGAGGAGCTTCTCAGGTCCGAGTCCCTCAATATTCTAACACTCCCCCTCGTGGTGGACGACTATCGCTACCTCCCCCATTCAATGCCGCATTTGCCGCTCATGTATCGTGTCGTTGAGGGGGGCCAAGACATTATACCTCGATTACCGGCGCCGTCGGTGCAGAGGATTGTGAGGGGCAAGACCAGGACTAGGCTCGCGACTGCATTTGAGCCGCTTCAGGGAGAATGGCTCGAGGCCATGGATGTTGAAGAGTACTTGGAGGACAGGGGAATCTTTCTGCGTGGGGCTAGCTCGAGCCATGAGGCTGACAATCAGAGCTTAATGCCTATGACCCAAGGTCTAGCCCGAGCTTCTACTGAGGTCAACTATCAACAGCAGTCAATACCCGAGGCTGAAAATACATCTGCGGAAGGGCAACGCCACGAGCATGGGGATTATTCTGTGTTTGGGGTCCCAACAACCCAAGAATGGATCGGCTCAGCCGAGCTTCTTCGACCTCTTGGAACAGGGCTTCAATCGATCGAACCATCAGCAGGACCGTGGACTGATACTCCTCAGCAGAGCTCTCTGCTGGCTTCTCAGATCGTCATTGACCTCGACAAGCTCGTTCATCTGCTCGCATCGAGTGCCACATGTCTGGGGCCTGTACCAGGGATCCGGAGAGTTTCGGTGGACTCATCAATTGCACAGTCCGTGATTCAGCTGTCGGAGTAGATCAAGCGTCCAAGAGCCGGTACCCTTTGATCTCATCCTTCAATACTCAAGAAAATAGAATTAATCCTTCGGGAATGCAAGATCTGTGTCTAGAAAAAAGAGAGTGGCCCCCTCCACACGCTGAACATGCCGCCTTCTCTAATGTTATCCTACTGAGAGTGTCGATTCTATGACGGTGTACTAGTCTATCCAATGTATAATGGTCTAATCCAAATCCTCGTCACTCCCAATCACATGGAAATGAAACTGCGATTGCGACTTGCAAGCTTCCAGAACCTCCTTGGGAATTTCGCGATCATCCACCCTCACAATCAGTTCCTTCAGGTGTCGCGCCATTAGGTTCACGTTCTCTATGGTGTTGACGAGTAGATCCGTGACCTCATCGTCAGTGCCCAGGTCGTTAAAGAACTCCAGAACCTCGAGCTCCGGCGGTAGTCCTACCGAATGCAGGCGCGGCCTTTTTGAAGATTTTCCGTATAGCTGATGGTCCCAGTTCAACCGCAGAGTTTTGAGGGCAGTGAAGTCGCGCAGGGCGAGTGCCCTAGAGCTGCGCAGAAATGGTGAATCGATCGTGATTGTTTCCAGCGAGTGACACGCGGACTTTAGGGCCATGAAATAGTCTCTGATACTATCAGAGCTTTCCTCAAGCTCGGGTGAGGGATCTTCAGGGTGGGTCATGACGAATTCTTTGAGAGCCTTTGGAAACATGAGCAGGTCGGAGAGTGCATCGTCGTTAATGTCGCATTCGATGAGATGCAACTTGCTCAGAGCAGTCTCGTGTGGACGTTCAACAACGTCAAAACCCCGATCATCCAACTTGGCCCTCTTGATAACCAGCGTTTCAAGCGTGGGGTGAGCGAAGACGTGGATGTTCTCTTGCAAATCCCAATACTGGTCGTCCTCATCCTGGTAAAAGAGGGTACACGACTTGAGGCAAGCCAGGTCGAAAGGGCTGTTGAAAAGGTGTCCCACGCTGTGTAGTAGTGAAACAGGAACAGCGATATCCAGCGTCTCCAAGTTTGACATGCGAGAAATGGTCTGAGATATGCTGTTGGATGGCAAGGATTTGTCGGAAATGAGCTGAGGGAGAGTGGATGCGGGATAAGCGAGCTTGATATCCTGGATCGCCGAGCCGCGTCTAGGCCGGTAATTAAGGGACTCGCTGAAGATGAGATGCAGCTCCGGGGTGAGAAATTGAACTGTCTTGTACAACACAGCGTCTGCGAGGGTGTGGTAGCGCTTATTTAGTCGCGAGACGCTGCAGAGGTCGTGGCCTGGTAGGCAGTTGAAGATCTGCACCAGCGTCTTGTCGGGGAGCCTATCAAGGTGTTCGACATGGTGGTAAGGATGGTGATGATGATGAGAATGAGGCATCGGGTGAGGGAATGAAGCGGTGGCAGTGGTCTAAGGGTTGTTGATAGTTGATGTTGTTGTTGCTAGGGTTGATGGAATGGTTATCTTCCCTAAACGCTTGGCGCTTATCGCATGACGTTGGGGAATCACTACTGTTTGGCACGTGATTACCCCAAAAGCAAGAAACCTCGGTATTTATATAGCGGGGTGTATATGTACTCGTCTCAGATTACTGCTGCTGCTTGAGTTGAGTCATTTTCTGCAGGAAAAGGGATCAAAAAAGTAATCGAAGCGTACTTCAAGCGGTAGCAGCCCAAGGTATCGATTTGCTTCACGTGGGGGGGACGGCTTGATATCTCGAGGAGAAGGACCGAGCGACTAAGTACTGCGACTCTTCAGAGTTAAATACATAACACACGCACATGAAAACCCTTGGGTTTAACTGCCTATAGCAGGTACTTGCGTTATTCACTAACGCCGTCAATAGTCGTGATACTTATAAGCACTTGTTCTTTTAGTTGTCGAGTGACGATGCCTTGCGCACTCACTGTACTTAACCCAACGACCTCTCCTGGGCTTCTTCCAACACCAGCCCAGGTCGAGAAGCAATACTTACAGAAAAGAAATTACGGTTCATCTACTTGAGTACTATATTAATGAGTGATATGCATACTCTTATAGCATGTTTCAGGGCCACCTAGGCCTCCGAAGCAACATATGCGAATACTCGGCCAGTAAGCATGTCGCAGAAACAAATGTTCTCAAAAAAAAGTAGAACGAGGCTCCCCAGTTAACCTCTTTTCTCAAGCGAGTGCGATCTTCTGGCTCAGTTAACCCATCAAGGGCCGGGCTTCTGCTTCGCCTCTTGACCGAGGTTTGACTGCCGCCAACTCCACGACACACCCGCATAAGGCAGACTGACTGGCATGTCGGCTACCCCATGGCTATATTTTCATTCGAGGCAATTATGTGTGTGGTCGTCGCTTATGGTGTGGCCTCAAAATTGCCGCAGCAGTCTGCTCAGCCAGTCTTGGCAATCAGGCTGGCGACCTATGTGATGCACTTAAACCGGAAGCAAATGATTACCCCTCCCAGCTAGAACCTGACTCTTGCAATGGATTACTGATTGATGACTTGGGAGGATGCGGTAGTTATGTTTTCGCAAATATAGATGGATGGAGAGGCACAGCCTCACGGCCAGCGGACCAGATGAGAAAACAGAGGGGAACTGGCTTGGTGACAAAGCAAGGATTTAATTCCGAGATGCATGCAGCGATCTTACTACTGGTTAGTTATCATGCAGGCAGCCTGCATGCTCAGCCATCCCTCAGGCTGATGCTGTTGGGCTTCCTTTCAGCTACCTGATTTAAAATTCGCATCTCCTCTTGCACCTGTGCCTCAAACTTACGAACAAAACCCAACCCTCCAAGCCGTCATCATGTCTGGCATGGAGCCCTTAGCGGCCCTTGGCCTGGCGTGCAACATCATACAGCTACTCTCCTTTGGCGGAGAAGCGATATCGCTGTGCCGGAAAGTCTACAAGACTGGAGAGATTGATCCCAGCCTGAAAGACTACAGCAGCCAGACCGCCAAGATCTGCGAGAATCTGAACGACACCTTAACTCAACGACAACTCGATCTCGGGCCCGATGCTTTGGCACTACAACAGAGTGCCACCATGTGCAAAGCTGCTGCGGACAAGTTGAATCGCGAGTTGGAACTCCTCACTCCAACCAGCGGGGCCAGTGGCTGGAGGAGGGGTTTCACCGCCCCTATTAAGGCTATTCGCTACAAGCACTATTTGAGCGAGCTCGAAAAGGACCTCAACAACCTCAAGTCCGGCCTGGATACGCAGCTCCTTGTGAGGATCTTCGACCTGGTGGATCCCGCGAAGTTGAAGACCGAAATCCTTGCAGAATCCAAGGGGCTCTTGGCAACAACACTGCAGCAGGTTGCTTCAGGACAGCAAGACCTCTCCCAACAGATGGTCAAAGCCCTGGAAGGCGCTCAGGATCGATTCAATTCGGAGTATTTTAAAAATCAACGGATGATAGAAGAGCAGATAGCTGCCACAGCTCGCGACTTGCAACACGGACGTACTAGGGTCCAACAAGAAAAGAGAGAGAGCGAACAGCGGCAGGACTGGGAGCACCTTCTGAAGAGCTTGCACTTTGATGCGAGGACGGAGAGAGTGAACATGATTAAGCAAGAATATTCCGACACCTGTCGTTGGATTTTTAAACCATCCACGGAGTATGGTCTTGCCAGTGACCACAACCCGCAGCAAGCCTATCCTGAAAACCAGTCTCGAAGCTGGCCTTGCTTCACCACTTGGCTGCAGTCCGAAGGACCACCAATCTACTGGATATGCGGGAAGCCGGGGTCAGGCAAGAGCACTCTGATGAAGTTCATCGCCTCTGATGAGTCCCCAATCAGGGATTCCTTGGAACAGTGGCAGCCAGATGTTCAAATGTTATCGCATTACTTTTGGCTGGCTGGCTCGCCGATGCAGAACAGCATAAAGGGCTTTTTGTGCTCCCTGGTTTACCAAGTTCTATCCCAGGATGTATCTGTGGCTTTAAACTTGCTGGAATCCAACCCTGATATCGCTCGCAAATCATCCGCCGTGGACTGGGACCCGACTGAGCTTCGACGCATTCTCATCGACCTAGCTCATCAGCCCGCGAAATCCTTCTGCATCTTCATTGATGGTCTCGACGAACTATCACCAGACGAGAGCCCCCGAGATCTGATTGCCATCATCACAGAGCTCCAGAGCCCTCAGATAAAATTATGCCTCTCAAGTCGCCCAGAACCCGCGATGAAAAAGTACTTGGGGCATTATCCGACGCTACCCATGCATATCTTCATACAAGGTGACATCAAGAAGTATGCCGAGGGTGTCCTCAATGAAGCCATGTCTCACAGGAATGACACTTTCAAGATCGATCGCCTCGTACATGAAGTTTTATTTGAAGCCGACGGAGTCTTTCTGTGGGCTGTACTCGTTACGAGATCCCTTGAGCGTGGAATTGAGAAGGGCGACTCACACCAGCTTCTGGTAGAACGACTACGCCAAATGCCAAAGTCTATCAGCGAGCTATACTCCAGCATGTGGCAGCGGTGTGAAGATGATCCAGAGACATACCAGAAGGGGTTTTCTCAGTTTATGAACCTCATGATTCTTGCAAGAAAAGGCATGATGTGCCTCGAGCACAACAACACGTTGACCGTCTTTGAGCTTATGGCGGCAACAAACACCTGGTTTCTGGACAAATATTTAAACCAGGATGACCAAGTTTCCACAGAGAAACTCGAGTTGTTGTGCCGCAATACAAGGAATTCCATCGAAGCCTGGTCAGCTGGCCTACTCATGGTGACCATCATACCCTTTGAGACTGACGGAGACTCTGGACCATATTGCGATCTGGAATTTTACATCAACATGAAGGTGGGGTACGTCCATCGAACAGCCCGTGACTTCCTTTTGGATGAAGCAGAGGGCCAGAAGTTGTGGAAACGGGTCGAGGTTTCTCGGGAGGACCTTGAAGCAAAGCTTGTGAAAGCGTGCCTCATGAAATGCCAGCTTTGGGGATTCAAAGAACCGGAGCGCGAACATTTTGAGCGTTTTTTAATGTCCATTCACTTTTCTGGAGATTCTAGAGACGCCGCTTATGTTCCACAAAACACCTTGCCAGTCATTGAGAAAGCCTTCTACAAAAGATACTGGGGGAAGCCATTGTGGACGCGAATTCTCAATAAGCACGGTGGGCTCGAGATTGAATTTCTGGAGGCGGCAGCCGATCATGGATTCCGCGACTACGTTTTCAGGCGAATCCAGGAAATGCAGCAAACTGGCCAGCTCAAAGCGCAGGATTTTGCTTCTCTGTTGTATGCGTACTGCAGCAGAAGGCTCAGTCTAGATTCCGGGATTGCCGCCGTCATGGCCAGAGAGAGGCTGATCCAGTCACTGTTGAGTTTGGGTTTGCCGAGTTTTGCAAAGCTACGATTCTCCACTGGTTTCAACCTCAGCAGAAGCCTCCTGCTCACGTACTTGGTTTCTATTCTTGAAGTGTCTATTCCTGAACTGTATCCTTCTGATTGTGTGGTAGAGGAAGCTGTCACAACACTCACATTGCTTTGGGAACAAGCACCTTCCATTCACAACGTGTATGTCCGGCTCGTCGTGAGGTTTTCACGGCTCCCGGACGACGATCATACACAGGTCCAGTGGTACATTCAAAACACCATGAGCAGAAGTTTCTACCGCGATGGGGCGCTTGTAGTAATGAGAGTTAATGTATCCTACTTGGTCATGGCCATTGGCAGCTTGGCGCATCCGAGTCTCTGCATATCCGGGACACTCTCCAAAAAAGAGGAGCCTTCAGCTCAAGCCATTCTCATTAACATCGGCGAGGAAATCTGGCAGGGTGGGGATTATTACCCAATTAAGTCCAAGGAAGACTCGAGGAAGGTCACGGAGTTTATTACCCTGCTTCTCCATTGTAAGCATGGATCAGATCTACAGAAGACGAGGAAGATGGAGAGGACAGAGTTGAGTAAATTGTCGCAAATCTTGCGGCAAATTGCGTCTGAAGCCAAGCCGCCAAACGTCGAGGTGGACATAAAGTCTGATGAGGAGACGTACGAGAGAGTTAATGCCGCCGTGGACGAGTTTTTAAGTGATAAAGTCACTCAACTATCGCCGCCTTGGTGGTGAGGTGTGTATAGTTTACAAATTTTCCCCTTCGACAATTCACCGATCTGATCTGCTTCAGGCGCTTGAAGGGCCTCGAGATGACGGAACAATCAGGCTAGCATAAGCCGCAGTCCCTTTGAGCGAATTGAAGCTGATAAATGGTCACGACCTACATGATTACGATCTACATTGTTTCATTTTTGAGCGGAAGTTTACAGTACGCCGCCTCCGCGGGGCAAGGAAGGCGAATCAAAGAGTAACAGAAGTAATGAGGCAAGCTCATTTCTTAATGTACATGGAAAATACATCTCTGATATTGTGCCTTGCTTTGGATGACTAGTGATTTTGTATATTCCCCTTCAATGGGACTATCATGTCTGAGCAACACTGGAGCCACCTGATTAGAAGTCAAGCGAGCATACCTATCAACTCGGCTGTGGCTCTGACGCCATATTTCCTAGGAAACGTTTGTCCATGATCAAATCTGAACTTTTGGAGTAATGGGACTGTTTCATGCGTGCGTGGTCTACTGAAAGCCGGGTGTCCGACGAAACGTACCCAATTCACAACAGCTATGTATTCGATCTCCACCAACGGACAAGGCCATCACAACTCCCCGGAGAATGAGCCCGGTAGTGGTTCTTCAAGGAGTTGCAGTCAATATTTACCGCCGCAGTGCTTGTATGCAATTCATTGGATAGAAAATACGCTTGAAGGTGAGTGTCATATAACCATTGCAATAGTACAAAGGCGGCGGATATACAAGATGAAACGAATTCAGAATCAGTTCCATAGTTACACTCGGCGTCCCCGGCACGACATGAGCTGATCGACGGTCAGCAACTATTTGCGAAAAGGCAGTAAGCAGATCGGCCCTTCATGATCCTCATGTAACCCTGCAGCAGATCACCCCCACTATCATTTATTATCTTTTCATGCAGCCTTACAACTTCCGCTATGGGCAGGTGCGCAGAGGTCATCGTGTTTCACCCTCCAATACGGACCAGGTTCGGCCGACGATGTGATCTCCCATGCCGCAGGGGCCAGCCTGCCTCGTCCAATAGATTGGTAAGATGGCTACAATTTATATATAATGAACCTGCTACCACATAGCTTCGTGTACTTGGAACCAGAACATTGCTCTCTTCTGTCTCATCGAACCGCCATGCCTTCTCTCACTCAGTATCTCACCGTTCTTTCGGCTGTGGCCGTCGGGTCTGTCGTTGCCGATGTCAATCCCAACGCGCAGGGAGCCTGCGATGATACTCACGGCGGTCAAGACGCCTGCGGTCCCAACGGAAGCGAGGCTTGGTTGAACACTGGTCTCGATGGCCAAGGATGGAACCCTCCTTTCCTTGACATTAACGGCCTCAAGCACATCTCTCTGGAGGACTACTACAACGGCGTGGGAAGGTCATGCCGCCAGTACGACCAATACTTCAAGTCATCCGGAGAAAAGTACAATATCGACCCAGCCATCCTCGCTTTCCTCGCCATGCAGGAGTCCTCATGCAATGCGGATGCTGGCGGACCTACCCCTGGCCTAATGCAATGCGAACCTCGGAACTGCCAGAACGACAAGTCCAGTTGTCAATACCCCATCCAGGACAACGTCGACTGTGGAGCCCACGTTCTCCGAGCCGCGCTAGACAACGCGGGTGGAAATGCTGTCCGGGCCATTGGCTCCTACAACGGATGGTTCATCAAGGGTTTTGGTCTTAATGGAGGCAAGGGAATCACTGTTGACTACCCCTGCTCTGCTGAGGGCCGCAGGAATGGTGCTCCCCAGAACCTGGATTATCTGCATGAGACGCTCAATGGTTGGTTCCAGGGCCTGGATGTTTATGGAAGTGATGCCGGAAAGGTTGGTGGCATCTATGGCTGCTCTGGCAATTGCAACGATGGGGATAAGTGCTAGGTTTCGATGGTGGAATAGCCGTTGTTACGAAACAGGGTCAGTCTTAACAGCCCGGCCAAACGGCGTTCACTCGCAGTGAAGGGCGATAGCTCAGTTCCCATGTACATAGTTTCTGTACCCATTCCGTCAGATGCATAGAAAAGAACATATTTCTTATATAAATCTTAGTTCGCTGCAGCATCAAATCGAACACCTCTGAGATAGCATTTGGTGTATACCCAACCACGGTAGGATCTAGAAGGTGGGTGAGTCATCGAAGCAAGTCCCGATACATCTCGTCCTTTCCACGATTTCGTTCACAATGACTGTGACTATGACGCATTTTCCGGTAGAAATTAAACGCCGTGAGCCCATCGCAATAGGCCCCGAAACGTCAGCAGACGAGCACATACGACCATACCCACCGGAGAACTCGGGATCCCGTCCGCTCTCCCATAGATAAGCCGGTGAGGGGCGGATTAGTAGTTGGGTCGGTGACGACCAGCGAATCCCCGCTGTTGTATGTTTTTGCCCAAGATGGCGATTTCTTTTTGCCAGTTGTGCGTACTAGGATCGGCTGAGCGATGTGGTGGCTGGGTTGCTCATAACATGCCTCTCATGAGAGAGTCGCTATCGTGAGTTTCTCTAACGCGAGTCGTGGTCCCACAACGCGGTGATGAACCCGACATGTTGCGCTGGGACCACGAACAACAAGTCCAAGTTCTGTATGATGTTTGGATGCGCAAGACAAGTAGACAACCTTTGTGCAGAGGCCGGAATTGTGCTGCTGACACATCACCAGATCAGCCAATCGGGGTCGATCATGAGGGAACCGAGGTGGGGAGCTATGTGGGGTTGACTACACTTCTATCCAATTGGAACTTACCTACACACGTGATATTGCACGCTTTGCTATTTTAGGATTTCTAAGCTCCACAGCACGTTATGCTCAGAGAAAACACAACTCAATGAAAACGCAGTTCACATGAGTTCATTACCATCGACAACCTCACGATTTACAAATTAACTCTTACTTGTTGGGTTTCCGATATACAGTTTTTCTCTCCCTTGCATTTTATACTATTCGCCCCCTGTGCTTTCTGTTTCCTCAGTTCATGGTTGTAAAGTCATTTGCTTTGAACCCACCCACCCTATACCTGAAGACGCCATGAACGATCCCGACTCCTCTCCACTGTAACCAACCCGGAGGCCTTGGGGGTGCAACGAGTTCAACATAATTGGTGAAAAGCTTCATTGTTGCCATAGCTCATCTTTAAGAAATGCGACACGGAGTTGACCATGTTATGTAGGCCAATCGGGCTGCTTTTGTAAATCGGTATGACCACTAACTGATTGTAGACGCGCATTTCAAATGACCTTGTCTTGACGCTCAGAGATGATTGACCATGAACAACAAGGACATTGTGCGTGCCTTGTTTGCGATGTCGCCGGCAAAAGAAAGAGTCTGGAAAATTACCCATCAAATGTTTGAAAGCCAATCCCAATGCTATCAGTTGGAAAGTGTAATTGAGGTATTCCGAGATGCTCACATAATGCATCTCGTCTAACCCAACTGTCTGAAGGCCAATGTCGCCTGTAGCAGGGCGGCTCTCATCAGCGGATCACACGTTGCCGTCCGGTATATCTTTCACGATGAAATACCAAACACAGTTCGAATTCTCATCCTTCTAACGCTATTCTCACTGATCGAGGAAGGAGGTGGCAGTTCCTGGCATCTGGCCGAGCTACTTTTACGATCATATGTAAAACTTGGTCTGCACAGCAAAGCGTCCGAACAGATCTTGAGTACACAGCTATTTTGGAGTGTCTGTCTTCTCAATCGCTGGATCAGCTGCACGCTGGGACTACCGGTGCTGACATAACGAAGAGTTTGATCAGCAGATACCCGAAGCGCCATCTGAAAGCGGTCAAGAATCATCACCAACCTCACTCTGGCGCATGGCTTATAGCCTCTTGGGGGACGAGCGTGGACTTTCGAACGGTATCCAGGAATCAACATGGCTCAGCCGTGCAGGATCCTCGTCACCGACGTCGCCGCACCTTCATCTGCTACACAACATGTTACCACGGACCTACGAATCGCGCACGCATCCCACTGATCCTGCGTGAAGGGGAAGCGGCTGCACAAAGATTTGATGGTGCACTTCAAATCACCTGTCAGTTGTCGAGGTTGCCATTAAGCGTGGATCCACGCTTCCCTAGACGACTGAGTACACGACCTTCCTGTCCGTCATGATCCGGCTCATATCTTTCGGACAAATCTCGAGATGTGGCCTACTGTTCACTCAAAGTACCCCTGGTTCCGTGTACATTTTGAGGGCGGTTGATGTCCTTCGCTTCCTTGGCTGCATGTTCAAGTCTCTCGAGTGTCTGGGGCGACTTGCTTGGTCGCCTAAATCAGTCGGGCACAGGACGTATTTCGGTATCTAGCGCTCCATTTTGTTTTCAAAGTACAGCATTAATTCTTTTCTAGGGCTCCGATAAAACACCTATCGGTGTACCAGTGGCGAACTTGGTGAGACACACCCTCCTACGACGGTTTCTTGAAACTGAACTGGACGCACGTGCAAGACATGTTAAAAACAGGTTCTGGAATTCTCTACTGTGCAGGAGGCCTACCAAAGCATCAACGTCACAACAATGACGGGGTTAGCCTGACGCTCTTAGAGTTGGACACGGTCGTCAACGGCCTCAAACTGTGCGGTGAAACGTTGAGCAACATTGCGGCTGAGTGGCAGACGGTACAGCGCCATGCAAACGCGTTTATGCAGATGTCTGAGGCTGTGCTTGAGCTCATTGCGACGGAATGCGACGCGGGAGCAAAGTCACGCGGAAAATGGTAGCGAGAGGCTGGAAGAAACTATGGACTGGGAGTTTGATGCTCTTGATTTAACGTTGAACTTGTTCCAAGAGGAAGGAATTGAGCCGTTCGCTGATACTGAGTGGGCTGAATTGTTTGAGTTGGCTGTCGAAGCAGATGGAGAGCTCACTATGCCCATGCAGACTGTTTCTAGACCTGAGCCTCCGCCGCTCTAAGATGAGCCGGTTCTGGACTGGCGCTGAGGAACCTGGAACTCGGACTGGGTCAGTGATATTCTTGGGATTGCATAGCCCGGTGAGGAACGCATTTGAGAGATGTTACCAAGGCAGCTTGGACATGTGGCTATGTTATCACTGCGCTTGGTGTTACCCCCGACTTTCTTCATGCACATGCTTGGGCCGCCGTCCTACACCATATCGAGGAATTCGGCCTTATCTGACTTCGGTAGATTCCTCATAAAGTGGCATCAAACGAGAGGGGAAGTTTGCACATATCTTGAAACGCTAGGTGATGCACTGCGGGCTATTCGCACCATGCCCGCATCGCCCGGGTGATATGGCGCTTTGTTGCACAATAGATACGAGGCTCATGGCACTTCATCACACAAGAGACATTAGGCCCAAAGCACTGTTCACCTTCGTGATGCTGCTTGGGGTAATGATCGATGTTCTAGATCCAGCTCACCGAGGACGATGTTTGCGTATCATCGCAGTAATCCCCTTGAGGAACCGTTGTAATGAGCTTGTGCGACTGAGGACTTCTCGTGAGGCTGATTGCCAATGCTCTCATTGGGTTTAGGTGGTTAGGAGACAATGTGCGAGAATGCCCAACGGTCTAACAGCAATCCAGCTGTCTTCAGATTTAAGGGCGTGCAGTTTCGTGGTTATCCTGCATAATCATCTTCCTCTCTCCGTCCATCTCTTTGGAGGTCAACCATTCGACATGGGCGACCCATTTTCAATCGCCAGTGGCGTCGGCGGCATCGTTTCTCTTGGCCTGACTGTTTCCGGTGGTCTTCATACATATTTCAGCGCTTTGAAGGACCGAGGCGAAGACGTTGAACCTGCTTGCGAGCTCCTAAATCTGCTCGGGAAATACATCGAACTCATTCGACCCAGCGCGCCGACCCTGAGCAATCAATATGCTCAAGCACCTGGCCTTGTCACTCTGGCACTTCGCCTATGTGAACGCGAGCTTCAAGCTAAACAGGGGGAAAGGCACATGGGAGAAGTCAGAATCGGCCGTCACTTACCCGCTCAACCAGACCAAGCTGCTTCAAGTCCAGGACCGACTTTTCAGGGCCACGGGAGTCCTAGGGACTGTCGGTCAACCATTACTCCTGTAAGATGACCCGCGCCTGTTGAGCTGAGTCAACTAATCTTAATAGTCGTGAAAATACATGTAGCAGAAATGATATCGATGCTCTCAAAAAACGCTGTCCAAGACAACGGCTCGCTTACACAGGACTTTCTTCGCCGAATCTAGACTGACGTCGAGGCTGTTGGTTTGTCTGTTCAACTAACAGTAGCATTGCTGACGGAGATCTCCACTCGAGTCGAGGAACAAAACACGATGGCATCTAGCACTCACGAACAGATCCAAATTAGTAACGCCATCTTCTCGACGAAGCTAGACAGCGTGGTAAGAGCCTTGATCTTCCACATATCACGTGTTGGATCGGAAGTTCTCCGCCGAAAACCCTGTGAGCTAACGAGAAGAACAGGCACAAGCCCAGGCACAGATGTTCGAGGTTTTTGTTCACCAACCGGATCGCCAGGCCATCGAGGCAACCAGACAAACTGATTCTCGTCAATGCTTGAAGAGTGGCAACCTAGAGACAAAATCCATTCAAGCATACGCTCCTGGGGCCTGTTCCTGCAACGGGGCGAGAGGGAAAACTTCCCAGCAGCCAGTGCCAAGCTATAAACTCTGGGGAGGGCTGACCATCTTCCGCCAGCTTTATTGGAAGTCGAAGCACAAACGCGGATGTCGTTTCTACAAAGAGAATTTGTTGGAGAGATCCAAGAGAACCACCTTCACCTACACCGGCCTGCGCTACATCCTCTCTTTGGCTCTGAATCTGACTGTTGAACGCCAATGTCAGGACGGGGGCTAATCGATCAAACACTCACTGAGAACCTACAATATGAGGGAAACAAGCGAAACATTCGGGGTCTTCAGTTGGCACACCTTTCCCCAATGCTTCTCTATAGCCCACGTTCAGGAGCTCATGACGAAGCTGCAAGAGGCATACTCATTGCCAGATGTTTCGCCCTTTGACATTGACCAATTTGGCCGGACCACCGCCCACCTCTGCATCATGGTATGTTCGCCTCTGGAATAGAGCGCAGGCTCAAGCTTAACAATCTCCATAGCGTTTCGGTGTGATTGTTGAGGAGGCTAGTCGGCTTCTCGACAGCTTAGAGACGCTCCTCAGGTTTCTTTCCAGATCTATTCAGGTCGACATTTTTGTCGGCGAGAAGCACAATGGGTATGTTCCATCATGGCCCAGCATGCCTGATCCTTTCAATAATCGGAGTTAGTTCAATCCTCGAATATCTCGTCGAAAGCGGCTTGCCAAGTCTACTGCCTCGTGTTTACGATGTTCAGCAGAACAAGGAGGAACATGGGTGGGATGAAGTGCTTGACGAGGATCAATCCTCTATCGACGAACTTGGAAAGCTAACAGCGGAGTTTGAGCAGGAATTTCTCAACCAGGAGGTCTCTCTTAAAGACTTCTTGCAGAACTACTGGCTTGAGAAAATGCGTGAAGAACGGAAGAAACGCAAGGCGCTGAGCGAAAAACAGAAGCAGGAACTTTGCGAGATTGGTGTGATTTTGGACCCCGATTACGAATCAAGCAGTGATCGTTACTACTCCGATTTCGACGAGGAAGAGGAAGAGGACATGAGAGGAGGGCAACTTGATTCTAGCAATTCTAGCAAGGTGATGGCTGACTAAGACGAGACTAAGATTGACTAGGAGGGGTACATGCAGATCTTGTTTGTGTTCAAGTTTCAATATGACCACAATGGACTGTTCATCAGTGATCTCAAGCATTCATTGTTGCTGCACATTGCCGCTATGGAGCGAGGTCCATCATACGACGGATATGCCACGACCAACCACCGGGCGCTTACCTAAACCTAGAATATATGGACTGGACTGAGACATGCCGGCCGTCTTGCTAATTTGAGGGAGGCTTGTCCTGTCTGGCCACCATTTTACTTCTCTTGGTGACCCCATGCTACAGCCCCGACGCTAGCGGTGATATTCGCAAACTATTGATGCACCTTTCAATGTCTTGGACCTCAGCAAGCCACATTCTGCGGGGAAGCTCCTCCTAACCGCCTGACCTTCCGCATGAGCTATACGAACTCATCACGAGCTGGGCCTGGAGCTTCTCATTTATGAGGGTACGTGCCATAACTGGCACTTCCTGGCAGGGGGTCTCTCGAAACGGCTCGGTTACGATATGGGGAGTGACGATCTTTACTCCTCGACGCATCACAGCCAGCCACCATGCACAACTAGCGCATAGTCTATCAGAATTATAGACGGGACGGAACGGCTCGGCCCTGTCGTTTTTCCCCTCAGCCGCTGTGCTAACGATGACAGTCATTCCTAGTTCAACACCAAGTTGTTCAATCACGATGCGACGATGGGGGCCCTGGTCCGTTAAACCCTCGCCGTTGACACTGGTCATGGCTTGGAGCATGATTTGGAGACTGGATCTGGAATATGGGTTCACCTATTCTGGCGCACCTGCGGAAACTATCATCCCCATCGACCAAGATACATAGTATGGCTAGCCGTGGCAGCGCTGGTGGCACTTGCCAAGTCACTAGTTGCTACTGAGCGACTAAGTCTGCGTGATATTGGATGTGATGAACTGAACATGGCCAGTTCTGGACCATGGCCATGCAAGGGCTGGGCGCAGCTGAAAACAATGAGCGCTTATCAAAGCCCGGTTGCTCCGTCTTGGTGACCATTCCACATTAAAGCCATGAAGTTCCTTCTCAGATATTAGTATAAGTAGGTCTGAAATGTATACACCTCCCAGAACACCTCCTCCAGAATCTGGTGGACTACATCGTTCAGACTCATCTTCTCGTTCACCTCCTACCAATACCACCACGACAAACTCCCAGGTCAACATGGCTGTCGACAAGGAACAGCTGGCCGAGTCAATGGCTGCGCAAGCTGCCGCCGTCTCCAAGGTCAGTATCGTTCCTTGGCCCAAAGACTGTGGCTTACCCGTTGTCTAGTCCATCCGTGAAGCACTTCAGGCATCTTTGCCCGTTGCACCTGAACAGTTGATGACGGTCCAGGTTCCCGGAACCACCATTAACAGTGCGTGAGTATTGATCCTCACTAAGGGAGGAACAGGTCGCTCACTCGTAACAGCCCGAATGGTGGTTACTGGTGGAACGAGAATGAAAACGCAGAGACCCCTCACCGTATCAAGGTGAATGAAGCTCGACTGGTCGATGGCATGATTCCCTTGAGCAAGATCATGGTAAGTTTCCGTTATTCAACGACTGAAGTAAAGAGGCTAACCATACTGTTTAGATGGGCCCTACCGGCAAGAGTGTGGCCAGAAGCTACGGTGCGGCACTGGATATGCTCATTCCAGAGGATGCTCCAATCGACGATCTGGATAAGAGTAATGACGCCAAGAACAAGGCCGCCGAGAGATACACGGCGGCCATGAAGTACCTCACATCAACGGTACCAAACTCATCCAAGAGTGTCGTTGACGTCTATGTCGAGAAGCAGCAGGCTTGGTCTGATGCCATGAAGGAGTGGGACCAGGCGAAGCAAGCGGCTCGGGGTAAGTGAGCGACCTTCCACTCATTCTTCCAAATGACTAACGAGCCAAAGCCGAGGCCAAGAGGATATTCCCAGACTCAGTTCCACGGCAGCAGGGACATTACGATGAATGGAACCAGGCCAACTTCCGTAATGTATGTTCCCTGATGATTGAGTGTGTTTAGATCTGACGCCCCTGTGCAGTACAAGAACCATTCTCAGGCCAAGTACATGGACTGTGAGTAACACTTGCCCCAGATGTCATTGACCTGCTAACCATTTCTTAGGGATTGTCAATGGCTGCAAGTACAAGGTAGACTACTACTTCGGCATCGTCGACGTCTCATCGGCTATGAAGCGTGTCGAGTCGAGCAAGGAAGCCTCGCGCAACCTGGTCGTCATCGATCCTGATGGTACCACTGAGTGGCAAGAAGTTAACCTGAGCCCTCCCAACTGGTCTGTCCATCAACTGTACTATGTCAACTTGTGCTAATTATGTGACAGGGCTGATCTTTGCGCCAAGCAAACAAAGGCCTGGGGCGAGAAGAACAACAAGCTGACTCGCAAGGACTATGAGTCTGAGATTAAGAGACTCAAACGACTGCTCTCCTCATACCAGGGTCTCCAGGATGTAAGTGTTACTTCCAAACTTCCAAACTATTCTTTTCTAACGCAAGACAGTCTCTTGGGACATTGTCCGACGAGGAGAAGAAGGGGCTCATTGCCCCAGACAAACCTGAAAATGCAACAAATCCCAAGGAACTACCCGAGGACAAGAAACTGAAGGAGGCGTACCAAGCGCTGTACGCTGCTCAAGCTGCTGAAAAACCAGTTGAGCCTGCCAATACTACAACCCCGACCACTCCCGCAGATAACACCACCAATGGCACGGTACCTGCCAAGGTAGACCTTCAAACAGCCCAGCAAAATCTTCAAGCAGCTCTTCAAGCTCAGGCTCAGGCGAACCTCAAGGACAACAAGAAGAACGTCGTAGCGATGCAGAAGACGAGCATGGTCGACAAGGTGAACTGGATCACGAGAATGATCAACGATGCCAAGGGACAGCTGCAACTTCTTAACGATCGTCTCAAGGAATTTGAAAAGTCGAACGTTGCTGTCCCGGCAATCCAGGACCTCACAAAGTCTGAGGAGGACGGCAAAGAGCTTGTGAGGACCAACTACATGGATGCCGATGAGAGATGGGCCGATCCACGTAGGTCGTCACTACAATTTGGCCGAGAATCGGTGCTAATGAGTTCAAGGCTTTTTAATCGAACGCAACGGCACAGGGCCGGGACAGCCTAAGGAGCCGTCAAAGTGGACCAAGGTAAGGGCAGACATTGTTCTCCTACGTTGTCATTACTAACACTTGTCTACACAGATCAACGTCAGCATCTCGGCATCCTCTCAAGAGACGAGCAAGGAATCGCAGTCCTCCTCGAGCGCCCTCAGTGCAAGTGGAAGCAGTGGCCTGTTTTCTGCATCGGGTGGCTTCAGCTACTCGCAAGCCAGCTCGTATGTTGAACTCAAGCATCTTGCATAAACAGCTACTGACGTACCAACAGCAAAGCATCTCAGGCGGCTGCTAGCTGCGATGTCGACATCTCCTTCGAGGCACTTCTGGTGACTATTAACCGTAGCTGGCTGCACGGCGAGCTCTTTGCAGATTCCGAGCTCAACGTTGGACCTGACGTCGCCCTTTCTCCTGGTCCTCACGACCTTCACACCTACATCAACAACAAAGATAGCAAGGGTCTGGAAAAGTACTCATACTTTCCCTCGTATCCAACAGCCTTCATCATCGCCTCCAACGTCGAACTTGAGTTCCGAGGAGATACTACCAACCTCGAAGAGGCTATCGACTCGTCCTCTTTCGACGCCAACCTCAAGGTCGGTTATGGCCCGTTCAGCCTTGGCGCCAGCCACAAGCAGGACTCTGCGAGCGCAAAGACCAAGATGGAGACGACTGCTACTGGTACGAGGATCTCGCTTGAGGCGCCTGCTATTATTGGATGGGTTAGCACTATGCTTCCTCCACTGCCGAGGTCAAAGGGTAAAAACACGCTCATCCAGACTCTTTGGTAAATGTGTTGTTGCTTTGCCTGCAGTTTTTATAGGTAGTTAGCTACTTCTATCTTTTTAGAAGTCGATTGATTTGTCCAATTCACATTCTGATATCTAGTAGTACCCCGTGTATGACTTAACGGATTTGCTGACTTTGAGAAGTGCATTAATCATACTTATAAATAACAGCAAACTATAATTTGTGTGCAGGTCGCCTAATCGCAATAGATAAATATCCGAGGAGACTTGTGAAGAATGGATTGGTAGGTGGGACGATGCTTCTCAAAAAGCTTTTGACCAAAGTTCGCAATATCAACCAGCTTGGTAAAGACCGAAAACAATAGGAAAATATAATTGGCATAGAAATCGTCTCTGGGCGGGACCAATTCAGGCCATGTTCAGGCCAGTACAGATAGCTAATTCAACACAACCAACCCTGCATAGAGACCTCTCGTTATTGCATCGAACTGGGAAGGTGTTTAAGTTTAACTGCGTACCGGACTTGAATTATGCCCTGAGAACGATGCGGAAGGGTGTCTACTTCAATTATAATAGCCGGAATTCAGGGCTAACACTCAATCATAGTCTTCCCTGCCAGTCTCCCATTCTACATGGTGCACTGCGAGGCTGAATCGTGTTGGCACATAAATATCACGCACCTGTGTAATACGTTCTCTGCCCCACGCCTCTGTGTTAAGAAAAACGCTGACCGTTTTGAGCAAGAGCATTATGGGGTCGGCCTCAGCTGGGAAGTCTCTGATTGCCTCGTCCATGATCTCGATACTAGCCACCCCATAACCGTCTTCTCTAATGCCAAAGTGCATCAACGACTGCGGGAGCGCATCGACCATTCTTTTCGAAGAGATCTGGTCGCCCCCCAAGAGTAACGTGAGGCTGATTTCTAGATCTGCCAGGTGGTCAAAAGCTTGTAGGGATCCAAGTGGACATGTGAAAAAAGAAACCCATGGAACTTCCAGAAATGGATCATTGATATGACACAGAATCCGAAGACTCTCAAGTGAGGATCGGCGTATTGCCAGGGAAGCCTGCAGACTAGCGCCATGGAAACCTGGCGTTCCAGTGTCATCGAGGCACCTCATATCCCGGTCGAACTCGATATCGAGGACCTTCAATGTCGGAGTAATAGCGAGAACCATAGCCAGGGTCATATCATTGATAGAAGAATGACGCAATCTCAGGACCTGGAGACGGCTTGATTCGGTCACTTCCCGGATCCGGGTAAATATGCCATGATGAGCTGTCTCTGGCTGATCAACCTTCAATGCCGCAGACTCTAGAGCAGGAAGGAAGACTGCCGGTAGGATGGTCGGAAGCTCCGATCTTCTCAAAAAGCAATGGGGCCCTGGGAACGACTCTGAAGGCCAAGAAAGATGGTTCAGGCGCAGAAATCTGTTGACAGGCAACCCTTCAAGCGCAAGCACTGAATGTTGAAATAGCTGGCTGATGCGGCCTTGTTCGTCTGTGAGATAGGCGCAGTCATCGTCGTGCCGGAAGAAAAGATCCAGAGTCAGGGACCGCACTTCGCGAAGCTGTGACAAAATCGTCGCCACAATAGTCTGTAAACTTCCTTCACGAAGCTCGGCCATCCACCCCCCGACGTCTGGCATACCTGCGTCGTTGAGCAGTGAGCGTAGAAGGGTGAGCTCGGAAGAAGAGAAGACATTTCCAACACACGGTTTCGGGCCGAAGCCTATCTCATGGACGGCGAAATTTTGGATCCAGGCGGAGATTTGGGGGCGATGCAGAATATTCGAGAGTAACTGGTGAATTGGCTTCGACGTCGTTTTCTGAGAGTGAAAATATGTCCAGCGTATGTTGCGATATAATTCGAGTTCGAACTTGGTATGGCATGATTTGCAAGCAGCACAGAGTCTGACAAGATCACTTGAATCTAAAAATGCCGCAATTGTGCGGCACAACACAGGTGGCAGATTCGTCAAACAGGCCATTGTATGTAGTAGAACGTTTTCAGATCCATTCAAGGGGATGGGTGCGGCTATTTTAGTAGGCACAAGCAATGGTGCGTGCTCGCCCTCGGCCAACAAAACCAGAGGGCTACCCCGTACTAGGATGCTACTCGACACAGCCGTGAGGAGCACGGCCTTCTACATTTTCCGTTGCTAGCAAGCGGAAGAATTCCGCTTCTAGCGAGCCTGTTCTGGTGCATATTCAGCTAAGGAGCCATGGCGGAACACGTTTCCAGTTCCGATAAGCTGAAAGAGTCAACGATGTAACCTTGTTGTAAGACCCTACTTATATATTTCCTCTTCCCTTCAACCGAGTCTTTTTAACCCCCAGAACCGACTTAATATCTCATTTGCTTATCGAAGGCTTCAGTTCTCGGATCTCGGTGGGAATGTTCTCATTTATTATTACCTTGATTCTTCTTAAAGGCAACTTGGGTGTGCTAAGTGGGGATCCTGGGGGGCCCCCCTAATACTTCATGATTTGCCTTTCCGCAGATTTAGACTTGGAGCTGGCCTTAAGGATGGTCTTTAGGTTCCTTGACATCTAAGGGTTAGGCAGGTAGTTTCCTCTACAGACGTTGGAGTCCGTAGCTACACACCAAGCTTTGATTGAAGAACCTCTAGATTGAGAGAAGTATGCTTAGCTATTGCAGAGCCATTTAGTGTGACGATCGTATGTTGAGGTCTGCCCTACCACTCAACCTTCTTGCCTTTCGAATCACAAAGCCCCTGACAAAACTCAATCTCCTCCTGAATGCCATTCCTAGCTGCCGTTCTCCTCGCTGGCCACATCTCACTACCTGCCTTTTGCTCCTCATTCCGGTGCTGCACAACAGCCTCCTTGAGTATCTTCTGAAAGTACAACACGCCCTTTTCGTTGAAAGAGTTCAAGTCCCCTGTGACGTAGACGCCTGCGTTGAGGTTCTTCTGAGCGGCGTTGCAGAGGCCCTTGTCTTCTGACTCGACTTGCTTGAAGAAGTCGTCAACCTCTTTGAATTCCTCGTCGGTGGCGTCTTTATGTCGGTAAACTTCGTACTGCATTGATGTTGTGGTTGCTGAAGTTGGTACTACTCGCATGAGATAAAAGTATTTCGCTCTGAGAGCATGTGTCAGTTGCACTGGAATAGGTTCTACCCGGTTGGGATACTCACGTCATGGTGACAGACGCGTTTGGGAAGAAGAATGTCGGTGCCACTTCAAGACCAGATTCTTTTCCCTTCTTGTCCTCGACAAAGTGCTGGATCTGGCCACCTTTGACCTCGACTTTGTAGGTTGTCAAATTGGAAGTTGCGGCAATGCCAGGGTGAGCAACGCTGCAGTGGTAGCACTGCGCCAGTCAGAAATTTCTCAAGAAGCAGAAAAGATGGAATTCTTACCTCGTTGTAGTTGTCCACCAGCGTCTTCCAGTTATAGTCTCCATGCATATCCCAAGCATGGTCGAACGTGTAATCATCCATGTTGAAGATACCAAGCCGAGGTTGTGTGTCTGCTCCATCAAAGTCGCTCTTCCAAGGAACAGAAGGCTTATCTCCTCCGTCGAGATTGACCCAGACGAAACCTCTCTTGTCAATGTGCACGTGCACCTTGAATAGGCCATTTGCGTCCTTGTCGAAAGTCTCCATCTTTTCGAAGCGAGGGGCCTTGGCCAGCTTTCCACTCAACCCATATGACCATCCTAGAGAAAGACGTTAGACAATTATACTGATGCTTGGAATATTTCCATACCGTGATATTTGCAGGACAAGATGCTGACATTGCCTTCATCTTTGGTCACGACAGGGTACGCTCTGTGGCGACAGATGTTGTGAAACCCATTCAGATTTCCTTCCTTGTCGAGGCAGAGGAAGAACGAAAAGCCAGCCTCGTTATATTGAACAAAGTCGCCCGACGTGGCAAAACGGGTGCGATGCGTCACCAATAGCCACCGCTTGGAATAGATGGCCCGTCTCTCCAGTTCGTACATGGCAGGCTCTCGGTACCATGATGCTGGCAGGGCACGGGGCACATCGGTAGGTGCGCTCTTTGACGATAGGAACTGGAACATTGCGGCAGGGTTTTAGATGAAAGACAGGGTTGTTGACTGACTAGTCCATGATAGACTTTGATATGGCACATCGCTTTAAATAGCTCGGGTGAAGACAATGTGCTCTGTCAAAGGGCATAAGGCAATCGATGTTATCTCCAATACACATTCACTGATTAGCCACCCCCAATTGAGTTTGCGTGCAAGTCGCACTTTTGGTCCTTTTTGGGTTTAGCGGATCAAGGGATCGGCAATAATCCAGTCCAGTTCGCGGGGATGGTCAGCCAGGATGTTGGCATCTGTTTATCATGCGGGGAGTCAGCTTTGCATGTGGGAATTCTATCCCTTTCGGAATGGACTGTTAGTTTCCGATAAACCCCAGATTACCGGGTTTAAGCCTCACCAGGATATCTTATCCTCAGGAAGATAGCTTGGTATCTGGCTGAGATATGGGATGGGGAGCATCTCGCACCTTTCGTCCTTTCCTGGTCTAGCGCATTGAAGCCAGCAATTCGACGCTCTAGTGCCACTCCTGATTCATGGATCTTGTGATGTGATACCTCGTCGCGCGATGGACTTCAAGAAAGAAGGCCTCCTTCTCTCTTTCATGGGATGGTATCGAGCCTGAGTCTCAACTATCATCATCAGCATTGACCAATATACGCTTCATCATGGCAACAAAGTCAGACATCGAAAAAAGACCCTCTGTGGCCGACACTGAGAATGGACAGTTGGCAGATGTCGGCTACATCCCCGAACTCAAAGTCCGTCCTCCTATTTATCTACCGCCAACGTTTGGCTAATTGGATCAACAGCGCAACTTTTCGACTACGTCCATGCTAGCTCTATGCGTCTCTCTCATGGCAACATGGGAAGCTTTGTGCAGGTGGGAAATTTGACGAGACGAGAGTTGCTCAGATACTGACACACCTTTAGCACTTTGGCAGCTGGACTTGTCAGCGGAGGCCCTGTGTCGCTGATATATGGTGCAATCGTTGCTGCCATTGGGTCACTCTGTTCTGCCATGTCTCTGGCCGAGTTGGCTTCTAGGTGAGTTAACAAGACCCGTAACCAGCAATAGCTAACGTGTTCTTGTGCTTAGTATTCCCTCGGCTGGAGGCCAGTATCACTTTGTCTCGCATCTATCATCCAAGTCCGGATCGACCATGACCAGCTGGTTCGCGGGCTACATCATGACCTTTGGCTGGATCACTGTCACCGGAAGCGCCCCTTTCCTCGCCGGCACAATGATCCAAGGTCTCCTCGTCCTTAACTACCCCGAAACGTACACGTACGAACGATGGCATGGAACACTTATGTACTGGGCAATTCTCATCGGCGCCGCAAGCATCTGCATCTTCTGCAGCAATATCCTGCCTCTGATCGAGAAGGTGTCTTTGACTCTCCATGTAGCCCTATTCTTCGTCATCCTCATTGTCATGTGCGTCGTTTCGCCGACAAAGAACTCAGTCACCTGGGTCTTCACCTCGTTTGAGAATAATTCAGGGTGGTCCAGTGATGGTGCTGCATGGTGTATCGGCATGCTCAGTTCATGCTACGTCCTGATCGGGTACGACGGAGCGACGCACCTCAGCGAGGAGATGCATAACCCTAATAGGGGCGTGCCTTATGCTATGATTGGCAGCGTGGCACTCAACAGCGTCCTTGGTTTCGCATTCTTGATCGCTGTCCTGTTTTGTATGGGCGATATCCAGTCTGCCCTAGCCACGACAACGGGATTCCCTATTATTGAGATTTTCTACAACATCACAGGGAGCACAGGGGCGGCTTCGGCTATGTCAAGCGCCGTTGTTCTCATGGCGAGCTTGGCTACCATTGCATTGCTGGCCTCAGCTGGACGCGTAATGTGGGCGTTTGCAAGAGACCAAGGTATGTTCACGAATACGGCTTCAAGGACGATAGTTGACAAACTGATCAGGACTTCCATTCTCCGAAACGCTTTCCAGGGTGGAAAAGAAGCGCGGCATCCCGACCGTCGCAATCGTCGTAACCACGGTCCTGTTGATGCTTCTTGGACTTATCAACATCGGCTCAACTACAGCCTTCAACGCGATCCTGTCTCTCGCAGTCGTTGGCCTCGAAATCTCATACATCATGCCTATTGTGCTGCTCATCTGGCGTCGCATCACATCGCCAGAACAGCTCAAATGGGGACCATTCCGTCTCGGAAGGGCCGGCATGTTTATCAACATTGTCGCAGTGGGTTATCTCATCTTTACCAGCGTCTTCTCGCTGTTCCCTCCTTACCAGCCCGTCACAGCACAAAACATGAACTACGCGTCTCTCGTGCTGGGCGCGACGCTCCTGTTTGGACTCGTGTACTGGCCGCTCAGGGCGAGCAAGAAGTACTCGGGTCCGCTGAACGAGACCGAGGGTGTGGCAGTGGCGAATGGTTCCGAGCCGGAAAGATAAGGGAATACCGGGGAGATATCAGTTGAGGCTGGGGGTTGCTTCGTATTCTTGTCATGTTGATCTCCGATGCTCCGTAGCGCCTTAACACCGCCAATTATATCGTCAAGATTATGAACAACGCTAGGCCGTATCAAGTTATCTTAACCCAGAAACGCGGGGTAACAGGGGTTCCGGCCTCTCCACAGATAAAGCCGGTGATACTGAACGCGTCTTAACACCCAGGCTCGGCAGTCCTTCTTTGAAGATTGCCCCTTTCCCTCAGATGCAATGGACGACAAGATACGCCGAAGCTGTGCTAGAAAGCGCAAATCCAGAAGTAATTGTTCTCCCGCCCCTAGTCTATCGGTCCGTTGCCTAACACTTTCCCCAGGTGGATGTTCCGTCTGTAAGAAGCGAGTGAGTTAGCCGTTCAGCTGAAGCCCCTGTCCTTGCTCACCAAGACATTCTTAGAGGTTAAAATGTGATGAGCAACAGCCAAGTTGCCGGCGATGTATCAAAATTGGAGTCGAATGTCCTGGATACGCACGACCCGTCAAATGGTCGACCAAGTACGAGAAAGGCACCTCCTCATCTGCGGCCCTGGACCTTGATGGCGATACCTCGTCTTGGTTTGAGACGGAAGCCAGGAAACTCTCAAACGTCATTGAGCCGATCCCAAGCCATCAAAACACTCAGACTCGCCAAACCGAGCATTCCGACTTGACGACCACCATGCCCATGGTCGAGTCTCCCTTATCCCCCAAGACTACGGCATCTCCTGTCTCTTCGAGATTTCCAGAGACACACCATGAAGCTCCCAGTATTATTCACACACATCTTTCTGCCGAACAATCTATATCGTCTCCTTCCTTATCAGTTTCAGGTTCTTGGCATGGTTTTGTGGACGATTCGAATGAGACCGAACCTGAACAGGTTTCCACCTCTGGCTCGACGGATGACAACACATCTCTGACTTTCTACAAACCGATGGAGCAGTCTTCACTGTTACTCGACCATTACTTCTCCAATGTTTGTCAGATGAACTCTGCCTTCGACTCGCTGCACAACCCGTTCCGATCAGAGGTATCAAAGATGATCATTAACTCGCCGCTCCTGTTCTATTGTGTCTTGAGCATGTCTGCAGCGCACCTCTACCAAGGAGACGAACCAAAAAGCAGTATTGCGTTGGAGTTTCAGACAGAAGCGATATCCCATCTCTCCATTGAACTTTCGCAACTGGACACAGCCATGCTCCGGGTTTTGAAAGGTGATGATGATAGATCAGGATCACTGGCAGTACAGAAGGCGGACCATGTTCAAGATGACGTCTTGCTTGGCGTTATTCTCTTGGGAATGACATCGGTTTGTCTCCACACCTAAGTGACTGTGTTCGATCTAAGAACTAACTGTCCTCCCTAGGCCTGGCATAACTCTTCCGCGACTGGTGTATCTCACTTGTTCGGATGCCGCCAGCTATTCAAAGCATGGATGGCCTCTAACTCTTTAGAAGACACTGCGGAACGTGCGTCAATGGATCAGAAGCAGTGCTTCCTCGTCTCATCAATGATATACTGGGAAGCCATGAGTTCGTTCATCCTCGACCAGGATACAGCCGCTCTGTCGTACTTGGACGTCTTCTGCCAGCCAAACCTGCCTTCACTCATCTATCCATGTCCTTGGACCGGTGTAGGGACCCCAGTCTTTCTGTGTCTGGCCAAGACGGGCATCCTACTCAGAAACAAGAGAGTCTTGCGGAATCTTCGCGTATTCAGATCGGGCGAGGCACATCAAAGAGCCCTCTACGCAGAGCTTCTCGATGATGCTTCTGCTCTAGAGCAAGAGATCATCAAGTTACGAATCCCGTTCGTTGGCCTGATTGAGGATGTGGGCGATCCCTGTACACCACCCGATCACTTTCTCGCCATCGCTCGGTGCTACCGCTTGGCCACTCTACTTGAGCTGTACCGAGGGTTTCCTGAGTTGATCAAATCACAGACGGTTGTGGAGCAAGCTTTTGAAATGCCTACAGGTGAATACGACGACAAGACCCATCTGATACTCGGCCTCGCGTTTGGGCTACTGGGGATTCTGGAGTCAATACCCATCGACTCGGGCACAATCTCAATTCAGTTACTGGCCTTGATGATTGCTGGCAGTGCTCTATGTGTGGCCCCCGGGCAATTCCAAAGCACTATGGCCGAGAGGACACCATTTCACCAAACTGTGATGCGCTGGCGAAGATTTATTCGACAACGCATTCTATCTCTATATGCTGCTATCGGTTTGCGCCCGGTGAATCACGCTGCACTCATCCTAGAGGAAGTCTGGTCACGCATGGATATGGAGATGAGTCACTCCAATGATAATGAGGAAATGGGTGCTAGCACGGTACATTGGCTGGATGTCATGTCTGAGAAGAAGTTGGAGACCATATTTGGGTGAGATGATAGGGCTTCGCAGTGATATATCTTAGGCTGTTCAGCACATTGTATTCCCTCCATCATCGTTAATGAACCAACTATCAGCTTCGGCCCCTTTCCGTGCTCGCAGAGAGCTCACAACTTTGCCCTTTGGTCACAGAAAAAGGCCAGGGCGTACGTCTCGGTGGAAAACAGGATGGTGGACCCCTTGGTAAACAGCATCACGTCACCAGGCCTAGCCGTTACCTTCGCACCCGTCTCATCCTGGACTTCACATTCTCCTTGGATAAAGTGCTTCGCCTCATCAAACTCGTACGTGAAGACGCATGGTTTGCCTTTCTCAATGCGGAAAAAACCTGCGGATATGGGGGTTGTTGAGCCAGAGTCGCTTGTAGAAACAACGTCTTGGGCATGTTAGACCAGTGAAACTCTGGGAAGGAGAAGGGGCGGTTGGCTTACCTCCTCCAAAAGCATTTCCAGATTCATCCATTTGAGGTGGCTTGATGGCCGCAGCTTGTGGCTTGTAAACAAACGGCATGGTGACGAAGGGTGAGTGTTGGTAGGATGACTTGCAGCTTGGTCAGCGCAGCAAGGGATACAACATTATCTATTTGAGTAGATCCGCATGTCCATGTTAACACAGCGCCCTTATTCTCAATCAGAAGCTAGTCCTAAAAGAGTTTCAAAGCGCGGGCTCGAGAAGCCATGGTTTGTCAATCATGCTTGTGTTCAACCTCGCACTTTTTGTCCAAAATAGGAAAGGGGCAGCCCACACACATTGCAGGGGGCTTACAGAGAACAGCGACCGACTCTCGTGACTTAAAGACAGGAGAACAGCTAATTGTATGCTGTCAGGTCCCCTCGGTATCCTTTTTCCTACCAGCTTTGATTATATCTTCCATTGCAAGCTATGCCATGCCATCCAGTCGTGAAGGTTATCTTTGGACTCCTACCGGAGACACAACCGGCCTCACCACCGATGCTGTTGTTAGTGGCACGCCGGACTCCTTAATCCGTGACAAGTACGATGCTGTTGTCATCGGAACCGGCTTTGCTGGCCTCATTGCGGCTCGGAACCTCTCTCGCAACCCGAACCTCACAGTGCTACTTCTCGAAGGTCGGGACCGTATTGGTGGAAGAACATGGACTGCGAAAGCCTTGGGGGAAGAGTTTGAGATGGGAGGAACTTGGGTCCACTGGTAGGCACCTTCCCATCTACTTCTCTAGCAAGTGTCTAATAATATTGTTGCAGGAACCAGCCTCACGTATACGCCGAACTGCACCGCTACGCGCTACACTCCAACCTAAAGACCTCCGCTGGAACACTCGATGCCAAAACGACGTTATACACAGCTGCTTTCTCGGCTCCCAACAACATCGATGGTGGAGATGTCAACTCGGCAGTTCAACGAGTCGCAGATGCCTTCTTCTCCATAGATGGCCTATCCAGTCGTGATCTCATGCCTTATCCTCACGAACCATTCCGCCAACCGGCTCCATGGCTGAAATACGATCATCTCTCCGTCAAGGACCGTCTTAACCAGCTTGAAATACCCCAGATTGAGAAGGACCTGTTCGACGCTATGGTTAGCTCCTTTGGCTCAGCTCCTGGTTCTGAATGCGGTTTCATCGAGGCCTTGCGCTGGTATGCACTTGGAGGACACACCATGGCTGGCGTTTTCGAGCTTGCCGGTGTATACAAGCTTGGGAAAGGAGGCATGAGCTCTCTTGCCCGGGCTATCCTTGACGAGTATCGTGGACACCTGCTGTTCAACACGGTTCTTGAAAAGATCGAGCAGAGCAACTCCTCTGTCACTCTGACTGCGAAAAACGGCAGGCAGATTCAGGCAAGCCAGATCATATCCACAATCCCCCTGTAAGCCCTCCTCGAGTAAAAATCGATTCTTTAGGCTAACCGTCACTCAGGAATTGCTTGTCAGATATTTCCTTTACACCCTCCCTATCGCCACTCCGCCAAGAGGCCATCAAAGCTGGCCACATCAACCAAGGCGCCAAGATCCACTTCAGGCTTGGACAAACTGAGCCAGGATGGTTCTCGATGGCAAGCGGCTACGGAAACTCGCCATGGTGCTTCTCCTTCTCCGACCACAACGGCACAGCCAAGAAAGACGGCACCTACTGCATCGGGTTCGGCTATAACGGACAGCTCACAGATCCACGCGCCTCAAACCACATCATCTCTACTTTCCAGCAGTACCTGAAGCCTGGCGCCGATATCAAGGCGTACCTGACGCACGACTGGATGAATGACAGCCTTGCCAAAGGCACTTGGAGTTGCTGGGGCCCGGACGCCATGTCCAAGTGGCTCAGGGAGCTGCAGAAGTCGGATGGTAGAGTTCATTTTGCTAGTGCCGACTGGGCTGATGGGTGGAGAGGGTTTGTCGATGGGGCTATTGAGAGAGGCGTGGTTGCAAGTAGGGATGTTCAGCGATTGCTTCTTGACAAGCAAGTCAAGTCCAAGATCTAGAGTGAAGTACCCACTCATAATTCCATTCTAGGTGTACCCTACTTTATAGTTTATAGATCAGCTAGTAGAGGAGGCCTTACGAGAACCAGCTGTGTCTATTTGTTTAGGAGTCTCTGTTCCCATAACTGTGTCGTCACGTGATGTTCTCACAGGCAGTAATGCGGAATCGCAATCTCACGTCACTTGATCCCTCTACCTCCAGCAACGAGCTTCCCATATACACGCTAATTGGGTATCTCAACTCACTCGCACGACATGTCGGCAAATTTCACTCTATTTCCAAGCTTCCCCAATGAGATTCAAGAGCTCATCTGGGACGCTGCAGTCCGTCCTGTTGGGCGTCAACACGTCCAAAGATTCATCATCACGGATCACTACTTGAACCAGGCAAGCCCCCGATACCCCATTTCAGGTGACTTTATCAGATTTGGGCGTCAGGGCGGGCCACGCTTTGGCTTTTCGCTTGCTCTCCCATGGCATGATCCGCAGGGCAACCCCAACGAGTCTGTGTATGCAATGGACAGTGGCCTCTGGACGGCCTGTACCGCGTCTCGAGCCACGATGGTACGGCGATTCAAGAAGAACGAGTGGTGGTCCGATATTCCACAACAGGAGCCCACGGCAGGATCCTCAGAAAAGGGAGCATATGCTGGCCAAGAAGATGTCTTTCACTCGGCCACCTACAAGACCCGCGAAGGGGAAAACAGACACATCACAATCAATACCCAAGATCTCATTTATCTGGACCCACGGCATTTGGACTCTGTAGACTGGTTCCATCATTATGCTGGAGACCCAGTTCCTCTCCTCGATTATTGTGCGGATGATGGCACCAGGACGAGCCCCAGCTTCCTCGGGCTCAACATTGCCATCGACTTTGATCCCAGGATGATGGACATGCTCGCCAATCGGCCAGTTCACTACTGTCGGGGAGACTTGGGCATGTATTCTATGTCTATAGTCGATATGGTTGATGTTCTGCACGAGTCTGCTGGAAGAACGCTTTGGTTTATCGATCACCGGCTTCGGCGACGATCAGCGGAGGGTGTAGGCTCAACTTCAGACATGCACTCTGAAGAACCAGAAGCAGAGGTTCCGCGGTCAGCATCGACTCCAGATGCCAACCGGCAAATCTTTCACGCCGACGGCTACATCTTGGTCGAGGTTCGGAGGGAAGACATGGGACTGTGGGCCATTGAAGCAAAAGGCCTAGAACCCAGCAGCGATCACTGCACTGTCTTCGACTTTTTCGATGTTTTGTTTCAGACGGGATATGGGAGACTGGACATCCAAAATTCAACTCGAATGCGGGTGTTGGCATATCAAAGTACCTCGAATGAAGCTCTGAGACGGCGAGGGCCATATGAAATCACCCCAGACCCTTCATGCCTGACATGCTATCCAAAGGAGGAGGCCCGCCGGGTCCGTCCAGTCAAGCCATCGACGAGTGAGGATTCTGAAGATGATCTATCACTGAATGACTTGAAACTCTTTGATTCAGAATAAACATAGATCCAAGAATAAAGATACACTAAAACCATCATATACAACAATTAAATGTTATTAAGGCAAGCGACGAGGGTGATGGGGAGCACATTGTCACTCTATGTGCTATTCACAGTATGGGTGGCTCCCAGGGGCATACTGTTGCTTTGAATTGGTTGGCCACTTCAATTGACATTAGTGACTCGCCGCCTTGCACCACTATCAGTGACTAGATGTTCATTCAACGCAAGCGTATCAGAACGTTCACAGTGCTCTATATAGGCCTGCAATACCTCCCCTTGTTCAATCACCACCACGCTACCCAACATTTGACTCCGGACCACAAAAAGCACAACTAGAAACTCTTTTCAAGCGGCTAAGTCTACTAAGATGAGTAGTCCTGGAAATCTAAACCCCTCATCGAGCGATCCGTACTATGGCAGATCCGAAAGAGATCGAATCGCAGTTGATGCCTTGCTCATGTTGGGTAAGGTGTCGGCATGTGCCTCCGGGTCCGCTATGGGCAACAATGCCCCTGGTCCATCCGGCAATGGAAATGGCGGCAGTGACGATAAAGATGGCGACGAAGACTACCAAGACCAAGGAGATGGCAGCGACGAAGACTCCTCCTCATTCGATGATGATTATAATGGAGACAAAACAATATGCAGCAAATGTGGCAAGTCCAAGACTAACCGAGGAAGATACTGCACATCCTGCTATAGCAAACGACGAGGCGAAAAAGCGAAAAAGGCAGGCAAATGCAGAGACTGCCCGAAACGCGCATTGAAGGGTCACGCACGTTGTCGTGGCTGCTTAGGCAAGCAACGCATAGGGAAATGTACTTATTGCAAGAGAAGACCCCCCGCGGGGGGCCTCTCGGTTTGCCTGCCATGCAAGCCAAAGGTGTACGAATCAAGGGAGAAACAAAGAGAGGCACACAGGAAAGAAAGGGAAGACCGCGGGAAGAAGAAACGATAGGGTGCTGCCTATGTATTAACCAGGCCTCTTGTGTGCCTAACTCGCACAGCGCAGCGTGCCAGAACTTTTCGCAATAGCCACTTTTCAAGACATTAGCTTAGGGGTTCACCCGGAGGGTTAACAGCAAATTTCACTATTACCAAGCATTTTTATTCATTTGCTCTATTGTGTTTGTGTCCCATCGCACCCTTGCCATACAAGTTCTTCTAGTTGTGGTGTTTTTCGCTTGGGTTTCAATGCTAGCATAGATATGCCAATAACTGTGTTCATTTTTGTGATTGCTGATAGCTTCTTTTGGAAGCATGGCCGAGTTCACAGCGCGGGTTTTTTGGAAAATTGCCGTCCGGTGCCACTACGCCTCTCCTTGGGCTGTAAAAGTATTCAGTCCGATTATTCACTGGAAGTGAAATAATCTCCAAACTTAGATAACTCAAACTCAGTTAATCTAATCATAAACCCCCGATTCTAGGATGTTTGGCCTCTAGCCCATAAGCTAGATGAAATATCATCTCGAGTGCGCATAGGAACATGCTAGTGCTCCGCTAGTGATCCAAGTACCAGATGTCCAGAGTGATCTCTAGGTAGTGACCGATTCTCAACGAGGCTACCATGTACAAAATGAATGCGTCTTCATGATTCAGCATGTGCAGCATCAGTTACGAGTGTGATGCAGAGAACTTCCTACCCTGCATGCTATTCACTACATAGTTGTCCCGCATCCGTAGGGCATACACTTGTGTGGACTTGGTCAATCACTTCAATCAACAGCAGTGACCCACCATATAGCAACACCGGTGATCATGTATTTAAACGTACATGTATGTGCTATATATCGTCCCCAACACCACAATTGATCCCTTTCCCACCCATCTACTCGACGTCTAACTCTGGGCTAACAATAACACAACCAAAACGCTTATCGAATCGCTCACCTTATTACCATGCCTCCCAGATCTGCCAAGGGAGAGGAAAAGGAAATTGATCCCGATCTGACTGAAACGGATCCTGATCTCACCGAGACTGACTCTGATCTGATTGATGCTGATGACGATGCTGCAGGCGATGAGCAACAAGCTGGCCCATCGATCGTCCTTTATTGCCAAAAATGTGGCGACCACTTGGATGGCCGCATTGGGCCACTTTGCTATAACTGCGAAGGTAGTGAAACCCTAGAGTCCTGGCAAGCCCGAGATCGCCGCCTCCGCGACAACGAAGCATACAAGAGAGCAAAGGAAGCAGGGCTTTGCTGCTATTGCCGCAAGAGAAAAGCCGATCCGGGATATTCGTCTTGCACTTCATGCAGGCTAAGGAAGAAGGACCACGACCACACCAGAAGAAGAAAGGCAAAGGAGAAGAAGAATGAGGACAAGAAGAAGGGTCAGGAAGAGAAGAAGACTGAGAAGGAAAAGAATAAGGAGAAGAGCAAGGAAAAGAAGAGTGAGGAGAAGAAGAAGAACAAGGAAGAGAAGAAGGCTAATGACAACGAAAAGAGCAAGGAGAAGAAGAAGAATAAGAAATGGTGGAGGTTCTAGCCATGCCTCAACCCTCAGCTTGGGTTGACTTCCTGCGGTCGTAGTCCAACGCTTTATCTAGTTGCCGGTCAATAGTGATTAGCTCTAGAAAACAAAACCAATTTTATACGTTGCAAACTTGATCACTTTGTGATATGGTAGTGGAGAGGTCTGTGGACATTTATAACTACCCTATATTTCCACTCAAGTGACCCTGCATGGACCAACGATGGATCTGACAAAATGGCAGTGACGTAATCTCGAGGCTCATGCACGGTATTTTGCATAAGGCCATACAAACATCATTTCTCTCTTCATTTCTAGGGTGCTTGGCCTTCGTCAAACAGTTCGTATAGATCACGCCAAGCAGTCGGAAAACAATATCAGGCCATGTACTGCGCCGTTCGCCTAAGACGGCCCCTGACGCGTTTCTCGTCAAGACTCCAATGCAAACAAAAGAATCCGTTTTCATGATTCAGTATGGCCAGTATCTCTGGCGATAGGGTAGAATACAAAGTAACAAGAGGTCCGCCCAGAACACCCGGATATGCTTAAGTCAAGTCGGTAAATCGTCTTTGTCAATCTCTGAGCGACTCCTCAAAACACTGCCGGCAGTGTGGAGGCAGACCGCGTCCATGCCATGGTCGGAACATAAGGTCAATACGCCCATTACGTCCCATTGATTTCCATGATTAAAACTCCAACACCTCAAAAATATCCCCTATTTGGCCTCGTTGTTGCTGGGGTCGGCCAAACACGAGCGGTGCTAGTATATCCATATCGGCATCCTCGGCTTCAAAGCTCATTGTGGAACTGGTAGAGATCGATCGCAGAGACGACATGGACGAAGGAGACGAGGTTTTCGGCTTGGAAGGGGGAGCAGTAGGCGCGAGATATGCAGACAAGAGAGCGTTCAGGTCGGGGCCGCTGGCGAGTGTGGGCAATACAGGCCGACTTATCCTCCTGTAGTGCTTCGGACCGGTAGGCATAGCAGTTCTCGGACGGGACGGTGAGGGAGCTGGTGCTGAAGAAATTCGCTTGCTCTTTGACCTCGAGAGCATCCGAGAGAGCTTGAAGGAACGGCGAATGGAAGACGCGCGAGCGGCCGAGATGGGCTTCTTTGAGTCGGGGTGTTCAAAGAGCTCGACGCCATGAGAAACAGGAATGTTGCTAGGGACCGTGTTGTTAAATTCGACCAATAATGAGTGAATCTGAGCCTCGTCGAGACCTTCGACCAGCTCAAAGAGCGACGAGGTCGAGGTCGGACGTTCAAACTGAGGCATGATGGATATGGATGTGGATGGGATGGGGCCGTGTGCCATCCGGTATTGAAACCGTTGGTTAACAAAAAAGAGAGAGAAATGAATGGATTGGATGGCAGAGCTTCATCAGGAGCTCTAAAAGGAGTTGTGGAGAATCATGGAGGAAATTAGAAGGGCCGGTGTGGAGTGTGATTCGCGCGTCTGAAACTCACAAGCGCGGTGAGACTTGACCGGAATGGGCTCGGTTGTCCGCATGGGGCAAGGTTGACCGGAATAGGTTATCAAGTGGGGATAGCGTTGCACGGCAGTTTTTTTATTAATGTCGATTGCAATTAGTGTAAGACATAAAATAATTCCTTGATGAATATCGGAATTATTTGAGTCGTGCTAGTTGAAATTTCTCCGCAAACGTCTGTTTGTTATGATGACGGAGGTATTCAAGTGTCATGGAGCAAAAGATGACAGGTAAAGTAGGTACCTAACCTCATCTCAAAGTGTATAGCTTCCTCTGCTCAAAACCGCCTTTCAACAGCTCTCCATACATAACTCCATGCACATAAGCTTCTCCAACCAGCGAATGCAAGTCATTTCCCTCAGGCCGCACAAGATACGCAGCATTTCCTCCAATAAACACACAGACTTCATCCCCAACCCTTGTATCAAGGGAGCCAACGCCAACATAACCAGTTGATGTTAAAAAGGCGCGTCGCGTGTGTAGACGAAGTAATGTTCTGGAATACCAAGTGTCGATCTTTGTCGACTCATCGCCGTTTGCGGTTGATTGTAGGAGCTCATCGACAGCTGCTGCGCATTCGGTTCCCCATTCCGGATACGGCACCGAGGTAAACCATAAAGTCCCATCGAGGATGGCGATTCTGGATGTCTCAGCGCCTTCGCGGCCCACGTGGATTCTTGGTGAGCGGTCGCAGAAGCCCCTGATACTTTCCACATACGAAGCCACCGCGGCTTTATCAACCTTTTCCAGCCAATTTGGATCCCAAGTCTCTCCCGTCTCTTTAATCGTGTCGATAAATATCCCCTCCAACGTCACAAGATCCTCAGAAGGAAATGTCGGCGTCGAAGTTTGGCCACCCGATGCTTCAAATGAAGTTGACCACGGAGGTTGGGCGCAGGGATGACGTACTTCCATCGCCCAATCTGGCACCCAGCTCGGAAGAGACTTGATCGTTCTCGGGGTTTGGCAGTACAGCAGTACGTCGATGTCGCCCTGTAACAGCATCTTGCGCGCAGCCTCTTTATACACTTCTTCAACCGACATAGAGTAGTCGGGAAATGTGTCAAAATGATCCTTGTCGGCTGCCAGGTTCAGCAATGCGAAGACTCTGTCCCTCGGATCTGATGAGTAAACCGAGTTATAGTCCACCTCTAATGAGAGAGAAGTCGCGATGACTTTGAGCAAGGGGTCTGCATACGACGACTGCGTATCGCTCGATGGTGGTCGGAATAAGGCTCTCCTCGTAAAGAGATTATAAACGTAGCTGATGAGTGGGCTTTCAAATACAAACTCATAGTTCTTCCGGATAATGTCAAGTCCGTCGATGGGTTTCTTGCGAGAGTGACGCTGAATAATGTCGACAGCCCACAAGGTGGCGGTGATAAGATCGGCTTTGACAATCCAATTACCGCACGCTACAGCGACACGTCGACCAACGGCAAACTCTTGCAGGACCCAGAGTCGTGTCCAATATCTTCGTTCAGAAAAGCCGTGAAACGCCTCCTTGGCAGCAACCAGGTCCACAGACCCATCTTTGCCGTAAAGCTTTTTGAGAGACTCAATGTCTCTTTGACGGATAGCTCGACCCGTATCCCGCATCAAGCGACATATAAGATCGCTTTTCTTGTCCCCAGTTCCGAGCCAGGAAATAACTTGGTCTGCATCGCTGTAAATACTGTGCATCTGGTGAACTTGGGAACTCTTCTCGGTCTCGTCAACTTGGTTGATGCAAAGTTGGTCAACCCACAACCATCGGGGTTTCTACCGGAATTGTAGTCGACGGAGAGCATTTTCGACAGTTTGGCTGATTTGAACCTTGGTCCCGTTCGCTATGATGTCTTCCTTTTTACTCTCCGGTGTGGCCCAAACGTATGAGAGTGCGGTATAGGGTGGACAATCACCGCGAAAGTGCTCCTCAATGTCGCAAACAAGGTTGTCTAAGGTAGCAACTTCATTATCCTTTGACGGATGGAGTTTGATCAGTCTGAAAGAGCGATCTGGGTCATCGAGAGAGCGATAACTGATCTTGGTGTCCATGTTTCAAGTTGTGTCAGCATCAAGATGGCGCTCAACTACTCTTCAGCCCTAAAGCGGGTGAACGTGCGTTACCCGCTTGGACAGGGGTAAAGTGACTGACCAATAAGAGGCCTCATTCTTCTATTAACCCTAGCTTAGCCGGGACTACTGACGGACACACACTCGATAACTGATTGATAAACTGAACTTCTCTTTCACTCGCAGTCCGATTAGTCGTTACTATTACAACAACTTTGAGAAGGTGCGAAAGTTGAGGTCTTTTGGTGATACCTTGAAAACATTTCAAGAGACGAGGACCGAAACTCAGCGTTGCCAATAATGATGGTCTGCTGTCAAATAGTTCAGGAGTTGAAATAGAGGAAGTCTCTAATTCTATGACTTATATCTAGAAAGGACTCGAAGTTGATCGTTTACAAAGCCTTTTGACGCGATGAATTGGCTATGGTAGATGAGGCCTCAAATGCTGATTTTTGTGTCCTCGCTCTTTTTATACATCCAGTACCAATGATCAGCGCACATCCATCTGAGAAAGATAATCTTTCTCGGCCGTGATTCATGGGAGGTACCTCTGAGTAGCTGACAGAGCTACAACACAAATGAACACACTCACCCAGCAGGCCTACGTTACTCTCATCTCCTCCAAATTTCAGGAACCCACCAATGGGCGTCTGAAGCACGATCTATCCAAAAGAGGTCAGTTATACCTTCCTCTGTTCCTACAAGAAAGACTCTCCCATGCCCGTCGCCATGGGGGACGCCCGATCTGCCATGAACCTCTCTACTGTCAACACCACCGACCTCGATGAGGCCGAGGAAGCGTCCTCTAATGATGACACCTTTGCCTGGCTGAGCGAGGGCGAAATTTCTATGGCCCTTGGCCTTGGAGAGGCCAGCAATGAGGTTAGGCGAAAAGTGGGCGTTGCTTCTCGCAGCATTTACCAGACGACAGAACAATGGCCATGGGAGTGGGTTGGCCTCCACCCACCAAAGTGCTGGAAGCTTAGTATGGTGCTATACCTAGCTCGGGTGCTTCAATATGTTGCCAGGGACACATCGGGGTCAAATGGTCCAAAGGACAAGCCTACCTTCGAGAATGTGAGGGCCTATATACGGGAGCGTGCTCATACACGAGGGAAGCTTGCCCCGCTCAAGTCGAGTGATTTTGGTGATGCAGTGTGGTATTTTGTGACGAGACAAAGGGAATCCGAAGCAGCAGCAGACAAGAAGAAGCCTGGGTCTTGTGGGAGAATCCAAGCTGATGTGGAGGAAGACCAGGACGAAGAACACGTGGACAACTCCATTGCCAACGGGGAACAACACAGCCACGCTCGAGATACCGATAATCAATGTGACAAAGACAACAATGGCCAGGCCCACAAGAGCTCTGAAGCCAGTGCGCCTCCTCTCTCAATGTCCAACAACCCAGGCGTCGTCGCCGTTCCAGAAAAGAGGGTCGAATTCAAGTCTCCCAATGCCCCCCACGGTGCTGTGGCTCCATCCACCTCGTCAAAGAAGCGTGCTCGTCCAGAAGATACATCTTCTAACCCACCTTTTGCCGTAACTGGCAGACCTAGTCAAAAGCGTTGCTTGGGTAGGAACGAGGTTAGGCCACCCTTCCATGCACGTACCTCGTAGCCCATGCTGATGCTCACAGTCAATCGATGAATCCGAACCTGTTGTTCCCCCTCATAAAGACACAGCCGCGACAATGACTGAGGAGGAAGAACTGGCAACGCTTCACGCTGTGGTTGAAAGAAGACAAACCGAGTCCGGACAAGAAGCCACAAACATGATGGCGAAAGCACATACCTTAAGGGACAAACTGAAAGATCAAAAGATATCCCTGAAGGCTGGAACAATTCCTACGTTTGACTCCCGAGCGAGACTTGAAAGCTATCACTTGGCCCGAATCGAATCGATCGATAAACTCCACATGTTGCAACAAACGATCGAGCACTACCAAGCAAACAAGAGTCTACACGCAACAATTGATCACGAAACGCGCGAATTGATAGTGACGGGCCACGAGAGAAGACTAAACGGGATGAACCAACAACTTGATAAGGCCGAGGCGCGTGTTGAACGGGCTCAGCGTGTTGTTGACGCCGAGGTGGAGGAAGCCAAAAAACGCATTGAGAAGAACGAGGCTGAGTTGCGTAACATGGAGGAGGATATGGCACGAGCTGAGAACGAGCAGAAAAGATGGCTTTGTATCAAGAGCCTCGCTGCCATGGAAGCGAACGACCCGAGGAAGGTATTGGCGGGCTTTGAGAAGGAAGGGCAGGGGCTTCTTGGGCGACTCGAGAAGCGTGATTAAGCCTGAGGTGGTCCCGAGAGTCCATGGGAGTGCAAGCCTTTCCAGAAGCCAATGGATCGAACTGAGGCGCCAAAAAACGACGCGGAGTGAATGGAATTCGGAGTCATGGAGAGTCTGAGAGCGACATGGGAATGAGCAGAGACTAGGTGCTCACATTGGGATTCCGGGGGAGCAATATTCACTGGGCCATTCGATTCTGATGGATGCCAGAGCTCTCCCTTGCCATTTAGCAAGGGATGAAGTATCTATTCACAATGTCTTTTAGGGCTGGATTTTATTCTATTGTTGCATTGACAACTAACTGCATTCTCTCACATTGAGTGACCGTTGGTGCTTTTGAGCTCTACATCACACGACATCATATCCCCTATCAGTAAACAGGCTATTCTGAGTTCACAGAGCCATCTTGAGCTGATATCACAGTGCGATTATGCACACAAATTCCCGGTTGGAACTTCTGGTATTGTATTACTTCAAGATTGTCAACATGAACTGAACATCTGCCACGCAGACACATTGCCCCATCTCCCATCTACGCCTCAGTAACCATGCACTCGCAAATAGCCTTGCCTGAAGTAGGCACACCATTCACCTTGTGCCAGTCCGTCGCAAGACAAACAACATGGTTGCTCGAAGGCCCAAACGCGCAGTCTCCCTTCCAGTCACCGCAATCGTCAGGCGTAGAGCACTCCACCTCTGGCACGTCGGCATTGGGGTTGGTACCCTTTGGCGGGTCAGCGGGTTTCTCGCGGATGAGGCATTCGCAGATGGCTTTTCCGGAAGTTGGGACGCCGTTTACGTCGTGCCAGTCTGTTGCGAGGCAGACAATGTGATTGTTATCGTTGGCAAAGTGGCAGTTTCCTTCCCAGTCGCCGCAGTCGTCGGGTTTGGAACATTCAACTTCGGGGACGTCGGCGTTGGGGTTTGTTGCGGTTGGTGATGGGGTCTCTTCCTTAGTTGGCGTAGGAGTGACGGCAGAGGGGAATGTGGTGTAGTCGGTGCAGTGGTACGAGATCAGAGGAGCAGTGGCATAGAAGACTTGGCCCTCGGTGGTGGTAGAGCACTGGCAGTAAGGAGTCGCGACGCGAGGACCGCCATGGTTGACGCAGATGACGGGGCCAGTGAAAGGGGGTTTGGTGGTGGTTGGCTCGCTAGATGTGGTGTCGGGAGCGGAAGTAGTTGTGATGACAGAGGTTCTGAGAGTTGTTGGGGGTCGAGTAGACTCGGTCGTGACCTCGGAGGTCTCAGAAGTAGAGATGGCCGTGGACTCAGTAGTCTCAGTAGACTGCGTTGACTCCGTGGTCTCAGAAGTTTCAATCGAGCTTTGAGTAGTCTTGGTGGTCTCAGTTGAGCTTTGAGTGGTTTCCGTAGATTGGGTAGACTCAGTAGACTGAGTCGTCTCGGTAGATTCTGTAGACTCAGTCGTCTGGGTCGTCTCAGTGGCGCTGGAAGTAGCCTCGCTGGTAGTGCTGGCACGGGTCACAACCAAGCACTCCTCAACAGGAGAATCCTCTCTCTTTCGAAGACGCTGCGCAACAGCCTCGGAAGCCTGAGTTGGTTCAGGGTTTTGAGGTTCCTCAGGAGCCTGAGTTGCGTCGGGGGCAGGAGCGTTGCTAGTGGTAGCAAATCCGCTCAGCTGAATGCCACTGCCGCCAACGATAAAGTCACGCCAAGTCACCAGTCCGTCCTCAACCCAGAGTCTCCATCGACCCATGGAAAAGGCCCAGCTACCGGCTGGAGAATCCTCGGGGGTGATGATCATGTCCTGGAACATGTCGACCTCCAGGATTGCACGACCCCAAGTGCCGATGGGCTCAGTGGAATCAATGCCGTTAGTGCGGGTGTAACCCAGCAGATGACCACTAGAGCCGGGGATGACACCGACGAGACTGTCAGCGAGCCGCTGGGCGCGCTCCTGGTATCGGAACAAGGTGGTAATGCCCGTGGGATCGTTCAGAACATCGGTGAAGGGGGTGAGGACGAAGACCATGGGGTTGTTGCTGGTGTGAAGGACACCGGGGTTGGCGTCATCACCGACGAGAGAGGTGACACTTCGAGCGTTGTCAGTTCCATCACGGAGAGCTTCAAAAGCGTTCCTGTTGAAAGACTCATCGTCTGTCCAGTTCCAATCTATGTCAATGAAGACGGGGTTCTCCCAGATGTGCGACAGGTAGACACCCTTGTCAGAAACGATAATGACGGCAGTACAGCCGTAGATGCCGTTGACTCCTGCGAAACCCTGGCCAATGGCGGGATAGTCGAACCAATGGCCAGAAGCATCACCGATCTGGCTGACCCAGATAGGGTTCAGAGACGCAATGTAGAAGGGGTTAGGAGTGGTGTTGTGCATAAACACACGACGGTCCAAGTCCCTCTTAGCGGATCCGCTCTCGGCACGGGGCGTGGGCGAAGTGACGGGGTTGCTACCGAAAGCTCCAGCACCAGTGGGGATCTCGGAGGTGGTGATGGTGGATACGGCGGCACAGTCAACCTTTGTCGAGACAAGGGCCATATCAGCGCCACTAAGGGGAGCATTGTCCATAGGGCAAGCATCGCCGCCGCCGCAGGAGCCAGAGGCACAGGGTGTGATAGCAGCAGCCGTGCCAGTAGTCGAGATGACAGTTGTAGCCTCGGTCACGGAACAGCCGGTGACTTCGACCGTGATGGACTCAAAGCAAGTCTCTGTAGTCTGAACGTTTCCATCTTCGGTGATGGTGGTTGGCTTGCAGATGATGGTGACGTGCTCAGCAGTGTCGTCTGTGCAGGGAGAGGTTGTGGTCGAGGTTGGCTCTTCCGTAGTGGACTCTTCCTTTTCGGTAGATTCTTGCTCACTCTTCTCGTCGGACTTATCCTCGTCCTTGTCCTCTTCAGTGAGGTCCTCGGTTTGAGACTGAACACCACCAGTGGCTCCAGTGACAGCAGGCACATTGCCAACCACGATGTTGCCCGAGATATCAGTGAGGTCCTTGGCGATGCAGACTAGGCTGTTGATGATATCACCGATAGGTCCAAGCAGACCTCGCTTCCTCTTTCCAGCACAGTCCTGGTTGGGGTCACCGCCGAGGCTCACAATCACGGCGATAATGTCGTCATGAACATCGTCAACCTTGTCCTTGGTCTCGTCCTTGAGGTTCTCAGGGTCGTCCTTCCACGAGTCGATAATGGGGAGGAGGCCCAGAATCTCAGTTGAGACGGAAGAGACAGCCGAGGTGGCAGCAGCACCTGTAGCTGTTGTGAGGACTGGGGGCTGAGTGATGGTGGGCTCGTTGATGTCCTCGGTGGTAGGCTGAGGAGGTTGATCAGTGGTAGTGTCGGCAGGCTGTCCAGCAGTGGTTGAAGTCTCCTCAGCTGGCTGCTCGGTGGTGGTGGTAGCATCGATGGCCTGCTCAGTTGTCGTGGTGGGGTTTATGGCAGGGTTGGTGGTAGTAGTGGTCTCGGGGAGTTGCTCCGTTGTAGTAGTTTCAACTAAGGCGTTAGTAGTCGTAGTGGTGTCTACAGGTAGCTCCGTTGAAGTTGTCACATCGATGGGCACCTCAGTTGAGGTTGTTGTATCGACAGGGACTTCAGTGCTGGTGGTAGTACCGGCAGCAATTTCAGTTGAAGTCGTGGTATCGACAGGCAGCTCGGTCGAAGTTGTGGTGCCAGCGGGTAGCTCAGTGCTGGTGGTGGTATCGACAGGAATGTTAGCGCTAGTGGTAGTGTCCTGGACAGGGAGCTCAATCGAGGTTGTCGTGGCGCCAGGGGTGTTGATCGGCTCGATAGTCTCAGAAGCGTCTGGAATCCAGCTTGAGGTTGTAGTAGGAGCAACAGGCAGCTCAGTGCTTGTGGTTGTGTCGTGGACTAGAACCTCAGTTGAAGTAGTTGTATCCTGGACGGGCACCTCCGTGGAAGTGGTAGTGTCTTGTACAGGTACCTCCGTTGTTGTCTGGCTACCAGTAGTGCTGAGTGTCTCCACAGTCTCGGGACCCTCAGGAACGAAGCTCGAGGTGGTAGTCTCAGCCACAGGAGCTTCGGTTGAGGTAGTTTGTTCCACCACGATAGCAATATCCGTGGTAGAAGGCTCTACTGCGAGAGTCTCTGTAGTAGATGGTCCAGCAGGAGCCTCGACGTCAGGAAAGACCTTGGGGAATGTAATGCTGGTGGTGGTGCTAGATCATGTTAGTGACTTAGACTCGGGATACAAATAGCAATAGTAGAGTTACTTACGCAGCAGCAGGGTCAGCAACAGGCAAAGCAGGGTCGGCAAGATCCTGAGCCGTGGAAAGAGGCAGCGATGCCAACAAGAGCAATGCGCGACCGGCCGACAATGACCAGCTGTGAGACGACATTTTGCCTGACTTCAACGCCAACGGCTAAAATGAATGACAAGCGAAGCGACTGGCTAGACTGAAAGGCAGTCTATAGTGAAAGAGAGTGTAGCCTGTTGGTCGTCACGTCACCCAAGAAAAGAGGCGCGCTGAACAACCAACGGACAGCCAAGCTTCTATATCATAAAGACGTCCATCGAAATAGGCGCCGGGTTAGCCGACGAACGGGGTCAGATTTTAGTCTAACGGGGCTAGAATCCTTCTGTGTTTCAAGGGAATGAAACCATGCATCCTCTGTTCGGGGCCGACGGACAATTCGGCTCTAATGAACAGAGCTCCCCATCAATCACAATCGGCATGGATTTCTTTGTTTTATTGCAAGTGGAAAGAACGCGCAAGGTTTAATTAGTTTGGTCCTTGAGGGCCGTGTCATGTTGATGGACAGGGGAAGCTGGCAGCGGCCCCAGATGAGGTGAAATTGCAATCGTCAGCCCTACAGCCGGGGAGCTCAAAGAGAAGCGTTTAACACGACGGCTGTAGATTCTTCTTCTTTGTTCCAGTAGACTTAATTCTGGGCTATGACTATAACTAGGCATACCTGTCAAAATTCTTCACAGATCTGTACCAACTTTGGAGGTCGACTTGCACACACAGATGTACGTTAAATACTCGAGTCTTGCGACTTTTCCACATGAACAACATGAATGGTCACCTCGCCAAACGTTACATGGGTATACCCAGACAAAAGCTGGCCCTACGTCTCCACCGAATCAACCCCAAGAACCAACTTCATCTCGTCGCTCCCCGCCTTTCGTGCATACTCGACCGCGCTGCCATAAGCGCCTCGTAGGTTAGGATCCGCCCCCTGGCTCAGTAGCCATCTCACCCTCTCCACAGCTCCGGCTCGGACGGCGTTGACGATGGGGTACTGAGCTGTCATGTGGCGGGACTGGAGCTTCCGGTTCACGTCTGCGCCTTTCTCGATGAGGAGTGCCATGATGGGGATCCTGGCTTCGTCAAAATCCTTGCTTGGTGTGACTGGGGATACGTGTGGGTTTGTATTCGGAGGGCAGGCACCTGCTGCGAAATACATGGGCGAACCATTTTCCATGCGTGCACCAGCGTCGAGGAGGTTGCGCACTGATTCAACGCTGCCTCGCGATGAGGCTATTTCGAGTGCGTCGCAGGAGTCTGTCTCAGGCCCACCAAAGCGATCGCGGTTATCACGCTGAACGCCTAGATTTGGGTCGGCACCGTGTGTGAGGAACCACTTGACGAGGCTGTCGTCGGTAACAACTCTAGGAAGAAGTGTCGCGCCGTAGAAGCCCGGGGTGTTAGGTGTCCAGCCATGCTGCGTCAAGAGCTCAAATAAAGCAATCTGCCGGTCTTTTGGCGCCGACAAAACATGTGGTGGTGTTTGGCGAGTTATGGGAGCGCCATATCCGAGAAGACAGTGAGCAGCGTCGATATTTCCGGCCCCAAGTGCGATAACCAATCCTTGGTGAAGAAAAGCGGGTGAGCGAGGCTCGGAGGTGACGATCGACTCGACGGTAGATAAAGGTCCATCCCGGCAGGCAGCCTGAAACGAGACGAAGTCGGGATGTGAAGTGGCCCGACCATTGAAGAGGTCCAAGTCACTGGGACTTGTGATGGGGATATCGTCGTGGACTGTGGCCATGGATAAACCTGTTGGAGTGTTAGATGAACCCATCGCCATTCCCATCTGGTTCGTGCCTTGGCGTTGTTGCTGCTGTTGTCTTGCGGCCATGAGCTGCAACTGTCGCTGCTGAGCTTGCTGTATCAGCCGCTGTCGAGCCTGTTCCTCAATTGATGACATGACTTGTCGATGATTGTGCCGTTCTCGCTGCTGTGCCTCGTTGAGCTTCAATTGGACGTCGTTCTTAATATTGGCTTGCTGTCGTTGTGGATTGGTCATGGAAATAAGTCCGAATAAAGAGGCCGAAGGAGCATGGATCGCATGAACGCTATAGTGAGATTACGTCATTAAGGGGGCATTTAAAATGAAGTTTCGCCAACTGAGCTGTGCAATCAGCATCAACCTTGTTCAAACAGTGACAAGGTTCTTGTTTAACTCATGAAAATTCTCCCAGGCTAGGGATCCAGGTTGTGTTATGGGAGAAACTGAGCCGAATTATATCGGATCCAAGTGCCTCCGCCCGCAAACAAAGATGACAATTAGCAGGCTATTTCCATGAATACCATTCAACAGCGAGGCATTACTAACCCCTCACAGTTGGACAAGCAGTCGAAACGAAAGAAATGGCTGGCTACGGATTCTTCCGCCGAGCCGAGAGAATGACCAGCTATGAGGCCGCGAGGAAACAAAACTTAAAACGAAATAATAGACTTGGTCCGAAATTGCCATTGTTGTGGCGAAGAGCAATCAAAAAGGCACCAATGTTATAAATGGACATGGCGAAGAGATGCGGAAACTGGCCCTATTAACGATGAAGGTTATGTTCATCTATCCCCAGCAGACCCATAGACGGTTTCAGTAGTCCTCGGGAGGATCAGATTGGTTGTTCGGTAGGATGAATACCAAACGGGGGACTTGATTCACGAGTTGTAGGTCCCACCTTATGGACACTCTCAAGCTCTTTTTGGTTGAGCTGTAGTGTTTCTGCCTTATGGCACTTGAAAGCACCACTAAGCACCGTGCGCGGGCGTCAGTCAAGGGATCTAGCAGCACCAAAGCCGATTAGTACGAGAGGGGTGGGAGAACGAGCGAGGGGAGTATTGGCTCCTATTCGGCTTGGCGAAGCATTGAAAGTCTGTAGTAGTGACAGGTCCAAATAAAGGAAGAAAACCAGGAATCGCCAAGCCGTCGAAGAACAAAAGAAGATGCGAAGGAGACGAGTAATCACGTAATTCATGAAACGCCCTCGCCTTCCACAGTAGTGACAAACACCATGTTTCAATAGGTTAATTCCACTGTCCTGAAAGAATGGGTGCCAGTCTTGGTGTTCCGTATTCCGCCTGCTACTCGATCCCAACGCCGAATAATCAATCAGTCCTCGAAAGTCATCTCATGTCTTGTCGTCGATCGACCCTGGGTTGCTTTCTCTCGCGCCATGCTAAGCTCATAACTCGTATCCTTTCCAGGCAAACGACGGCGACCAAAGGGACAACATTTAGCCCACTGGCTGGTATCCGGCACCTCGTTGGTGCTCCTTGCGGTTCGAGAACAACCAGTAGATGATCATGCCGACGACGGGGAAGATGAAGACAACAAGGCACCAAAGGAGCTTGTGCATGGGAGGACGGTTCGACTGGAGGACTTCGACTGTGAGACGACATCTGTTAGCATGATGCATGAATGGAAGGGAAAGCAGGACTGCGTACTCCAGACAAGGATGTCAAGAACGAGAATGATGAAGCCAATGATTCCACCGCCAGTGCCGTACTGCCACGGGTTGGCCTTGGTTGCCTCGACCCCTCCTTCGGCGAGAGGGGCAGCAAAGGCAAGCGATGCGAGCCAGAGCTGGAGGAAGGAGATGATGGTGGCGGAAAACATGGCGATGCTGGTTCTTGTTTCGTTTTCGGATATTGAACGAGCCTTGACAATGGTGTTGAAGAGAGGAAATGGATGGTTTTATGTCGTGCAGTTCAGGCAGCGACTGTTGTTGTCTTGCAGCCACGTTGACGTCATAGATCTGACGAAAACAGGACGCGCACGTTTTCGACCTCACATGACGGGAGCTTTGGTTTCTCTGGCGCTAAACGACGCGTCAAATGATGACGTCAGTGTATGTCAAGATCGAGATCTCAAAAACAAACAACAACACGCAGACAAAGATGTAAATCGCAGATGATTCTGAAGGGTTAAACAAAATCACAATAGAACGCCCGCTATTACATAGGCTAACCCGCTGAAAGGGCAGAGGGCAGACACTCTGGCAGGGGTGTTTGAATCTAGGGTAGGCAGACTGCACCTCGGTGACACCGCCACTATCTATTAAAAAAAGTTGATGTGAGAACCTGACCCACGGTGAGATTCACAACAAGGAAAAAGAGCTTGCCGAGCCCAAGTTTGATGTCTTGTCTTGATGATAGGCCGGCGGGTCTGAGTGCAAAAACTACTAGTGAAGTTGCTCTTTGCTACTGTGACTGATAGAGACTACGTTTGAAAGGTGCAATCATCACGAATTATAGAGGCATTTTGAAAGCAGGCGAAAAGAAAATTCATCACCATTAACATTGACCGTACGGTGACTATGTATGTATGAATCGAGACCCCTCTGTAGCGCTTTCTGGGGTAAACGTTTCAGGACTTTCATCAAGCGTGATCGGGCCTGGTCAGTGTTGTCAAACGATGCAAAAATTATATATTAACGCTATGTTAAACTCGTACCCGTCGAGGCCTGAGCCTCATGCGATGGACAGCTATAATCATCCTCTTGGGAGTGGGTATCTTTTCGCCCTCCACCATTTGGCTGAACTTGGTCCGATCCGCCAGTCTAGACTCATCAGCCGCCTCCTCGTCCAACGCATCCAAGAGAATGTGTGGCTCTGTCCACGATGACCCGAAATCCACAAGCTTACCGTCCCTATAGTTGTCGAGTCGGATGTCCATGTTGAAAACCCGCTGGCTGTTTAGTCTTACGATGTCCCCAAGAATCTGGTATAGATTGTCTTGGTTTACACCTGGATCTGCGGATGCGAGGTCTTTGATAATGGCCCTGGGTCTGTACCCCCCGGGGGTTGAACGCTGAAATTCTGGGTCTACCTGGTCTGCCTCAAGATCAATGTTGCGACCTTGAAGGATTTTTTCGTCTCTTTCTTGTAGAAAGAAGAATCCATGGCAAGGGACGACAATGCCGGGCTTCAAGTGGCCTTTCTTGATGGCTTCTTGAATTCGGCCATAGGCTCTGCATTCAGCGTAGAACGGGTCTGTGTAGTAGGCGACCGTCTGTAAACTGATGTCCTCGCCCACAAGCGGCTCCCAGAAGTAGTCGTCGCTCCTAGGGTCGTGGAATTTGAACTTGAGCAAAACAATCATCAGCGGTTGGCGATACCTAGCGACCACTTGCTTCTTACAACTTTGATTGCGTATTCTTGGTTGCGAATCTTTGCGCGGAATACGTAACCCTCTGTTGGCGAGTCCTCATCCTCGTCATCTTTGTTGAGCCTCTCAAGCCATTGAATGCGGGACCCATGGTGCTGAAACAACCCAAGTTTTGGCCCATCACACAGCGGCAGCTCCTTCGGGAGTGGCTTTGGGGGCTGTCGACGCTTGGGCATGTCGACATCAGGCCATGTGCAGGAGCTGAGGGTATTTGGCAGCGGCAACATGTTGGCAGCGAGACATGTCCCTCCTTGGGAACTTTATAACGCATGTTACCTGCCCCGAGCTGATGACATGGCGCTGTCGTGCATGACGGGAGCAAGGGACGGCCCGTTAGCTCCAATCGGCCTGGCGGGATGGCGTTTGTGGGGGTCACGAGGTTGACATGCAACCAACGAGAGGTGCTTTGCTGCAAGGATATCACCAACGTACATGCGACTCGCTTTTTGAGTTCATTGATGATGGGAAGAGGGTGTGCTGGAGGTCTCACGGCGCGTCCGGCGTCTTTAAATTGGCCAGATTCATCCCTTGCCCAGCCCCTGGCCCAGGCTCTGTCTCGTGTCACCTCGGGTCGCATTCCAACCTCTTCTGCGTAGTAGAGCGTAGTGCTTCGTTTTATCTCTCGTGTTTCACATTTAGCCATGACCGGAACGGAACCAGCCACCTCGATACTCGAGTTCCTCACCCACCCGAACCCGATCGTCTCGCATCGTCCACCGAAACGAAAGACCAATTCGCGCAATCAAAAGTGGCACGCCCCGAAGCAGATCAAGAAATGGGACGAGTTTGACGACTTCAACGTCTTCAAGGCATCGTTTGGAGGTCGTCTGCTGGAAGAAGCTCGTCGGGAGGGCCGAGATCTTCCTGCTTATCCCGACATCGACGATGAATCAGATTGTGTTGAGCGGAATGAAGACGACACTAGAGAATTGTATGCCGTATGGACCAAGAGGATCGTCACCGCGGCTCTCCGTCCAATCCGGCAAGAATTTCATTCGGCTGTGTGGTCCAAAGGGGACGCCCCGCAAGATGATGAGCCATCGGAACCGCCTCCAAGGCCTGAGAAACAGCGTCAATTGCCCCGCAGAGAATGTTCTGTCGAGGCGAAGACGCCAAGAATGCAATCACTCAAGGGACTACGGCCAGACTCGGGCACAACTTTGCGGAATACCAGCCCTCGTACCGTCGACCCTGACCCTGATACCCACCGGCCTGAGAGGTTTCCGAAAGAGTATAAGCCGGCAGAGAAATGGAAGAGCAAGTGGATGGCTGAAGTACCCCTTATCAACGAGTCTGGTGAGTGGGAGCGAGGACGGTCGGGTCACGATTTGGCCTGGCCTATCAAGCAAGCCTACACCTATTGCATACAGAACATGTGCCGCTACGGCTGCATCCTTACCTGCCATGAAGCTTTCATCTTCCGTGTCAGGCCCCGGAGCATAAAGTCCGGTAAGTACCCTGTGGCTCTCTCTCGAACCAAGGCTAAACGATAACTTTGTAGTTGATGGGTCCCAAGACACGAAGGTGCTGCAGAGACAACTGATTCGAGACGGACTGATGGAATACGTCTCCATTCCTTGGGCGAATCATCGTCAGGGGGACTTGGAAAGCCACAAAACATGGACCATAAACCTTGCTCTATGGTTTATGCACATTTTGGTCGGGAACAAGTACGAGGTGTGTTGGCGATATGACCGGCTACAAGATGAGACTTTGGCTGCCCTGAGGCTTCCGCAGGATGAACCTCTCACACATGAAGACCAAGATGAGAACCAGGACGAATCGAGTGACTCTGATGAGTCGGATGGGACTGTGCCGTTTGATGAGAGCATATTTACCCCTTTGAGGAAGCGCAAAAGAGATGCTGAAGCTGAAGAGGGATTCAGTCTTTCGTTTTCGAAGCGCCAGTTCCTTCAGACATAGATGGGAAGGTTGAGGTTAGGTTGATTTGTGCGGATAGAAATATGTATCAGGCCGATGGTCTTTATTAATTAGTGCAGCACACAGGGAGCAATAGAAGAGGCTGTAGCTAGCAACACAATGTTATTCTGAAGTGTGATATGGTCTATCTCTCCATACCACCTCTATCTGCCGATCTTTCAAGAAAATTTGACACAAAAATGTCGTTCCTACCGACATAGCCATTCCATCTCATACCCAAAAAAAGAAATACCCGTATAAATCACCTGTCTGAACCGACTTGCTCAAGCGGCTTCCCCCCTCCGTGGCTCGTAGGTATCTAGCTTGAATTTCGCAAAGTTTCTCGTAGACAGCCTCATCTCAAACATCCTATCAACCTCGACCACACTTCGTCCTTTCAGCTCAGGCAAAAACAGCCATCCTAGGACCACAGAAACCAGACATAGCCCCGTGTACACAAATCCAAGCTTGCCACCCATATTACCCGAGTCCGGGTTGTAGAGGACAGGCAGTATCGCGTTCATGATGGCAGACAAGCCCTGAGACAGTACGCCAACTAGACCCTGGGTCAATGCTCGAACTTGCATAGAGCTGGTCTGTCCGATGTAGGCGTAACTCGCTGGCCAAGCGCCGAGACCACATACGATGATGACGGAAATCAAGACTCCGGCAGCAACATACGCCGGGATCTCTCCACCCCAGAAGCCGGACACACCCATCACAGCCCAGAAGACAGCGGCCAGACTCATGGTCACGAGTGTCATGATACGCATGCCTCGACGCGACAGAACAAAAATACCCGCAGCATTAGCCAGCATACCAGCGACGATTCCACCGATCAGGAACAGCATGTTGGTAGGCTCTTCAATGCCAATGGTATTCAGAAAGTATGGCGTGTTTGATAAGAGGTCCAGGCCAAACATTGCCGGAATGGCACTGGCAAGAAGCACAATCAGAGTTCGACGACGGTTGACTCCTCGGAAACAGGCAATGTAATTGGCCTTGCCAAGGGCGGCTTCTTCTGCGAGGATGACGTGGAACACCTTCAGTGAGGTATGCTCGGGGACCTTGGGAGCGTACAGTCGTCTCGCTGCTCTCATAGCCTTGTCGTGTTTTCCCTTTCGTAGATGATGAATAGGACTTTCGGGGATGATGAGGGAGAGTAGAAAAGCGATGGCGGCAAAAATCCACTGGGAACCAAAGGGAATTTGATACGCCCTGCTCCCTTTGATATCTCCCACTAAAAACACCACCATTGATCCGAGAAGCTGGCCAAGCAAGGTAAAGGTTGGAATCATGGCCATTGCAGGTCCTCGCAGAGAAATAGGCGTCACCTCTGAAAGGTAGGTGTTGGTTACTGTCTGAAGCAGGGCGACAGCAAGGCCCTGAACAGCGACTCCGACAGTGAGAATAATTCTCTTCATATCTCGGGCCTCGGGTAAGGAAGAACTGAACACGACTGATGCCCCGACTGCGTAAAACAGGCTGCCAGTCATGAAAGTGAACTTTCGTCCAAGACGGCCCTGCAGCCATCCTCCAAGAAGAGCACCAATGACACCACCGATGGGAACGAAGGCGGTCCAGAGAGAAGTGTATGGCTGAGGAATAATCCACTTTCCTTTGTATTTCGTACCAAAGTCCTGCATGAATGCGTTGTTGCCGAGAATGGCGGCGTTGATGACGAGCGTGTAGCCGAGACCGACGACGGCGATGTTCATGACGAGACAGTAGGCTGCTACCTTTGGGAACCGTCGGATGGCTCTCCATAGACGTAGCTGTTCATCTAGTGGGTTTATCTTGCCAGTGTACTGAGGATTCGGGGGAGCTGCTTCATCGATGGAGTTTGACCGCGAAGCGATTGATTCCAACTCGACATAGTCTGGGCCAATCTTGCCGAGTGGCGACTTGTAGGATGATGAACCAAATTTCGTCATTGTAAAGAGGGGGGCGCAATTGCTAGGACTGTAGTATTGCGTCTGGATGTGTATCTGGATGTATGCCTGAAGGGGAGAAAGACACTGAAAGGAAAAAAAATGTGACGAGGTAATCTCGCCACCTTGAAGAATAAATACCGATAGCAAATCAGCCCTCCCCCTTGTTAAGTACAAACAAGGCGCCACAGGGCTGAAATAGCGTGAGATCCGTAGGTCTAGATATCGACATCCATTTGCGAGGAGAGTCTAAGTGTCGATCAATGACAGGCCCTGGCACTTGAACCGGGGAAACGTCCCAAATAGGAAATTCTCTTGCGAGACCGGGGTTTTCTCCACGCTGGTTAACCAAACAACTTGGGCCGAGGTGAGAAATTAGCAACTTGGTTTGATGTCGCTTGAGTTTTTTTAAACCCGTCATCTTCGCATTCGCAAACCATGGCGCGACCAACATCGCAAACACAGCCCCGCGGGGCTTCCAACGCGTACCTCTGCATCTATAATCTCCTATCAGCGCTCCTTCGAATCTGCATCTTGCTCAGCACCGCCTACCTGTGGATCACGCGCGGCAACGTCACCGTTTGGGACAAACTGAGCGCCATAGCGCTATGGAGTGAGACTCTGACTGTGTTGGAGGTCCTCCACGCTGTGACTGGTCTCGTCCGGGCTCCACCGGCCACAACGGCTCTGCAGGTGGCTGGTCGCAACACCATTGTCTGGGCTATTACTAGAAATTACCCAGATGTTGCGGCGGGAGAGTCGGCGTATAGTTATATGCTTATGGCTTGGAATCTGGCTGATTCAGTGAGATATCTCTATTTTGCGTTTCAGACGGGGACTTCGTCTGTGCCGTCGATCCTACTCTGGGCAAGGTATGAACCACCATGATGCGATGACTGGGAAATACTGACCGCTGCCAAGATACAATTTGTTCATTGTTCTTTACCCGATCGGCATCCTATCCGAGGCGCGTCTTGTCTACAAAGTTATTGAGCCATCTAAAGCTCGAAATTCGACGTATCAGTACCTGCTCTGGTTTGGACTAGCTATTTACGCTCCTGGTACGAGAGTCGAACGTCGATTTCAGCTGTTCAATACTGACCTTAGGAAGCCTTTTACATCTTATATGGGCACATGCTCGCTCAAAGGGCCAAGGTTAGCCGCTCAAGACGTGCTAAAACCCTGTAATATCGGTCTATGGACTATGTAACAGGTGACGCTGGGTTGACTGACACCATGAATGGATATGATTTCGGTGATGAGTTTCCAAACTCAGAGGTGGACGGTCCCTCTACTATCGTTAAGTAGCCTACTCAAAGTTGAGGGGTGATTGTGATAGGACTGCCGGACTTTTGGCTACAAGGGGGTTGATGATAGACGAAAATAGGACGAGGAGAATTAAAGCAAGTTCTCAAGCTTACTGCCCAACCACCCAAAACTACAAAATGATATGCACCAAGCTCCCACCACTACGCACCATGTTGCGAACCCGCCATCTGGGGGCGGCGATCAAGAGGCAGAAAGGGTTAGGGGAGTAAACTTTCCCTCCTTTTCGTCTGCCGAGCCTTACTCACCACCTCTGGTGCGACTGGAGATAAAGAAGAGACAAAAGTGCACGCTTGAGACAAAGGCGGTTGATTCAGCCTACTTGAACTTATCCTTGATATTATCGAGTGCTACTAATCAAGTGAAATAACCCAGTTCACTCGCAGTGTATCTAACCCCGATGTTCTCCTTTGGCCATGTACTCCTCATACTGCAAGTCCGGCTGCCCCTCCCAATATAGTGTCTCAGGATCGCTTGAGTTCTCAAACGTGTACTTGGCACTCTCCTCCGGGATGTAGACCTTGGCTAGTCCATTTGCCGCCGCAGCTTCGGCAAGCAGTTGGGTCTGACATGCGCGTTCCATCAGAGTCATTAGGAAGCATGCCTCGTCGACAGTGGAACCGACTGTAAGAAGGCCGTGGTTCTGCAAGATCATCCCCTTGCCTCTCGGGCCTGATAGTCTGTCAGCATAGCTTGGCGTGTAGATTAGAGGATGGGAGACGTACCGAGGGCGGCACCAATGCGGTCGCCTTCCTCCTGTGTGAGGACAACACCTCCAAAGTCCTGCACTCCGCTATCAGCTTGATCGCCATGAATGAAGTAAGGTCAAATTCAAACCTTGTATACTGCCTGAGCATCACCATAGAGATAAGCGGCATCTTGGGTCAGCATTTCCAGCGGCCGTCCAAAAGCACTCCACGCCATGCCATGGGGACTATGGGTGTGGCATGCGGCCACAACGTCTGGTCGGGCTTTGTGGACGGCACTGTGGATAAAAAAACCTGCTGAATTGGCAGGCCGGTTCATGTTTCCTGGAGACAGCGTGTCAGTACCAAAACATAGGCCAGCTGTACTGGACCAGCAGCCGGGAGGGGGTAATGTACCGCCAATAGGAACACCCTCATAGTTGACGAGAATCATATCGCTTGCCTTAAGTAGGGCAAAATGTACCGCTAGTGGATTCTAGAACAAGTCAATATTCAAGAGATTACACGCCAACTAGGCGACAACACACCGTCCAGAATGTATGCGGGTTCTCTGGATCCCTGATGGAGATGTGGCCTGCCATGCCGTCCGTATACCCCAAGCGTGCAAACACTCGGAAGGCCAGCGCCATCTTCTCCAACATCCATTGCCGCTCTGCAGCAAAGCTAGGATGCTTGGGAATACCAGGGAGACAGACGCCTTGGGAGATGAGCTGTAGGGGTGTTTTCTTGACCTCTTGGGTCTGGCTGGACTGTGCGGATGGGACCATGATGTTTCGGGATGGGGCTGTTGGTGGCGGGATACCTATCTTATGGCTTATGCTACGAGGACTGAAATAGGTGGCCATGCCATTTATATGGCGGTATTGATGGGAGTTCGACCTGGTGTGAGCTGCACATGCCGGAGCGCCAAGAGCAGCCTTCCCATTTCGAGCAAGAAGGTACGATATTACCGATCGACCCGCCCGAGAATACTGCTCGAGGAGCCAATGAGAGTGTCGTCGGCAATCCGCGATGCAGCCGTCGTGTTCGTTGACTCAAAGCGGTATAGCTTAACCAGTTAGAGTTGCACAAGGAGGAGATCTTGAAGATAAATAATCTTCAATACCGCGGAGCCTCGTATTCATTGTACCGAAATCGTTGGAGCCACCTGTTGTTACTTTTGCTATGATGGCCGGCGCGGCAAAACGAGCTATGTACAAAAGGCCTCTGTGGCTGCTCATCATGTTACCAAGATCTACACCATCCTATCTAAAAGACCCTGAAAATGCAGGCCGCGAGGAAGTTCATTGTTGCGAAAGTGATACAGCCTAGGCTGGGGAGCTTACCTTCTAAGCGGCTCCTCTCAACTACACGATGCCTACCACCTGGGACTCTGATACCGAAGAACAGGAGTGGCCATACGCTGGTGTCGAGGGTATGTAGCGCCTGACTCATTGACACTGCTCCCTGTTGATGCTAACATTTATGAGTCTGCGCTCGACCGGCCGTTGGGAAGAGACGACGCCCTCTCCCGACGATTCTACTCCTCGACCAGCATCGGTGAAGGAGAGCAACCGTCGACCGTGGCTATCCCAATCGATGGGAAGACTGTCAACTTCTCTGCCGTACTTTTACGAGATTCGTGCCCTTGCCCATCATGCGTGCACGAATCGACCAACCAGAGACTCTTTTCCGTCGCCGACATCCCTGCCAACGTGAAAGCGCGAACGGTCGACGTCGATACCGCTTCTGACTCTGTGAGCATCAGCTGGGAGAACGATGCTCATGGATTCACATCTGAGCATACTACAAAGCTAGACATGGAGATGTTGCGAGGCTTCAGCCAGCCTGCGTCCTCGCCCACATCGTGTCTCCCGTCGCAAGTTCTGTGGAGTCGAGAGCCTCGTAAGAGTCTTGACCTGCCCGACTATGACTACAACACGTACATGAAGGATGACGAGACGTTGTACAAGCTGATCAATCAGCTGCGTATCGATGGGCTCGCTTTTGTCACCAATGTCCCTGGCGTGGAAGAGTCCTTGGCGACCATTGCGACCCGCATCGGACCGATCAAGGATACCTTCTATGGATATACATGGGACGGTAAGCCTGCAGCGTGAGAGGGGCACCAAGTCTATCAGCTAACGTGTAGCAGTGCGTACAGTTCCTCAGGCCATTAATGCCGCATATACGTCGCATGATCTCGGCTTCCACACAGATCTACTCTACTTCCAGCAACCACCGCACATCCAACTCCTTCACTGCGTCCAGTCTGCTTCTTCCGGGGGCGCCAGCGTTTTTGCCGATGCCTACAAAGCGGCCGTGGACCTCTTCAAGACGGACATGGATGCTTTCGACACTCTGGCTACGGTCCCTGTCAACTATCACTATAACCACCCGGACGCGAATGTGTACCGCACGACGAAGCCAGTCATCGACCTGCGACCCATGCGCATCGGCGACAAGATCTACACTCGCGTGCAGGATTACCTGGGAGATCTGAACGACGAGTCGGAAGCTGCACTCGTCGATTGCATGGACAAGATCAACTGGGGGCCCCCATTCCTGGCCCCATTCTCCAACCACGAAGCCGAAGGCGTCGCAGCTCTCAACGACAAGGTCGAGCGCTGGCACGACGCGGCGGTCAAGTTCAATGCGCTGCTGCAGCGGCCAGAGTACTTGTTTGAGCGCAAGATGAACCCCGGCGACTGCGTCTTGTTTGACAACACGAGGACGCTGCACTCGCGACGGGCATTTGACATGGCTGATGTTGGGAAGCCGAGATGGTTGAGGGGGACGTATGTTGATAAGGATCCTTATTTGAGCAAGTTGCGTGTCTTGCAGAACAAGTTTGGGTAGTTCAAAACTTTTAGCAGTAGAACAGTGTCAATTGTTTTCGTCAACATAATGAGGTGTCAGGTCTTTAAGATGCTTGTTATCAGGTTGCTCGGCTTTTTCGGGCCGACCCCTTCCGATCTTGAGTTAAAATGGTGCTGTCGTTGGTAGTTATCGATATCATTGAAGCTGCGGGGTTTTCATCTTCTTCCACTTCCACAGTCACCAATCTCACCTCAGCCCTCCCAAATTGACTATTTACATGGAAGCAATGAATTCGCTCTCAGAAGAGGATCACCAACGAGTAAAACGTACACGGAAAAGTGCGCCGAAATCGCGACAGGGCTGCGCAAAATGCAAATCCAGAAGGGTCAGTTGCTGTGGTGTTTTCCCCCAGACGATGCGTTTGACTTGAGTAGATTAAATGCGATGAGAATCGCCCAACCTGCAGAAACTGCACTAGGCTCGGCTACGTATGTCCTGGCTTTCAGCAGCAGTTGCGCTGGTCGGACAAATATGAGCAACATTGGCCGATAGTGGCCTACCCTGATCAGCCTCCTCCTCAAGGCACGGCAGCGAGCGAGATTTGTGAACGCAGCAACATAGAGACACAAGCGACAGAGGCTTTGGCAACTCTCGGCGTATCAGAGAGCATATTGGATTGCTTTGCTCTTGACAGTCAGCCCACTGCTAGTGCGATCCCACCCCTGTGCTCTAATACAGATCTTTGCTACAGAGCAACCTCGCAGTCAAGCGATGCCCCCGAATGGGACCCTATCATATCCTTTGAAGGATCAGAGTCTCTGCGTCACCTATTGAGCTCAGGACTCACCAAAACACTAACCCATACGCCAACGGCCTTGGTCGAGCACTGGTTCCGCTACATTTGTCCCACGCGCTCTACGTTCGATTCCGAGACAAACTACAACCGACGACTAGCCTGCAATACGTGGTCTACCTCCGAAGCAGTATTCTACACCCTGCAAGCCATGTCTGCCGAGTACAGCATGCCCCATCTCAGCAAGGACCTGAGAGCACAGGCAGTGGCCGCCGTCGATCAGGAAATGAACCGGATACGGAGTGTGCAAACTACTATAGTCACTGTCGACCTTGTGTTTGCTGTCTTTAAACTTGGGACCTCGTTGTGTGGGAGACCAGATACCGGAGAGCACTCCTGGTCTGATCTGGCTCATGAGTTGCTCACAATTTGGGGGATGCACCTGTCAGCAGCAGACGTGCTTCTCCATGCATACTTCTGCCAGGCTCTGACGTACTGGGAGATGGTACTGGCTGCCATTGGCGGTGGCTCTATTCCTCGCAGGATCGATAGAAAGAGGTGGAAGTACGAGACCAGTCCTCAACGAGAGATGCAGTTGTTCAACAACGACTGCAGTATACCAGGCCCGCAGCCTTTGCCCTACGACCCGGGCCTCAATCTTTTGGGAACTCGACCCAACTCTTGGTGTGGCATTTCAAACGAGGTCATTGATCTCTTTGGTCAGGTGTTGGCTCTATGCCACACCGTGGTCCGGAGCAACCGCAGCACAACGACCGATACCCTCTACAACATGTCTCTCGCACACGAGTTCCAGGGGCAGTTGCTAGCCATGGACTTTGATACCTTGGTACTCATGGATGAAGTGAATGGATACTTTGTCGAGACACGAGATGACAAGACACCCATCTCGCACCTCATTCAGACTGCAGAGGCATATCGTCAAGCTGCCCTACTTCAGTTGCATCTAGCGTTTAATCATCTCCCACCCGACACCACACCTCGAACCGAGTTCCTCCTTGGACTAGTCCTACGCCTTCTTGGGACGCTCGAGCAGATCCCCCCAGACTCAGGATCGCGGACTATTCACCCCATGCTCTACCTCTCTGCAGCCGCTGGTCTGCGACACCTGGAGCCCTTGGTCTCGACTGAATTCTGTACCTTGAAGGTGGAGATTTCACAGGCAAGACGGCTCGTCTCGACGAGGCTCGAGTCGCTGCCGAACCATGCGAGTGGTGGCACGCTGCAGTTCGTCAAGTCTGTATGGAGACAGTATGAGGCTGATCGAAGCTGGGCCTACTGGAAAGATGTTTTAGGGGAGTTGGGATCTGGTCTCATGCTGTAGTAATGCATATGGTTACGATCTTCTGGCTCAGTTAACCCATCAAGGGACGGGCTTCAACTATAATAAAGAACACATTTTCAAAACATCATAGCATCATATTTCAATGCAAACACAATGGCATATGGTTACTGCAAGTTTGGAAAGTCAAGTACCATGCCATCTTGAAGCAACGACCGCATTCTCGAAACTGACAGTCCAAGGCGATTACTTTGCTCAACGACTACCTCAACTAAGTACGTAGAAGACTATTCCTCGAGTGCCTGTCTCAAGGTTTCCTACCCCACATGATGTGAACAGGAAGGTACAAATGAACAGAACGATCCTGAAGTTCCTTCTTCGCTTGCGCCATAATCACCTCGATCTCCTCGTTGCTCCAACCGAGCACAGCTCCGAAAAGCTTGGGCGTGTACGAATCAATGGCCTGTCGCGTCTGCACAGACTGATACTTGCCAATTTCCTTGAGCTTTGGATCCTTGGGCCAGGGACCGATCGGAATCTATACCTGCGGTTAGTGTTTAGTCTTCGAGGGGGAGAAAGGGGTCATACCTTGCGAATCTCTTCTTCAACGTCTACGAAACCAACTTTGATCAACTCGTCCTTCCACTGATGAGCGCAATCGATGGGCTTTCCAAACTTGCCGCTTCCCTCGAGGATACCGGCGGCCCAGCGCTGAGCGTTGGTGGCCTTCTCATGTGTTTCATCGTCAGACAAGAAGCATCCACGCTGAGCCTGGAGCTCAAAGTATCCGCCGGAGTTCAAGTTATCAAAGGCCTTCTTGAACAGCTTTGCGTCATCGCCGATGCATCCTTCTAGTTCACGACCGTGAATATAGTCAAAGGGCTTCTTATAGACCCAGTCGTCCTCAAAATCATCGACCTCGAAGAAGCAGTTGGGCGGAGTCCTGTCTTGGTTAGTTAAACTCATATTGCAGGTGAAAAATGTCTCTTACCAGTCGGGCTGAATAGGGCTCAGATCTGTTCCGATGACCTCCGCTGATGAATACTCACTAAAACCATGTTATTAACATCCCAATCAAGTCACACATGCTACTCACTCTGCGAAATCTATCGCCCAGATACCTGTTCCGGTACCCAGATCGAGGACTCGCTGGGGGCTTTTGCCAATCGGGGCCAGGTGAAGCTTTCCGTCGAGAACAAGGCTGTAAATATGGTGGACTAGATCCATCCGATTTTGCTCTTCGTCATCGTTTGGCTACCGACCATGTTATTGGCCTGCGGGTATCATCGTGATATTGAGGGTCTTACCACGAGGTAGGTGCCTTCACGAAACGCATGGTAGCGGCGTCCGTTCTAGAGAATGTGAGAAAGGAATTTGACCTCGAAGCCATTACACTGACATCATATCTACTCTTGGTCAGATCAGGGGCCATCAGACATGGTTGGGTTTCGCCTCACCTGTAATTGTAGATGCTAGACTTGAGAGACGACAGGTAACTAGAAGCTTCCTCTCTTGAGGATCACGTTAGAGAAGAACAGAATGTGACTGGAAGACGAGACTAACGCGCTGTCATACAGAGAGTCACCCTAGATGCATGTCAGTACGCACTGTTACCAGAAGCTGTGCAAAGGGGCAACCAACATCTTCGGGCTGGGTCTCGGCCTGCAGGACGGCCCCAGGGGGAGTCGGCGAACGGTCGTCCTTTGTCTCCGCCATGATGAATTGCACAAAAATGACGCGCCGTGGAGTTGACAGGGAAGAGGGAGATTGTCGGGATGCCTCGGTTTTATCAATTGTGTCGCCCCCACCTCGCTAAAGAGCCCATCAGTCGATGTCGTGTCCCACTGCTCATCTGACTAACTGCAGGTGAGCCAATTGGGTCTCGACCCGTGATGGAGTTATTGGCCTACTTCGGGGAAGATCCGTCCCGACGGGAGCTAGGGTAACGCGTCTTCCCGTGATGGGCGGACGGTTGTGTAGGGTGGTGAAAGCTCCGGAGCCGCTGAGCTTGGCGGACGACGATGTTTGGCTTAAACTCTTTCAAGGGACGGGTAAGCAGCACTAAGATGGAGGTATTAAAGTAAAGGAATTGGATCAAAGTTGAGAATTATGGCAAAGGTTCAAAGACCTGAATGGATAACCACCTCCATGGGATCGGTTTTGCACAAACAGCCAAACTAGCATTGAGCACGTCATGAACGCAGTAAGATCAGCAGATCGTGTAACATAATTCTATAGAACGTTACCAGTGTAAATCCTCTTCTTCTTCCTCATTCTCTTCCGAATCAATAGCAGGAATCACAACCGGCCTTCCGAGTCTTACGTCTTCAGGCGACCTCTCCACCACAGTTCTCATCCTGATATCATTCTTGCGCTCCTCGAAATCCAGCAATCGCACCCCTTCTTCCCTCTCCTTCTCCCACAGAGTGCATTCCTTTGTTGGGTATCTCTCCCTCCACTCCGCCTCGGCAACGATGCCAAGCCGTTCATCTGAGGCCCAAATGGTATCAGGGAAAAGAGAGACTGGTAGCCTTGCGCCATTGGCTGCCAACCGCCATGGACGTTCCCCGGCTATGTCGTAATACGAATCGATTCTATCCACCACGAAACATCCCTCCTCCGTCCGCACAAGGAGGGAGCGCTTGTAGTTGGAGTTTGGCGATGGAACATCCGTAGCAGGGAATGCGAACGTTGTGAGCCCGTCATCACCAACTCTCACATAGCAACGCAACAACGTTTGGGGGTAGGTTCCAGCTTGAGAAATGTCGAAAGCTGTTCCCAAGACTGTGCGCTCGCCTGGGGCCGTTTTTGGTTCTCCTGCCACGTGCTTCAACGCTCGGATCATCTGGTGCCAGGCAGAGCGTTCGTTTCGATGGGATATTGAACACGGTGGTCTAGCGCCTGTACCTGACGTTTCGATGAGGAGATGTCGGATGTGTGGAAGCCTGACAGAGCGGAAACCCACACCTTGGGGTCGTCCTCCAAGCATGTTGTCACACGCAGACTTGATGTTGATGCAGACATTGTGCATGCGAGGTAGCACGCGGCGCAAATCAAGGCACAAATGGGAAACACTCTCTATGCGGCTTCTGCTGTGATAGGCAAGCCCGAATGAGTTTTCGTCTTTTCCTGCTGTATCCAGCTCCAAGTTGACACAGCTTTGGGGGAGGGCCTCGAGAACAGTTGAGATGGTCCTCCTGAGTATGCCCAATTTGAAGATCCGACGGTTTGTCGTCAGGGAAACGGACTTGAGTGCCGGTATGTTCGGGAGGAGTTCATTCGCCAGCCGATAGACCATGTTATCAATCCGCTCTTGAATCTCTGAACTGGGCATAAAGATCTCCCTAAGATAGAGGGTCAGAGAGCGTGTGATGGAGCGGACGGCTTCAAGTTGGCAAGATAACTCTCTGCAAAGGCCTCATTGTCTTCCGGGCCTAGGGGATTAAGAAAGGGTCGTAGTCCCGTTCCTTTCACCCACTCCGCGAGGCTCTGATGATTGTCCAGGGAATGCTGATAGAGAGTATGCCAGATATCAACAGATGAACAGAGTGGGCGTAGTTCATCGTAGAGCTGTTGCGGTGTAGCGAATTGGTCAAGAGCTGGACGGAGCGGCCTCAAGATGCTAGCCCAGGGGTCCTCGTTCGCTACAGCGCGCATTGGAATGTGCGATGGCTCGAGATAGTTGTCTGGAACCTGGATTGCCAACACTCCCCCTAGACGAAGCAATTGTATCATCCCCTTCATTGTGCGAACTCGTTCGTCAGCTTTGAGCCACTGGAAGATGGCATTGGAAAAAACTAGGTCGAGCGGTTTTTCCGGCGTGTATGTCTTCAGATCGGCGACCGAGAACTGGATCTGAGGCAGGGCTTTGCGCGCTTCGGTAATCATGCCGGGAGAAGAATTGATCCCTTCGACCACGGCGTCAGGGTATCGGTCTGCCAGAACCTGGGTCGAGTTGCCTAGCCCGCAGCCCACATCAAGGATATGGCTGGGAGACTGGAGGGGTACTTGGGCAAGGAGATCGCGGGAGGGTCGAGTACTTTGCTTGGCAAACTTGAGGTACTGGGACGCAGACCAGTCCTGGGCCTCGCACTGGGTCTGTGGCATCATGGAGCGTGTTGAGGTGTGGAAGTTGGACCGGCTGACCATTGATGTCACTGGAGCACAGGCAATTCGAGATGCATTGAGCCAAGAGAAACGCAGTGATGGGACCGCCATGGTAAGGAGAAGAACAAGAGGTGATTTTCCGAATATCAATAACGAGTCCTATCTCGAACCCCAGCGCTGCACTCCTTGATATCGTCTTCGGCATGAATATCATCTCCTGAGACGGCGGAGTGGGGCCGGATGATGACTTCGGAGGTGGGGCCGTCGCCGCGGCTATAACGGCTGTACCGGCATATCTGTCTTCCGAAGGCCGGGGGTCAGCTTACTCCTATCAGATCGGTGGTATTTGTCAACCCGAGGAGATGTCTCTTTTCTCCTCATCTCATATAATCAGCAGGTCCTGCCACGGGATAAGCGTGGCGTCGGCATGTTGATTAATCACGGCCAAACAGCGAGTGTCGGAAGCATGCTTATGTCCAAAGTTCTGCCCAAAGTTCTGCCCAAAGTTCAGGATGAGGTGAGATTGAATGGAGGTATAAGTAGCCCAAAGAATGATATTCCAAGTTCATGGAAATCTTGATCGCCTTAATTCTATCTCAGACTGTTCTGTCACGACTCCATGTCTTTTACAATGGCTCTTAGCACTCTTGCTCAGAATTTGATCGATACCCTCCAAGATATTTTTGGAAAGTTCGCCAGAGTACGCTCGTGTTAGTCTTGCCCTTTCCATCCGTTTTGCGTATTTAACGATTCCCCTTCCAGCGCATGCTAAAGGCGTGTTCGTCACTGGATCCTTCACTCCCACCGAGGCAGCCAAAGAACTCTCCACGGCGCCGCATTTTCGACATCCAACTTTCGTCATAGCCCGGCCCTCTCTGTTCACCGGCATCCCCGACCTGCCAAGCACCGACGAGAGAGCAAACCCACACGGTCTTGCCGTCCGCTTCGTCCTCGACCCAGCCTCGCGACTCGGCACCGACATCATATGCCATGCGTCCAAACTCTTCCCTGGTTCAGATGGGGAGGAGGTGCTGGCCTTTTTCAGGAGTCTCAGGGATGGCACCGTGTCGGAGTATGCGAGCTCTCACCCAGCCGCTGCTGCTTTTGCTCAAGAACATCGACCGATCCCAAAGAGCTTTGCCCACAACACATTCCACTCTATCAATGCCTTCAAGATGATCAATTCTGAGGGAAAGACGGCCTTCATTCGGTATCGCTGGGTGCCTTTGGCCGGTGAGCAGAGCCTCACACAGGATGAACTCAAGACCAAGTCGCCGAATTTTCTATTTGAGGAGTTGCCACAGATCCTGTCTGAAGGCCCAATTGGTTTCACACTGGTTGCCCAGGTCGCTGAGCAGGGTGATGTTACTGAAGATTGCACGAAGATCTGGCCTGAAGATCGTGCTTTGATCGAACTGGGAACTTTGAAGATTACCGGGGTGATGAAGGCGAATGAAGCTGAGACTTGTGAAAAGACAGTTGCATTCAGTCCCATTCCGGGTGTGGAGGGCATTGAGGCGTCGGCAGATCCAATTCTCGCTGCTCGTTCCGCAGTTTATTCGAGAAGCTCAAAGTCACGCCATGAGTCAGAGCGTTAGATAGTCTTGTTGGAAGGATATCTAGTCGTAGTGGGACAAAGATCTTGGCAACAGGGGCGGTTGACAAGATGAAGTGTCATTGTAGGTTGAAATCTAAGTACCATTTGCTGTCTACCTTGTCATAAAACTTGAAACCGTCTCACTCGACATTGATACCTGCTGAGTCCTCAAAATTCCCCCAATACGATTCAGTTCCACCTCGCTCCCTGTTAAGTGCTCCCCAGACGCCATCGCTGTAGCACTGCTCTGATGAGCCCTGGGCCCGGTTTCCCAAAACGCCTCGAGGTCCCTTGTCCGGGTAGATGGTTTGCTTGGCTGGCTCATAGACGAGATATTGTATCCCGAAGGGAGATTGCTGCCCGGATCCGTGGAAACCATGCCGGATAGCTTTCGCAACAGAGGCCGAAGGGCGGAAAGTGCGACGACAATGACCGAGATGCAAATTTCGGCCGTGGCCCAGATGTCTAGTACCATTAGTCAGATTGTAAGCTGGTATTTGACTACGAAGACTTACATATAGAGATGTCGTTGCTCACATGGAGCATGGTGACAAACCTTCCAACACTAACGCCAATGGTAATTGTTCCTAGAGCAAAGATGACGCCGAGAGCGACTTTTTCACGACGAGATCGTAGGCTAAGATCAAAGATCAACGGAAATGGGAATGCGACGTCTAAAAGCAAGGCAAGAAAGCATTAGTTAAGCTAGTTTCTACAGGAACCTTAGGTTCCGAGGGGTGAAGCTGACTTAGCACTTCTGTAATAAAGTTAAGAGACCAGTTCAGGCGCATGAGGTCCATGGCTGTGAAAACGGTGCAACTTTGGTCACTAGTTCTCCTCCTATGAGTCGTTGGTTAGCTTAACTCTTTCCCGTGTGAGGGATGAAGGCTATGCTAATACTCACCAGTTGACAGATGGGTCTGGCCCACACCAAAACGTGTCTCCGAAGAAGGTAACAAGAGCGAATGACCCAGTGATGAACGTTAAGAGGTAAAGGGCTATTCTCATCTGAGGATGCGTCGGGGGGATTAGGTTGTAGTAGAAGGCGATGATGCTAAATTTGGGAAAGTATATGCCAGTGTCGAAGAAGTAGTTGGTCGCAAATCTTATCTGTGGGATCAATCAGCTCTGTTGTTTGAGATATCATGACCCGCCCGGTCAAAACGCACCTTGTCGAGGGACACACTAGTTATCGTAAAGTCATCCATAGCATTCATGCTGTATGTCAAGGTGTCGCATATTAGCAAGCCTTGGCAAGACATCAGACCCACGATCAGCCAGTAGTCGGCCGAATACAATCTGAGCCCTCGCATATAGAGCCGGACATAGAGGCGACAAGCGACAAACACGTACGCAAGGACCATAAAGGTCCACTCGATGCCCTGTGGGGACACAGTCAGCCTGATCTGTGCTCATGGACATGACATCGAGATGACCGGAGAGGTTGATAGTAGGAATTACTTACTATTACGGTCTGACTTGACACCATCTCGTCCCGCCAGCTGTCACTCAGTTGATGGATCACTCAATGGTGATTATCACAGAACATTCATCTCAAAATTTCGTTACTGGGGAGAAAGATGAGGAGATGTTTTCGAGGGGGGCGACGCGACAGGAGAGATGGTCAGTGAAATTCCAGTCCAGATCTGTCTGGTCCGGATGAGGCGCAAGCCACCCCCTTCTCTTCGAAACTTTATTGTCGGCCATCTCCAGATTGGTGGGAGTGTGGCGCTAACTATTGGGCATAGATGGCCCAGGGGGGCTGGGATTTGGAGATGACATCTAGATCAAGAGCGACTAAGCTGATTAACGAAACAGACCCCGAGTATGGCAGCTAGATCTAAACAAGCTGAGGAACATCACGGCTGAGATCATCAAGCCGTAGACAAGCGACTTGTATCATGCCAATACCGAGGAAACAGCACTGCAGTTAGTGGCAATAATCTCTGTTCGTCAACATTCCGTAACTAATCTCCGTGCCAATCCAACCTCCAAGGGCAGCCTAAACCTTAATAGTCCGGCCGGTTTCTTCCGTAAAGCCACAATTCAATATCGCCCGCACTAATCAACTGGTTTCCCACCGTGAGAGATCGATATCATCATGTCAGAAACGCGAATCGCCTGCCCCTCAAGTTCCTGGAATGACGGGGCGGCATCTAGAACGCAAACGGCGATTGGAATGTGCCTCAGCGAGGTCCCAGTATCTTGGGCTCGGTATGAACCGAAAACCCTTTCGACACGCCTATTGATTCCCCGCCAACGGGCGCAGGTTGAGAGTTGAGCTTCCACGATACGATCTTCAGGCTCAGTTAACCCATCGAGGGCCGGCTTCAACTATAATAAAGAACACATTTTTAACACATCATAGCATCATAATCTCGATGCTAACACAGTGGCTTCCACGATACTACTTTCCCCAGGTTGACAACAGGAGCTGCACTCTTTATCCCTCCACCAGACGCAAATCTCCACTCAATCACGATCTTCTGACTCAGTTAACCCATCGAGGGCCGGGCTCCAACTATAATAAAGAACACATTTTCAACACATCATAGCATCATTTCCCAATTCTAACACAGTGGGCGGATGATTACATATATCGTGTGAAGAGCGCTTAATCAGAAAGCCTCGTCGTGCTCAGTTTATCACTGCGACCTGACAACTCCCCCACTAAATCTCTCCTTACCTTAATCACCTTCAAGATAAGCATTTCGCCTATATAACATTCTCTCCCCGGCTAGCAAGTCTTCCGATCAATCAAACTCCAACACAATCAAACCAAAGCATTCTCATCAAGCTCCAAAATCCTACAGACAACACACCATGACCCAACCTCAAGGAAATACTGTATGGGGGCTGGAGACGTTTGACTCCAATACCCTAGAACTCATTCACGTCCTCGTCTTCTTGGACGTTGACGAGATCGCCGAAGCTATACTCGAGCAAGCCATTACATCCTCCGCCAAATACCCCGCGCCGGGCGAAGAATTTGTCGACGCACGAAAGGCATTGTCTAGGAACTCAATCATCCGGAGGAACAAGCAAACCAAGTCACTTTCTTGGCACCGCCTCATCCGAGATGTTGCCATGAGCAAGATGCCTCAGGAACAGGTGCGACCGTACTTTGAACTCGCCGTTGAGCTGCTACACTGTGCCTGGAGATTTGCAGCCGACAGGTTCAGCCGAGAGGAATTTAAGAAGGAAGAATGCGACAAAGTTCTGCCTCACGTCAACAGCGTCCTTGAACACTACAAACGAGTGTCGCCGGTTGACCCTTTGCCAACCCGGTCTGTCAGGCAGCTGGTCAAGCTGCTCCAAGAAGCGGGCTGGTAAGTATTGATATCGCGAGAGTGATGGCATATATCAAGAGGAAACTAACTTTGACTCAAAGGTACCTCGTCCAGGGGGCCCAACACGAAACCGCCTGTCCCATGTTCGAGCTCGCGATGCAGATCTGCGAGAGCCATGGCGCAGAGATGATGGACCTCCTCGCCGACACGTGCTTTTCATTCGCGAGGTACGGGGAGGAGATTAATATGAATCCGCAGCAAGTCTTTAATTACTGCTTTCGCTTCCATGAACTTTAACTGCAGCTACACGATAACACACAGAAAGGTCTTGAGGGCGTAATCACATCTCACACTAGTTTGGCCCAGGGCTATCTCCTGCTCAATCAATTCCAGCAGGCCATTGATCACTGCCAGCAGTGCATCAATCTTGAGGCGGCCCTCCCAGACGTCCAGTCTGGTGATGCAATGCCTCAGTTTGCCTTCATCTACCAGGCCTGGGGATGGCTTGGCTTGGGTGACTATGAAAAGCCGCGGACCTTGCCTCACAGGTGATAAGGTTCAGGGAGAGAAAGTTTGGCCCAAACGACAAGCAATCAATCAAGTAGGTTATCTCCCACGTTCGCCAGCATTTTCCACCACGCCTCCATCTTCCTAACCATCTCTACAACGTCTAGGCTTGGTCTGGCACTTCACTGCCTCGGAAACGCACAGGCGGGACAGAACAAGCGTGCCGAAAGCCTACAGTCGTATATGAAGGCTCTGACGAGCTTTCGCCAAACTCTTGGACCAAACGACTTCAGGGTCGGCCAGATCAACTTGAAGATTGCCGAACACTTTGCGGCTGTGGGAAGTGCGCAGCCAGCAGGGTGAGCATTCAACTCTAAGCCGGCGTCCCCTAGTTGAGAGACGACTGACATACAATAGACTCTACTTCAGCCAAGCCATCGAGATCTTCCAACGAATTCCCTACTACAAGCCCGAGCTTGCAAGGGCGTACTTCAAGCATCACATCTTCATCCAATCACGCAAGAACCCGGAATCTTCTAGCTCCTGTGAGGATGCGTCGTACAGCAAAGCCGTCGAGTTGTACAAGCAGCTGAAGCCGGAAGATGCCATTCCCCGGCGGTTTGAAGAGCGCCATTTTGACGCACTTGTGAGGTTCTGGTCTCGATAGTGGCAGTGGTTCTCAGTGGGTGTGAGACACTTGAGATGATGGGTATTTCAATGCGTCACAGCATACAGGTCAACCCTAGATTCATGAAATACAAATGAATAAAACCAATAAAGTAACTCGTTCACTGTGTGGTACTCTCGATGTGGTAAGGCGACGAGAAGGACAAAGACCGTCCTACACGTACCCTACACCACGGGTCCATATTTACGATAGCGTATAGAAGGATGTCAAATGAGAAGAAATAAGGCCAAGGTTCAAGGGAACTCTACATTGGTACACAATCCCTTGCACCGTTTCGTTTCATTCAGGGTGATATCGACAATCTTTGACCCATTCGCTACTTCTAGTCCTGCTTGGACAAGCCTTCGAACACCAGCTTCTCGCGTGAAACGCGGCCTTCTCGATTCTCCTTCATCGCTTCCTCAACAGTAGAAGGACTCAGCTGTCCAAGAATGCGGATCGGAATCGGCTGCAATGAGCCGTTTCCAAGCAAGGTTTCCAACTGGCCATGCAGTTCGGAACTGAGCTTGTGGTCTGCCATTTTGACCTACGAGCATGTTAGGCTTGAAAAATATGCAGGGATTCGGGTTCATACGGGCCAATGAGCTTTTCCACGATAGTTATGTTCTGTTGGAAATGCCGTGAAGACAAAAACATCTGTGACTTTGACGGTGGAGGGAACATTTTCTGTGTTCACCTTGCCAGGTCGGACCGTGCACAACACACCTCCAGGGCTGCCAATGGCTTGAGCAGCAGTTGTAGACGAGGTGGCGTTTCCGATGGTGTCGAAGATGTGCTGGAGATCCGGCACTGCGGCCTTGATCTTTGAGGCAACTTCGGGGTCGTTGTAGTCGAAAACGTGAGTTGCTCCAGCGTTCTTGGCCAGTTCAAACTTCTTGGGGCTGCATGTTGTGACAACTTCAATACCATGAAGTTTGGCCATCTGGATAGCGAATATTCCCACAGCAGCTTTTACGATCATTAGGAAGTCCCTTCATGGCATCAGTGTTCCCGGGACTTACAACTTCCACCCCAGACTAGCAGAGGCGCTTTCTTGACCAAGCTGTCCCGACTGAGTGCGAGGCAATCCTCGGAGAATAGAGCAAGCCATGCCGTGTTGACTGCCAAGGGGACTGAAGACGCTTGAGGAGCACTGATGCTGTCCGGGATCTTGAAAGATAACCGCTCGTCCGCGATGGTGTAATCACTGTTACTCGACAATCAGCGAGGTGACAAGATGTGGTTGAGCTAGAGACTCACGAGTAGGCTCCTAGTCCCTTGATCTCGCCTAATACAGGTGAAAGAATTAGTTTTTGTGATTAGGCAGCTCAACTATAGCAAAAGTAACATACCACCCCAAATGTAGCCTGCAATCCGATCGCCATTCTGAATCTTGGTCACGCTCGGATGGGCTTCAACTACCGTGCCGGCAAAGTCACAGCCCAGAACAGCCCCATCCCCAAAGGCATTAACATCGAGCGCAAGTCCTGGACAGTCAGTTTTCGGGATAGATAGCGCCGGTGGGAGGGCATACGATCGGTGGGGTTGAATGCGGCATATTCGACCTTGACGTAGACTTGATGTTCTTTCAAAGGCGGCAATTCTGCTTCCCCAAGAACGAGGGACTTGCCCTGCTGGATGATGGCGGTGGACTTCATGGCGAATGCTGATGTTCCCAAACGCGAGGGTTGAAGGAGGAGAAACTGGGGATGGAGTTTGATTTATAATAGCGATGCAGAGCCCCACGTGATGTCAATACTTCCATAGATCTCCCATGATCTTCTCATCTACGCACGTACGCCTATAAACACACTTGAACTATAGTCTCTGTCAGAATTTTGGTCGTATCTTGTGGAGAATTCAGTACTCACTGGAATCATTTGCGTTTTATCGAGGTCCCAAACACCGCTCCGTGCGTAGATATCGGTCTTGAGAACCTCCATGACGTCGACTTCAGTTTTCGCACGAGCAATAATGGCGCTTCCACCAACTTGATCTCCTTTCAGTGTACCTCCTCCCATCTGATATAGTCCCGAGTCGATATGTTTGACCATCTCTTTGATGTGTGTTCTGCAAATCCATTACCTATCTGAGGATGCTGAATGAGAGAATGAACTTACTCCCGAACCCTCATCCTTGTCTCCAACGTGCCCTCGATATCGGGAATAAGCACGATCCATTCTTTGAGGGGTTCTGATTCCATCTTGGTTCCCATATTGGCTCGGGGATCTGACATTGTTACGCCCTGCGTTCCACTGCTTTATCGTGCCCCTCACTCTCTCAACACGCCTTGAAACGCGCTTGAATTTGCGCCTTTCGCTACGCCTTATCAAGTTCAAAATTTACGCTGGCTCATGCGCCTTGAAATGCGCCCTGAAATGCGCCTAATCTCTGTCCCACCCCACTTGCATCTTTCCTTGTCGTCGAGTGAGTCTCAGCCGAATGGTGATTCCACTCAAGTTGTCTAGGCCCTCGGTTTTATACGGCCATGTTTCGGCTTTAGAGACGCTGAAGGATGCCAGCCACAAGGCCTGGGCCTCGATGCCGTTGACGGCGCGCAAGCCCGATATCACTTTCACAAGGCCTCGCTGATGCTTTGTCATTGGAACTACAATGAGTTGATATAACCGATATTATCTATAGTTATGAATCTGCATGAGCCTCATAGTTGAGCCGGAGTTCCAGATTCTGTGCCACCTGCTCAATCAGTGATTCCTCAACCACTCCCCGCTCCCAGGTGATGCTAATAGTAAAAGCGCCACCGGGTATGCTAGCACAGTTGAAGCCAATAGCCGGGCCATATACCATACCACATTGTGTGAAAACCAGCTTGTCCAACTTGAGGTGGTCGCTAGGTTGAGTTGGGACACTCCTTGCTGAGCCCAGGTTCGATAGTTCGTATGTGTAGAGTCGTTCTGTGCCCGCTTGACTTTGGCAGAGGGATAGAAGGTCTTTGACGCCGTTCAGATGCGTGAACATACTTCCGTGGGGAAACTGTTTGACCTTGGTTGCAATGTCGGTGCTGAAGAGTTGTGCGAGCTGGATGAGGTGTTGTTTCTCGGTTGCAGACCCAAGTGGGCTGCCCGCGATCTTGCTCAGATCCGTACCAGGGACATACGTTGATAAGAAAGAGATGTGATTCACAATTTCTCTCTCTGACACACCTGTCAGCTTTCGCACTGAAAAAGGTGTCACGGCCCGAATACCCGGGACAGCTTCGACACCACGACAGAGAGAAGTGCAGATCAACGCGTGCAGAAGGCCAGTGAGAGTGATATTGGATAGCTTGCATCTCTTGAGCACGCTCGAAAGCATTTCCGCCGAGATGGAAAGAATCCGGACCATGGACTTGAAGTCAGCCAATGGCGCAGGCGATATCGGATTCCCTGCCCAGACCGGCCCCTTACAAGTGCTGGGGCTGTTGCAGATGGTACAGGTGCATGGGAGGCAGTCAGCTCTCTTTTCAACCGTCGGTGGAGTATGCTTTGGTGCAACGACCATGGGCCAAGTAGGCGGATAGGACAGTTCCGGCATGTTCTGAAGGGCTTCCATCAGGGATATGTGAAAGGCTATGCCGCTTAGGCCATCAGCGATAGCATGGTGTGCAAAAAATGCAATGTCAACCCTTGCAAGACTTGCATCCTCTGGGTCCTGACCTTGTGGACTGTGAATGTGCTCAATAATGACAACCTTCCAAGCTGGTTTATTGTCCAACCAGAGTTGGGCGTGTTTTTCGCCGAGTATCCGATCCAGCACGACATCAACCGTGTTTGGATTCATTACAGAAGAAGCTGAGACATGCTGGGCATCAATTATCTCCATGACATCTCTTCTGTTGATGTAATCCAATTGCCTGAACAGAGGGATCCCGATCTTTGTCTCATCAGAAACACCATAACATAAGCCAGGGTGTTGCCGAATGGTTGCTTGGATGCAACGTTCCAAAGCACAGTGGAAAATATTTTTGGCGGCAGAAGATGGACCCAGGTCATGTTCTCCTAAGATCGAGTAGGATGCTATGACGGAAGCCGAGCGATACTGGCCTAAACTGTGTCGTGCAGAGTAGTACCGTCCCAAAAGGCCTAGAGACAGATGTTATTGAGGTTTGCGGAGGTCTTGTAGTTACTTGAACCAACCTAGGGAGACTGATTCATTTGTGGGTGCCATTATCCTTGATTGACCTGCCTGGTGGACTGGATGATGGTCAAGTGTGGTCAGCAGAGGGGACGTGGATGCTTATTTATATTCCCACCACTCTCACCCCGTCGCTATCACTAGAACCTTACTCGATCAAGTTTGCTACTAAATTTGCTACTACGTTACCGCATGTTGCAGCCTAGCCCTCTAAGTACCAGTTTCTTCCTGCTGGCATTTGAGTCCAACCTGGCTCTACCGTGCCCTAGTTCTCCTCTCTACAATAGCATTTCTTAGCCCACCATGTCATCCCTCCAGACCATGGGGAGAGTATGGGCCGCAATTGCAGGTTCCGTTCTTATGTCACCTTTCTTTTTTCTAGGCACGGTAGCTAGATCTGTGGGACAATATATTTCTGCATAATTCACATGCCCATTGTCAAACAACCACCCCCCATTCGTGCTCCTCAGCCCCAAACATGATATGCTTCAACCATCCCTTGATTCGTGGTCCAAATTTACCAGTGCCACCCTGCTTCTGTATCAAGTCGAGATTACGATCACCCACTCGAATGGTTGACACATCCTTGATAAAGAACTAAAAGTACGAGTTAGGATGTCTTTGTCAGAATGAACATACAGTTACTCACAGCTGTGCCAGATACGAACGCCTCTACAAGACGGCCGTCTTTCCAGGCCTTCTCAAGGTCCGAGATGGTGAACTTTGTCTCCTTCACTTCCAGTTCGTCCGTCAGTCTGTATTCAACCAGTTCCAAGACTGATCGCCTAGTGACACCGTCGAGAATGAGTTTGTCATCCAACGGCGCAGTGAGAAGCTGCAACTTCGATGTACGTTCATCCTTGACGACCGCAAAGAAGTTGCTTGCGCCCGCTTCTGTAACTTGACCATCCTCTCCAAAGAGCCACAGGATTTGGTCGTAACCAGATTCCTGTGCCTCGCAGTGCGACGCAAAGCTGGGGCCGTAGTTGGCACCGACTTTGGCGTAGCCGAAGCCACCAGGCCAGGCTCTGATGGTGTCATTTCTAGACGTAAGCAGACGAAGGTCGGATCTAGGGGCAACACCAGGTGGGGTTTCGGTGGAAAAGTCGGGCCAGCAGACCATGACAATGAATAGTACTGCTTCTCTGGGGATCTGAACACCCAACTGACGCCCGGTTCCGATCAGTGCAGGTCGGACGTAGCGGAAGCTTCCGGGCTCTGCAAGCCATCCTGCCAAAGTGTTAATAGGGACATCTTTGAATCATCCTCTTGAAAAGAAAAGAAATACTCTTCGCATCGGTGCGGACCAGTGCCTTGATCAATTCCACCAGCTCTGCGTCATCAAACTCAGGCAGTGATACCCGTTTCGCGCTCATGACCAATCGCTTCGCATTTCGATCCGGTCGAAAGAGTCTGACGCGGTTGTCGAAACCTCGATAGGCCTTCATGCCCTCAAAACATTGAGTCGCATAATGAATGCAGGAAGCAAGGGGAGAAATGCTAAAGTCGGCAAAGGGCTTGATCTCGGGCGCCTCCCAGCCTTTCTCGGCAGTCCAGCGACATGTTACTATGTGGTCGGTGTGGACATTCTGTGCCCACAGCTCGGGAGATCCAGGCTCAGGAACTGGGTGGAGGATTGTCGATTGTGTGAACTTCAGCTTGGATGCATCGAGCCGTTGCTTCGGGTTCGATGCACCGTTGAGTTGGGGCGGATCAAGAGACATGGTTGATGGCAGTGTAGGTTTCTCGACAACAGAGGCACAGGCAATTTGTTTGGCAAAAGATTTGGGCTTGATATGTCACAGAACCTTGTCAAGTCTACCCTTCCGTCGCCTCTCACAAGCACCCTACTACGTCTTGGCTCCAACCAAGCCACATTGATAACGTTCTTGAGTGCTCCATACAAAAGCGGGGCTTCGTCAAGGGCGTAAAGTTTTACGCCCTGTGCTAAAAGCCGATGACTCCGATAACGCTGGATCAATGATGCCGCTCGATGGACCTGCATGGTCTTCTTGACCTTGTCAAGGCAAGAAATGGACTTCCAGAAATCTCCGTCCGAAAGAGCTCCGGTTCATGTCGGCCAGTCGTCTGCTGACGAAGACTGGATGTCATGGCTTCCTGAGCACGAGGTGGGGTACCTCGGGACTGGGAGTGGTCTCGATGAGGCACGGAGTGATACAGGCAACATTGGGAACACAACTCTTCCTGGCGTTGTTAGCACTGAGTCTCACAGCAGTGCATCTATTGGCGCCGTTAATGACATATTCAACTTGTATCCTAATCCTATACAACTAGCAACCAACCCATGGCAAAGGTAGGAGCCCATGCATCTCATTTATCGTCAACCACTCATCGCCACCTATCTAGGGTCTTCCAAAATGATGATCCGGATTTAAAGGCTCTGTCATGTTCATCTGATCACATAACCTCCCACGACTTACCATATCAACCCGAGCTACCCGCCAGCTTGCCTTATACGGACGATGTCGCCAGCACATCGCAGACGCCATTCAGTGCAGAAGCTGGAGCCCGCTCCGACTCGTCAGTTGGGTCTTGGGACTCCTTTACTTCATCACCCTCGGCTTCGCGGAGGAGGCGTAGGAGAAGGCAACCTGCAAGGTCAAAAAAGGTTAGAGAAGGAGAACCGGAGCCCAGAAGGTACCAATGTACGTTTTGTACAGATACCTTCAAGACGAAACATGACTGGCAACGGCACGAAACCACCATGCATTTGAGTCTCGAACAGTGGCAGTAAGCCCCCTAGACTGCTTGCTCATCATCCTCAGATAGCTAACGCCGTTCAGATGTTCCAAGTTTGGCCCGGTGGTGCAGGAGCCAGATGGACAGACATACTGCGTCTTTTGCCGCCAACCCGACCCCTTACCCGAGCATCACCAAGTCCACAACTATGCCGCCTGCGTGGCGCAGCCAGAAGAAGCCCGTCAGTTTCATCGCAAAGATCATCTACGGCAGCACCTGCGTCTCTTCCATCGTGGATGCAATCTCAACGACTCAATGAAAAACTGGCTCTCATCTATCGACGACGTCAAGTCTCGCTGCGGGTTTTGTGATGCTCGTATGGATACTTGGACTGAGAGGCAGAAGCACCTGGCAGTGCATTTTCGCACTGGGTCGGATATGAGGGAGTGGAAGGGTGATAGGGGCTTTGATCAAAAGATCGATGACCTTGTCGAGAATGACATGCCAGTTTTCCTCATTGGTACACAAAGGCACACGATGGAGCCTTTCTCAGCCTCAAGGGCAGATCACCGCATGGATCCGTCTGAGAATGTCTTTGGGCCGCTGAGCAGCGACGAGGTCAGTCCTGGGGTGGCTGATTCTACACCATCAAACAGAGACGAGACATCGGCACATTCATACCGACAGATAGAACGCCTCCTATTGAAGCATGTTTCCGACGAGATCTCGCAGGGACGCGTGCCTTCGGATCGTCAGCTGCAAAGAAAGATGAGTGAGATGATGTACGGGCCTGACAACGCATGGGACCAGACTTGGGCCGACAATCCGCAATGGTTGGATATGTTTAGGAGGAAAGCTGGGCTGATCAGTCTTCCGCTGAGTGGTGGCAAGAATGCATTTGTTGGCTTTGACGAAGTTTGAGATACAAAAGCATTGCCTCTAGCCATGAAGACATACACATTACAGCGTCTATATATAATAATTATATGAATGTTAGAAACCTATAGAGGCTTCATTCATCATCAAGCGTAGGAAGCCAGTCCACCCAATACGTCGCGAGCAGACCAGAGATGCCATTCACCAATCTTTTTCCCACATCTCCAAAACACCAGAAGCCCCGAAAGCGATGCATCAACACAGCGTAATGGGCTAGAATGACAAGAGCCTCAGGAGTCTGTTTTTCCAACAGACTAAGGAATCGCAGCGGGATGAGGTTCGACCAGCCGAGCAGCGCGTGTACGCCCCACCCATTGGGCCCCTGAATCCATCGATGTACGAGGTTGAGAGACTCCCTCGCCCCTTCACATGCTTGGAGTGATTCTTCATTCAAGTCTGATCCTTGAAGCATTGTCGCCAGAAGAGAGCAGGATTCTGACGGGGTGTACGTTTCCTTCTTGTTTTCCTCCACGGTGGTAATAAGCCATCCCACTACCGATGAACCCATAAGGGTTAAGTGTGCTCGATCGCTTAGCACTCGCGCTCCACGATGGAGGCGAAGGTATTCCAGCATATGCCGAAGAGTGGTGGGGAACTCTTGTTCTGGATCACCGCTTATGGTCTCGGCGAAGTAGTGTAGTGCCAGCAAAGAAGCAAAGAGGAACTGTGATGTCGCGTTTGACTGGGAGGTATCGTCGAGCTCCTTATTGAAGCCGCGCAGTGCTCGGTGTCGGAGTTGATTCGCCGTACTTGTGTAATGGCTTGAGGATTCTTGGTGGACGGTGCTAAGGTGCATTGCGGATAGAGCCAACAGTTGGTTCATCAGGTATGGTGTCTTCAAAGCGGCGTTGACGTAGCCATTGGCGAGAGGCTTTAGTAAATTCGGCACCATCATCCAATTCGTCATATGTTCCTGGATGTTGTACAGAAGCTGCAAATGTTCAAAGGTAAAAAGCTCATCGGATTCGATGTCGTGCAGATTCGGTGACGCTGGAAGTTCCGGGTCTTTCGACGTGGATGCAGTCTGAAGCCATGCCGAAGTGGTGAGCTCCTTTTCGTATGGAGAAGCTCCCATCTTGGCCTTCTTAGGCACAATGTAGTAGCAGTCCCTCTCGGATATCTCGCAATGGCCGCAAACGGGGCGTCGCTCGTCGCATTTGATGTGGCGCTTCTTGCAGACTGCACAGCCATTGCGAGACTTGCGATGGCCTTGGCGCGGCTTTCGAACGCGGTTCGATTCCATAACGAATAGAGATAACCGGCTGGAATACGAGTAAACGAGAAGAAACAGACAGAAGAGAAGGAATGCGAGGAAAGAAGATATGCGGGAAGTAGGAGGGAATGCGAGGGAAGACGACACTGGGTGTGTCTCTCGGTCCCCTGTGCCGAGTCATGGGCGCTTTGCCTCGTTTGGTGCTGGATACGAGCACTAAGCCTAACTTAGAATAAATCCGAGGAAGTTTTCATTTTGGTAAAAGTATACGAGGACCCCTGTCGCCTCATTCCTTGTGTCAAGCATGAGCTTAATTCAATCCCCCACAGGGAATCCATCTCGTGTGAGGACAGAAAAACTGACGGAGCTAAAGAGACATAAGGGCAGATCTTTTTAAATATGGAGCTGATGAGTACCCAAAAATACAATTTTTAATCAAAGCAGACAGTGTTTGATTTCACAGGAGAAGGGCGCTCTTCTGACAGGGTGTAAATGAGGTTTTGCGCGATCTCTCTGGCCTTTCATAACTTCCTTGTCAGTGTGATTCAAGATGGCAATGATGAGACAAAGAGTCACTATTGGGATCCAGTATTTAGTGTAATCACAGTAATTATCATAAATATATCTAATTTTTTTTTATCAGTGCGGATGATAGCAATAAGCTTGACTATAATTAGCGTCTTGTTCACCTAACCTATAAGCTTAAATGTTCCGTTTAAAAAGGACATATCTTTTAACCTTTTCACATTGGAATCAGTAATAGTATCCTAAAGGGACTTATCAAGTTCCAGAAAGCGAGTATAAAATACGAGAGCCCTCGAAAATCCGCGCATAGAGTGCCGGCCCGACATGAATCTGAGCGGCGGTGTTTTGGAATTGCTGGATGGCCGTGATCACTGAGTCGTTTCAAATGCGGTAATCTTCTGGATCAACGCTCTCCACAAGCTAGCGTGTTCCCGCATCTGTTAGGGGTTCCGCGTGTTAATGACCGTTTAGGTAAGTCTGCTCGTGTTTGCCAGTCGGGCACTCTGGTGCTATTCCTGGGCCGCAGTGAATCTCGTCAGGATTTGCAGATCGTCAATATTTAAATATCGTGATGCCCTTCAAAGATCTTAAGTTTTTGCCAATTAGCATTCATCACTTCGCGCTGTTGGCTACCTCCTTCTATTAACACTTAACTCTGTTCTTTACCTCATCCTTGCCCGACTCTCGACGGTTCTCTCCCCCTGTTTTATCTACTTAGGCCTGGTCCAGAGAGACACAGCACAAAAACTCGATCCGGAAACTAAAAAACGGACTCAGCTTTCACTTCATCGCCAAAATGTCTCACTTTGATGCTCTCACTCCTAGAGGAGAACTTCTCCCATACAAAGACGACTTTTACTTATGGAGTTACGTTCCGTCAATGGCAGCTGCCGTCATCTTCACCATCGTCTTTTTCGTCTTATCAGCAGCTCACACGTGGAAGATGACGCGCTGTGGCCTCTGGTTTTGCATTCCATTCACGATCGGCGGATACAGTATGTTCTCAAAACCGCTTACAATCTTGAAACTCGCGATGCTGACCGACATTTAATAGTGGAAGTCGTAGGCTTCATCGGACGAATCGCCGCGAACAATGCAACCGACCAACTCATGCCGTATATCATCCAATCTCTCTTCCTGCTCATCCCACCCTCTCTGTTCGCCGCCTCGATCTACATGACACTCGGTCGGATCATGAGGGGTCTTGGACCTAAGGGAGAGATGTGCTCTATCATCAGGGTGAAATGGCTCACAACTACCTTCGTAGTTGGAGACGTCTTTTCCTTCTTGATTCAGAGCACTGGGGCTGGATTGATGGCTGCTGGTAACGACCCAAAGCTTGGCGAGAATATCGTTGTGGGTGGTTTGGTCATCCAGATCCTCTTTTTCGGCCTCTTCGTGGCTGCGGCAGTCATCTTCCATCTTCGCTACAGACGCAACAGTGCCAACTGGCCTAGTACAAGACCTGAAGGAAATTTCGACTGGGAGAAGATGATTTTGATGCTTTATGCGACTTCGGCCCTCATTCTCATTCGTTGCATTTTCCGTATCATCGAATACGTCATGGGAGCTGATGCTTATCCTCTCAAGAATGAGTGGACGCTGTACGTTTTTGATGCGGTGCTGATGGCCATCACCATGGCTATCTTTTACATCTTTTATCCTTCTCAGATTCAACAGTTTCGCCCGCTCAGCCAAACAGAGGCTGTTAGTCTCGCTTACGGAGGTGATTCGATGGAAGACCGTCAGACGAAGTGATGGAGCGGCGGACACTCAAGAAAGTCTCTTTCAGAGACGGACTGCAATACCTGAACCAAAGTGATGGAATGGTTGGAAGGCGATGTCTCATTTGTACCGCCAGCGAAGGCTGAACAAAATTTTCGAGTTTAAATATTAGAAATTGGAGTCCTTTTCGTGTTTGGTATTTATAGGAATAATAATCATGGTGCTTTAATTTGGTGTTGATAGAGATACTCTGGTTATGCGGTCTGGTGAGTGAGAATCTGCAGGATTAGAATGAGGCAAAAGTTCCATAATCATCTTATTGGAAGGAAACACCCTTGTCGCATTCTGTGGTTTTTCTTCTTCTCTTTTTCTTCAAAGGTAGGTTGCAGTCAGAACAGCGGCCGCGGCAGCATAAGAAGCGCGTAATAGCTTCCTTAGGCGCAATGGAGTCATACAAGCTTGCGAATAAGGTGTGAGGAAGCAAGTAGGCACAGTTTAACGACGCTATCGCCTTTGTGAGACCTCCTCTTCTCGCATGAGAAAGCCTATAAAAAGATTGATGCCCAGGTTGTCAATGGTGGCACTCCATATTGCTGTCACTATTGTCCCGCATACATCACCTCCTTGCCTAAGAGTGCGAGAGAAAATGCTAGGGTTAAATTTCAAGATATTATCTAGGTACTTGGATTCTTTGATCAGATTACTGCCGAGGAAAGGAGTTGGTGACACGTGTGCTATGGAATTTACTGCGACAGAATGCTGGTACCACGGAGGCGAAAGTGAACTGTTGACATTGTATGGGTCGGGCGGGTAACGGCCATGACTGAGTTGGATATTTGAGATTAAATGGAACTCACCGTCTAGGAAGATTTTGTTTTTATGATAGCGATATTAAAACTAAAAAAAAAAGGACGCATCGCCAAATCTCTAGCTTATTGATCCAAGGATTCAAGACCCGGGCTGTGGTTAGAATATCTTTATTCTGATAATGTGCCTGGTGTTGTCGACGGCTCTGGCAATGATAAACATGGAGTGGCTCACCCATTGTGCCCTGCACTCGCATTGCTGCCCGTTTTCGGCCACCGGACAGAGAGTCAGCCTGAGGGATTTCTCAGGATTTCCAGCGCGTAATAATTACAGGGACAAGCTTGGATAGAAACATGACATCTTTATTGGTGTACGGAACATCTCCACTCAGTGACAAGGGTATTGTAGGAGCCGCTGCGCCGCAAAGTTGGGGCTGACTTGTCGTGAGATAACGCGTTGGTTTCATCTTTCTCACATCGTGTGCAGTTTGTCCTTCTCTTCCATCTTTTCGATGAATCGAGACCAGAAATTCAAATCTTAGCCATATCGCCATACTCTGCCGCGAGAAGGAACAAGAGCCAGGGCAATGTCAGCGCCCGAGACACGAACTTTGCTGCCGCAGTCTCCTTCAGTGAGGTCTAGGCTGTCGGACAGGGATAAGACGACTCGGACCAACGCCCCACCACCAGCTTCAGTCGCCCCTCGAACGAGAAGCTGGAAGCCGCCGTCTTTATCAACACCTGTTCTCGTCGGTGTTGTTGTGCTAGCGCTGCTTCTCGCTGCCATCATCGAGGTTTTGGCCCAGCGGAGCCAGGCACGAAAGGGTTTGGCAAAGGCACCAACCCTCAACGAGATACCACAGTATGCCATCATCAGCTATCGATATGTCCCAAACATTGTCGCTGTCTTATTCAGCTTGTTGTGGAACTGGATCGATCTCGATGTTAAGCGCGTCCAACCATGGACCGAACTCTCCAAGCCAGGAGGGGCAACCGCCCAGAACTCGATCCTCCTCGACTATCCCTCTGACTTTATTGCTGTGGCCCCTGTTCGTGCTGCAAAGCGACGGTGAGATGAACGAACATTGCTCCTTTCTCTCTCGAGAACATGAACTGACCGAGTAGACACTGGGCCGTGTTTCTATCCGGAAGCATCATGGTGCTTGTGTTTTGGGTCCTGACGCCTCTCCAGACTGCATTGTTTGGAACATCTGCGGCAACACATACCCTCCCTGTAACGATAACGCAGAGGTCAGAGCTTCTACCGCCAGAAAGGCAGCTTCAGGACCTGCGCTTTCTCCATCGAGCGTATGCCATCGGTTGGATGAACAACTCGTACCCAGCATTCACAACTCCAGGATACGCCCTTCTGCCATTTTATGTCGACAACGATGTTGCCCTTTCGGGTCAAAATAAGACCTGGACATCCAACACCACCAAGCTATGGGCAGAGGTTGACTGTTCCCCCGTGAGTTACCGAAATACGGGCAACAAGACCGACGACGGCGAACTGGTCTATCGATTTTCTGCAGATGGCTGTTTCGCCGATGTGAATCTGGACCCAAATAATACAGACGTATGGATGTACTACAGAGACAGCCGATCTTTCGATTTTGTTGACTCAATGAGTTGGAACTGCTCCAAACAGCCAGACGACCACAACTCAGCTCTGGTGTTGTGGACAAAGAAAACGAACATCTCGTCGACCAATTCGGAAGAGTTTAATTTGACAGCGCTGCAATGCGATGTGTCATTCCGCAAGCAGGCTGTCCTCGCTACTGTTGCGGCTCTAGGCTTAAGACCGGTCAACGACGGCATCAAGGCCCGAGCTGAATCGATGAATTTGACTTCTTCAGAGTTCAACATGACCTCTTACAAAGAGTCCCTTCCCAGCTTCGCAGTTGTCCCAACAAATAAGGGCTCAGAGGCCCAAGACATTACGGATATCCAATCACCCGACTTCTTTGTCCCGGATTCCGGCTTCAGCCCCAGCAGCTCTGTCTTTCTTCAGTACGGCATCGTCGGCTACAACGGATCTCCTGATCTATTATCAGACCCCTTGCGGCTTGAGAATTTGGTCCGTGGTGTCCACCAGAAGTTTTTCAGCCTTTCCATTGCCGACAGACTTCGCAACGATACGGACCCGGTTGATGATGATACATGTACGTCGACATTTACCATGACTGGCATTGTTGTCAGCAGAGTCTTGGCTGTCATTGTGGAAGTACTACTCTTGCTCATAGCAGTGGCGGCCGGACTCATTGCGTATCACATGAAATCCTCCCCCTGCAATCTCGTTACGGCTCCCGGCTCAATTGATCATCTGATCTACATCGCCCACAATAGCCCTATGGTATCAAAGCTCTTCTGGCCCATGGACATGGCGGACGACAAGCGCCTCGCTCGCGACTTGCAAGACTACAGATTTCAGCTGACTATTAACCCCGAGTCGGGTCAAAACGAGTTGATCATTGCGGAAGGAAATCTGGAATCGTCGGATGAGGCCCAGCAGGACTTGGCCAACGACAATTACTACAAACCGGTCAAGCCATTCGCATTCGGACGAACAGCGGGATGCGTCTTTGCGGTTTTGATCGCCGCTGGAGCCGGTGTATTGTCATATTTAAAGGCCCAGGAGGTCAAGCTGAACGGTTAGTGGCAGAATCGTATTGCATTTATGAAGAGCCAACTAATAAAATGTCACGGTAGGCCTTACTCGCCCGTCTTCGAACTTCGAGGTCCGGCAGCTACTAGAGAACTACATACCGACCGTATTTGCCACAGTGATTGAGCCATTCTGGATATTCCTTACGCGCACCTTTTGCATATTCCAGCCATTTCAAGATCTTTGGTTAGGTTCATCCAGGCCAGAGAGGTCCATCAAGGCTGAGTATACATCTGTTCCGCCACAGATGGTATTTTACAGAGCTTTAAAATCTCGCCATATTTTGCTTGCTCTGCTCTGTCTTGTCACACTGCTCGCCAACGTGTTGGCAGTCAGCCTCGGAGCGCTCTTCAACGAAAGATTGACGACAGTCGAGCATCCTCGGTTGTTCAAGCCCAAGTACGATCAGACGCACTTGAATGCGACAATGATTGCAACATATCAAATGAGGTGGGGTTTCTCCAACGAGTTCATGTTTATGCTCCTGGCAAACATGACGTATGACGCACAGTTGATCCCATGGGTCTCGACTGAATATTACTTTCAGCCTCATAAGCTCATAGGGTCAGAAGACGATGGCCCTGATGATATTTACGTTCTGAGAACCATGGGACTTGGAGCCGATGCAAATTGCACATCAGTGGCAGCTTCATCATACCTCATCAAGGAGATTTCCACCACCAGCTCGGGAATCACTTCTATTTGTGACGACAATGTTGAAAGTATTGGCAGGCAGTTGATTCGTGACGCCTTGAAGAAGCAGAGCAACGCACCCGCAGCAGCAGCGTACTACGAAAGTCTTGTCTTTGGTGGCGGGTCAGACCCTCCCAGCATCGATTGCAACCCTGCCTTGACACTTTGCTGGGCCCGAGCACCTGACGGATTGAAAGAGAATGAAACCATAGAAACGAGCTATTCTGTGTGTCGACCAGTTCTCAAAACGGCAATGTTCGACATCACGGTCGATCGATTGGGTCATGTGCTTGATTACCAGCTCGTAAACGGAAGTCAACCAGCCTTACACTACGCCAATCTGACTAGTGATGCCGGATCTTTCTTCATGACCCTGAACAACCTCCTCTATCCGGTGGACTCCTGGAGCAACAGCACCAACACGCTCAACTGGATATCTCAGATGATATACTTGGAGACTGGATCTCGGGATTTTATCGATCCCAAGCTTCCTCTACCGGACCTTGCCAAGCTCACACCAGTCATCAACAAAATGTATAGTCGAATAGTGGCTGCGTTTTTCGGCCGAAATACCGACTTTTTCGATACCATAGAGCAAGAGTCCACCATCGAGGGAAATCGGGTTACCAGAGAGACTCGAATCTTCATGGACAATACTGCCTTCGTCATATCCATGACGGTGCTCGGTCTAGATCTTGCAGTCGCGTTATTCTTCTACTCGCGAGCGACTCCGTACGTCCTACCACGATTTCCCACAACACTCGGGTCAGTCTGGGCATACATAGCACCAAGCCGAGCCGTGAGAGACGGCGGCGGGCCTTATTCTGGTTGGAGAAGTCAGACTTTTTCGTTTGGGAGATACCTGGGCCACGATGGAAAGGGACACGTTGGCATTGAGATGGACCCGCATGTGGTGGCAAGAGATACATCACTGGGATCACGCAGCAAGCCCATTTTCCAATCGCTTCTCGGTAGCGGTGAGCCGTCAAAGGGGGAAGGGATCACAGTCCAATTAGAAGATTGGGCGAGGAGGAGGAGGCTGCTGGGTTGAAGGAGGTCGTTTGCAAAGGAATTGAAGGGCTAGGCAGCCTGTAGCAATTATTACTCTTTAACCCCCCTAGAGTTGTTGTGAGCTCATGTGCAATCAGTCTCTCGCTTCTCATTTCTCTAAACCATTTGATACCTGCCGTGTAAGGTACCCCTTTAGGTAATGCCCGGGGGGGCATATTCTATCAAAGTGTCTATCTATTCCGATTTGTTCCTTATTCTCGTTGAAGCCCGGCCCTTGATGGGCTAACTGAGCTACAAGGTCGTGCCCCTCTGTTCATCCTTCATAGAGGGGTCACACCTCATTCTCTCTTCCACGACCAAGTCCTATACTATCCACATCATTTCACACTTTCCCCCGTTGAATGCCTCACCAAACATGACGCCGTGAACATACACATCTCCCACAATTTCCCACAAAGGGGTGGAATCTGAGGACTTGCCCCTTGGCCGGATCATGATAGGGACAGCCCCGCCGGCAAAAAGGGCAATATAATCCCCGGGCTTGGCCTGAGGTCCAGCAGCCAATGTATCCCTTCATAGACCGCATAAACTTTCGATTCGTATGGCTGCCCAGGATCCCCAGCATGAATCTTTTCGATATAGCAACGTCTATAGGGGTATACCAGATGGAGCGGAATTCCCACAGAAAACCTATCAAGAATACCAGTCTGCCAATGATTCAGTCAATGCCGTTCTTGGACTGGAGCTCCTCTCTACTCCGGGCGAGATGCAAGAGTCCAAGACAGTCCTGGTATCTTTCATGAAACAACTCTTTTTCGAATGGGACTGGGGAGTCTTCCGTCGTCACTTGATAACTCGCCCGTCTGCATGTCGTAACCAGCATCTCATCCCCACCGGTTAACGTCTTGAAGAAAGCGTCCCACATGCTCTCCCCCGTCGTTTCGTAAACTGCCGTGTTATCTACCCGAGGAATACTCTCTGCACCTTTGAAAAAGGCACACTGCTCCGATAAAGGCCTTCCAAGTGTGCCACTTACTTACTTGGGCGACCTGATCCAGAATAATCCCTTGCAGGCCTAGCTGAGTGTCGTTCTTGCGGAACTGGGGCTTGTGCCTTGAGTTTCCTGTGGCGGAAAAGTTTATCAGTCTCTTTGCTGGGCCTATGGGCCTGAACGAGCCGCAGTCAACCACGGTGGACCAGTCGGGGGCCCAACTTGGCAGGGTGAGAGGATGAGAAACATCTTGGCAACGGTTGGTTGCGTCTTTGCATTTGCCCAACGCTATCCCACCCCCCTCTGAGTTCTCTAGACGAGGCCATGGAGTTGCATAACTCAGGATGTCGAGGTTGGGGCAGTGACGGATCATCTTGGCCGCCGTCTTGGTGAAGACGGACCGAGCACACAGGCTATAGTCAGCAACGATGCCGAGATCATGTGCATCCGCTGCGATGCTAAGGAATGCAAATACTTTGTCACGAGCCTCGGTAGACAGGTAGTACCTATGGTCTCGGAGGACTGCAAGCAGATTCCGGCGCCCCCAGGCTGTACTCCCAGCGAATGCAAGGCTCAACGACTCATAAGCCTCACGGATGTTTCGTGGTACCGATCCAACGCTGCTAGAGAATTGTTGGGAGCAGAATGATATTGCAGTCCAGAGCGGGATAAAGGCGATTACTGAAGAGCCGCAAGACACTTTGATGTTTGCGTTGAGGGCAACTTCTTGCACAGTCCACGATCTGGAGAACCAGGGACGGCAAATGAACGACACCAAGGTGGCATATTCGCTCATGGCCTCATGGAGCAAGGGAATCCCGTACTTGCGGCAGGTCTGAACATCTACGTCGCAGTCGCCAACCCCGTTAGAGGGGGTAAACTCTTTGTAGAGGCGTGAGTCGAACGATCCCAGGTGTTGGACGAGGTTGAAAGCCTTGGCAACGCTCCCATCCTGTGTGTCGTCTCCAATCCAGATTCGTACATACCTGGCATTTGTGTAGATGCGGTCCATCAGCGCCACCTGGGAAGACCGTTCGTCGATATCGGCCTGGTTGATACAGATCTGGTCCACCCAGATCGGAATGTGAGAAACTTCGTCCCGAATAGCTCGGAGGGCGTTGACAAGGTTGAGGGCGAGTGACAGAGGTTTTGCTGGAAGGGACTTTTCATGATGGTACCCTTTTAACAAGGATGGGATGTCCTCAAGAAAAATACATGGCTCCCCGTCTACAGGAGACGAGTATAAGCAATCATTCCCACAATAAAACAAGGCCGCGTAAGAGAGGTTCTTGCCGTCCACGTGGGTGGGCAACAGGTATCCGCGTAGGGGTGCCTCCGGCGTGGAAGCGGGACATAGGAGTAAAAGACGGATGTGGTTCTTCCCTGCCAGAGACGAATAAGTGTATGGAGACTTGTTGCCTGTGGTGGTGGTGGTGGATGACCTGGGGCTTGATGCGTAGAAATTCACAAGGGAGGCAATCTGTTCCGGGAAACGGTCCGTGAATGAAAAGTAGGCAGCCTGATGAGAATACAGAGTCCAGAGCTGTTGGATGCCCTCTGTGAACTTTAGGTAGCCAGCGATTCGTTCCCGGATGGTCCGCGCCGCCAAACGAGGGTTAAGAAGTAATACAAGCACTACAGCTGCTGCATACAATTCGATGTACAAAGCTACACCTCGGTTGAAGGCGGAAGGTGGTTCCTCGGCAGTTATTCGCTGCGTTAACCACCAGCCGAAGAAGAGTAGGGCGATGTGAATGTGAACAGGGACCATGGCTGGTGAAGTGTCGGATGAAGAGCAGGGGTTCTGTTCAGAATGGAATATCGACAATGTAAGGGCAGAAATAAAGTAAAGGGGGGAGATTATATTACTCTGCCAGATATCATGAAGAAAAGTCAGGCAGAAGTCTTCCAAAGATTCAGCCCGACTGCCAGATTAAGCCTTGGCTGAGGCGCAGGCAAGACACGTGGACATGTCATAGCCAATTTGAGCTCGAGCGCATACAACGTCAGTCGGGCGCACCGAAGTCTGGATACCTGGCCTGCAGCGGTACTGTAGTCATTAAGTGGCTGAGAAATGACAGTTGGCCACTATGAAAGGGCATGTCCTCCTATATTTGGATTTATTATAGACCATAATGCGCCCTTTTCTGCAATCAAAATCGCCTTATTATCTAACTAGCAAACTTAAGTAGTTAGATTGCCCTGGCCGCCGTGATAGCAGCGATAACAGATCATCCCTCACTTGTGACTAACCTTGGCCTGTCATCAACCCTTTCGGTTTCGCGGACCTGGCCTTCTTCTGACCATCTACAGGTGATTGAACGGGAGCTAACACGTTTAGGCTTTGAATAGAAAACATGAGAGGAGATTCCCATCGTTTCTGTAGGTTAATTAAGTTGCTTGTCCCATTCCAACTAGTAAGGAAAGTAAAGTTAGAATATTCGCACTTTCACTTCTCTGTCCCAAGCGATACATGTTCCAGGCAGACAAGCAGCTCCCACTCTCTCATACCCGGTCTTCAGGTCTCTCCTTGGAATCACTACCAAGACGTAGTAGTACCGCAAAAGTGCCACATCCGTCCTCTCACCCCGTACCTTTTCCTTCCCAACAACCACACATTTGAGTCTGCCGTCAGTAAGACCCGTACGTCCTTGGTCGTAGACGATTCCCTTCTCAGCTAACTCTGGGCTTACTAAATCTCTCGCGTAGGCCGTTAGGTCGATGTTCTCATTCGAGTTCCCAGTGTGCCATGTGTCCCCAGTGTGCCATCTGGTTGAGCTCGATGACGAATCACTCCACGTCCACGGTGACTTGATCGCATCCCTTCCCTCCTCCCAATCAACCTCATCAAAAGGAATATCCATGAAAGTTATAGCTCCTTGATACGCCATCCACGACCACGTCGGGACGGCATATTTCTGGCTCGAAGGGAAGTCAATCTTCTTGAGCTTTTCCGTGAACCTGGCGTCACGAACCCACAACAGGCTTCTTCCAAAGAATTCCCCTTGAAAGACTCCATAGCCTCCATGGGTTTCAAAGGCAGTGACCAGTCGCTGTTCAAGGCCGGCAATGGCGATGGGCCTATCGTATGCCTTGGTGAAGTCAAGTCTTGAGTATCCCTCGTAGAGTTCCTCGTAAAAGCGAATCCTCGTTCCTTTGGTAGACCCGATGGCCAAATAAGGGAAATTCGGGTCACCCAGAAATGCGGCTTTAGTGCTAGATTCTTGCGATGAGTTGGGGTCTATATAAATTAGGAAGCACACTTACTTTGTCATGCGAGCAAGAGTCTCGCACCGAACACCTTTCCCGCACTCCCAGTATGTCTGGTTCTTAGTAAAGTAGATTGTTCGTCGAGCCAGAGCGCGCTCTTGGAGGACCCATCCCCGTTTGTTGAGATCCCCCTCGATCACGTCATGCTGGAAGTCATCGATGGCTTCACAGACGTAATGTGGACTACCCATCGCCTCGTCAAATCTGACGAATTTCCGCTCTTGTCTCTCTCCAAGAAACCCACTCGATGTCCCCGAAGCGCGGCTGGCGGCTATCACGCAGTAGGCAGAGCTGAAGATAGTTTCCATGTTCTTGGCCTCGGTGTCAAAATCGCCGCCATCGCCTTGGATGATGCAAAGTGAGTCGATCCACAGGTACCTAATATTGAGTGATCGAGTAACCTGCACTGCATTTTTGAAAGTGAGGGGAAGTTTATCAAAGGGAATGCCGCTGATGAGCCGTTGATGAAAATTTTCAGGGGTTGTGCAGAAGTGGTCATTTTGTAAGGTATCTCCCCATGGATGAGAGAGTGCGATGTAGCGTAAGTCGTGACCTGTATCCAGATCTCTTCTGTTAACAAGTAAGTGCACCAATGAGTCGTTACCCAGGCTTCCACTGGGGCCGACATCTAGTAGTCGAGTTGGCAAACATTCTGGGTCGTGATTCAATGGGTGACACTCCGGGTGATTTGAATCACAGTCCTGGATCCAGTGCAAGATCAAATCGTAGAATGGTGTACTGTTCACTTCGGGGAGTTGAGGCAGACCGATTTGGATCTTGGCAAGGGAATTAGTGGCTGTATGCAGCCTCGTGTTTTCGGCTGTCGAAAATCAGGATCGAAAGATATGATGATTTAGGAACAAGGAACAGCATACCTAGGCCTCTGCAGATTGATAGGCCTGACATTGACTCTCCGTTAAGCTTCAGAGTACCACCAACACGGCGAACCTCGATCAAGCTGGTTTCATGGTATCCCTTCAAGCCATCAAGAATCAGGCGGTGGAGATGACAATGCTCGGATAGCTTCTTGATCGTGGCAAAAGAGTCATTCATTAGAATAACGTCCGTCAAGAGACTCAGGCTCGCACAGCGCTCGCACAATACAGCCGGCTGAGGAGGGAAAGGTCTCGAAAGTCGAGTGTCTTGTTTGCGAAGGAAACTAGTTGCAAACGAGTTGTCGTCTTGAAGTTCCCAAACGTTATCAAACTAGCTATTGTCAGTTCTAATCCAGGGTCAATAGGCCAAAGGACCGGCATACTTTCTATTACCCTTAGTACGTTCTACAAACCAGCATGGTAATCTATCAAACAAAAAACTTACCACCTATACAGAACAGTTAGACACCATATTAGTGTAGAAACACGGGCCTTGGAATGGCTCACACTCTGGACAGATCAAGGGGCCATCAATTAGTCATAGTTGCTTTCATAGACCAGCTGCTAGAAACTCACATACTATAATTGTCTTAGTTCATCCATTATATTGACTGTTGTGTATTTACTCACGGTCTTTGAAGTTGAGTGAAGCCAATCAGTCAGCCATCATAGTGACTCAAACCTCTTCACCTTTTTGCTGCACGTACATCCTGAACGCTACTCAGTACCCATAGTTGAGGCATAGGCTAAGACAATCTTACCAGATTTGGGCTCTTCAAGGCCACAGCTTGTTCCCCAGAACCCGTCGAAAGAGAACTCATCTCTTTAAGTGCTTGTGCCGCTTTCCGGCTCGACCGAGTAAAGAGATAGGTTCCTCCGCGGCTAGTCACTACTTTGTTCATGATGTCCCTCAGGCTTCTTTCCAAAAAGTCTGCGCCCTGGCGAGTTCTTCCCTGGCCCATCTGTCCCGGGAGGGACACCACGAGAAGGTTGTCCTTGACTAGTTTGATGAGATCCCCAATGACAGTAGCAGATTGGCCGTTGCACTCTGGGTCAAATCGTAGCATGTACTGCATCCATTTCGTAACAATGTCGCTGACTTGCGCGTGATCCTCTCTCGAGTTTACAGTGAAGTACAGTGTATCCCTGCTTGTCGGCGGCTTCTCTCTGTAGAATCTCTGTAACCCAGGATAGCCGTAGAGAAGCCAGATAACGAACTCGAAGATGATGCAGCCCATGGACCAAATGTCATAGAGTCGAGATCGTGGTTCGTATCGCTTGATGATGACCTCAGGGGCCTCGTAGTGGGTTGTTGAGAACTTCTGTCCTGTTGGGTCCACTCGCTGGGACGTGGCGAATGCATGCTGCTTTGCCAAACCCAGGTCTGCAATCTTGAGAGTTCCTAGCCATGGAGAGGTGGCGTCTTTGAAGAGGAGGATGTTGTCTGGCTTCAAATCTCCGTGCCTCCAGTGCTCCTCTCCGGTGTTGTCGATGTTGTCGCTGTCAAGTTGAAGCTTCACCTTGGGCACGTTCAGAGAGGGAGGTGTCAGAATGGTCTCGGATCTGGGGAGAGGTCCTGGAGTGTCTCCATTGAGCTGTTTGGTGTTTACTGTGTTGTGGAGTTCCGAAAGTGCCTCGGCTAGGCCATGCAGCTGCTCCAAGACCTGCATGATGCGAGTGCCGTTTAATGTGGTATGGTCAACGTTTTGCCTCCCCCAAACATCTCGAAGGGTGCCGCCATCAGCCCACTCAAACATGATGTAGTAGTTCTTGCCTGTCCTGAAAGCTCCTGTGCGGCGGATCAGGTGTTTGTTGTGGAGTTGGTTGATTTGAGCGAGGGCTCCCGCTTCGCTGGCCCATGCAGTTTGGACATTATACCCTCGCTCCCTTAGGTCTTTCATGTGCTTTAAAGCAACTTGGACTTGCCCAGTTTCATCCTAATTTGCGGTTGGTCAGCCCCTAGATCTGCCTTGCCTGTTCTGCTCATGACTTGCCTTGTTTGAGGATGCATAGCCCCGGTAATGGTCAGGGTGGATTTTGGCCCTGGAGACTGTACCAAAATGACCTCCTGTGCCAATCTCGTCCACCGATGTGAAAGGTAGCACGTGGCTTTCCTCTAATTCCAGCAGCGAGTCACTCTCCATAAAGACTGGAGCACAGAACACCCATTGGCTTTCTTGAAAATCCGAGATCTCGCAGCATTCCCATGACTCAAAACAGGGCCACGCCGTCTTATGGGGACACTTTGTTGCCGTCCCTTTCTCCGTTGGGGGCTCGCAAATGTCTCGTGCCTTGACCAGGGCTTTGATGGGCAACGCATCATCCGTGATCCCATTGGTGCAGAAACTGTTCATGGCGGCGTGAACTTTGTCATGTCTGCTATGCAAAGTAGTCAAGAAGACTTTTCTGGCATGGCTGCATACAAATTCAACCAAGTCGTCACTGGCGCGAGGCATCATTTGTCTCACTATCTCGGTCGTGACCAGACTAAGCACCATGCCCTCAGGGAGGAAAGAATTCCTGGAGAGTGCGCTCGGCTTGCATGCTTGCTGAAGCCTTGTGATGAATCTCTTTCGGGTGGTGCTGTCAGCCTCAGTAGGAAAGAACTTGGTTATGAAGTGCATGGCTATCATGGAAAGATATCGGATGCAAAGAAATTTGTGTTCGAGCAACAACTCCCAAATCACTCCAGGGCTGAATCGAAACAAAGGCTTCAGGAATGCCATGTTGACGGGAGACTTGCGTGAAGGGTGCCTAGTCGTTTAGGCATCCAACCTTTAAGTGCTGGCATGTTCTGTTCTTCTGGTCTGAACAAGCGGGGAAGTCTTCAGCCGCTCGAGGGCACTCCCAGACATTGGCTGCTGTTGATGCATATGCAGGTAAAGTAGTGATCTGATGACACCTGCTTGTCCCGCTGGCAAACTGGGCCATGTCTGTAGGGCTGTGAACTCGGGGGTGGGGACTTGCATTGCGACAGTCTGATACGAGACACCTCATGGAACAGTACCTGGCCGCAAGATACGCGGATTCAGAGACAAGCATTAACAAGACCCATTATCTCTCATAGTCTGGCTGCCTTTCTATCTGATGCTTACAAAATCAGCCAATGGCTGTAAGATGTCAGACATACATCTTACGCGAGAGGGGTGTGGTTACTCCCTTCCGCGAGCCGTTACTTTCAGTCTTACACACCACCAAGAAGTGTGGTGGAGGCACAGTCTGTGCCAAGAGAGAAACTTCATGATGACTGCGTCAGTTCCCCCCACACCGGGCTGAGATGATTGCCTCGGCTATCGATCAGGCTGAGAGCGTTGACCAGCATATGGTGCACTCACATTGTCGAACAACAAGCGCAACAGGTGCCTTTTCTGGGCCTTAACTGACTAAGGGCCTGCCGGATTACATACTTTCTCCATCCTACATCAATTGCATTGTACTCTGTCTGCCCTGACGGTGCTTACCTGTCCTTAATCCGGATTCTTGCGAACGAGGCATTTTGAGGCCTTCCACGGCCACATCCGGGTTCGCCGGACATGATAACCACAGATGAGGGGTTGTTATCTGAAAAGTCTCATTGGCTTTTATTCACACCATCGGTAACAGGATTGCTGCAACGCGCCATGCATGTCACATAGGCTATTGGCATTTTCAACCCCGTTCAGACTTGCCGGTCTTTCAGATGACACCCCCAAGATGACACCGGAAAGCCACCTTTGGTTGCCTTGTAAGGCTACCATAAGACAGAGCCGCACGTTCGCGGAGCCTTTCATGTCCTGATATGGTGGGAGCCATTCTAGGCCCGACACGTCAGCACGAAATTTGCCCTTACTGATCGCTTCTTGTCCTCGCGTAGCTGCACAGTCAAACGTGCTCTTAGGCCCTATCGGCCAATTCAATTGCCTAAACCAAGATCATTCTTTCATGATGGAGACACTATACAAGCAACTGAAACAGCTGATGCGCACGTGTCCGCTCGAGGGTCGGCTCGCGAAATTCATCCCTGCTGACGAACTAGACAAGATTACGCTTGCACACATTCAAGCAGGGTTGCCAAGGAGAAGACGGTTCTTCTCCTCTTGTATTTCCAACAAAGTTACCGCAAAAGCAAAGAGGGTCTTTTGTGTACTCGTCCTCATGGAGGAGTCTGCTGCTATGGAGCAGCTCATCAACGAAGGCATCACTGACGAGGACCTACCACTTTGTCGGAACGGCGATGACAGCGACGACAGTGAGTACAACGTACTCGCTTCTGTGAGTGGTAACAAAAGGTTTCCCTCATCCATGTCATGGGGAGAAGGGGACAAGGTCGACAACTTTCTCAAGAAGCAATGGGTAGTCCAGGCACCAATTCTCGACAAACCTGGCTTGCATTTTGTCCTTGAACCGGAGTGCGCTTTGCCATTGACAGAATGTGAAACGAAACTTGCGAAAGGCGGCATGGGTGTGGTCCACAAGGCTAAGCTACACCCAGCGCATCAACACCTCTTTCCGGTACGTCGAGCGACAGGGGTAAAGAAATCCACTGACCTATCCCCAGGCAGATGCCGAGGCCTACGTCGCTATCAAGGAATTCCACAAGAAAGAGCATTTTATCAGAGAGAGGAACAATCTAGACATCATCCAACGACTACGGAACGAGCACTTGATCCCTCTGTTAGCTTCCTGCGAAAGGGGTTCTACTTATTACCTTCTATTTCCTTGGGCGAATGGCGGCACACTGAGAGATTTCTGGGAAGACCATGACGCCAACCCCCGGACACCAGATCTCATCCGATGGGCCCTTGGGCAAATACTAGGTCTTGTCGATGGCCTTCGTGCACTTCACAACAGCAACATCCGCCACGGCGACATCAAGCCACAAAACATCCTTGTTTTTGAGGAACCCAAAGGGGACCATGCGGTAACACTGGTCCTCGCAGACATGGGTGTTTCCAAGTTTCATAAAGAGGCGACTGACTTGAGAAACTCAGCGACAATGACAGCGGAATCGACAGTCTCTTATGAAGCCCCCGAGGCAGACGATGACGAACGGAATAGCAGGCCCAGGCCTCGCCGGTATGACATGTGGTCTGCAGGCTGCATGTTTCTCGAATTCACCGTCTGGCTTGTGTATGACTTTGCAGCAGTCAACGGATTCCACAGAAAGAGAAAAGACCAAAACGATCCAGTTTCACAAGGCAACTTCTTTTCACGAGAACCGGACCAATCTACAGAAATTCACCCAGCAGTTACCGAAGCCATTCGATACCTGCGAGAGCATCCCCTGTGCAAAGATGGGACTGCCCTCGGAGATCTGGTGGCTCTTATTAACGACCGTCTTCTTCAGATTAAGCCTGGAGATCGCGCCGAAGCGCCAGAGCTATACGACAGAGTCAAGACAATCGTTGATGCGGCAGCTGCCAAGCCCGAGTACTTAGGTCAAGAAGTGAAGCCGCTTCTGCCTACCCCTGAGTTCTTCAACCCACCAGGATCTCGAAAAGGTTCATCGGCATAATTTACGCAAACCATTGGAATTCAACTGACTTTAGGGTATTACACGGGCGTTTTGGGCTTCAAGTGGAGACAATGGTCGAGTTCTTTTATCCATTTACTTAATTCAACACCAGGTCGACAATAGATGTTTTGCCAAACTAGTAATAATGCCATTTAACTATCTGCATTTCATGTGTAGTATCAATATGTTCTTTAGGGCTTCCATGAAAGAAACCACCAGCCACGGTAGTAAACAACACACATAGGTCCAGTGTCGCCTATTAATGGCATGAGGATCCTTGCTTGACAATGTCCCTTCATGTTGCAAGTAGTAGAGACCTTCGCATGCGTGATTTGAGTCTAGATGGTCAGCCACGTAACTGGTGATACAGCGTGGGGCTATGAAGTTGCACATAGTCTCGCTTCAACCAGAGAAATCTTAGTTGCAATAGCAAACATGTCTGGTATCGATTGATGGATGATACGTGTCAGTTACTTACCCCGCCTCGTCCTAGGGTCAACTTTTCTTCTTGATGCTTCGAAAAATCTCGCTGTATTCGCCTCTCCCCACCTCTCAATTTTGAACATCCAATGAAGACAGATCCACCCGCCATCGAATCCATGTCTTCAGACGGTCAAGTCGTGGTTCTCAAACCGTCAACCCTGTGCTCCGTATGTTATTCGGCCCTTGTAGGGGAACTAGATTACGGCTGGCGACCTCATCACCAAAGCGGCCACCATGTCGAAAGCGCGGCCGAGCTGGGATGCTACGTCTGCGGGACGATCCAGAACAGCAAACCCTGGCACTTGTATCGCTCTCATTGCCTCGCGAGGAAACTTCAATATCACCTCGATCTTCGGATCCAAGATGATGGAAGTATTCTAGACGGCCTATGGGTTCAGACGGAGGAACTTGATGGTCCGGCATACTGTTGGAGATTTCAGCTCTGGAGAGACTCAGGTATTGTGAGCTCGATATTATTACGAATGATCACCGTCATCTTACTCCTCACTTTAGGTCAAATCGATACAATTCCGTATCATGCGCGAGCTATGTCAGTCGATGACCCAGCCTTCATCAAGCTGGCAACCACATGGGTCAAAACATGCAGCAGAGAGCACGAAGAATGCCTAGTTCTTCACCCGACGTACCGTCCAACCCGGTTGATCCATATAGTTGATGCCGGCCATGTCAGGCTTATCACATCGAACAAAGAAGCTTCAGCGCCCTACATGGCATTTTCCCACTGCTGGGGAAAGGTCCAAACAATCAAGCTCCTCGAGAATAATGTCAGCGAATTTCAGGCTGGCCTACCGCTAGAACGGCTTCCCAACAACTACCAAGAAACTATCCGCCTATGTTGTGAGATAGGATTTCACTATATATGGATAGACTCATTATGCATCATTCAGGATTCCGCCGAGGACTGGGCACGGGAAGCAAAGGATATGAAACTCGTTTACGGACACGCACTCTTCAACCTATGTTCAGCCACAGCTTCTGACAGCTCTGGGAGCAGCTTCATCAGGAGAAAGCCTAACCTGCTAGTGCCTGAAAGGGTTGTTTTCAGGGACACAACATTTCAGCTCATTTATGACCACCAGTTTCATGAAGACATCACATTCTGCACCTTACATTCTCGGGCCTGGGTATACCAGGAATGGTATCTTTCTAAACGATCCCTGATTCTCTGTAGCCGTGAACTATGGTGGCACTGTCGGAAACAGCTGGCATGCGAAATTCGCCCGAACGGGGCCCCAATGGGTCCCCGCGGGTTATGGTGGAAACATGCCAAGGAAATGAAGGAGGATAGCACGATGCCAGCCAACCCCAACAGCCTCTGTACTATATGGTACCGACGCGTCAGGGAGTATACAAGAAGCAAACTCACAAAGGAGTCGGATCGGCGGATAGCATTCTCTGGAGTTGTGCAGTCTTTGGGGCAATCTCACGGGTTCTCCATTGCTGATGACTATGGTCTCTTGCGGTACTGTTTGATGCAGCTATGTCCTGATAGTTATGTTCTTTGTCATTGCGACCATCAACCCACAGTCTCGCCTCCAGCGGTGCGTGGTGGTGGCCTTATTGTCATCGTCGAGATGAAACTATTCTGATAGACTCTGATTCACCGTCTGATTCACTGTTGAAACTTGACGACGATTCATAGACAAAGACCCCATCACCGGTATAAAACGCACCGTCTACCCCCTAACCATCTATTTCAATTTCCATTCCTCAACTCTGCCGTAAGTCTCAAAAATTGTCTGTCAACTGTTGATTATATCTCCCTGAACTCCTGACGGTGTTGTACCATTTCCTCCAGGTTTGGTACAACCCACTTCAAAGCCATGGCACCTGCACCAGGTAAGAACTGTTTCATTTCTGTCAGTTCCTTGGCCGTTAACGGCGAATAAGCCACTCTCATAGTTGGATATACCAACATCAAAGACGGGGTTTTCGCATCTCACCATGTGTCTAAGAGAAGCATGCAGACCCTGAAGAGCTTCAGAGATTCCGGGATACCCATGAGAGTGCAATAAAACGCGCCAAGCACTCGCAGTAATATTCAACTGGGGAACATAAATGTAGTTTATGTACCACGACTTCCACTACTTGATTATTTCATACTCTTTTGTCTTCATTTCTCCCTAATTCTTTTAAATTTCTTATAATATTTTAAAAATCCTTGCCATAAGACCCCTTATGATATTTGAATAAACTCACCGTCTTTATGATTATTATTGTCTAAAGCTATTAAATTATGAGGTGAAGCAAGGCCATAACAAGGTCGAGGCAGAATCAGAGTGCTGTCACTAGTCGGCTGAAGGTGAAGAGTGAAACTGAAATAGACAAGATAATATAGCTTTGAGCTTGCATGTGAAGAAAAATAATCTGGCAGTCTCGAGCATTCACTTTCAGGAGGTGTCTGAACTTTTGCATATTCACCATCAACTCGAATTACCCCTTATTAGTTGCGGCCGGTGCACAAGGTGTAAGGATTATAATACTATCAAGACACTTAATAACTACACAAACCTTCTTATCTAGGATAAATCTCTCACGGCAGGAAAGATGTTGATCCTCCTCTTCTGCCGCTAATCTTCAAGTTCGACATTAACTTGTAGGTAAATCATTGCCTTGACAAGATATGCTTACCAGGCTTCTGAACCTATCAAGTGAGGAGTATGCAAGGCGATGGAGAAGGAAACTACTTTTTAACGCATGCAATCATTGCCACATGTAAGCTCAGCCTCCTCATCTGAGCCTCTGCGGCATTTTCGTAACTGTATGATTGTGGCAATAGACGGCCTCTTCTAACTCCTCACCTGCTGACCTTGATCCTCATCTCCAAACCTTCACTGTTTCTACGATGGCATTGAGTCACTCTTGTTGCTCTTTCACAGTGTCTGCTCCTCCTGCGACAAGCGACGAGGAGGTTCCCGACGTGGCCGCCGACCTCTGCTCACAATGCGCTTCAATCGACCTTGACGCTCTCATACATGAGGAAACAATCGGCACTTGGTATACCCGTTGTATCTCACTAAGAATCAACATGTCATCCCCTTGCCCACTCTGTCAATTCTTCATTGCCACTGTGGCAAGCAAAAAGACGCTTCCCGTCAATCCAGACCACGAACTCGAGTTCAAGCTCAAGCCTTTGGAGTCGCAATGGGCCTACTCTATATACTTTGTGGATGTTCTCAAGTCATGGTTCGACAGGTCTGTGCCGTTCCCTATGTCCGAAAGCCCAGTGCTTGGTCTAGACATGGCCGTGCCCAGCGATTCCACCCAGAGTGAGATGCAGTTCACAAGATGCGCAACTCTGGGCAGCCCTCTCGATGACCAGAAATTGGCCTTCAGCTTACAACGCCTAGAGCCGGGTAGAATTGGCTTTGCATTAATCAGAGGTTGGTTGAGCTATTGCAAAGCTCACCATGCGGAGAAGTGCGGAATCTTGAAAGGATATCCACATCAGCTCTCATGGTTGAAAGTGATAAAATGCAAAACTGGCGCAATCATCAAACTCCCCCAGGGCTGTGAGTTTGCTGCCCTGAGTTACGTGTGGGGCCAGACGCAGGGCAATGAGCCAAGCACAGCCTCAAGGGCTGGCTTTTTACCACCTCATATTCCCAAGACCATCAGGGACGCCATCCAGGCCACGATTCGCCTCAACATTCGGTATCTATGGGTCGACCAGTACTATATCAACCAAAAGGATGAAACTGAGTTGAGCGAGCAGATTGGAATCATGGACATCGTCTACCAACTTGCTACTGTTACGCTGATTGCAGCATGTGGTGAGGATGCCTCGTTTGGTCTCCCAGGGGTCAGCTCTACACTGCGATATAAGCAGCCAGCCATAAAAATCAGCGGACGCACATGGGTGTCTGCTCAGACCACCTTACAGGACCAGATCATCAGCTCTCGGTGGTGGTCTAGGGCTTGGACATATCAGGAAGGACTCTTCTCCAGGCGTCGCCTCTACTTTACCGAGACCGAGGTCTTCTTCGAGTGCAACACTATCTGCACTCAAGAGGGCCTCGCTTACGATCTTCACCACCTAAGCGATCTTGTTAACAAACATAAAAGCGATATATATCGCGGTGCATTCGGCTACAGCCACGGAAGTCTAGAGGAACATATCACGGAGGTCTCAGAACGGCAGTTGACGCACCAGGGAGACGCACTCAACGTTATGCGCGGTATTTTTAGAGCGTTTTCTTCCATGCGTTCGCCTATTCGTCACTTCTGGGGGATCCCTATAGATCGGAACAATGGGATAAGATAGGTTTGGGATCCCTTGTGGGGTGGAACCGACCCATGGAGGCCAGGTGAGGCAGAGAAGCCAGGCTACTTTGATGCTGTCTTTACAGATACCCTTCTGCGGCGCTCAGGGGGCCCTTTGCATCGTAGAGATAGCTTCCCCAGCTGGTCCTGGACTGGATGGCTTGGGCCGCTACGCACGTTCCGTGCCTGGGGAATTGAACTTTATGGTTGACAATGGGCGTCAAGGTCCTACTTCAGAAGAATGATGGGACCTGGAAGCGGATCTCAGAGTCAGTCGTTGCCGAGATCAATGCAGGAAACGTCTCAGGCACTGTTCCCTATTCACCTATACTCCGCATCGAAACCTGGGTAGTCCAGCTCACCTTCAAGTATCTACCTGATAACGACTTTGAGAACCTCCAAGATCTACTGGGCACAACCTTTGATAAGGCGGTTTACTATCTAGTCCTGCCAATGACCGACCCAGACTCGCCACCCGAAAGTCACCGCACAGGTTATTGGCCATTGAGCCCGACAATGGCCGTGGACGCCAAAGACGAGTTGCACCGAGAGCTAAGCGCGGAATCATTCGACTGCCTTCTGTTTTCGCCGGAGGCGCAGTATGGGCTAGTCGTTAGGAAGGTGGGCGATGTCTCAGAGAGATTGGGATATCTTAATATAAAGCCCTTCGTCATGAGAAAGGATGGCCCTTCGGAGTCTGAGTCGACCTTGGAGTATTACAGATCAGAGAAGAGGTTTACTGATTACCTTCCTATGACCACAAAGACGGTCATGTTCGGGTAAAGCTGACTCCTGATCGTTTCTACGTGTTGATGTGCAACCAGCTTCAGATAGCTTGGGTACACTTCTGAGAGTCATAGGGACACCCAACATCAGAATTGCTCCTCGCTCCAGACTTTTCTACGGTATTTTAGACAATTAGGTTTTGACCCTTTCAGATATCTATAATTATTTTTCTTTTATCATGATTGATAGCCTATTTCAGATGCATCATTGATGTTACCAACATAACCGGACTTATCTTCTTACCCTTGAGACGTAGAACGTCAACAGCACAAGACATTCAACAAGTATCTTCAACAAATAGGACAGGTATTTTATGGGCATACTGAAGCCAAGACTTCATATTTGCGCTATTGATTTCCAGCTATAGCATGGCTCAGTCCATCCATCACCAAAGCCTCGAAAAATCCTCTAGTCTCTCCCTCCAAGTCACTGCCCACGCTGCAGTGCGTCATCTTTCTTCAATGCCGTAAAATACAAAGGTTTTAGAGGCATCAGGCGGCATCTTTCGGGGATATCCGGCAAAGACCAACTCTCGGGTCGCCTTCATCATCAGGTGGCTGTTGTCGAGGAATTGGAAAGTCGCCTTGTACTGCTGCTCATCTTCGCATGTGAACTTTTTGAGGCCGGTGCGTTTGGGAGGCACTGGTCCCCAGAAGTGACTAACGCCTTCCTCGAACATGTAGACATGCCCGCCGACACGAGACTCTTGGTCTGGCGGGGGGCGATAAGATTTTGGGGCGCCGCCAAACAAGATCTCCGGGTAATCGTCGAAATCGACATACTTGGACATGGATTGAGGGGTATGTCCGAGGTAAGCATATTGTAACTGGTCCATGGGGCCCAGTTCAGACCTTTTTCCTCGGAGGAAGAGATTCTTGCGACGGCCACGTTGATGCCTGACCCGGTGATAGACCTTCTTGACGTCCCTCTCGAACCGTAATTCGTACTGGCGATCTACCTCCTTCTGTGTTGGTTCTCCATCCCTGATCTCCTGCTTTATTTGCCGCTTGCGTTCCTCTCGTTGCTCTTTAAGCTCATAGTAGTAGTCATATTCGCGCCCAGCGCGGGACCGAGTCTCGTCTCGCTCGTCGTCAGATGAATCCCCGTCAGAGCAACCCACACCAAATCCAATAGAGTCGGATTCGCTCTGAGAATCGATTTCGTCATATACGAATCCTTCTTGGTCAGATCCTGAACCGCATTCGGATCCCACCTCATAGGGTATACAACCACAGCCACAAAATTCGCCGTGCTTGGGTTCGGATTCGGATTCCGAAAGCTCCGAGATGTCCTCATCAAAGTCTTCGTAGGAAACAGTATAGTCTGGGTACTCAAGAATGCGATGGTACCATGATGGGAGTGACGGGGAGCGGCTACGTGGAGGGGGCGACTTGGGACGAGTGTAGGACCATGGGGAGTCCATTGTAGCTCGTTGAGGCTGCCCGCTCTGATGGTGATTGAGGATTATCCCTTGTCGCGGAAATATGCAGAAGTAAACAAGTCTAAATGCTGTGGTTCTGGTATTTTAGAAAAGGGGGAATTGCTGGGACAACGGTAAAAAGTGATAATTTTGCCGTTGACATGAGGCCATCATGCGTTCTAGACCTCTTCTGGTGTGGTGTTTCGTGTTAGTGGGCCTGCTATAGTCCCAAAAAGCACAGTACTAATATTGTTATAAGCAGAGAAGATCTTTCTAGCAACAGAGTTCTGGCTGTTTTGGTTGCATCGCTCGAAGCATCGCTGTCTTGCTCTGAAAGATCTTCGTCAAAGTCTTCAGGCTTGACCGTGTCTTTGTCAAGGAGGCGATGATACCATGTGGGGAGTGTCGGAGAACGGCTGGGGCGATCAGGGGGCATGTTTGATAAGGAGAGGTGCGTTTTAATGGTGAATGTTGGATTTCGGTTTATTGGGGCAAAATGCAGAAAGTAACGAAGTCCAAGTGATTCAGGTATTAGATTCAAGAAAGGAGCCTATACTGCAATGTTTGTGACAAGTCTTGGTCTCGACAAACGCGGCATCGGACTGCTTTTGTATGTCTCATGCCCCTGTATCTAGGGCAAAGACCGACATGAGACGAGATCAGCAGGACAGATAGATAGTTGCATAAATTATGCGTCCATTTATGTACCGCTTATCAGCCGGTCTCGACCGCTTCCACCGGCAGCCATTAACCTCATTGTCTTCGGTGCTGAGACCGGTTCCTCGCTCGCCTCGTTCAGTTGCTGGACGAGAATTGAGACCAAGAGCAAGGGGTCTCGGTCCTGATTGTGTGATTCTGACTGTCTGTACGTTATCGCAACCAATCGTGTGCACCTCGCATTGACCTTCCGCCCTTGAAAAGGACGGAATGATCGACATCACATTGGGGAAAGGCGTGATGGGGCACTAACTTCAAGGCACGAAGTTTTGCAGGGCCTAAGATAGAGCTCTAACGACTTAGCGAGCAAGAGTGAGGCCCTCAGCGCCACCGCCACATGGGCCTGCCTGGTTTAAGAGGGCGTAGCAAAGTCCTCCGCTATAATTTTCTTCGTTTTTCTTCCAATATGAGCTAGAATTCGTCTTACCAAATGAAGAGGAAAGGCAATCTGAGCCGACATACAACCTGTGAGTAATTTCTACTCTACAACCTGCTAGTAGGAGTGTAGAATCTAGGTTTAGTGTTTGTTTCTTGATTTTGTTGCACTCTCATCTCTGAAATAGGCTCTTGGTTGTAATAGCAATAGACGAGTATTAATTCATTGACGGTATCAAACCCCTTATTTGGGTTTATCGATATATAGTATATGTTTGCTTCTATGCAAGAATCTCAGAAGAGTCGTAGGGTAGCTTGGTGTATTATGCCGCGGCCATTCGTCTTGAGCAACATAACTCGTGGCACTTTTAAGACTTGGTCGCCAGCAATACGTTTCGTGGCAAGTGTTCATGATGAACTGTTTTTCTTTAGCCCTGTGGTTCTTCTAATCTTTTTTAATAGCTCGAGTTGCTCTCCTGATCTATGATTCCATGTGTACTAACACGATCATGCGATGGCATGAGTTCTATCCATCTAGTAGGAAATCAAGTCTATGAAATGCAGCTTGTTTTAGGCCACTTGCTAGTTCTCTACTTAAATTCTCCTTCTTAGCAGCCGTGTACCTCTTGACCACTTCAAAGACCATACTTAATGACGAGTGTTGATAGAATTTGACTCATACGGCGACCTCGTCAGCAAATAAATGAGAGTGATCTTTGACACGCGCACGGGACAGGTCTAGGGGTCCTCTTTCAGTAAGATCCATCCTTGAATCATTCCTGATTGGCCCTCCCGTAAATATGGCCAAGCGGTTATCCACCTAGAGTTGACTGACTCGTAGAGGCCTCCACACGCTCGCATATGAATTCTTCAGCAAGCCCTCCTCAAGAGACCAGCTCTCGACGTCAACCCTGCGCGGCTTCTCACTTCCTATTCCACCAAGCGTAAATATACCACCATGGTTGTCGCCGCCTCTATTCCCGCCAAGCCCAAGTATACAAGGGCTTCAGGCCCAAAAGTCCGCACAGGATGCGCGACCTGGTATGTTGCACCAACCACGAACCTCGCTTGCCACACCATCTGGACTGACCTGACATAAATAGCAAGTGTGTAACTGCATGCCCTGCCCCCCCTCTAGTATTGGACGGAACGTATTTATGTACTAACGTGGGCTAACACCCTCAGAAAACGGCATTTAAAATGCGACGAAGAAAAACCAACCTGCCGCCGCTGTCGTGACGAAAGGTGGAAGTGCGATGGCTACCCAAAACCACCAGAGCGCAAGAAACGACAGCCTCGGGCAAAGCCGAACATAAACGCAGAAATGCCACAGTCAGTCGTCCGCAAGCCAAGACAGGGTCTTCCCCCCACTATCAATGAGATTATCTTCTCATCCGACTTTGAGAGTCTGTACTTTCACCACTTCCTCCACTCCACGACGAATCAGCTCTCAAGTTGGCATGGCTCATCAAACTTTTGGCTTTCTTACGCCCTTCCTCTGGCGCATGTGTGCCCGCCTATCAGATACAGCATGATTGCTGTTGGTGCTGCACATCGACTCTTCATGGCTCGTTCCGTCTCCCCTACCCAGTCTGCCGAGTTACAGCGTCTCGCCATATACCAGTATAACAAAGCGATCAAATCCATCTTGCCCTTGATGTCAGTAAGCTCGATCTACGACATGCACTGCATCCTCATATGCTGCATCCTATTCACTTGCTTCGAGGGACTTACGGGCCGTTATGATGATCTACTTCGACACCTACGAGCGGGCAACCAGCTGTTAGGCCCATCTCTTCGAGAATCGACACCGGAACAGTCAGTGGTGACGAAAAAGCTTATCGAAATGTTATCTACCCTTGGAAGTATCGTCATCTCTTTCATAGATAAGGAATTTCATTCAGGTGTGTCACCATGGTATGAGACTAGTTCTTTCGAGAGCGAAACGTCTCAGCCTTTCCAGGACCTGGATGAAGCGTCATATGAGTTGCAGAGGCTGTCGGTCCAAGAAACAGATGTCACTTGGATTGGCCAAATATTGAGAGAAACTCAATCTGATGAGAGAGATGATGCTCTCAACCAAGCACCTCGTCTTGCGATAGAGGAGGGCTTTCGTAGATGGAGTTCGAGATTCGATATAACAAAACAAGCCCAACAATCCAAGGCTTCCGGCATATACGAGACGCAATTACGCCACCTACACATGGAGCAGCAATTCCGGAAGTTGAACATTGATCTAGAGTCTTTGGATTCATCCGGAGAGGTCATATCTGATCCGTCGCTCTTCACTCCACTGCTGGATGCTGCAAAGAGCGTGGCGGAACCGTTCCTTGCAGTAAACTATCCAACCTTTTCGCTCAACGGCGAACTGATTCGCTGTCTCTCATACATCGTCGGACGTGCGAATGAACTGTCAACCAAGGACGTACAATCAGAAGCCCTCGGCTTGCTGAGAAGATTAAATCGACGTGAAGGCTTCTGGGACAGCAACGACGTTGTTAGGATGCATGAGATGCTCATGTTTGAAGAGGCTGACGAGTCCGGGGTGTGTTTGGAATGGGAAGGGGCTGTTCCCGCCGGAGTTCCTGGGTTTCTCGAAGAACTTAGGAGAGCTAAGGAGTTCCAGGAGGCTGAGGTTCACCAGCTTCAGTCTTACCAAGGCCATTGAATGCCCACTGCGACTCTGGCAAGCTCATAGAAATATTACCACTCTACAATCAATCCTAGGCTCAATAGTACTAGACTGTGCAGTAGAATTTATCTACCTATACGCTCGCATAGGCCATCAACTACATGTAGTGTTGGAGGCAGTTAAAATTGTTGCAAGAGATGTCTACCCGATATCTCGGCCAGGATCATGTTAAGCATCTGGGCATTCTTGAAGGGGGTGTAAGATAGAAGCTTGGGCACTCCGTGCCTATTGTCGCGTTAAGACGTAACTACATAAACCATACAATGTATCTCAACCACGCTCTTGTTCTTATAGGCAAATCATGACATGTGCTCTCCCCCGTTCATTCATCTCTTTCTTCCCACTCCTGTAGAAGCTCACGGTAGTTGTACTTGAGCTGCTCCCGACCCCAGTATCCGATGTCGTTCTTCTCGGCGGAGTATCCCACAAATTGGAGCTTGTACCTGGCTTTGCCTTTCTTGGGTTTCTTCCCCTCCTCAAGGATTCGAAGTACATGGGCGAAGTCCTCCGGAGTTCCAGACACGGCGTCTCTTCCTCGGAGCGCCTTCCAGTACTCCAAGACTTTTCCCTCGTCCACGTGCTGCACGTCTCGCTTGATGAAGCGCCTTTCCTTCCATTCTTTGTCCGTTGGTTCCTTGCTGAAAGGGTCCATAGTCCACTCGATACGAAGGCGGATATGTTAGCCCACAGTGTCATGTGCGTCGAGGACAATCAGCTCAACACGATCCCCTTTGTCGTCTGTCTCGTTAAAGAGTTCATGGTCAAGAATCTCCCAATCCATAGCCATGCGTAGCTCTATTCTTTTTGAGTGAGAAATAACCCTCTATACCTCTTTATAGAGAGAGATGTGCCTACCGTTGGGACTCTCGACACTCGTATCAACCTTGACAGTGTTTATATCTTGAGGATCTCCGGCGTTGGCCTGGCTCATGTTGACTGTGGTTTGCCTAGTTAGGTTATTAAAACGAGGATGAATGGGCTTTTATGATAATGCCTGAATTTGGTTACGGACTGAGGATGGCGGGTGGTGCATGGGAGGTTATGGGGGCATATATAACTGCGGACTTGACCTGTATGCCCTATAATCCTGGTGGTTACCCAAGGCAATTGAAAACAAGAGGTATTGATGAAGCACAGTATCCGATGGTATAATACTCTGAGAGATTGCATCCTCCATTCAGCTATCCGTCGCTGCCGATGTTACATGTGCAATGGCCCAGTCGGCAACAGAGGAGGGTCCATCTCTCCAATATAGCCAGTTTTGCGTTGTATTACAGCGGAAGGTATCCAATCCTACACCTGTCTCGTGGAAAACTGACAAAGTCAGACGGGATTGAACCGGAAGCTGGCTGATGAGGTCGCCCGAGGTCTGAAGTACAAATAGAGCTGAGCCAGATCCAAGTCGGATATACATACCAGCCTATCTTCACTGCCTCGTGCAGGATATGAGTCCAGCCCATCAGCAGCATGTATAGCAGTGGAGAGACCCCTGGCCAGTGCTACATGGCCGCTGTGCCATGTCTCAGCGAGTCGACTTTCAACGATGGCCAATCGCCGCGCGCATGAACCAAGGCACATACGAGTGCGTCGTTACCCGAGCCCACGTGACAGTTACTGCTTCTAAGTATGAGTCGAACATACCCAGTTCTGCCAGGGTACCCATTGTAGCATAACGTTACGCCTGGCTGAGACTGGAACAGCATCCCTGTCCCACACGATTCCTGGACAATGCGCAGCTTACGAAACGACCAGCCCCTTCAGGCCTGCACAGCGCCCGTCCATGATGAGAGGCTTCAAGCCACAACTATACTAGCTGACGGAAGCTTGCAAATGCTCGCTTGAGCTGTCCAATCGCGGCACAAACCTGTGCTGCTTGGTGAAGCAGCCCATCTTGGCCGTTATATATACAGAGATTACGCATTACTTCTCGCTGAATGTACTGACGGGGACGGTATTTCGCCTGGGTTACGGATCTATAGATAGTCCATCCGATTCATAATCACAAGTATGACAACACTCCAGCCCTCCCACAAGCCACCCTCTACATGCTTCCGGTGGCGACTCGCGTCAAGTTTCACGTCTGGGAACAAGTCAGTGTATTTATTAAGGTGTTATCGAATTCCAGAAGCTATTGGCTCCGATGTTAGGATCCGACCAAAGGGTAATCTAGAACTCAACTACCTCGACTATCTCGGCATGGCAGATGTGGTCAATTTAAGGTCGGAAAGCTTGGGATTGTAGACATAACCTTTACGCATTAGCTGTTGATGTACGAACCTTAAAAATAACTGCCCAAAGCTTCACGGTAAGACACGATACCCTAAGTTAGTGCCCATTAGTCTTTCTGCCGTACGACCATCGTCTCCTTGCCGAGATTACACAATTGGACCTACTTGCAAACAGTAGTTTCCCCCTAACTTCCCCTTTCTTAAAGCTTACTTTTTACATGGAAAACGATTTGGAATAGGGCAGCAACCACTTGATGCCCCTCTCAAGACCATCGTGCCATAAACCACACTTGGTGTGTGCAAACCTGGACCTACCCTGGTACTCCATAACGCCCAAATCAAGGCCTCGAATTCAACCCCATTTCTCTGTTCTCAGCTCCCCTTTCCTTGTTTCTATACAATCATGGATCATTCTAGCATCGACTGGTCGTCCCCGGAGACAGATCTTACGTGATATCGGAACCTTAACAATGGCTTAATTCTCCAGGGTTTTGCTGACACCGCGCTACTCCCCGCCACAACGACACACCACACCTTAACGAGGGCATTATGGCTTCATGTACTCGAAGCACCTTACCCTACAAGGTCTGGTTTGTCTTCAACCACACTTTGACAACCTCTTTATCGCCTTGAAATGACCCCATGCAATAGTGCCTCTATCTGTGCAGTAGTTTTCACGCTTGGGACGTTGGCGTCTTGGCTTTGTAAGCTCGCTGTAAGAAAAAGCAAAATACTCGAACGAGAATTGCATCTTCGAAGACTCTTGTCTGCAGCTAATCTTGAGGTAAGGCTGCCTTGACCCGCCTTCCGCTCGAGCCGACTGTTTCATCAACGCGGCAACTAATCGAGGAATATCGTCCGGTCTTTTAGAGCCGCGGAGATGGGGGCCAAGGGCATCGGGCCTAGATATAGACCCGTATCGCCGTCCTTGCAGACAGGATGTACCGAGAGACAAGATGAATGATGAATTAAAGCGGACGAACTCCCCCATTTCGTGCTGATACGATGCCATTGCAGGCCCCCCTGAAGGAAGCACCCTATCCAGTGGGTTGCAAGGCAAGGGCCGCAAAGTTTAACTGTATCCCTGCCCTGTTCTCTCCACACGCGGTAACTATCCGTCGATCCGCTTGTGGTCCTGTCTTGCGCGGCGAGGCGTCAGCGATGTAACCGGCGCGCGCCGTTGAGCGGGATGCGCGGAAGGCTTTGACAAGTTTCGTCCGTGGAGTCTAAACTAGCTTGATAAGACCGCGCGTCAGGCGGCAAGGCGGGGAAACGTGATGGTGAATCTCCATTACCGTTGTTTTCTCTCATCTTTCCCCTTTGCTGGGGTATACACTTCTGCCCCTGTTCCGGTCGCTTGGGCCCTTCCGTCAATGGTTAGGCATGCGAGCCCCTGCGTCTAGGGAGCGTCAGAAAGATTCCATCGCACCCCGGGCTTCCCGTATTGCTTCCGTGCGTGGGTGCCATCAAGAGTGGACCAAGATCAAGGCATGCATCAAGGTGGGTAAGGGATGATGTGATAGTTTCTCGAAGATAGACATGGCATTGAGTTGTTGATTACGTATTGATCATCCATCGTGTCCATCTTCAAAGGTCATCTGCCCACTCAGCGAGTCACCCTCTCGCCTTACACATCCGGCCGTTATCAGCAACCTCCCAGGCCTCACTGCCAACAGCAGCTGTGGCATACAGCAGACCCTTAGGGTCGTACTTGTTCTTGATCTTCAGCAGCTTGTTGTAGTTAGCACCGAAGAAGTTCTCCTGCCAATTCTGCTGCTGGAAATCGGCTTCGTTCATGTACGCTCCCGCCCCCGGCGTAGCAGCCTCAATAACAGGCTGGACCTCATACGTGATCTTATGCTGCGTCTCGAGCATGTCCTCCCAAGGAGCATTGAAGTCCCAGGGGAGAGTGAGAGAGACCTGAACAATAGAATCTCGCCACTGGGGCAGCACTGCGTTGACGTTCTTGCCTCCAAACTTGGAGACGTTGAGTCCGACACCGATGAAGATGACGCCCATCTCAGCGAGCTGACGTGCAGTAGGAGAGAAGTCAGGGAGCTTAGAGCGGGGCAACAGACGTCCACCAAACAGCTGTGTGCCGACCTGGATGTTGCCAGCAGGGAGGGGACCCCAGTAGTGGTCGTAATGCTCGTAGTAGCTGGAGAACTCGGTAAAGGTTGGCTCAAACGTGACGCCCAGGGCAGCCAAAGACTTAGCGAGCGGCTTGAGAATCTTCCTGGCCTCGGCCTCCGACTTCTTGTAGGCGGTCATGGCTGGCACCTGCAAGAAAGAGTCGGAGAAGAAGTAGATGATCATGACACCAGCGTCGACGATATCAGGCAGAGCAGCATGGAAAGCGTCAATGATGTCGTAGATCTGATCCGGATTGTCCTTGGGAGGAGTGACGAGGAACTTGGCGCCGCTGACCTTGGCCTCGGGGTGAGCTTGAACAGTCAAGGACACGACAACGCCATAGTTGCCGCCACCACCGCCACTCAACGCCCAGTACAAGTCGCTGTTCTCCTTCCGGGAGGCCTTGATCAGCTTACCCTGAGCAGTCACAACTTCGAACTCGAGGGTATTGTCAGCTGCAAGACCGAAAATGGTGCTCAATGCCGAATGACCGCCTCCTTGAACATAGCCTCCGGCGAGTCCAACAGAAGGGCACTCTCCAGTGACAACGACTAGGCCGGCAGCATTGGCCGCAGCAAGTGCCTCGTAACCCTGGATACCGGCCCCGATTTTGAGAGCCTTGCCGGTATAATGCTTGTCCTTCCAGTTTAAGACCTTGGTGCCCTTGAGGTTGTGAGTCCAGACAGCCAGGGCCCCAGCACCTGTGGAGCGGCCGAGATAGTCGTGGCCAGTGTTTCGAATCACAAAGCGCACATTCTTGTCCTGAGCAAACTTCAAAGCCGCAGCGACATCCTTGGGAGATCTGGCGTCGACTGCGTATCTGACGTAGTTGCCCAAGGTACAAGGCCTGGATCTGGGCTGGAATGGATCACAACTCTGATTGGCAAAGATGGGAGCCATCACCGAGGATGAAGACTCGATACTGCGTGGTATCAGTGGCTGAGTCTAACCCGGGGACATGGATACGGGACATATGCAGGGGGGAAAGAGACAACTTACTGGATCGACGAATAGAGCCATTCATCCTGCAGGTGTGCACACTCTTCAGCGTTGTAGCGCGGGTCGTGGCAAGGAGTTCCCAGTGGAACCGTTGCAATGAGCCGCCCTCCAACAGTGCTGTTGAGGCGGGCCCATTCCCTCTGAGACGGCCAGCATGAGTCTCCGGGGAAGCACTTGCAGCTGGCCTTGTAGGAGGACGCCGTAGCGCTGCAGCCGCTGGCCAAGAGGAGCAGGGAAGAGACAATACGGGGCAGCATTGTGTGAGAGGATGTGTGAGGTTGGACTCCCAATGGAGGAGGATGGCGGTTTGAGTTTCGAGTGGGCGGAAGGTGTCTATAACAATTGGTTCAAGCCAGGTAATCTACTGCTGACGCCCAGTACTTGGATCACCTCGGCAGTATAATTACGGAGAATCGGACCATTCAATCAATCGGTTGGTTCGTGGGGCCCTGACCCATGCCCTGTATTCCGGGGAGCTCGCCAAGAGGCTGGGGCTGGGATCAGCGGTCCAACCCCCCTGAGCAATGTAACCTGCAGCATAGAGGAGCTGAGGAAGCCATCCGTCTTTGCCGAGCGGGATCAGAGCAGAGACCAAGTCTAGCCCTCAATTGCTCTAGTAGCCGCGTCGTTGGAGGATGGACTTGGGTTTGACAGGTCGCTAATCAGATCATCCCTTTGATTGACCTCAGCGAGGATGAAGATCACTTGAACAAAGCTGTATAGAGAATTAGGTTTTCGCATACGAATTCCTAGCCAGAACCACTCATGCACCTGCCCGAAAGAGGCCATCGCCCGGTCCATGGACCTGGGAGATCAGGGCATCTCGATTAAATCTCTCAACTTGAAGTGCTGTAACTGTCTGTTGGCTCTACGACCACTAGCTGCATAAATGACAGGGGAACACTCATGGCCCCAGACACAGCTTACAGCACCAGATGCAGCCACAACTCTGTAGACAAAGCAACGTCTAAAAAAAATCTGTCATTTTTGAGGCATTATTTCATTTGTGGACTTTGGATCTGCGCCCCTTGTATCCATGGCACTGGGAGTGATGCTAACTACGGTGATGCTACGTGCCACAACGGAATCGAGACGGGCCCTGGGTTGCCGGCAATGGGTAGATATCCCCGGCACTTTGACTCCGTAGGGCTCCTTGTTAATCTTCAAGCCACGGACTTAGGCGTGGGATGCCAATTTCTTCGGTAGCGGACATCATGGAAACATGATGCGGCGCACCAAAAGTGCCATCAGGGATGAAACTTGGGGGATTTTGCCACATTTTTCCTTGGTGACGAACTGAACTTGGCAACCAAATAGAAGCTTCTCCCCTCTACCTCTGTTGGCTTGGAATCTTCATTCCATCTCCACAATCTCTCCCTTGCAGATCCCGACAATGGCTTGGGTCCGCAACACAGCAGAGGGGACGACGACTGATGGCCCGAAAATCACGGGTATAACGACAGCGTTCACGGCCCTCTCGCTGTGCATCGTATGTCTCAGGCTCTATGTGAGAGGATTCATGATCAAGTCGTTCGGCCACGGTAAGCAGGGTTCGACCAACAAACCGGTGTATTGGATTGCTGACGTTGTTTGCTGTTAGATGACTGGGTGATTGTCATTGCCTGGGTTGGTTCCTCTCTCCACTGTTTGTGATCTTGGCTGACTTTTGGTGTTTAGCTTGGCATCTGTGGATACACAACGGCTACTGTTATCCGTATGTCGCCCTCACATATTGAAGGTCCTTGATGCTCATTGAACGACAGAAACAACGTGGGGCCTAGGTCTCAAGAGCCTGGAAGACATGCCTGATGAGAATGTCTACACGTTTGGCTTGGTAAGACAATCCTTCTCGCTGGTGTTTCTGGGCGACTAACGGGGACTAGGTGCAATACATAGGGGCACCTTTGTATGTATTGCGGCACCACTGTGGGAGCATTTATACTAATAACTCTGATTAGTTATGTTGTCGGTATTTACGGTTTTAAAATGAGCTTGCTTCTATCATACATGCGCGTCTTCCCCGGCAACTACCGCATTGCGGCCATTATCGTCGCCGTCATCATCAGCATGGCACATATCGCCTTTATCTGTGTCTTTCTCTTTCTCTGTACTCCGGTATGAAGATTTCATTCTCTATAGCACACCATTCGCTAACTACTCTCGACAGATTGCCAAGCAATGGGATCCAAGCATCACAGGGGGCCACTGTGCAGACGCCGTGCCATTTTACCTCAGCTTTTCCTCGCTGACGATTCTTTTCGATGTCATGGTGTAATTAACCCTTTACATATTCTTCATAACTTCTTTAACCTCAGCTGACGCCTTATAGTTTGGTCTTGCCGTTCCCTGCCCTCCTCAAGTCTCAGATCCAACTTCGCAAAAAGGTTGTCCTTCTTGGCCTCTTCGGTCTCGGCATCTTTGTCACCATCGTCCAAGTCATCCGAATTCAAACGATCCAAAACCTAAAGAACTATCTCGACTCCTCGAAAGCCATTCTATGGTCCATCATCGAAACGAATACGGGCATCATCATCGCCTCTATACCAACGCTCTCTCCCCTCGTCAAGTACTTTGCCGAAAAGTCGAGAGCGGCCACTTCCTCGGCTTCGTACAATTTGAACTCGCAGTATGCTTTGCAGAGTTGGAAGAGCAAAAAGTCTGGCATGAGGCCACTTGGGAGCGGAGTTGACCACGAGGCACATGTTTCCACAGAGACGCATCTAGATGATAGCACCGAGAACATTCTCATCATGTCTCCTGGGATCCGGAAGCAAACTAGTATCATAGTGGAGAGTAAGGAGGCTTCAACTAAGAGTAGAAGGGACTCGTCTAGTGCTTAGGTACCTATTATGATGCATCAATACCAGCTTGACGTAATTCTTATCCTACCCTTTGCCCAGTCTCTTGAAGTCCCCGTGACATGAACACGTTTGGAGTGAGAGTTGATCATCTGGAAATAAAAGGCTTCAAGTAAACAAACATGCTTACTTGTCAATCCAAAGAAAACCCACAATATGGCATTGTCGGCCGAGTAGATACTTAACCAGTGCTAGCGACAAATAGTCAGGATGGCACCCACAGTCCTTGCTGTGGAGTTATCTTATTTTAGGTGACTAACTTAACTCTGTGGATAGGGTTAGATTGATCCATCTTCTGACTCGCTTAGCCCATCAAGGGCCGGGCTTCAACTTTAAAGAGAACGCATTGGGGTAGAATGATCGTGAATCTGAAAAGCCTGGACAAAACTTACTGGCGCCGTTGTATAAAATAAATATATCAGATCAAAGCCTATCTAAAAACCTGTAAATACAAAGTGAAATCTCCAAGCGAAAATGTATTACAACGCCGCTGCGAGGCTCTCTAAACCTCCCACTTGGCCATGTACCAGTCAATCCCCTTGACGTGAGATGCGCCTCTCATTTCCCTGATCTCATGTCTTATCTTCACGCAAGCTGCTTCTGTCGCTTGGATCAAACCATCTGGACCTGAGCTATAAATCCAGGCAGTGGCGTCTTTGGCTTGTTCCCCATCTGCAGTCGAAATGCGATCGAGGGTAAGAGACTGCCGGATCAGCTTGCCCGGGTCCATCCTGCTATCAGCGGAGCTGATATGAGTGATCAGTGTCAGATTCGGAACCGATGCTGTCTTTTCCTGCAGATGGAACCATTCGTTGATGTTCGATTGTTCTCTGTGCCGAAGAGCCCAGATAAGAGTGAATCTGCTGTTGGTATCCTGCGCTCGAAACCTCAACCACCAAGTGACGAGACTGAAGGCACCCGTGACTCCAGTCCCGCCAACAACACAGATGATGTGAGAAGCTTGTTGAAACGTTGTGTCTCGCGGCTCATACGGACCCTCCAACCGCACTTCCATTGTGGCAAAGTCGTTTGGATGGGGAACCAACGCCCCGACCTTCCATGTCCACTCCTTTTGACTCTTCTTTGATGCCTTGCCTGCTCTTTGAAAGAGAAAGACTGGTCCTGAGGTGCTGGAAGCTGGGACGGCTGCTGTGAAGGCGTGGTTCTGAAGCTTGCTGACCGAGGGAATGTTGATGTAGTAGGTTTTGAGAGGAGTGAGAGACGACATGCCTGTTTCGGCGTGAGACTCCGGGATTTCATCATAGCTGTTCATGCTACGGGTGGCAACAGGAAGCGACAGCCTGTACCAGCCTTCTCCCGCGTTCTCCAACGTCGCGTTGATCTTTTCATGCAACCCACGGCCTTCTCCACGGAATAGTCGGTAAGCCCAGTCGACAACCCATAGGCACAAGCCAGGCAACAGAAGGTAAAAGTCGGTGCTAGCGTGTATACTAGCCCCAATGAAGATGAGAATACTGCACACGACGTGGGTGTAGTAGAAGAAGTTGTAGCTGCGTCTTCGGAAACAAGCAGAGGCGGTAATGGTGATGATGATAATGACGACGAATGCAGCCGCGCCGTTGTAGGTGGTAGTAGTGTACCACTCGCTCCGTCTTTCGCTCTCTTTAAGGGTCATGGTCGGATTTCCGGTACTAAAGATCTCGTCTTTCCTCTCATCGTCGTCGCTAGAAGGGTCGAGCGCATACATCTAGTGCTGGGATTAGCATTTTGAGGGCACCATGAGTTCTAATCGGAGGGAGACGTACAGCATAAGCAACTCCATGAGCCGCCACTGCCAGAAAGAAGAGGTACGCAACCACTTTGTGAGCGAACAGCAACGTGCTCTGATGTAAATTGAAGGCTCGCCCCACCAAGTTGTTCCTGGAGACTGGTATGATCAACAGGCCCAGGAGAATATCGGCGTAGTGGCCTGTTACGCCAGTGACAGTGAGACGAATCTTGGCAGAGTCCCAGTCCAAAGGGTCTGTTCTGTCGCCCCAATATTTCCAGAGAGCGGGCCACCAGAGAGCAGCCGTAGCCAATGTGATCGCAGCGATGAATATTGTGATGGCAACGCCGCCAACAGTGACATACTTGCGAAGAAGCGGAAGCTCAGCTGAAGACCGATGACTACTTAGAGCAAGAAGAGAGCGAGACGATGACCGTAGGTAGAGTGCAAAACCCAGGACCAGGAGCATGGCATAGAATATGGCTAGGTGATACTTTGTTTCGTCGGCGAGGTAGTCTTCGGGGCATACGGTAGCGTAGCACGGTGCATAGGTCAGACCGATTGTGACTGCCCCAAGTACGACAGGGACAAGGAAGACAGCGAGACTTGGGATAAAACGCGACATGGCGGCGAAAAGGATGACCGGGAAAGAAAGGTAGTTAAAAATCAAGATTGCAGTTGAAGGAGATGAGATTGTTTGCTGAGTTTGTGTTGGACGCCGGAAAGAAGTGCAGACAACGCTTCCTTATCTATTGAACGAGGATTTCCGAATCTCAAGAGCATCAAGCACGGTCAATGAACGTTTCTGTACATAGATCATGTAATCTCCAATACACCAAGACTTGAAAAACTTAAAGTGACGCGTATCCGCGTGGTCCACGAGGCGCAGGCATCCATTGTTTCTATCCAAGAGACTCATTTGGCATTGAAGCCTCAAACCACGTCTGACAGGGGCTTCGCAAGCCGTTCTTGGCATCCAAATGTCGGGCATTTGGAGTTCGGACATAAACGACCGGACATATGAATCAAGCTTGTTTGGATGCTTAAACGGCAGAGGTCCAATGAAATGGCGGCAGTGGATCCGGCCTCGGGATATTTGACCGACGACCGAAGACCGATGCCGAATGGATGATTTCCTATTCTGGAAATGTTCCGTAGACTCATTGTATTCACCAATGCCATCTGTGTAAGAAATATCCATGTGGGTACCTCATCCTGTTTTCCCAAGGCAGACATACCACGCCTCCGCCGCGGAGACCCCTATTTCAGCCTCGCTCGGCCATTGTCACGCCGTGATCCGATATTATTCAAGCCCCCAGAGATAGCACGCAGCAGAATTTGACTGGCCTGAAGCCAAGAGGCTTGAGCCTCGTCACACGTGTACTCGAGGTTATCCATCAGCAGCTCACAAAGGCCTCACATCTAACTTTGACAGCGTTTATTTATGTGATCAGGCACGATCCAGCCGGTAATTATTTTAGTCTACTCATATTACATCTGAAGAATGCATCTCATAAATCGTAGCCAACGCTGGAGCCATAGCTATCGAGACAGCTCCTTCCCACTGCTCTTAGCTCCGCATTACGATCTGGGCGGACAAAGTTCGTCCATTTTAGATGAAGGGGCCCTTGAAATTGTTCAATCACATGGGAGAGATCATCAAGGCCCAAAGGCTCCGATATCTTGGTTACCAGGGCATCGTAGCTGTCTTTACTCGCAGCTATTAGCAAAAACCACGATCTAGCGGATGTTTAAATTTGCAGATAACTCACCTAACAGGATTTGAGCTAACTTCCATTGTCTCGCATGCTTCTGTAAAATGACACGAAGAATGTCCCGTCGACGTGTGAGTTGAACTGACGATGATTGGTTCGAAGTGCCGCTTGCTTTGTGCAAGTGAAAAAGCACAAGTAGGCCCATCACGATGATGCAAAGTTCCGGGTCAACTGCGAATATGCATTCATTGTCCCAGTGGGAGATTATCTCGAAAAGGCGATGGCAAGTCTCAAGATTTTCCCTCCAACTCGCTTGAAACTGAGCCGTGTCAGCTTGACGCCCGGGAAGACCGAGCATCATCTGTGTTGACTGTAACTTGAGGATAGTCAATAGACGGCAATGGTAGCTGGCCACTGATTCGCCACTAGTCACATCGCGCACCATCCGCACGTAGTTGAAAGGCAATGATAATCGAATGCCGCAGAGACAATCCTCCAGCTCTAAGATTCTCTCTCGTGTTGGATAGCGAGGATGTTGTCTGCCACGGCGGTGGACTGCTATGGCTTCTTTCAACAATGCGTTAACCGCGATATGGAGGCCGAAAATGTCCCTACCACTGACAGCGACAATTTCTTGGATCACCTTCCACAGATCGGCTTGGTCGGTAGGAATAAGTGTCTTGGCGTCATTTCGCCCGCTGGCTGTTATTCTCGTCAAGTCTCCTCGCAACAACGCTGTGCCGATACTATCAGGCTGTATCTGGCTGGGGGTTGCTGTTGAGTAACTTAGGTGAGTGTCCAGTAGATAAATACTCCACCATACGTGGCGCCACTCTTCCGCAGCCGCATCGCTCAGAAGGTCCCAGCCAAAGGTTGACAAGTTAGAGAGACTGTCGATTTGGTGGAGGCCAATGTGGTATGCCTTGCGAGCCAAATTTGAGATGCGATCATCGATCTTTTGGCTTTCGTACTGATAGAACCCATACCAAGCCAGAAGACAGGCGATTCGCCACTCGTTGAGTGCATTGGGCTTGGAAATGCTCGGGGTCTGGGAAGTTGAGGACTCAACTAGGGAGCTTAGTGCAGTGTCGAGGTTCATGTGTAGGGATGTTCCGGTGAGTTTGGCGGAGATGGCATACACAATCGATGCTAATACCTCAGATATTTCTCCTCCTCTTAGCTGAGCGGGGAACGTGTGTAAGGGGAACAAGGGAAATGATGAGTTGACTGTAGACGCAAAGGTGTGGGCCCTGGCTCTAACGTCAGTTCATCCAACAGCGCAAGTGGCCTAGTTGCCTACAGTTCATGACGTGCTTCTTCAGAAAGTTGCGAAGAGAATGTATTCAGAATCTCGACCGCGCCCGATAATGTGTTCGATGATTGAACCGGAGGATTGGATTCTTCTGTGGCCGCTGGCGTAGATGCCATATGCCATGATGCGCCGAAGCTTTCGTTTATATCAGTTGTGTCCTGAGGGCTTGAAGAAAAAGCAGTGGGAGATGCCGTCGATGCTGAGCGGCCACGTCGTCGACTTGAGCCCCTAATGGGTCCTGGTTTTTTGCGTGTTCGCGAATAGAAGCAAGTGTGGCCATATGCGACGCAAGCTGAGCAGCGAGGTTGATTCAAATCACCTAGAAAGCCGCATTCGTCAGTAGATTGCTAGGCTAGTAAGCGCCTCAAGGGGTTTATGCGGACATTTGATCTTTTGCCTGTACTGTGTTAGTTGATGCTCAAGATGCCAGCAAGCCGGGCTCACCTAATGCATCGATCGCAAACCCTGCTTCTTCTGCTCGAGGCCCAACGGACTGGGTTGGTTGACTCGATTGACGCCCTTGTCACGTCAGGACAAGGATTGGACGACGGGGCATCCATATCGACACTTGAAGCTTGATTAAACCTGCTATGGAGTGGGGGCGAAAAACTAAGACGATGAGACCCCAGTGGTCTAGAATTTAGGGAGAAGCTCGGAGAACACTTCCTGCTCCTTGCGGTCTCGGAAGATCTCCCCATTTATGAATTGTCCCGGAATACGAGTCTGTCAGCAGACAGTGGCAGTGTTGAGACGGACCACGTAAGAATTATGTGGCTTTTGATTTGCAGATCATGGGGCGGGATCTCCGGGGAGCGGGGTGTTGAGATAAAGGCCGACGCGAAGATTCACCAAACGCCGGCCTAGATAGCCAAGCTGAAATATAAAATTAACGATGAATTGATAGACTGACTATGGCTGCGCGTAGGATGTCTGTCTACAGCTTTTTCAAGCCTTTTGTACAAGCTTCCTACCCATTGATCACAAGCCTGGGGCCATCCTTCTTCCAGCTCAGTGACTATGGGAGTGCTTCCCTTTAGACTTGTTGAGATTCCTCTTTTATCTCATCGGGGTTGCTAGGCAAACAAGAATTCGAGTCCGATGAAGATATTCCAGAGGGGTCAAGATGCGTATTAAAAGGAGGAGGGGCACGAGCGGATGTGTAGTCAAGTCTGGCATGGCTCTTCACGTCTCTCAGTAGGTCAATTTCCCGACGGAGCATCTCATTGTCTGCCATCACAAAGTCACATTATTCTTGTAAACACTTATTATCATCGGTGTTTCTTTGATGGTCGGAAACAACTACCCAAGGTCAGCCAAGGACATTTATATTCTTTGTGAGCATATCTTTTGTTACAATCTCCCCTTTTGATGCATTCTCGTTCCGTGTCTTCAAGACGAGGCGATCCCAGGGTAGCTGCAAATTTGTGCGTCGTTTTCTCTCAGCCTGTTTGCGACTGGCATACGGGTCAAGTGTCATATTACTCAGGTTTCCTCGCTCTTTAGTTTGAAGGTCGGCTTCAACTTCATGACTTCTTTCAGGTGGAACCATAGGGCCAAAAAGGCGGAGTCTGGCCTCCTCGATGGCCTTAGAAATGGCCCGGCTGGCCTCTTCAGGACTCTTACCATCACCCTCATGTTGCATGCGATCGATAGCGTCGCCAACCGCCAATGAACTGCTCGATTCATTGCTGCCTTCTGACTTCACATCATCCGTGTCGGAATAATTGGCATCGCCTGTTTTTGGCAGCGCAAACAAAGCCAAATCTTCCAGATGGCGACCAACGTGAGACTCATACTGCTGGATTGACGCTATATTATCCTGCTCGCATAAGGGACAGTCTCGATCCAGCCACTCCAAGTCCTTCTTATGGCAAAGTCGTTCCAGTGGTTCTAGGTTGTTTTGGCTGATTTCATTGGCGTGCACAGTTTGTGTGTGTTCCAGGAAACTGCTTCTCGAGTCAAAGGATTGTGGACAACCTAGCGCGCATAGAACCAAGACAGCCAGTGACTTTCGAGGTTATGCTGCGTCCACTCGTGGCGACGAGTAAACTGCTGATCTGATGCCGGGCACAGATTAGAGAGACAGATGTATGGTCTCAAATCACCGAACACATGTTTTGTGCTCCTTGTTAATATCACACGGATTTGATCAACTACCTGGATCCACGTACTTCCACTCTGGTCTTGTCTTGACCGAGATGACGGTGTGACAGAGCGGGCATAGAAATGGACCGTGTTCATGCTCAATCGGTAGAGGCGGTACCCGAAGCTTCTCCACGTCCTGGGTCGATGACGCATACGAAGTGCAAGACATCTCTGAGCGCGTGTCGTCAATTTCAGGTATGCCTTTGAAGTCACTGGGAACATTCTCTGCCTTGAGATGGTCAGGGATGGATGAGGCTATCGTCGTCATTTCTGTCTCCTGGATATGCTGTAGGTCTAGCTCTTGGTCAAGTCCTGCGGAGAGGTGCTGATGGTGTTTCTCCCGATACTGGAAATACTGGCGTCGTCGCGTGAGTGCACGCCCTAGACGATTAGCTAGAGCCTCACTAGCCTTGGGGAACTTTTCCTGGACATGACGAATATCGAATTCCTCGTAGAACGACAGGCTTGTTTCCAGAGTTTCTGCCTTATTCCGGTCGTGCGAAGACGGGTTTCTGATGGCAATGGAGAATCGCAGGAGACAATCCACGCCATCCACAACATCGCGGAGGACTTGATCAAGTTCGGCCTGTTGAGATTTACTATCTCCCCAGAGGTATTCGTATTGGAATCTGACATCTTCATCTGCCTCATCGTCAATTTTCACTGTATGAGGCGTGCTCTCAGTAGCGGCTAGCTCTATGACTGAAGTAACACTTAGCAATGAACAACACTCTCAAAGAATGAGACCACAGACCGTCTTTGAGAGATTCGGTAAGATGTAACAGTATTGAAACTACATGCTTTTGAATACGAGATGCGTCTCTGAGGCGGTAGTCAAGAGATCTGAACCCAGGCCTCCGGTAGGCGCCGAGGCTTCCAGACCAGAGCTTGAGTCTTCCTAGTTCCCCATTGACTAGAGCGCCATTCTCAGTGTCGTTGTCTAGTCGCGCGATGGCATTCTGGAACAGGGAAAAATTCTGGATCACTAGGGTACCAATCTGAGATGCCTCCTGGTGTGAAGTGCTCATGATGGATAAACCGGTGTCTCGGCCATAGAGGGTCAAATCGAATCTCGATAATGACGGCCTTGAGGTTGCGAGGCCGAAGCCGAGACTGGCTCATGTGATTGCATATTACCAGTTGCTATTGCGTCCAAGCGGGATAATCAACAGAATCCTGCCTCGCTCATTGACCGCTAAATATGCAGTGCAGCACCTCTCGCCATAAAATACCGCAACAGCAGAGTATGGACGAGGTCATGGTAGTCTCATTCAAGCATATATGCTTCTTCTTGTCCTGCTGGACGGTGTCTTTTTCTCAACAGTGCCGCCATATCTGGTCTCGAGGTGGCTGGCCTTGTTCTCGGCCCCTTGCCACTGGCTATCAAAGCGCTGCAAAGCTACAGAGACGTCGCCTCGGCATGGCGCCTAATCAACCGTGATATTAAAAACATCGTCCAAGACCTCGAGACGAAATTGTTGACGCTTCGAAACACGTGTGAACTGCTTCTCGACGGCATCGTGCCATCTTCAACGATCATTCCAATGATCGAGAACCCATTAGGTCCTGAGTGGAGAGTGCTGAGTCCCAAGCTTCGTGGAAAGTTATGGACCTCAAATGAAAAGTTCAAAAAAGAAATTCAAAGTATGATAGAAGCAATCGAAGAGTTGAAAGCCATGCTCAAGATTAATTCCGAAAGAAAAGTGTGCCATTTCCAACCCCTGATCTACCGATGCCAGCATGGTCCTAACCCGGTTTAAAGGCGCAATCTTTGGATCGAAGTCTTTGATTCAAGAGCTCAAACGACTTACTGGGCCTTTTTTAAGAAAGAGCGACTACAAGGAAATTTTTTCTCGCATCCATGGCAGCAACGAGACTCTCCAAACCCTGACAAAGCAGAGCTGCCAGCTCGAGCCCAGTCGCCAGCGCCGATCGCAATGGCGGCTGATTCAAGTTGTCCGAAAGGTGTCCCAGAGCATTTTCAACGCACTACAGCGTTCTTTGACGTGTCAATGCCCTCATTCTCATGACTTGAGCTTGGAGCTCCGACTGCGAGAGCTTGTTGTCCTTGACAGTGAACGGGATGAGGATGTGGCCAAGAGTTTGGATTTCCATGTTGCTCTTGGATCCATAGCCTCACCGATTCATCCGGGATCTCATCGAGTGAAAGACCCTGGTTGTCAAAAATGGAAGCATATTAAAGTACAAATTATCCAGGATGACTCAACTCCTCCATCCATAACTCCTCTGTCGACACCTCTATCAACGCCTCCCATGTGTACTCCTCCGGGTGTATTGCGCAAGGATGCACATTCAAGGAAGATTAAGAAGTCTGTACTGTTCTATGGCGTTTTTAGTTGGGTTGGTACCAAGGAGTCTAGTCTGTTGACAACAACCATATCTCCTTCTCCTACGATCCAGATAACTCCCGCTGCCAACTCGACCAACCACTGCCATGAGAAGCAGAAAGAACTACTATCAGATCTATGTTCAGCCATTCATATGTCAGAATCGAGTCCGTTGCTGAATTGCTGTGGGTATGTCGCCGATACCCTCTGGGACCACGAGACAAAGTTTGGCATATACCCAACGACATATCCTGCTTTTCCGGCTAGCGTTCAATGCACCGCACTCCGAACCGCCCTCGTGGGTGAGCAACCCAATCTCCCGCCGTTCGAGTTCGCACAGAGGCTGGAGATATCACTTGCACTCGTGATAAGCGCTCTACAATTGTACCAAACCTCTTGGGTCACAGACATCATCATCATTGACGATATAATGTTCTTCCACGAAGCTCAGAACAACATTTATCGCCCGTTCATCGTCAAAAGTCTCCAAAAACCAGACAGGAAGCCATCTTCGCAATGTCTCGCAAGAGTAAATACGGTTCTTCTCTCGCTAGGTGTTCTGTTGATCAACCTGGCGCTACATAATACTCAAAGCACGCTGGAGATGATTCGAAGCACTGATATCAACAGCGTTTTGTCGATATACGAGCATGCTAGTAACCTGATATGTAGGCTACCAGTGTACGGATCAAACAACTATACTGCTGCTGCGAAGTGGTGTCTCGACAATGTTATTGGACAGCTCGACAGTTTTGGGCACGACTCTTTTTGCCAAGACTTTTACTCGAATGTGGTGGTGCCTTTGAATGAGGATGCGAAAGTGCTATTATCTACCTAGGTAGCATTAGCTAGCCACGAGGCACCTACTGCAAAGGAGGTAGAACTTGATGTGTTTTAGCCTTTCCCATTGCAGGTACAGGGTGTGTCTCTGCTGTCAAAAGTCTAAAGTCTTCTCAAATCCATAGCTGATGTATCTAAGTCAACGCAGGCAACCTTACCCAAGACGAGTGCTATTGTATTAGCTTGGGTAGTTTTTGAAACAACAGAAAGATTTTTAGGTTGGTGGCAAGCATATACGGTGCATAGCGCTGTAGTTCCTCAGCATCAAGTACACTTGCGACCTCGAGGCCCGCTGGAAATTGGACTTGCCACGGCTGCAGAAAGCCCCCTGTCACATTGAGAGGCCTGGTACGTGGTTCACGGTAACGAGCTTGCAAATTAGAACAAGTCGGCAGGGTTCTATACCAACATCCAGCCTTGATCAGCGACTCTGAGCTAGGTGTTGGGCCAGCTCCTATGAAAGGGGGGCATTCAGAAGCCTTTCCTTAAAATCACGAGCATAAAGTGAAGTTGGAAAGGTGCAATGACACTACAGATTCTAGCCTCTTTACCGGATCCACCTGACTCTCCACCCTTTGAGCAGAATCTTTTCAGTTCAGCCTTATGGAGCCTGGGTTTGAGCAGTCAACTCCGTCTGTAACTGGCAATTTCACGCCGGCTTCTGGAAATCTCCACATGCCGCTCTCCACTCAGTTTGCCGCCCGCTTGCCCAAGTGCCGTGGCTCGGATCTCCTCCCCGTCGTGGAAGATCTAGCCGTTTTATTGTCGGCTATGGATGCTCTAACCTCATTCTTATCAGTGCTGCGAAAGCCTTATACGATGTCTCTCAAAGAAAGGCTCTGACAATGCTGAGCCTTGACAGGTTTCGCGCCTGAAGATGAGTTGTAATGGTAGATAATTTGTCATCCCTTGATCAACATTATCGTGAGACATTTCTCGACGTGTCACCTTTGGGTTGGATAGCATCCGCGAGAACAAGGCGAGTAAGGGATGTGATTATTCCGCAACGAGCATGTCACTGCGTCATACTTGTCGGCTCGAGTAAACCTGTTGAAGCGAATGGATATCATGTGGTAGCAATAAGCCTCAATTTGGCATCTGCATGGCTTGGGGGACCCCTACTTTTGGCTGTAGTCAAACGGCACGTCTGTTCTCCTGCTTCCATGGTAGGTATTTCCCCTGGCTTGGACGTATTCTATGGACTTTTATGCTCGGAAAACTTTATTTTGAGCGATGATACATTGCCCTCCTTATGTTATTGGTTCACCCACATCCCGTTTCAAGATAGTTGCAATCACGGTCGCAATGGGCACTGTAGCAATGGGATACTGACATGAGAACCAACGACACATGACACAAGCCATCCTTCCATTGATGCAAGGCACAGAACCGTCTGTCAGCCACGTCAGCAATGGGCCAGAATCACCTCAATGCGTTTAGAAGAAGCTATGAAGGCTTAGTTATCTCGACGCGATCGGGAGCCTGGCGTATAAGAACAGTTGCTGCCCTTCTCGACACCAAGAGTCAGCCACAACAACCCGAATCTCAGCAGCCTCATCGCAAAATTGGCCGTTGACCAACCCGTTGGTCTCCGTGGAAGCAAACACACAGTAGCTAATTTCGGGTACGACAGGGACCGCAAGGCGTAGGTTTGCGCGGATGCCCCAAGCCGGAAACACTAGGGCGTCTCCCCCGCAAGCGAGTGCCCCTGAGCGACGATCGATCACTCGGGGGACGCTCCCGGCCCCGGAGCTAAAGAGTCGAAGCCCCACATGCCGGCTGCCGTATCGTCAAGTCCCCTTGTTTAGTCGACGGACCCGATGCATTCCGTCTGAAGATCTTGGCGCTTGTGCTTTTGCACGAGTCTTGAAGCATGGGCTAGAGTTCATTATTCAAGCCTCTTCACAAGACACATACCATCTATGTGACTTTTTGTCAGTATCTGTCACCTTGCGATGCTCCTCTAACATTGTCCCTGCATACGTCGCACCAACCCCTTTTGCCAAGCACTCCGGTTCCCTTCCTAAAGTGCAACATGATGAGCGCGCGCGCTAAAGTTTAACGCCTCCGCACGGTCTCGGGGGCTATTGAACCGACCAGATCGAAGAGGCTAGTTGCCCCGGTATTACCCTTGCGATCGGCACCAGAGAACAAGGCGGACTGCTGCAGAGACCACCAGTTTGGTGTCTTTTCCCCCTGGTTGATGATTGTGAAGGATGGGTGATGTGTTGGTGCTAAAGATCGCCATTCATGCATTAATACCGGCACTTGTTCAGCCAGCTCAAGCCTCAAGACAGAACAAGACCATTACGTACAGTCCACGGATCGTGAACGGATTCTTCTGGGCCCTCTGGAGCTGCCAAGTAAACAAGTGGCTCCGACCATTCCGTCTTCAAGACCGTTGGCCCTTGGCATAATATCATCCTCATGTTGGGCTACGGTAAGCCAAATTCATTACTCTCAGGCTAACACGTTACCTAATCACCGTCTCAGATCGCCCAAAGACTGAAGCCACACAGACTGATAGTGACCTCTACCTATCTACACATACTGAGTCATGAGTCTTCGACTCAGGCTCAACACTCCGCCGAACCCAAACGCGTCGATCCCGGGGTTTTCATCTGCCGGATGCCCAATCGCAAGAAATGCGTGATGCCACTGAGCCTCCAAGGCACACAAAGATCCCATGTTCTGCGCCCCTAGCGTTTGGAACCCGTGTACGAGTCGAAACGGAAACCATCCCCAGTGCAGCATCTGGCACAAGTTCGAAATAGCAGCCCCCATGTCCTGACTAGCAAGGCCGGACGATCGTCATATTCCCCACCAAGGTCTAGAATGCGCCGCGGAAGGCGGGGGACCCCAGAATGTCAGCCCACTTCTTCATGAACGGCTCCCAGTGCTAGACATCTTCAAGGTCTAGAGGCAAATCACCGTTGCAGCCAGGCAGCTGGAAAAGGTATGCACACCAGTAAGATAGCGGCCAAGATGTAGGAACGGCTCGCTCCCCGCGATTTGCTAGTTGAGTAGTACTACGCTATTCATTTGCATCAAGTTCACTAAACAGGGCCAGAAGGTTTGCTGATCAGGGGGAATCCCTAACACGGCTGTGACCTATATTGGAGCCTGATCCTTCAATATTTACTTCATCTTCTTCCTGATGGACTCAGCAAGCGAGTAGCCATTGTGTTTCTTTCATTCTTTTCTATTTCGTCTTATATATTCTGTTGAGAATCATTTGAGCCCAGCATCAAAGATAGCATTCCGACTTTACACTCTGCCAATCCTCATCCGGGGTTGATTCGGCAACATGACCGGTTTTCTCATTCCCCCGTGGTACAAGAATGAAGTGCCAGGGGAGACAGAGATGAACATCGCCAGTGTCATCTTCGGGTTCAGCTTGGGTTCAGCCATCTTCACAGCCTCACTCGCCTTCAAACAGTCTCTCGGAGCGTACAGGAGACAGAGACTTTTCAGTGCGTACATTATTATGTGTTGGCTGGAATGGATTGGATGCAACTGTATGGGTCTTGTCACCTATATCTGGCTCAAGGGTATCGTGCAACCAAGGTTTGTCTTTCATCTCCACATCATTGTTTCTTGGACGTTAAGCTGACCCGGCTTTCCTTCACTCAGTTTCTGGGTCTTTTTCTTCATCAGTAAGCAATTCAACCGGGAACTTTTTCCTCAGATAAGGCGGTCTCTGACATGTCTACTTGCAGTCGTCTTCTGGAGCATGCAGATCCAGTTCATTCTACAGATCATCATCAACCGAATAGCCCTCCTGCTTCCCAGCAAGTCAGGAGTCACCAAAATCAAGTGGGGAGTCGCCATCATCGTCAGCCTTATCAACCTGAGTGGCTTCTGCATCTGGGTCCCGGCGCGTCTACAGATCTCTCACCTGTACGAAGAAATCAACATCATCTGGGACCGAACTGAAAAGGCCATTTTCTTGATTGTCGATCTTGGTCTCAACCTTTATTTTATCTATCTTGTTCGCTCAAGACTCATTGCTGGTGGTTTGACAAAGTATTGGCAACTCTTTCACTTCAACGTCGCCATGGTCTTTGTGTCGGTGACACTGGACTGTGTCTTGATGGGAGCCACGTTCCTCCCGAGTCCGGTCGTGTAAGCAACCTTGCTCAAATCCCGGCACCACTAAACTCACATCTACGCAGTTATGTCCAGTTCCATCAACTCACCTATCTCCTCAAGCTCTACATCGAGATGAATGTTGCCTCCCTCCTTGGCCACATTGTTAAGGGCGCAAGAGACCGCGATGGCACAAGGGCTGCGGATGGCCGATATGCACACAAGCCTCATGACGAAATTACTAACGTGAGGATGGCCACGTTGATCACGTCGAACCGAACAGGTCATGTACGCCTTAATGATGATTCAGTTGGAGGAGAGACATACAAGAGTGATGCTCAATGGGGTGGTATTCGCAAGCAGGTGGAGACTGAGATTGTCTATACCAACCCCGAGGATCACGATCTCAGTGAAGCAAGCTCTGAGACAAGGGTGCTTAAATAGACTCGGTTGGCGGGAAGTGGGAGGGGAAAGGAGGGATGGGTATGGCGTTACAACTTGTATGATTCTCTAACCTAATTAATACATCATTGTTCAATCTACAAGTTCCTCCTCTTTCTCAAGAAAGTAGACACGCCGAAGAACAAAGGTGAAATGTCAGCAGAGTTGTCATTGAGGGGCGTCCTTCTGAGACCCGCTAGGGAAGCCCGAGCGGCTCGGAAAATACCCGCCAGATCCACCATTCCAAATGCATTTCTTTCTTAACTCGACTTCCATCTTATCTTCTTATCATCACTTTGTGCCATGGCAAGTCTATCACTGCAGCTTGGACACCTACAAACATGGCCCAGGATCATGGCACAAAACATGGGGCAAATGCAGGCAAGACAGTTCTGGTCACTTGAGTACACATCGACAGTTGAGCTTTCTCGGAGTCTCGGCCAAACATAATACGTCTTTTTCCTTGATTGACTATGAGGCCATGGGTCCAGACCAAGAACAAGTGGAGAGAGCAAGCATGTGGGAGAGGAGAGTGTGTCATGACGAGTCATGCGGGGCCCCATTCTCCATTGCACCCGCTCCTCATGCTTCTCCACATCGGAGAGCTCTCCGTTGTGTCTGTTTGCGCTCGGGAACCTTCCGTAATCCGTTCCCCGCATCAGAAGAATTCTTCCCATGATGCACAGTCGCGTGGTCTCTGATTTGTGTTGACATGTATCATCCACTTGACAAGCATGCAATCACCTCACATTCGTAACTCATAACATGTGAGCTAGAGGCTGTTTGGCTCTGTTGCATACTTTTGTACGGGGGTATTAGGTTGTGGTGGGGGATTGATGGGTGTCTGTGTGTTGTTGCTCCGGACGAGTCTCCAAAGTGATGGAGATATTTTCCACGGTAAAAATATAAATGAGGAGAGAGAATAGTCCAGCTAATCAATTCCGATAACTAAAACTATCGGGAAATCTGAAGGAATCAAGATGCTGGGCAAATAGTAGATTAGCTCTGGAGCGGTGTTCTGATTCTCTAGGGTAGCATCACTGGCACGGAGAAGAGGGGCCCAAGGCAGGCGACGAGCATCCCATGGAAGACGTGGAAGACTTGGAGAACGAAATATAATCCCTGCAAGGCCCTCCCTCTTTCTTATCATTAGTTACTGATGCTTAACCTGCTGGAGGTAGTGTGTTTTCACAATCGCCAAACCCCCATTGGCGGGAATTATAACGATCACATTTGGAACGCCCAACTGTACCATGTAGAATCTTCCTTCGATAACAAGTCCAAGCTTCTCTTTTTGTCGCCTTTAGGCCCATATCGTACGTCAGTCTGGCCACTGGTTAAAAACCGTGGGTATTTGATGATCCAGGACAATCACTTCCCCCCAGTACGAGTTACCCCAACCGACATGAGCTTTGATTGCCTGAATGACCCCGACTCCAAGATTCCAGCATATCCATTCACAACCGGTAAACAAGAATTCGAAAAGTGAGGCCAAGAACGGTTGGAGACGGGTCGGGCTTTGTCCGAATCACGCGTTTGAACACTCCAACTGTTCCTTGGCATCAGACGAACCAATCCCACAGAGAATAATCATGACCAACAAACCCCGCACGAGCTAATCCCCTCATTTGCCTTGCTTATCCCCTCATCCTCACGGACCCCATGGGGCATTGCCCCATTCTCCCCCTTAATGCCTCCGCAATCGTATGTAACGTTACCTCTACGGTGGGTAATCACGTCAGGACCTCGGTTGTGGTCTGGGGTTTCTCCAGGCTTCTTCCAAGGCGAACTGATTCAAGAGGAGGATAGCGTCTCTCCGCATTCGGCCCGTCATGCCTGTCACGTTGTCTCGAATGTAAGCCATCCCCAGACTAGTATATTCCCCAAGTCCCAAGTGGTCGAGAGCCCCGTCTCGGAGAGCTGTCCGTGGATTGAATCGCGGAGAAGCTTAGACTTTCGAGCGATCCCAATCCGAATCAAGTGTTAGGCAAACTCACCAGTTGCCGTGTTGCCGAGTTGGCAGACGCGCACCTATCATTGCTCTGATGATGTTGGGGGAAGAAAGCGTTGACCACTTGAATGAGTCGACGTTGGTTTATGCAGAGTCCACTCCCCCAAACATGTGGAGAAGGTATCTAGAGGTATAATTATCTTGGCCGACCGATACGTTTTCTTGGCCTTGGCGATCCAAGTCTCTTGGCAACATTGGCAGTCTTCACAATGTCGCATACTGTTCTTGAGAAGCAAGATGACCTGGCCCTCGAGGGCAAGGCTGATGTCGACCACTCCGAGGTTCTCAAGAACTCGGATCTCATGAACGATGCCTTTGATGGCGAGAACCGCGAACATGAGTTGGGCGTGTGGGAGGCTACCAAGAAGCATCCTTGGGCTTGCTTCTGGGCATTTATTATGTGTTTTACGATTGTCAGTTTTCCCAATTGCAATCATGTCGATCTTATCTCGATTCAGGATCGGTTCATAACCCAAGACGAGTAGTAGCTAACCGTGCAACAGGTCATGGAGTCATTCGACATGTTCCTGAACGGCAACTTTGTCGCCCTCCCGGCGTTCCAGAAGCACTACGGCGTCTACGTTGAAGGATCCGGCTATACCATCCCGACAAAATGGCAGAGTGCCCTGTTCCAAGCCGGTCAATGCGGTGCATTTATCGGTGTCTTTATGGCTGGTCCCATCACCAACTATCTTGGATATCGCTGGACGACCATCTTGGGCTTGATGCTTATGAACGCCACAATTTTTGTCTCCTTCTTTGTGAGTGCTTCTCCTGCTCCCTAGCCGAGGGCTCCGTCTAATCCGATGTTTCAAGGCCAACTCCCTCACCCTTCTTGTTGTTGGACAAGCACTGGAAGGTGTGCCGTGGGGTTTCTTCATCGCCAACGCACCCGCCTACGCCTCCGAAATTGTCCCTCTTGCCCTCCGAGGTGCCTGCACGGCAACTCTGCAGATGAGTTGGTCCATCGGATCTATCATCGTCGCTGGCGCTACCTATGCCTACAACAAGCGCAATGATCAGTGGGCTTGGAGAGTCCCTCTGGCCCTGCAATGGGTCTTTCCCGTGAGTTTCTCCCCACACATTGCAACATGGCCATGATACTAACTTATATAGACCCCTCTCCTAATCCTTGTCTTCCTCGCCCCCGAGTCCCCATGGTGGCTCATCCGCCGCGGCCGCAAGCAAGAAGCTCTCCGATCCATCGAGCGTCTCGGCACCGACTCCAAGGAACAGGCTCAAAAGTCCCTTGCCATGATGGAGCGTACCGTCGAGATCGAAGCACAGACCGGTGGTTCTCCCAGTCTTCTCGACCTTCTCAAGGGCACTGATTTGAGGCGAACCATCATTACCTGCTTGATGTACGCATCGCAGAACTTTGCTGGTAACTTGATTGCCAACCAGGCCACTTTCTTCTTTGAGCGTAAGTTCCCATCTTGATACCTGCAAGTAAAACAGATAATTAATGCATCTTATAGAAGCCGGAGTCGACTCCGACCGTGCCTTCCAGCTCAACCTGATCAATGCGTGCCTTCAATTCATCGCCAACATCATCTCCCTGCCCGTTAGCGGTTGGTGGGGACGTCGCACCATCTATCTCTGGGGCACAGCCGTCAACATTACCCTGCTATTCCTCCTCGGCATCTGTGCCTCGATCCCGCAGAACAACGCGACCAATTACGCTCAGGCCGTTCTCGGCATCCTCATCTCCTTCGTCTATGCCGGAGCCCTGGGTCCCACCACATACACCGTCATTGCCGAGACATCTTCAGTCCGTCTTCGTGCTCTGAGCACTGGTGTCGGTCGTGCGGCTTACTACGTTGCCGAGATCCCCATGATCTACCTGGCGTCGCAACTTCTCAACCCAACTGGATGGGATCTCGCTGGCAAGTGTGGATATGTCTGGGGAGGTACAGCCGTTGTGTGCTTCCTTTCGGCCTTCTTCTTCCTTCCTGAGCTCAAGGATCGCACGTATCGTGAGACGGATATCCTGTTCAACCGCAGGATTCCTGCCAGGAAGTTCAAGTCGACTGTCATTGATGTTAGAGACAACGAATAGAGTGTTGCCAAGAGTTGCACTTATTTGATCTCTGAGAAGACACATAGACATGCAGTGTTACGGATAGAACCAAATGTCATCTTTATTGTTCATATGCCCTCGCCCGCCCGTTCCTGTGACAACTTGTTGAACGTTTGAGTCAAGAAAGTGTGCCATCAACTGATTGACCAGGCTTTCTGACTAAGCTTTGACCTCGTTGTTATCCTGATATTATCGTCTTTGCCATAATACGTCGTGCTCTTCATTTTGCAGCGTTGGGTTTTGATGTTGCTGTGTGTCTTCATGTGTCCTTTGATCTCGTGTGTGATAAATACGTCATTGACAGAGTAGAAGAAAAATGGGTCCCTGTTTATTTGCCAGTATGGGTGGCCCAAGAGAGCGGGCCAGCAGTATTTCACCAATACCCTAGCATTCAAAAGAAAAAAAAAAGAGAAAATTAAAAGTTAAATAGATAAAAAATATCGTAGATCAATTTCCGGTTAATAAAATTATCGTATTCATTGTTCAGGATCATGTCTTTATGAATGTTGGTGGCCCTGGCTTGGCTTCCCACCGATTTCGGCGATGTGACGAAAAACAGGGGGCATAACGTTATTGTCTCTAACGTTATACACTCGTCAGCATCCGCAATCACGTCACGTCTTGAGCCGAGATTAGATTCAATTCATTTTCAATTGTTTTTGCGACTAAATATCAAGCTATTCAAATTTTTTATACCGCCAACCAGAGCAGTGTCAGCAGAGTCGATGCGTAAACGCCCCCAGCACCCATAGCCAAAGTAGGCGCACTGCTAGCCATATCCCAATACGTCTTTTGGTTCGGAGTCACCTCGTAGCGATCCGTGTTGAAGGTTGAGTTTAGTGAGACGCTGCCCACGACGTCGCCCGTCTCGAGAAGAATATGCGTGTCGATCTCGAGATCTTTCAGGCCCTCTTGTGTCACAAAGATCTGGCGTCCGCCTCTGATCCAGTCTCCGTAACCTCCATAGCCCGAGTGCTGGCCGTAGCAGAGGTTGATGCCGCTTCCGGTGATATTCATGCCTGGAAGTTGATCGTCCCACTTGTAGCACCAGGAATTTCCGTGATCGTGTCCGTAAAAGAGCCCAATAACTCCCGGCGTCGAAACTAGAGCGCGCATAAAGGGCAGGTCCTGATCTCCATAATCACAGCTTCCGCTTTCGCCTTCGGCACACCATCCATCGCCCTGCTGCACGACATCTTCCTCGTTGATGCCTGGCTGGGTGTTCTCGCCGGGGCCATCAGCCTGTTGCTGGAATACATAAGAGGCGTGAATTGGGATGTGGACGAACGCAAGGGATGGGATTTCCTTGCCATATTCCTCGACTAGTTCGGCATTGGTTTCGTTGAACCATTCCACCACACTCGAGTGTACCCAGTTGTGCTGACGCCCACCCTGATAGTAGAAGCCTCCACGACTATCAAAGAACCAGAGGAGCAGCTCAGGAGTGCAATCTCGAGTCGTCGTGCAATTGGATGCATATACGGGAAGGTAGTAGTTGGTGGTGCCGGCATTCGTCCCGTCAACCATCTTCTGGGTTCGAGAACCGGTGAACCCTTGCTCGCGCTCCAAGATGTCATCGCCGTCGATGTTGAAGTTGTGATCGTGATTTCCGTATGTGGAAGCCCAGGTTAGGTTGCGTTCCACCAGCGGTGCGACGATCTGATCTATATAGTGGGTGCTGTTGTCGCGGTATGTGTCTTCGCCGTTTATGAGGTCTCCGTTGAACACGACTAGATCCGGCGTGTCAAAGTCAAGCACATCGCCTACGACCTTGGTCGATCGGCGATCGACGTCTGGACCTGATCCTGATGCATCTATTCACAGTTAGTAACACTAAACCTAAGTCAATGGGTATGTAAGAGACCTACCTGTTGCATAGTGGAGGTCCGAGAACACACAGATCTGGAAAGCTCCATCGTCGTTAAACTTTAGTGGTGGTAGGTCGTTGTTGTTTGATTGACGAGGAACAAGAGCTTGGCAGGGTAATACTGCAAAAGAAGCTATTAGGGCGCCAATTCGCAACATATCCAACAAGCTTGATCAACAGCCAGTGAATTCTCCTTATCAGCTGTTCCTGATCAAGAGGTGACTGAGAATTCGGGAGGAGCGGGATGCAGCAATGCCAAGAATACAACACAAAGGAGAGGCCATGATGAAATGGGTGCAAAAAAGTATAAATACTCGAATTCATCGTGGGACAGCAACTATACCAAGCCCTTGGCCGTCTCGGCCGACGATGTGGGATAGCAAGGCCAAGACCCCAGTTTTGTCAGCATAGCGCATATGTCCGCTAATTCCGCAAGGGGAGGTGAGCTTGGCAACGACGGTAATTTGTCTTGCAAGGATTGCCGCGCGTCAGTGTTGTCTTGGCATCGGTAATTCACCTGCTAAGCATTTGTTAATGGGTACATTTATCTGTGCGTCTCAAGATGCTTGCCCCGATGTATCTTTCATGGTGGGAGTAGCATGCCCATTCGTTGCATGACGCGCTCTCTCGATGGGCCAAGAGGTTGGTGTTTCTTGGCACCAGACAAAATGGGGCTCATCTCATCAATGACGCGCGGCCCGTCACACGATAAGGGTTTGAGGGTCAGATTGAAATCTGAGCAAAGATTTAGAGTTACGCAGGGTTACATCGTCGGAGTTAGAATGCTTCTAGGTCTCTCTACTCCGAACCCTGCTCATGCTCAGCCTTGGGAGTCTACGACTCGTCTGACATGATTCCATAAAAAAAGAGTCAGAGACAGCTTGGGCCACTGGAATCATCAGCCTCGACTGAAGGGCCGACTTGGATCATGACAATGGCCCCGCAAGGACAAGAGTTCAAAAGCAGGTTTTCCGAGTATGGGCCAACACGCCAAGACGATAAAGCTTCTTGGCTTGGCGGCAATCACTGCTTATGTGTGCATTAGTTATCAATCGTTCGTTTTTTGCCAAGACGTCTCGCCTATGTCCCTCCTAACCACCCAGGTTTCACTTTTTCTTCTTCGCCTTTGTCTTGTCCACCACATCCACCCACTTGGCATCAATCCCCCTCTTAGGTAGGATATCTCCCACAATAATTTTTCGCTGGTCTCCCTGCACGACGATTTCCAACAGACCGGGTTTGGAGCCACTGGCTTGCCCGACGCTCGCTGACCCAGCACACTTCTTCTGCAGCTCTGGGGCCAGCACCTGCGGATCGATGAAGAAGGGCTCGAGATTGGAAATCTTGGTGACAACCTTGGTACCTGTTCGCTTTTCGATCGTGACGAGAACATGAGGCGGATGCCCAGCCTTGGGCTTTTGTTCGGACGCGGAATCTTTTCTCTTTATGACGTAGAAAGGCTGACAGAGATGAGAGTCTTCTAGCACCCGTTTCTGCAAGGCACTTCTGGAGATGCGTCCTGATGCGAGCGCTTGACTGTCATCGTGGCTCGGGTTGGACCCCAGAATGCTGTTTGCAATGAATGGATCGAGCTTGACGGTCGATGATCCTTGTCCTCCAAGCTCTGGCCTTTGCTCGATGTATGACTTGAGAGCGGCCGAGACTTGCTGCGCGGTGTAGAATTCCGTCTTGGAAGAAAGCAATGTCGGAACAAGCTTAGGAGACAAGCGATAGACGTTTTGGATCGTGATTGTCTGTCCCAAAGACACATCGGCAGACGAAGAAGCCTGTCCACCATCCTGCTCTCCTGTCTTTGTTGGTTCAGAGCCCGCTGGCTTAGGCTTCGGCAAATTGTAAGGCCTGAATCCCGTAACCAGCTCGTCCTCAAAGTCGATATCGAGAATGACCGTCTCTCCACCATTCCTGTCCTTGGACTTGACCAATCCCAGCTTGTCCAAATGCTTGATGAATTTCTTGGCATTCTTCCACGACGTCTTCTTGATGATGTAGTATTGTGGATTCTGGGATCGGAGATATGGTTGGATCATGTTGGAGATGAGAAACGAGGGTTGGATAGGGAACACAAAGCCAAACTTGGGGCCTGAGTTTTCCGCCTTGGCTTTGTGGATGGCGTAGAGGAAGGCTTTTTGGAATGCCTCATCAATGTCCTTTGTCGTCGGTTCATACTCTACCTCCTCTGCCGTCTCCCTGTCATCCTTGGGGGTTTCCTCCTCCTGAAGTGAGTTCTTAACTGACGCTCCGGCGTCCGCTTCCTGGCCGTCATTCTCGTTGTTCTCCATGGACAGCTGTTCAACTCCTTCGGCAAGCTGTGCTGTCAAACCTGGCCAACCCTCTATGCTTTCCGGTGGAGCCTGCCCTCCATTCCCCAGAGGCCTCCAGCTCCAAACCTCGTCCCCTGCCCAGTGCAGTGCTTTTACCGCAACACCCTTCTGCCCTCTGACGCTCGGTGGTAGGTTGCATATGTCGACCTGACATGTTCCAATCCACAAAGGCACCGTATCCTTCTGCATACCAGCGACAGCGACGACGGAACCTATTTTCGCCCTTGAGTCCCACTCAACGCTGGGTGCCTTGATGAGGCCAGGTATCATCAAGTCGGAGCCATGAGTGAGCTTCTCTTCAACGACAAAGTCCGGTGTGTGTAGCAGCGGCACAATATTGGGGTTATGCCAGAGCGTGTAAACGGTCGGAATTAGCTTTGGGTTCTTCCCAAGCTGGAACCAAAGTATCCTCTCATCCTGCCCGGGGCATGCACCAACATAGATGGTGCCACTTATTTGAGCCAAGTTAGGTCCAGAGGATGTCGTAAACCGCGCAGAGGAGGTAGACTCTGGGAGGAGAGAGTTGCGTAGAGAAGAGAGCGTTTGTTGTGCGCCTGATGACGTATCATCCTCAGGTGATGACTGAGGGACCGGAATCTGATAGTCGCGAATGATCTGATCAGCGAGCTTGCGACGGTCTGAGGAGCGCAAGGGCGCTAGGTTCTTGATCTCGGGTTTCTTCTTGAACATGGTGAGGCCACGGTGTCGAACGCTATAGGGCTTAATCGTGTTAAGGGTTGCTCATGTTGGAGAGTGATGCCTGGGGGAGCAACCCCGCGGTAAAACTTGGCATCGCGCAGTCACGTGCCTAAGAACCACGAACTTACCCTGCACACCCACTTTTTTTCCCTCTACCCTCCTCTCAGGGAGGTCAAGACATCATAAAAGGGACACCAGACCGGCAAAGATCTGGATGAATTCGTAGTAAAATTTGGAATTAAAGTTATATAAATATATAAAATAATATCACAATTTAATCAAGATATTAGAACCTTTTCATTTTGCCTTGTACTTACCCTCAGGGAAGGATACGCTAACGTCCTGGTTTTTGTCTGTTCCTTGGCCCGCTTGCCTCTCTGTCAGCCATTTGCAGAGCAAGCAGAATTTGGAAGCCTCTTACGGGGTTAGCCGATCTATGTCAATAGCTGCGATCATTCTTGTTATGGCTGATGTGCTTTTAGAAATGTGTCACAATAACCAACAGTGAGAGGGAGAGCAACCTCCCCCATTTAGGTGCTGCCAATGCAGGAGGTTGATCGAAGGCTGGACTATTGTCATGTATGCATGGAGAGTAACCCATAAACAGACAGTAAGCCGAGGGATAAGGAGGCATCAGCATTAATGTTGGCCAATTTGCCACGGGTTGTGGGGGTTGTGCAGTCAAAAGTGATACCACTGGCGTAGCACCTCGAATCCGACCAACACCTGAGCCAACTGAAGCATGGATCTCATATCCGACAATCCAATCGTGTCTAGAGGTGGCTGCTCGGAAAAGTATTGCCATTATGTATCCCTTGACCGGGCCGCACCATGTGACGCCTGCCTGGGAAAGTCGAAAGCAAAAAGACTGCAATAATGCGGGTGGTTGTTAAATATCACGAAGGATGTGGCGTAGTATTCCGCCATCCGGGTCGCAATGTCGGCCCGAGTCACACAGAACCAAACAGATCGGGGCAAAATTTGTGTTTCAACTACCCCTGGGCCTGCATCTGACATGTCAAGCCTTACCCCAAACTGATCGCCTACCCGCTTGTCACGGGCCGATCTCCAAGCGAAGTTGGGGTCACACGCCTTCATTCTTGTTCCTGATGATTGCCTATGATATGTCAGATTAAGAGGCCGCATAATTACTCTCTCTTGCTGTTCTTTGTGGAGATTAACCCAGCAAAATGTTGCTGTAAGGGGAATGTCGGCCCCTGACGCCAAGCATGTCGCTTCTCCAGGCTTCCCCTCAAAGCTGGAGTGACAGTCCATGCAGTCGTTCCGGGTGACAAGCATCGCACGATGTCTCGTCCCGAGGCAATGTTCCTGTACCCCCAGTCAGGGACCCTAGATATCTTAAGGCAGTGATCACCCGTGCTCCGTGCTGAAGACTACTCGATGAATGTTACACTGTTCCACGCTTCTGCATTTCTCTATACACTTATTCAATCATTATATTTCCATGAATAATGCTCACATTCATTGGGCGAGGTCACAAGGGCGATGACAGTCGCGACGAGATCGCCCTTGTAGAAATCCACAGCGAGCAAGCGTCGGCAAAGGACCAGGAGGTTGTTTCAGAACCCGTATCTGTATCCCCGCGGTCGAGAGCTTGGGCCACGGCCGTCGATATGGGAGGCCCGGGTCGAATCTCTGTTAGCTCCAACGACATCCCAGACCACGTTCGCAGGACGCTGCAGAAAGAACGCCAGGTTACATTCTGGGGATGCTGTCGTCAGTATCCCAAGGCTGTAGCGTGGTCTCTCATGTTGTTCTGCACCATCATTATGGAGGCCTTTGACAAGTCGTTGATACAAGGCTTCATCGCATTTCCGCCCTTTCGTAGGAGGTATGGAACTCCAATAACAAACATTGACGATCCAACCGTCACGCAGGATTACGAGATTTCGCCAACGTGGCAGATGGGGCTGCAGAACGCCGCCATTGCTTGCGAAATCGTTGGTCTCCTTGCCCATGGTTACATCACATATCTCATTGGGTATCGGAAGATGTTGGTCCTTTGCATGATATGGCTCATGATTGCAATTTTTGCTTCTTTCTTTGCCAACAGCATCGCCATGCTTGCAGTTGGACAGGCACTTTGTGGTATGTATCATCGCGTATTGCATCATTCTAATGGATTCAGAAACTGACAGTGCCAGGCTTCCCTTGGGGTGTTATCCAGACCCTCGCCGCCACCTACGCCGCCGAGGTCGTCCCATCAACCTTGAGAGCCATTCTGCTCAGCAATGTCAACATGTGCTGGTTGATTGGGCAGTTTGCCGCGATGGGTGTTCTTCGCATCTTTGTCGACGATAAAACTGAGTGGTCTTATCGACTGCCGTTTGCGATTCAATGGGCCATTGCCGTGCCTCTCATCATTGGCGTGTGCTTTTGCCCTAATAGTCCCTGTAAGTACCCTGTCTCCAATGCCCCTTTGCGACATTTTTACTGACTTTGACAGGGTGGCTTATCCGTCACGAACGACCGGACGAAGCTCGCAAGGCCCTAAAACGACTTACTAACGGCCACAATCTTAACATCGAAGACACCATCGTCGTCATGGAACACACGAACCAGCTTGAAAACAAGTACAATTACGGAGGAGCAAGCTATAGAGACTGCTTTAAAGGCGCGAACCGTCGTAGGACCGAGATTGCCTGCGCTGTCTGGGCCTGCCAGGCCCTCTGCGGCTCTACATTGACCTCGTACGGGGCCTACTTCCTTACCCAGGCTGGATTCAATGCCGCACACTCTTTCACGCTGTCGACTGGCATGTACGGCATGGGTATTCTGGGGGGTATGATTTCTTGGATCTTTCTCTCTTTCGTCGGCCGACGCAAGCTTTATCTCACTGGCCTGTCATGCGCCCTTGGCTTCTTGACCGTTGGAGGAATTTCGTCTATTGCCCTGGCCTCGACTGGTGTAACCAACTGGATCTTGGGTGGCATCATCATTGCCATGACTTTCACATACAACATCACTATTGGCCCTGTCTGCTACGTCCTTGTCGCCGAAATCCCCTCAACAAGACTACGCGTCAAAACAGTCGCACTCGCAAGAGTCACATACAACATCTTCATGATGCTCAACAACGTCGTCGTTCCACAAATGCTGAGCCCAACAGCATGGAACCTCAAGGGCAGGGTGTGTTTCGTGTACATCGGTACCACCCTCCTGTGCCTAATATGGGCTTACCTGAGACTACCCGAGTGCAAGTCACTGTCGTATCTAGAGTTGGATATCTTATTCGAGAAGAGGGCGCCGACGAAAAAGTTCAAGGAGTTTCAGGATCGTCTGCAGGGTACTGCCTACATGAGCGCTTCAAGGATCGAGAGGTCCAAAAACCCTTGGCATGGATGGATGGCTTACTCGTGAGGCAGGCTTTTTCCTTTGTGTGGATATCATGGTGTCTTTGGTGTCGCTTCTTGGGAGGCCAAAAGCGTTTGTAGTTACCGAGAGTCAAGACCTTGGGTTTGGGGATCCTTTACGATATGTAAATATTGTTAATGTAACTGAATTGATAGTGTTGCCATTATAGGCCATGGAAATGGCGGTGCGCCTTCAGCGGTTCTGTCCAGAACCCCCAATCAGAGGCTAGAGTCAACTTCTCCAGCTGGCTGAGGGGCCCAGAGAACCAGTTTAGGGCTGCTCTCCCCGAACATTTATCATAGGTCTCTTGGACGAGGCTAGGCTATGGGAGTTTCTTTTTATCCTGCAGCGATCTCCAACCATACAGGATCCTTCTTGGTGATGGAACACCGTTTCTTCTTGCAACGGACCACTATTGTGGGCGTCGCAAGGGGTATCGGTGTCGTGCTAGGTTTGCTGATTTGGCCTTGTCACGAAGAATGTTTAGGTCGATGCTTGGTCATTTTCAGACCACGTTCCTCTAACAGCATACATTCATCTATTGCCCATTTAACTCAAACTTCCGGGGGTTTCCCCCTCTTGCCTCTTGGTTGCTGTGATGACCTTCTTTGACGGCGCATTCATGATAATTAGGGTCACTTCTTCCTGTCACGATGGCTGCTGTTACTGATAGAATTGAAAAATGCGTCATTGATGCTTGCGATAGAGCGAATCTTCAGCAACATCCTTACTTGTCTGACAAGTAAGGGCAGACCTCCCAACAACGCGCAGAGTGCAAATGCCGGAACTTGATCATGTGAAGGGCCAACGGCCTGAATAATAGCCTAATAGGGTTGCCGGTTCGCCGTCGAGTACATTTCAAAACTTGGTACCATTTAAGTCTTTACTCCCCAGGGAAACAAGTCTGTACTTGTAAATCCCCCGTCGTTGCATCTTCACGGAAAGATAGAACAGCAACTGCCCCGTACTGAAGAGGGTCCCCCTCAAAGATGACCAGGTCCCTGCTTTTCGGAAGCCGAAGGATATCCTCGATATTGGTGGATACCAAACGAATGGCCTCCTTATCGCCAAGGCCGGCGTACTTTGCTACCCAACCTGCCTCTGGGCCCAGATCGTGTATGCGGAATGACCCGGCGAAGGCTATACGTGTTAGCTGATGAGATGCAACAGTTGGGGTTGACCTACAGCCCTCGATTATTGCCAGTCCGTATTGGACTCCGGCCTCTGAGAGGTAACTGGCTACGCTTCTGGTGAGTGGGGGGCCAACAACTGAGTCTTTGCCGCGGAAGTTGTCCGGTGAAGGGCGGTTCTCAGAGAGTATGAGAGGAATCTTGGCCGTCGCCAGGCCTTTCGCGACCTCAACCAGGCTTCGTTAGCAGATACAGTCAGGGTGCGGACGACCTCAGACTTACAAATGGAGCCTCCTTTCCTCCTACAAGGACGAGATGGATGCTTGGAAAGTCCATTTTGATCGAAATAAGTTGCTCCATGTCATACTAAAACCGGGGTGTCAGGACCTGGCAGAACGGAGCGGGACTTGTGACGTATCGGCATACCTTGTTGTTGGTGTTGACCACCAACGGTAATCTTCCGTTCCTGACTTTGGCGAAGAGGTTGTCAGTGTCTTCCACCTCTTTATGTTGGAGCATCTGCCGTATGGCTTGGACGGCAGTGCTGATGGCCCCCTGCTGCTCCTGCGTCGACTCATCCAGGGCTAGATGCAAAGCTACGTCGGTTTGCACTATGCCTCCATTGAGAATCCCGAGCTTCCCGCTCGTCAGCACCTCAACGCTCACGCCCTGGATAAGGCCATCAGAGATCGGTGGGCTGATGGCTCGGGTGACGCCGCCTAACCGGGCCCTGGCGAACTGCTTTCCATCCAGCCAAACGCCGTGGGCGGCGTGTGCGATGGTGCTCGGGTCGCTGAGCTTCTGTCCTTTGACGACACCATCGCCGCTGGTCTTGAGCATCTCAAGCTCCGTCATGCCCAGACCCCGAGTCAACGCAGTGAACCCGGGGGTAATATGGCCTTCTTGCAGCGAAATCTGTACAGGTTGGCCGGCTTCGAGTAACTCGTGGGTCTGTTTACTGCAGGACTCGGAGGTTCCAAAGCAGGATATCTTGCCCTTGTTAATGACAAGCGTCATGGGCCCCGTTCTCGCAGCATCAGAGGAGTTTCTTAGCTCGGGGATGTTGTCCACGAGAGCTCTCTGTATGCCAGTAACGATAAAGTTTGCTCCCGGAGTCGTTGCCGCCTCACAGATCCGATCATTGAATTGGTTGTCTGTAACACGTCGGACCTGAGGCCGTTGAGTTGCATCGGGAATCAGTATCTCGGACACCAAGGAGCTCCTCATGCTGGAAAAGACCTGCGACTGATTCAACTGACCAACGCCGTCAATGAAGACTTGCAACGGCGTTGCTCCGAGGGATAGAGGATGAGCGTCCCAGACCACGAGGTCAGCATCGAAACTAGGGCGCGCATATCCTACGCGGTAATCGAGGCCCAGTGCCTTGCTCGGTATCGACGTCACAGCTTGCAGAGCCGCCTCCTCTGGGAGACGAAAAGCGTGGGCGACGGCCGCCTGCGACATCAGGTACTTTGCACTCAACGTGCCAACGCAGTGGTCAGATTTGAAAGCGACTGGAATGCCGTGCTTATTGAGAATTTGAGCGTTATAGAGGCTCGGGGAGGAAGCCTCCTGCTTGTACAGGCTGAATTCAGCAAATGTCGCAATCGTCAGGTTGTTTCCACGCTGCTTGAGCATTTCTGGGATCTGCCACGCGGAGAGCGCGTGGTGAAAAGCGGCGATGTGAAATCCAAACTCGTCGCCGATGCGCAGCATGGTCTCCATGTCTTCGGGCTCATAGTTGTGGTTATGAACTGCAACCTGGCCGCGGAGGACGGCAACCGTGGACTCGAGCTCGAGATCGAAGGGAAAAGCGCCGTGCTCAGCGATGAACCTGCTCCTCCATGCCCCGGACCAGGCGGAGGAGCTCTCTAGCGCTGAACAGTACTCATCTTGGCGCTCCTTGAGCTCTTTGGCTCGTTGGAGGTGTTTCCGCAGGTGCATGGCGTTTCCCTGGCGGCTGTATCCCAGCGTCGCCTTTGGGTTCTCTCCCATGGCCATCTTCATGTACCGACGCCGCTCACCCCATGGGACTCCTCTCTCCAGGAGGAAGTCTTCAACAACAGGCTCTCTATGCTCCCCTGAGGCAACCGCGTTCTTCACTGGAATACCCTCACCTCCAACTAAGTTCGCCGATCCGGGCAGGAGCAGCGACGACGTCACGCCACCAGAGCAGATGAGCGAAGTGGCCATGTCATATGGCTTGAGGCTATCGAGGACCCTATTCATGGCAACAATGCCTTCGGCCTTGGGATTCATTTCATTGGCGTCGTCGGTCATTTCGTTGGTGGGCCACGCGATGGCCAAGTGATGAGAGTGCATGTCTACCAAGCCTGGCGATGTCCATCGGCCCTGCAGGTCAAACTCGGCAGCGTCAAGGATGCGAATGTTGTCGCTTGTCTTGGTCACTGACATGATCAAGCCCTTTTCGAAGACGATGTCCATGGGGTCCGGGAGGACTCTTTCGCCGTCGAACAGGGTCGCATTCCGTAGAATTGTCACGCCCATTTGCCCTTTGCCAGAGAGCCATCTGGGATTGCTTCTCCGAGAAGGCCGAGGCCTATCAAACCTTCTCCTCGCAGCTTCGCACTGAGTCTCGGCATCCTGCAGTAATGCTGAAGTATGAGCAGCGGGCCGCGAAATCCAGCGGCGGCACAGAAAGAGAACCATGACGAGCCACACCAGTAGAGGGCGTAGTAAGCGCCCCCGAATGTATAGGCGTCTCATACGACGAGGTGTTCTTGGCAGTTGTACCTGGTGGTATGGCGGGGGAGAATCCGTCTCTTTCATGGTTGCAGCCGGTGATTAGAAGGAAGACAAACTGTAGAGATGGCTTCCAAGGGCACCGAAACAACAGGATAGAAGCAAGGCTTTCAACCCCCGGGGCTATCAGGTGAGACGTCACTGGGGCCTTCAAGGTCATCCTGTGTGGGCCTAGACGAGGCAGCCCTTATAACTGCACACGTCAGCGCGCTTATTAATGAGGGCAGGTTTAACTAACTGTTTCCAGTCGACGGGAACGCTGCGTTTGGATTGGCTACCGAGGAGGACCCCTTCTTCTTTCGCTTAATTGCCGCCATTGACCATGACGAGCTGTGTGCTTCTTCGCCAGCCAGTTAGGATAGCATGTATTTAGCTTGCTAGTAGTAAGCGAAGCCCTCCCGCTGAACACGCGTCTTGCCATTGATGCTAACGAGGTTCTGTCTGATGCAGCAGCGGACAAGACGCGGAACATCCAGAATGCCCGGGCGCTTGTGCAGTCGGCTGCGGGTCGCGGGGCCAAGATCGTTGTGTTGCCGGAATGCTTCAACTCGCCGTATTCGACAGCCGATTTCCCTCGCTACGCAGAGTCCTTGTCACCAGCTGGACACGAGGATTCCCCGACATTCCAGGCGTTGGCCTCGATGGCGAGGGATGCGTCCGTTTATTTGATTGGCGGCAGCATCCCGGAGCGCGGCGACAACGATAACATCTACAACACAATCCTTGTATTTTCCCCTTCGGGAGAGCATCTTGGATCACACAGAAAGGCTCATCTGTTCGATGTTGACTTCCCCGGCCAGATGAAATTTCGGGAGTTGGATGTCCTGTCAGCGGGGAGCAGCATCACGGTGGTGGATTTGGAGGAGTACGGGCCGATCGGCCTCGGCATCTGCTTCGATATCAGGTTCCCGGAACTGTCCATGATTGCAGCCCGGAAGCACGCCTTGGCTCTTGTATTTCCCTCAGCATTCAATACGACTACCGGTCCTCTGCACTGGGAGCTGCTGGCGAGGTCAAGAGCAGTCGACAATCAGTTGTTTGTTGCCATGTGCTCCCAGTCGCGTCGAGATACTGGCTATCCGGCTTGGGGTCACAGCATGATTGTAGACCCTGTCGGAAGAGTCATGTCGACGACAGGCCATGGAGATGACAGTACCTTTGCAGATCTCGACGATGGAATGATACAACAGGCCCGTCAGCAGGTCCCTCTGGGGTCACAACGGAGATTTGATTTGTACCCAGATATTAGCAAGGCACTCTCGTAATAAACAAGCGCGGCTAGACATCAAACAGAACAGACTGTAAATACTGCTACCCTACTTTTTCTTTTCTTTTCCATTTTTTTTAAACAAAAATTCAACTTGAATTGAATTGATAGGAACATTGGTCTAAATATCCTTCCTGTCCAGAGCGCTCGAAATGAGACGTCTGTACCCTTGTACGGCTTGTGCCAAGTCCGCAACACTGACATGCTCATGAGCAGAATGCGCTTGGTTAATATTCCCAGGACCATATAGATATCGCTTGTGATTTCAATGGAGATGGGGAATATCCGTACCATAGGTGACGACGATTTTCTCGAAGCCTGGTGGTACATGGTCAGCATCTCTTGTCTTCATCGCCATGCCTTAAACTCACCGTCGACATCATGATCTAGCAACACACCCCCTAGGCCATTCCCGAATGTGACATCAACATCGCTGGTCACTGCTGCGACGGCCTTTCTCACGATATCCTGAATCTCTTCAGGTGTACCAGCGGAAATCCTGATCAGGAACTTGGCTGCTGCTGCGTCTGGGATCACGTTATCAGCGACACCACCCTCAATGATGCCGAGGTTGACTGTGCATGGGCCCGGCTGGTCGTCAGAGGGAAGCTCAAGGCCATCAATGGCCCTGATGGCGCGGATGAGAATGTCAATGGCATTGCGGCCGGATTCCGGGCGGCTCGAGTGGCCGGCCTTGCCGTGAGCACGAAGCCAGAAGCTCATGATGCCCTTGTGACCTCTGGCGAGCTTGAGTTGGGTCGGCTCCCCAAAGATGACCGACTGCCATGACAGGCCAAGGTTGTTGGCGGCCTTCATGCCGTCGCCGCTGTCCTCCTCATGGACCACAAAGAGCATGGCGACATCGCCGGGGGAGATTTGCCCATCGCCCAGGAGCGACTCGACTGCCATGACCTGGGTCGCGATGCAGCCCTTGGCATCCACGACGCCGCGACCATAGATATAATCTCCACGTCTTTCGTACGGCAAATACGGGGGTACCGTATCGATGTGAGAAGTCACAAGAACCCGGTTCTCTCTCGATCCTGGGACATAGGCGAGGATATTCTCTTGCTCTCCTTTGACATGCTGGGTTTCGACGGTGAATCCTCGACTCTCAAGATACTTGGCCAACAACTTTGTGCAGTTTGCTTTGGTCCCCGAGGTGGAATCGATCTCTACTAGTGACTTGTGGAGTTCGAGGAGCCGCGTAACTTCAGGGCCGTCAAAGGTCTCATCAGCACTTGGAACGGACGCCATGATGAGAGATGGCGAGGCCAACATAAAGAGGAAGGATATGAAGGATGCTGCTGTGGTCGCAGTCCAGAACTAAATCGACTGTACTGCTCAACTTGACGCCAAGGTTCTGATCGCGATCTTTTGGCTCAGTTAACCCATCGAGGGTTGGGCTTCAACTATAATAAAGAACACATTGGAGGTTCTGCTAACACTGTTGGGAGCTTCAGGCCCTCCATCCATGGCACTCCGGCCGCTAGGCCAAATGAAGTGCACGGGAGCCACGGCGGGGCCGCCTGGGGAGCAGAGTAGGGGGCGGGGCTCATTCCGCATGGGGATTGAAGATAATGGAAGAGGCTTTGAGGAGCTACCGGCCCGTGTTTCTTTATAATACCTATGCTAGGAAATGATCAAGCACCACACCGTCGCTTATTCATTTTTCAAGTTCACAGTATCAACTACGTATTCTTTATCTTCAGGTACTTGTTGTAACTTGGAAGACATGGACATAACCTTCTTTCCAACTTCCAGGCGGGGGGCAGCCAACTTGCAGCTCAATTTGATGATGGATCTGGAGAGAGAAAAGAAAGAGGATCCCGTTTACAACCCAGAGGATTGCCCCGAGGGTCTCATTAATATATCTTCATCCTCAAATGCCCTGATGCGGCCACATGTCGAGCGGTGGGTGGACAGTAGCCTCACCCAACTTAACCGCGACGTCAAAGAGAGTGAGAAATCCAGCTTTCGAGGGCTGTCGCAGCTACTGACTTGTAGATGCAGGTCTCGGGCACTCTGCAACGGCCGGCTCGTTGGCCTTGAGGCAGGCTATTGCAGCCTACACGAATGCCAACTTCTACCCCAATCCCCTGATTGCCCCTGGATCCATCATCGTGGGCAACGGGATCACATCTCTGCTGAGCACTCTATCCTACAGCCTCTGTGACTACAAGGAAGGCGTCATGGTAGAGACCCCCAACTATGGTATGTTTGAGGCCGATTTGACGTACCAAAACGGGATCCGACTTGTCTTTGTGTCGACCGAAGGCCTTGACGATTGATTTGGGGCAGCGAGCTCGGACCGCCTTGTCCAAGCCTACGCTGAGGCCTACGCAAACGCCTCAGAACAGGGGACGATAGTCCGAGCCATCATCATATCCAACCCTTGCAACCCGGTTGGGCGATGTTACTCTAGGGAAACCCTCATCAAGCTCGCCCAGTTCTGCTCCAGCAAGAAACTTCACCTCATCTCCGACGAGATTTACGCTTTGTCTGCTGCTCCCGGAACGCATGGTCTTGACGGCTTCACGTCGGCGCTTTCGCTCTCATGCCAGGAAGCTGGCGATCCGTCCGGTATCCACGTCGTGTCAGGAGCGTCCAAAGACTTTGGCCTGGCCGGCTTGCGGCTCGGTTGGATCATCACTCGGAACCCGTCTGTATGGAAGGCCACCCGTAGGCTAGGGTTTGGCAAGCCTCATCTCACCACCTTTTGTCGGTAGACTCTGCTGACCACGTCTAGACCAACAACGTGGGTGTCGTCCTTCTCGGACCGCTTATTCACCAAGCTGCTCTGCGACGATGCCTTCCTCGAGAACTACAAGACAGACCTTGTGCGAACGCTCGACAAGTCCCGGCAGAGAGCCATGGAGTGCCTCGGCGATATAGGCATTCCGTTTGAGAGAGCAAACTCGGGGCTTTTCCTGTACATCGACCTGAGCGAATGGGTCTCCAAGTTCCGCTCCGAAACAGCAGTCAAGGGCAAGGGGGTTGCCGAGTTAGATCTTTGTCGAAGCTTGATGCAGCACGGGATCTTCCTACAACCTGACATGGTGAGTGTCCCTGGAAAAAGAAGAGCGAAAAAGACTCACAGCTCGCACTCACCATAGGCCTTCTTGTCCCAGAACACCGGGAAATTCCGCCTTGTCCACACCGCCAACTCGATGGATGTATTCGACACTGCCATGGGGAAGCTGAAACGATGCCTGTCGGACTTGAACTCATAGAATGAGCCCAGGATTCCAAGCAGCGATGGGGGTAAGGCCGTAACAGGAGTTGAATCATAGCAATACGGAGCTGGGCGGCGCTAAAACAAGATAGATTTACCGTTGAATTCACGATCCTTAAGAAGGTACTTGCGGCATCGCCGCAGGTTCAAGTCTTCAGGATGGAGACTTCCTTTTGCAGCAATCAACGTGAATCTCTTTTTGAATGGTATACATCAAGCCGTTCTCCATAGACTATGCGTCTTCTGCCTCGCATACCACCTCGCGCTTGTAACCGCCCAATAAATCTCGTCCAATAATGGCCCATTTCCGCCCGAACCTGGCCACGGGGCTTGCAATGAGGTCTTCGGTTATCAGGGAGTTCGCCGAGCAGATGAGGGGCAAGAAGCCCCCCTGAATCTGTGACCGGATGCATTGCAACATTTTCTTCGCAGTGATGAATCCTATGAGCAGTGACCCTCGGTTCGTGATGGCCTCGAACTTCGGAAAGGCTGACTCGAGGATGTACGACACGACGGCTAGGTCAGGCACACACAAGGCCAACGTAACTAGAATTCATATGGGGCCATGATCGTACACATCGTGATGAGCCAACTGGGCGGGATCAAGGCCCTCGATGACGGATAGGAGGTGTGCTACGACAGCCGGGATACGAGCACTCGTCGCCTGAGGCCGGGTGCCGACGACGTAGGCGTGGAGGATCTTCGGCGAGGTCAAGACCCGGCATGTTGAGTAACGGAGATAGTCAAAGGCGGAGTCGGGTTCGAGAAATATGGAGGGCGCTATTGGGTCCAGAGGAACCCATTGATCCTCTAGATCCTCGTCCATACAGAACGGGGAATTTGGCGAACGGATGGGCTTCTGATGGTCGCCAAGCGCCGAGAACCAGTCATGCAGCATTGCTTTCGTGGCATCGAGGCCTTGCTGTATCTTCCACACGTCGAGGATCCCTCCGTTCCGTGCAGCGGATTCGTCAGAGTAATTAAAGTCAAAGGCCCGAGAGAACCATCGTCTGAAGTTGCCCGGCAAATCCTCGTCTCCCACGCCCAAGTCCGCCGCGCACATTCGCAAGACCAGTCGATTTCTGAGTGTGTATGCCTCAGTCGCAGTTTAATATATAAGTATATTTATCCTTTTATAGACATGACATAAGAATACCATAGAACACAAGTGCAATTGAAGGCCAATGTATCGTTACAGACAACATATTAGGTCTCCCACCTCTACCATACATCTCCCCATAGCTTAAAAGTTTCGAACAGCGCAAAGCCTACAAGTGGTGAACCTATTATTAAAACAAAAGCTCACCACTCAAGAAGTGAAGTTTGATAACGCTGAGAAAGATATTTCTCAACCTCCTTGGCTGTCGTCTCCCAAAAAGCGTGCACCTGATTCAAATCCTTTGCAACGCGATGAGGCTCTTTGACCTCACCAAAAGGCTCCAAATATTTACCCTTGTACACCTCGAGTTTTCTCCAGACCTCGGGAGCAGTAGCGGCGAATAGAGTCGTAAAAGAGCCCTCGTCCAAGTCCAGCATAGCCCGTCTCATGAGTGGCTGCAAGAAAGAGGAGAAGATGCCCACAGCATTGTCGCTCTTCACGGCCCCTGGGTTCATCGACAATGACAAGATAGGAATCTTGGCTTGGTCGAAACGTCGCTGAAGTTCCTGGGCGAACAAGACATTGGCTAGCTTGGCCATGCTATAGAGTAGGAGGTTGATGTTGAACATGCGCTTCTGCACGTAGCGGTACTTCCACGGCTCATACGGCAGCTCACCGCGAAGAAATGCAGGGCTTGAGAAGTCGAGGATGTAATCCGCTGGAAGAAACATGTGGTGCGCGCTCGACGAGACGGTAACAACACGGACATCGGCGTCTTTGACGGCCGCTGCGTTCTTGAGGAGCGGGAGAAGTCCGTTTGTGAGAACGAAATGTCCGACGTGACTAAAAGCTGTGAGATACTGCGATACGAAGAAACAACCTGGGAAAAATACCAAACTGCCATGGCTGTCTCCCAACCAGCTTCATTGATCTCGAGATCTTTTGTTGCTAACCCTGCGTTGTTGACTTGACAGCTGTGAGTAAACAGCAAACCCTCATAGCGTGGAAACATACTCAGAATATCAAGCTTGGACTCGTTCTCCCTCATCCATGCAGTTGCCTTCAGCACACTGCCAATATCACCAAGATCGAGCTGAAGCCATACTAGTAGATGCTCGGGAATCTCTGGTGCCAAGGAGCGTATTTCCTCTCTGGCCGCTTTGGCTTTGGCTTCGGATCTGGCGGTGTAGTACACCTTGGCACCTTTGGATGCGAGATGCTTGGCTGTGTGCAAGCCGATGCCAGAGCTGAACCTGTGAGTTGGTGTTTAAGGCCTGCATGCCAGAGACTCACTTTGCGCCTGTGACTAGTGCAACCTTGCCGCCGAGGTTGGGGGTTCCATCACGAGGGTTCCAACTTTGTCCCATTGTCGTCAGTGGTGCTTGAAGCGTTAAAAGTGCTGGATTATAGTTTTGTTTGTAAAAGGACTCGGCGTAAGAGCTTGCTTCATCCATTCTGAAAGTCAACATTAGGGCTCTTATATCCTTTACTTTCCTGGCTGAAGCCCGGAGTGGATGACAAATTGGCTCGCAATTCTTGACCATTAATTGAAGCTAAGATGACATGTGTGCTTTGAAATTGACCATTCCATTTAACAGAAAGGGCTATCAAGCCGCCTCCAAAGTCATCCTTTATTTCACCCATGGCTCTGGCTGGACAGAGCGTCTTGGACGGCAAGAAAGCGCGAAAATTTCCCTAGGCATGGCAGACGTGTGGATGGTTAGAGATAGGGCTAGTCCAAATGCCGTGCCTAGAGGTTCCCGGTCAGCTTAGATGAGAAGGCTGATAAATCAATGCCGAGATATCCATGCACCCTTGGAATCAAGAGAGAGCATGTCTCATGATGGTGCCAATGTTGACGCCCTTGGCCGAGTTTGGATAGAGTCGTCTTCTATGATTGGGCGCTCACAAGGCGAGGCAAGAATCCGCGACGCTAAATCACATCATTTTAGCTAGGGCCATGATTAGTCACGGTGACCTTCAACTTCAAAGATGGTTGAGGACGGCGGTAAACACTCTGCCCAAGTTCAGCTTTGATCCGATACTGACTGCCATCGACTCACCTCGCAGTTTGATACCAACAGATACATACCAACCAATGGCTGCTGGCTGCTGGACTTGTAAAGGTAGAGCTCCTCTTCCTCTCGGGACTTTATCCCACTAACGCACAACAGATCGCAAGGTCCGCTGCGACCTGCGGCAGCCCTCGTGCGCAAACTGCACCCGGTCGAAGAGAAAATGCGCTGGATACGGCATGAGACTGTCGTGGCCACGGCCAAACGACCAGCGACGCTCTATGGTTCATGAGCCAGACAAATCCTCGCATGCCAATCCCGAGAGTGAGAAGGCTCTCCACTTCATCAATACATATACTTGGCATGTAGCCATGTATGGGTCATCTTCCGACGGAAGCCATTCAAGTGTGTTACTCGCCTTGGCCAATCGGCTCGTATCTAATGAGGATGAATGGCAGAGCTTGTCGCCAGAACCCCTGGCCCTTTGCTGTACTCGCTATCTTTGATCAACCGGGATGAGTCTATGCTTCTAGACTATTGTAAGATATTTTGATGGCCTACTTGTCTACTTGTATGATAGATACTGACCACTCGCAGACATACGGGCAGACACAATGGTTCCTGGCGCAGACCCTCCCCGGCCGTTAATGCAGGTGATCCTCCAGATGGCGCTTGCAGACTCTACACCTTCTTCCAAAGCTGTGCTACAGGGTATCTTGGCGTTGTCTTCGCTTCGCTTGTCAGGAAACTCTGCCGCCTTCGCACACAAGACAAAGGCTATATCTGCCCTCGCTCGGTCGTTGAGCCTCGATAAGACGCGTGAGTTGACAAGCAAGACTGTTGTTGCGAGCATGCTTCTCTATCTATATGAGGTTATTCACTCCTATTCTTCCCTCTGTCAAATGCTAGTAACTAATATAGACAACTCGTAGACAACCCACCCAAGCTTGACAGGTCCTTCATGGGCTCTATACCTCTGTGGAGTCAAGAAGATTGCCAAAGCCTCCTCTACCGAGCCGAATCCCAGCCGTTGTATGCATCATGGGCCATTCTTCAGTTGGCTTCATTACCATGAAATCATGGGCCACTTCAGCTTGGTTTGGTGGGCACCTCCTGATCCTCCGCCGATCTGTTTCGTCGATGCAGCCGCACTCCTGGGCCTACCTAGGAGTGAAGAGGCAGATAGAATGCCTTTTCAAAATGGCCAACCTAATACTGCTTCCGAAACAGTCCAACTTTTACACAACGAGGAGGGGCCTGTCTGCTCCTTGGTAATTTTGGACATCATCTCGATGCTATTCCATAGCATCAGCCCAGACGTGGAACATATCATCTCGCCCAAAAAACGTCAACGTCTACTAGAGGCGGAGAATACTCTACGCAAATACTTGTTGGAAAACCCATCAGCCAAGTCCACCTACGAGTCTCGGCAACCCTCAAACACAAGCACTCTCCTCCACTCTATCGCAGCCCTGATCTTCCTCAATCGTGCAGCGTTGGATTATTCTGGGGAAGAAGCAGCCCACGAGGTTTTAGTGAAACGCGGTCTGGATATCTTCGAGACTGTCGTTGTTTCTTATACTCCGTGGCCCATCTTTATTATAGCCTGCGAGGCACATCGAGACTCAGCCCGATTGTCAATCCTCGATGTTGTTGCTAGGATAGAGAAGCATACTGGGAGCCACCGCTTGACTCTGCTGAGGCATCTTATTGAAGGAGCCTGGAACTATCATGATCTGAACCTTGGGCGAGGCTCAGATTACAGAGTCATGCTCCATTCTGTTATCCGGACGGCACCTTACATGCCGTTTTTTGCATAGACTCTATTTGGCCAGGGTTTCTTGATAGATTTTATGATGATTCCATCTTTCGGCATGCAGCACAATATGATGGCAAGTGAACGTAGATAATATCATATGACTTCATTCCCATTATCTCTAGATTGTATAAAGATCCCTTCCTGTTAATCTTGAGAATCTCCATACGCCTTTTTGACAGACGGTCGCGAGCTCAAACGCCGATGCCATGCTAGAAGGTTAGGGAATCTTTCCTCAATCCGGTACTTGTCCCATAAAGTGTCCTCGAAGAATGGACCGAAGAGGGCGCCCCTATTCCAAGGAACAAAGCACAGGTCTGCGTACGTGCTGCAATGTTGTTAAAATAAACATTGATAGAAAGCTAGGTCGACTCTTACCATTTGTCCCCTACCAGGTATTCTCGGTCCTTGAGTATGGTCTCCAAGACTTCAAACACTCGGACTGTTTGCTCAATGTATCGCTGTTTCGCAACGGGAATGTCGTCAGGGCAGCGATAAAACCACACAGCTTGACCAAAATAGGGGCCCTACAGAGTCAAAGTTATTAATCGTTTAGTTATGATGGAAACTCTGCACTGCTCACCTGGCCCGACATCTGGAAATGCAGATACTGTTTCAAAGTCCACTTACCCCTCGCGTCCTCGACTGTCAGCTTGCCATGCTTATCGTATAGCTCGACGAGATACTCGACAATAGCTCCAGACTCCCAGATGGTGAAATCACCATTGTTGGGATCAGTGAGGGCTGGCACTCGACCATTAGGATTCAAAGCAAGGAACCAATCTTCCTTGGGGTTATCCACCACGATCTGAGGCATGTCAGTGGTTTGAGGCCTCAGTAGTACCCTGGGTAAAACCTTGTCATAGGGCATGCCTAGTTCTTCGAGAACAATGGTTACTTTGTAAGGGTTTGGCCCGGCGCCTCAATCAGATCGTTAGCTGCCCGCATATTGCAGGATAAAGGGAGCTTGGTGTGTTACTATGCACATAAACCGTGAAAGGTTTCAAGGCAACCATGATTAACGGCGCGAGAGAAGAAATATTTGGCGAGAATAAGGAGAGTGAGCTTTGCGGGTTGATCAAAACGGGTTGGTAGGCTTGTCAGATTGATGACGAATAGTTTTCGAGCTTGAGATTGCTCATGATGTTATATCAATGTTATCCCTGAAAGTAATCTTGGAGAGGCTATACACAATGCTCTCCCCACTCCTCGTCTCGCGTCGCGCGTCGGACAGCGAGGTCGATCCGTTCCAACAAGATTCACCCGAGGCATCCCGAACTCGTACCTTTACAGCGAGCCGAGTACGGATCAGGTCAAGGATAAGGCTATGAAAAATTGGTTAATCAGATCAACCCAGGGAGATATGGTAACTCCCCGGCACAAACCGCCAGCTTCAAGCCCCATCCAGTGGGGATTGTTCCGCAGTGATTACGCTAGCCGCCGTCTTGGCATTTCCCGATCGCCGAAGGCCAATAGGAGGGTAGTTGGGACATGCCACGGAATGATGTCGAGCCGCTCCCTGACAACAACATTGAAGGCTGGCAGTGTCCCGACAGCAGTGAAGCTTTCCAGCTGAGAGGTTGAGCCCATGCATATCATTAACTAAGTCATTTTCCCAAGTCAAGTTGAGGTTTGGCTTCGTAACGGATAGGCTGTGTTGCCTCCATGATGGACAATGTTTTATGTCAAGGAGCCAACATTGGAAGGGGAGGGTAGCCGGGGAGATAAGCCTGTTGTTGTCGTCATAGATCCCTAACAAGATTTCATACTCTGATCTAGACAATCACCCACATGAAGGTCGTTACATAAGGGCTACGAATAAGGCCAACAAGAGGCTCAGACCCAGATTTTGTCTACATCGCCATCATCGCTGCTGTCTACCGCGCATTCATTTACTCTACGGCCTCAAACAGTCAAGCAGCTCGTAGACACTCAACCGAACCATGGAGACTGTTTTGGTTGTCGGAGCCACCGGCAACATTGGCGGATCCGCCGTCAAAGCTGCTCTCAACACTGAGCGAAACGTCATCGCTGTTGTAAGAAATCAGGATAGCACCAGCAAGCTCCTTAAGCATGTTGGAACATCCAAAGGTATCACAGTTGCAGAAGCCGACGTTACATCGCCCGATGGTATTAAAAGCGTCGTGCGAGAAGGCCAGTTGCCATCCTTCCAACATGTTTACTCGTCAGGTACGTATACGTTTGAAGACAAGGGCATGAGACGATCCTGACAGCGGGACAGTTGGAACCTTCGATTGCCTTCGCCTCGCATTACAGATGCTGGCACTGAGGCGCTTCGAAGGGTTATGAATGTTAATCTTGAGGTCAACTTTTGTAAGCCTGCCCGCGATCCATTGCATCATCATCTATCCCTCATCGCCGAATTCCCCTAACTTGTCCAAGTCGCATACAGAGCTACAATCCCATACCTGCTTGAGCAGAAGTATGCAAGGGGCACCTGGACCCTTATGACTGGTGACGCAGGTGACAGCGGTGTAAGTTATTGACGTTCTTGGACTCCCCGCGAGATGTAGCTTTAACTAACCATATCATTCCCAGTAGGCTGGCGTAACTGCCATCAGTCAGGGAGCGCTCTTCTCCCTTGCCAATGTCGCTTGTCGAGAATTGGCCGAGACCAACATTCGTTTCAACAAGGTCTGGCTCGCATTCCGAGTTGAGCATGATGAAGCGGCGGCAAAGTATGGAAGCATTGGATCATCTGCCTTTGCTCCGAACTACGAACAGATTCTTGCCCGGCCAGAGATATCCGCCAGCAGGGTCCGCCTTGCGAAACCAGCTGACATTAGCAATTTCACATGGTTGAAGAAGTTGGTTTGAGCGGCAGACCATATTCCCATAGAGTAGTTGTATAAACATGAAATGTATAGTTGCCTGTTGCTCTTGCGACGGCTAGTTAAAGGTGACCAAGTAGCATGTAACACACAATCAATTAATGGGGTCTCTCCGTAGGGGGGACAAAAGCGTTAGCTTTGTTTGAACATACTGCGACTAGTCGAGTCGCCGCCTTCGGGGGGCCTGCATTTCAGCCTATTTGCGGCACAGCAGCGTCAATCATGCCTGATGTGTTAAACATGAGTGTGGAAACCGTCATGGACACGGGTATAAAACACAAGCCACCCGTCATAAGTGCCTTTATATTAGCTTCTAGGTGCCCCTCCATCTCCCTCATTCCATCGAGCATGACTCTTTTTAAGATGTCCAAGCCTGCTGTACCCCTTGGCATTTGGGTTGTCGTCACTAGTGTTGGTAGTCTTGTTGGCTCACATGTTGCCGACCAAGCCCTCCAAGCAAGCTACAGGGTTCGCGGAACTACAAGGTCTAAGAGAAAGAATGCATGGGTAGAGGACCATTTCCAGAGAAATTATAGATTAGGGAATTTTGAACTAGCTGAGGTGCCAGACATGGTTGCCAACCACGCCTTTGAGAACGTGGTTGAAGGTAAGACCACAAGCTTCTCCTTTAGTCAACCTACCCGCTAATCTCGCCAATCACACTCAAGTCCTCGAGATGTTATTCACACATGTTGACGTAATTAATGAGGTGTGTGGTCTGAATAACCTGAACTAGTTCAATAAAGTGATCGGCGGTTTCGGCGTAATGCAGGCGGTAGTTATCGTCGAAACGATCCTTGAGCGCGCTTCTAACCTGTCCCCTAAGATACTACCTCAACAGCAAATCCTTCAAGGTCTCCTTTGAGTGCATATTTCTCTAACATTTCCTTATAATCCATAGGTCCGGCGCCCCAAGGCATCTTCTTACCCTCATTGATAAGTTGATCCTTTGTCTTGGGCTCCTGTTTTTGGAATGCCGCAGCGCCCTCGTCGTTGAAGTATCCAGGTGTGCATGTAGGCACAACGCTATACCAATTCATCATTTTAGCAACTTCCAGGCCATATTTACTTTCACCCTCCTGCGAAGCCTCTACGACGACTTTCCCGCTCGGGCCTTCCTTCCCCTGGGCTTGCTTTACAATGTTCACGATGAGCGCAGCCTGGGTTTCCAAAGTAGACGTATAGTTCCACGTGGCTCCAACACCACGACCCAAGTAGCTGAACATGTTTGGAAACCCAGGCAAAGCCACACCTAGAAGTGTTCCTGCATCGGGGGCATGCCAGTAGTCCTTCATGTTGAGGCCGTTGCGTCCCTGGATAGTTGCACTTATTTTCTCCGAAGGATCCATAGCCATGCCCAGCGTGAATCCCGTAGCTAGGACAAGGGCGTCGATCTCATGCTCGATGCCTTTGGAAACGATTCCATTTTCCGTGAGTCCATCGAGGCCTTTGCCGTCGGTGTCGACCAGTGTGACGTTTGGCTTGTTGAATGCCGGGAGGTAGTCGTCATGAAACGAAGGGCGCTTGCACCAGGTGCCGTACCACGCTTTCAATTTTTCAGCAGTGCATTTGTCCTCAATTACTTCATCGACGCGCTTGCGCAGTACCTCGGTGCGCAGAAAGTCGAGTTCGTACAGCTCCCTGATATGTTGTTCGACCTCATTCGGAGCGACAATCTTGGACTTGGACCCGAGGAAGCCTGACGAGGCTGGCGTATTCGTCCAACCATCGTTGATCACATCAGGACCATAACCTGGGCTGTTGCTGACGTATGCATCGAAGGTGATTCTGCGCTTCTGTTGCCATCCCTTGTCGCTCGTCACAGCAGCCCATGTCTCCTCATCGATTTCGGTTTGATTTCGAACTCCCACGTACGACGGTGTCCTCTGGACAACGTATACGTGGTCAGCCCATTTGGCCAGCTCAGGCACAATCTGGATACCAGTTGCTCCGGTGCCAATAATGGCAACACGCTTTCCTCGGAGTTTCACTAGGTCAGGCTTTTCCTGAGTGCCACCAGTATAGTTGTAGTCCCAGCGGGATGAATGGAACACATGCTTTTTCTTGCAAAAGTCATCCCACCCAGGAAGCTTAGGGACCTTGAGGAAAGGAAAACTGCCGCCGGCCAG